>JACCIB010000018.1:0-1229430 GCA_018906965.1 Philotrypesis tridentata | reverse complement strand
AGAACGGTTTTGCGAACAGCAACAATCGATTACTAGCAAATGGTCGATCGAGCTTAAGATACTCCTCGGCGCAGAAGCACATGATGAACGAAAAAATTGCGGCCGTGCGCAGATCCGCCGAAGCTCATCCTGCTCTAGGACTTCCAGATTTGGTAGCCCAAAAGTACAGCGACTCTGGTAATCAGAGACCTGCACCTCAGGTGCCAGTTGCCAGCAATAATTCTTGCCGAGAAGTAAGTGTTTCGAAGAATGAAGCAGATTTCTGTTTTATCGACGATCGACGTATTGTTATCGCTGCAGTCGTATAGCCGTGCGTTGAAAAAGAATCAAAATCTTTGACCAACAGCTCGAGTTGCTCGTGAATAACGCGACCAATAAAATAAACGATGTGTACATAGATAGTGGACAACATAGCGATAAATAATCGCTATGACAAGCTATTCAACGTGAAAATTACATTTGTCACAGAGAAAAATTCTTATTCGAACGTATACGATACAAATAAAATGTGTTTGTCCATACGTTTAAGCTCTGTGCAGCAGAAGTGATGTGGTATGCGAGTGATAAATCACACGCAACGAGCTCTCACGGACATATCTATCCCGGCGTTTAGGTCCATAAATCTGTCTCGCTAGAAACACCGCGCGGCGATATTTCGCATTCATTTATTTTCCCTCCACGTCGAGCTCCCGCGTCACATCCGCGAACTTTTCTCGACTTCGACACTCAAACAATAACGCGCACGTTATTTATTTCCGTCGCAGGCACAGGTAGAACCAAAGATCAACCGGCAGGACTCCCTCAAGCTCGACGACTTGTCGAAGCACTCGCAGTCCCAGCAAGCCTGGCTCGACTGTTCGACTCGACAGAAGCCGCGAGCCCAGGTCCCCAAGACTTGCGCGGCCACCTCGCCAACGAATCACGGCCCCAAGACTTCGAGGCCTCTGTCCAGCAACAAGTACCAGCAGCAGCCGAGGAACTACTTCGCGCTCCCGGCCAAGTATCCCGACCCGCCGAAGTCCTCCTCGCCGCCGACGCCCCAGGAGAGGTACGAGCCCCAGGCGGCCCCGAGAATGCAACGGGACTCGCCGCCACCTCCGCCCCTGGCGCCCAGGACTCCCGGGAAGAAGATCTCGCCGCCACCCAGACCTGCTCCGCCCATGCATTCCATTCACCAAGGGTAAGTGTTTCGTCGTCGATGTGCGATTGCACGTATATGATATTCACGGAGAGAGTCGGATTTTACTCGAAAGTAAATTCCCTTTGGATTGCGTAACGCGCTCCTCTCGAATCTCGTAAATTTTTTCCCCTCCCGGCTCGCGCACAGCCCACATCGACTTCTCACCGGAGAATAATGAAATTTAACAATTGAACACTGGCCTGAATACCTCGAGCTCGAGTATACGTATATAAAATATACATACATGTGTGTACGGCTTACGTCGCTCGCGACGTCTAGTCGCACACACACACACACACACATACGGCTTGTCTGAACCTGAACTCGATCTAGAAAATGATCGATCTCTCGCCAATAGGACACACAGATAGTCTCGTCAAACTTTCGTTTTTCATGTTTCAATTAGATCACGCCTCCTTTTTTTCTCCCCCCTACACGTCGCTGATTGATTCGTCGCGGTATTTACATTTTTTCAATCAGCGGCAATGTTTGTTTTTTTAATTTGGGAAGTGCTGCAGGCTCGCCGGCCGTCGGACAGCGTTTCCGGATGAGTAATCAATTTTTATGTATATATACGTGTATATATGCTCGTGACCGCGTGCGCGCGAGCCGAACTCGTGAATGATTAATAATTCCGGATCGGTTATGAATACACGATTTCGCCGAGGCCGATATGCTCTCGATCTCGCTCGAGTTTAAATTTGACATTCCCTCTGTCTCCGCGTCCACGTGGTCTGCGAATTGTGATTTCTTTGGAAAAAAATGAAAGAATGCAGGATACCCGCTCGTTGAATTATACTCCAAATCACGCGACGTTCGATTAATTAATTCCCCAGAGAGAGATGACGCAAAATTCAGAAATGTATCCGCAAAAATACGTAACTCGCGAAGCGTATGTTATTATATCGATCCGTTTATCGAATTCCTCGCGACGCCAGTTGAGCAATCGATCTCCCGCTTGGTAATTGAGTTGCCCGGGCTCTTCCCTCGGCAAAAAAAGAGGAAAAAAATCGTCGAGAGCCAGCGAGCGAGCGACAGAAAAAAAACAGCACATACATGCACGCACGAGAGTAGAAAGGAGCGAAGAAAGAAAGTGGTGTGTGGCTCTCGCGGTTATACATGTATACTGGGCCACAGCCCCGCATAATACACGCGAGAGTCTCGCGTATATGTACACACACCGCACGTCGTATCCTCAAATAAGAGATCACTCGTCAAGATACAGCCCGACTCAACGCCTCTTTTATCTTCGACAGTGTGTGATACAGATAGCGAGAGATAAGGACGAGGCGAGGAGAGCGTGTACAAGCGCAAAAAAATTTCGCGCCGCATTTTTTCTCCCTCCCCCTCTCCCCCCTCCTTTTTTTTCAAGCTCGACCCCTGACCCCGAAGAAAGTTACGCGTCTCGCGAGGCAATTTCACTTTTTTTTTTACAAGTATAACGTATACCTAATGGTCCTCGCCGTTATACGGCCGGGCTGATTTATAATCCGTCAACCCTGGGCGTAGGCGAAGCTTACGAAATACCTTCATTAGCGCCGCGCGGCGGAGCTGCACTTTTTCATTTTTCGATCGGCGCGAGACGAAGAAAGTCGCGCTGCAGCAGGCCCTCGGGCGCGAGATGAAAGAGCCAATTGAGGCGACGCTGAACGTCAAAAGTTGCGTTATTTTCTTAACGCGAGTGCAGCGCGCCGGATTGTTATTGCAGCCGGACGACGACTCGTCGGCGGCTGCGCTGCAGCAGTGCCAACAAGAAGATCAAGCGACCGCCGTATACATAATATAAATATAAATATAGAGTCTCTCTCTCTCTCTCTCTCTCTCCCTCTGGTCGAGAGCTCTCTAAGCGGAGTATCGTTGAATAATGTATGCATTTCCAAATGGGAAAATTATATAGACGGTGCAAATGCGCTCTTTGTAAACGGCGCATAATGAATCAGCGCGATATTGCGTGCGGGAGAGTCCGCGCGCGCGCTCACCTTCTCTCTTTCTTTCCTTTGTGCGCGCGAATCGACTCGCGGATACATACTCGCCTCTATACACGCACACAGCCGCCTGTGGCTCTCCGTACCGCGGATACATACAGAGTACATACATCGGAGAGTACACACGCACCGCAGGCGATGACACGTGAACGGACTTTATTGCGGTTTGCGTGGGATTGCCGCGTACAAGCGTATATACTGGCTATCTCTGTACACTGCGCGGCGCTCCGGCGATGGAGAGAGAGAGAGAGAGAGAGAGAAAAATTTTCGAAGATTGCGTGGACCGAGTATCGTCACGTTTCGCTATAAGAGCGCGCGCAACGATACGTGCTATGGGTTTCCGAACGAGCTGTCCGCTCGCCATTGGCTCTCTCGTGAATTTCCCGCGCGCGGATCGAGCGACGTGGACTCTCGTACGCGGGGAGAGTATAATGCAGGATGACGAGTCGCGATCCTCTGATTTCGCTGTAATTTAGCGAGGAGCTGATTTATACCGCGCGCTCGCGCGCGTGCTGTACGCGGAGAATGACGAAATGTTATTCGAGTTTCGAGAGCCGATATGCCGTTGGATTGGAGAAAATTTACGGCGTCTGCGCTGCGCGCGTCGATGAGGATCGATAATGGATAAAGTTGATGCGTGTGGCGAAACGTGTGTATATTGAACGATAATGATGTTTGTTCGTGCGTTATTATTGGCGTTTCGGTTGCGTAAATGCGTATTGTGGTGGAGACTTTTGTTGAACTTCTAGGTTGGTTAGCGAGTGAAAATGAATGTTGAAACGATACCATTGCAGGGCGTTGCATGTATATAGAGGGAAGAAAATTGAGGTAGCCGATTGTAGATTTCTTCTAGTACGATTCGTGCATTTATTAAATGAATTACCGACTAAAGAAACAGCTGCTCAAAAAATGTTCTAAATTTTTTAATTTCAAAAAATTCATAAATTCTTGGCGAACTGAAGAAAAAATACGGTGGTATTTTATTGCAAGATCGTATGCTCAACGATTGATAACAAAATATTTTCAATATTGTTACGAAATCGAGTCGAATCTAACAATCACAGTAGCTATACAACGTTTCCTGCACTGAAACATTCCGACCGCGTGGAATTCAAAAAATGTTCCGAATCCGTCGGGTATATGCGGGAGTATATATAAATCCGTCGGCGAGCACGTGTATTTTCCTGCTACGTAACGACAGATAGTATTATATACACTACACACGCAGAAAATAGAAGGAAAACAAAGCCGAAAGAATTCCATTTAGACGAGAGACGACGACGACGACGACGACGACGACGACGACGACACCGCCAAACCGTCTCGAGTTATTTTCGTCGAATTCCAAACGCGCGAATTCCGTACAGTCGCGGGCTTTCGCGCGTATACAATATACATTTGAGTGACGGCTTCGAAAATAAAAACACTACGGCGACGTATACATTATAAGCTGTTATGAATAGGCCTGGGCGAACGAGGGGGGAGGAAAAAAGGCCCATTCTCGCACGTAATAATACACACCTCGGCCGCAGAATACGCACAAAAGTCAACAATCGCGGAAGCGCGATAGCTCTCCGCGCGGGAATAAGAAGAGAAGGAGGCGGAGGGTAAAAAAGCGCAGCGGCAGCGGCAGCGGCAGCGGCAGAGCCGGAGTCCGCAGAAAAAGAGAAATCACTTAGAAGCTCGAGTTCTCGCGGAAGAGCTGTGCTCTTGCAGAGGCAGGAGGTGCACATCGCAGAAGAAAGCGAGAAAAAGGTGCGCTGGAAAAGAGAGAAGTATAGAGACAGAGAGAGAAGGAGAGGGAGGGAGAAAGAGAAGAGGCAATCTATAATAATTGCAAGGTTCGACGGGTTTTTACATCACTTGCAGAAGCCGCTGCCGCCAGAAGAGCCCGAGAGCGGATGTATATAAGGCTCGATCTCCACGGGTCGATAAATCTCTTTTCACCTTTCTTTTGTTTCCTCCTCGCTCTGATTGGGTGGAGAAGTGCGCGCGGCCTGTTGTGTTGCGCGCGCGCGAGGCGTCGCCGCGACGTCCTCCTCAAACGTCTCTCGCGGGCAGGCATAGAGAGGCCTACGCCAAGCGCCAAGCTCTCTTATAAAGCTACACACCTTGTTATACCTTGTGGCTCGTCGAACAAGAGAGAGAGAAAGAGAGCCTATTGCAGAGGCGTAGTCCTGGTCCCTTAGGCGCCTTTCCATATACCTCCGCAATCTGTACGCGCGATGCCTACTCGCCGCGGTTTCTCGCTCTTTTCTCTTTATGTAGACTCGCCGGCAGGCTCGTTTTAGTTCATAGGCCCCGAGTTGCCGAGTCCCATTGTTTACGTTAAGGCTATGCGTGTGAGCTTCTGCTCCGAGTCGATCGCTCTTTAAATTTGGCGAATCGACTGATTTAGACTGGTACCAGCGCGGGAGCTTGAAATTCAAATTTCGCGCCACAGCTGGGTATAGGCGAGAACGTCAGTGCCCTTTATTCTTGAAAGTAGTGTTTTATAAACTTGTTTTCAAGTTAAATATAATAGTTTAACTTATTCATCGTGTTCTCGCTTCAGCTGTATATCCTACACAAAAAAAGTCAATATAGCTCTTCTGTTCCGTACGCCACGCGCGCGCTGTGGCGCGAAATTCGAAATTTCAACCGCAATGATTCACGAATCTTCATTCTCATGCTAATGACTATCGTTAAGCTTCTCCGGAGAGTTAGAAAGCTCGATAAGCTGCGCATCTCTTCATTAAAAAAGAAAAGGTCATTTTTCCATCGCTATATAAGCATACGCGAGACAAGGCGCTTCTCTCCGTCTCTCTCTGTAAACAATGAACTTTCGACGCAGTATACACACACACACACACACACAGACGCTTGTATGTATGTGTATAGAAGTCGGGGGCCCGATGCTCTCTTTCACTCGTCGCTGCCTCTTCTCCATGGCTGGATGAGCCTCGTCGCCCGCAGCGTAGATCCCCTCGCGTGACCTTCCCGAAGGAAACGCCGAGTATAATAACGGGACCGTGTATACTCGCTTTATACTCTCGGCGGCGAGAACGAGAGAGAGAGAGAGAGACGGAGAGAAGAAAGAGAGGTGTGCGACGTTCCGCCATCGAACTCTCCAAGCGGCTCTCTTTACATCCGCCAAATTCGCGTGCTCCAGATTTTTTTTCTCTCTCTCTCCGTGTACATATACACGTATATAGCTGTGTACACATGTACTTTCGGCTGTTTGCTTTTCATAGCCCGCGCGCGCGCGCGCGGATTCGGAACGAGTTCTTTTTTTTTCTGTCTCGGGCGCACGGCTCGCTCCCCGCGTTAAATTATACACGTGGTCGTCAAAAATTTTTTCCGCAGCTCAAATTCGTGTTAAACAAACGAGATAACGGAGATAACGACGCCTCGCTCGATCATTAGAGCCCCTCTGCGCGCTAGTCGTGTAGGTTCTCCTTTTTTTTTTTGGCGAAAAAAAAGAGAGCCGCGTGCGCTTCACATTCTAATACTCGAGACGCGCAGAGCGAGCGCGAGAGAAGCCGAGAGTGAGGGAAAAAAAGAGAGATCTCCGCGCGCGCGCGCGCACTTACATGTAATACACGTTTTTCTTTGCGCAACTCCGTATAACCTGCGCGGCGCGGCGCGCGTACGTACGCATCCGCGCGAAATTTTTTTCATGCTCCAGTTTTCGGTCGGCCGTTAGAAACTTTCGAAAAACATTTGTTCATACATAATACGAATACTCTTACTTTCCTCGCAGCGGACGCTCTGCACACCTCCAAGAGTCCATCTCCATATATACATATATATATCTGTACGCGCGGAGTCTTGAATATCGAGCGTATTTCGAAGCTATTCGAAGCTGAGAGAAAAAAAAATCCGCTACTGCCGGCCGCTTAGAGCCGGCGTAATTTGCCATTCGAAAATCTCTCGGAGCGCAAAGAAACATAGCAAAGCCGAACGCACGGAGAGCGTCCTCGGCTGGAGCGTCCTCGACTATTATATATACATAGCGCTCGCGAGGCCGTCCGCAAAAGAGAGCGTTTTCCCCGCGACGACGAGAGTTGCTCCACGACGACAAAGAATTTCGCGCAGCGGATACAGCTTGGTGTATATACCTATGCGTCTGCGCGTACACTTTGTAGGCTGCGAGCGGCCGCTACTTCTTGTGTTTCCTCGCGTCTCATCTTCCGCGCGCGCGCGTCCTCTCTTCTATATATATATATATGCGTCCCTTTCTCTCGAGAGCGCGTGTGGATTAGAAGCGCAGCCGCGAAAAAATCGTCGAGTGTGCAGCGCTGCTGCGGCTGATGATATATGCGGTACGTGTGTGTGTGTGTGTGTAATTGTGAGCGTGTAAATTGTGTGCGTGGATGTACATGGGTAGAAAAGGGGAGGAGCAGATGAAAACCGCGACGTCGACGAGGATTCTAGATTACATTGCTGTAGTCAAGGGTATTTGGACTTTTTTAAGGGGTATATACAGCAGAGTCAGTTATATGAAAATTTGAATTTCCCGCCACAATGTGTAGGTGATAGACGGTGAAGCAGCTGATTTTCTCGTATATAGGAAAATTTCGTAAAACCAACTTGGTATAACCAAGGCGTTGTTTTGCCCTCCGGTATATAATTATCAAAGATATATCAAAGATATTTATATACCGGAAAGCAACCATTAATCAAATATCTTTTGAATTATATTTACATGCGATATCTTGAGATATTACAGAAGGCAACTGCGCGTCTTGGGTCTTTCGAAATGTTGTTTTTACTGTATTTGTTACAAGCAAATTAGCTGTCTTCTCTCTTATGCTCTATGTTGACTTTGGCATTCCCTTAAAGTCGAGATAAGATACGACTTGTACTATCTTATTTAAGAAAATGTGAATAAATGCATATACTTCAGTATTTTTCGTTCTGATTCTCTGCTTTGTATTTCAAAGTTGGCGCTTGTCCCGTTAAACATAAAAATACACAATCGTACACCAGATATATGCAAAATTTTTTGCATCTCGTATCACGTTTCCGTCTTCGAGGTTACGAGGATTAATTCACGAGTATAAAAATCCTCAGTCTCTTAAAAAACAAAAATACTTTTTATTCATTTATTCCGTCAATTACCGATCAGCACCACTACATACCGATATATTCGCGCAAATTGCGTAAGAGGCTCGCGCGTTTATTTTTGGAAGGGAAGACGCATGCGTATTATGCATATAGGAAACAATTACAATCGCGCGAGTGCGTTGAACCATCATCGCCGCATGCGGCACATAAGTAATCGTCGCGCGCAAAAACCCTGTCCAACGCAATCATCGACATTGATTTATATCCCCGGCGATTGATTATCAAAACGTGCACGATCATCTTCGCGTATCAGCGAGCCGCAGCGCGCGCTGGATTCCTTTTTTCTTCGTTATCGTCCCAACGGGGCAAAGGCACGTGCGGCCCTGGCTTTATTGCATTTAATAGCGATACACTATGATTCACGCACTGTCGGAAGAGACGATCAATTGTCCGCTTATCGATGCACAAGTGCCCGCTGCTGCGTATTTTTTTTTCTTCTTCTTCTTCTTTTTCTTTTTCTCAAGCGACGTACACGAGATAGCCGTCGTCGCTCTGCATAGGTATATAAGTATATGAGGAAATCCGTATTTCTCATTTACTGTTTTGCCCCCAAAAAGTTGCGAAAAATAATCTCGGGCATAGCTCTTTTAGTGTATTTTTAAGCTTATTAATTTAATTTAAAAAATCCAGAATATTTTGCTAAAAAATGCGTAATAATATCTGCATAAAATCACAAAGATGGCCAAAAACACGGTGTCACAAGATAGATTTCGTGGATACACTATTCTTTTCTTGTTCTGTATACGTCCTGCAGAACAGAAAAAACCTTATCCGGTCGATGTAGCCCGAGATTTTTTTTCGCAACTTTTGGGGGCAAAAAATACGGATTTCCTCATATACACAGGCGAATTTCGCAAGACACATTTCGCCCCCTAATATCGCGCAGTAATCCGTCGTCGACGAGATAATAAATGCGCGCGCCGCCATCTGAGTTTCGCGAGTCGGACACACACGGGATGTGGGTGCGGTGTGCGCCCCGCGATTGGCTTTTTCGGCTCTCGTCGTCTGTACACTTAGCGAGGAAACGAAAATTCGCACTCAAACCTCGAGTTTCGGATATACTGCTTTCGTAAGAGAGCCGTGTAACCGAAGTTAAATGGTACGTTGACCCGTAAATCACGGCCTTTGCTCGTACGGACACGTTTCTTTCGGCAAATATAAACGCGCTCGCGCGGATTCTTTCGCGGCCGATGATGCAACGTATGCCCCGCAAACTTTCCAGATGAATCCGTCGATGCGCATATTAGTCATGCGTTTAAATTTCTCAGCGACTGCGCGCGCGCGAGTAAATATGCGAAAAAAAAGTGGAGAACGAATATGTGGGTGAAGTTCGAAGAAGGTCAATAGCTGCTGTATTTTTCGTCGCTTCGCGTGTTTTGCTCAGCGACACGAGAAATCCGCGGCGACAAAGCCAGAAACGCGTATCTGTTTACTAATAACATACTAATTAAATATGCGCGCGACGACGCTGCCAGTAGACGACGCGAGATTCTGTTTTTAACGAATATTTTAAACAACGCCTCGCGACGACGGCTCGACGGCTATTGATCCATTGAAAGATCGTCGCGACCTTCAACGCGGTCACGCGAAGATCGTCGAGCTGAAGAACAAGTTCAGCCGTCGCGAGTCAACGATTATATGTAGAGAAGCTTCCGAACATTATCGAGTACACTATGGAGTTGCTTTTTAGGCGCAACGCTCGCGTCGTCTCAAATATTTAAATGACCAAATATTTTCCCGGAATACATTACCCAAGCAAACACATTGTACACATACACGTATACTCGCTCTCGGCAATTTTTGCAGAGTCAAGTTTCTACGCTCGCTTCCAGAGTCGTTATGTGTGTGTGTATACATCAAACAAGAGTCGACTCGCGCCTGTAAACAACTGGTAGCCAAGTTTTTAGGTGAGAAAGTGCTCGTCGCAATTCGATTCTCAAATTTTACGAGGATCGCGCGGCGGCGGCGGCGCAACGTCTGTATCGCCTCTCCCGCCCGAACGAATCAATGCAGCCGATCTCTTTTCACGGATCGTATATACAAAATGGAGAGTGTATACCGCGGCCGTAAAAAGCATTGCAACGTGTAAAAATACGCCAGGATGCCGCGGATTTTTCTCACGACATGATTATTTATTGTCCGTATCGCGTTTATTATAACGAATTTTCTCGATCGATCTACCGCTGTCTGCATTCACTTTATTTCCGACGCGATTAGCCGTCGTAAAGCAAAATTCGATCGTATCTCGTAGGAAAGGAACAAAGCGCTTTGTCAATTTATTGACACCTTGGCTTGTAATTATAAAAGGATAAGATTAAAAGCCTTTTTATACTTGATTTTTTTTCGTCGGATCTACACTTGGTGAAATACGGCTTGAAATTTATACGATGGTAAAGCTCTTTTAGTCCGTTGTTATCAAGACTCTTTTCTCGAAATGCGTTCCAGGCGTTAAGACGAGAGAAACAAAATTGAATCTTCTTAAAATGTATAATGGACTGAAAAATGAGCCTAAAGAGATAGGATTTCGTTATAAAATCTACGAGAGAATAAAAATGTTCAGCTTTTGATTCTTATCTTTCGACACTGTTACTTCGTCTCGCAAAGTAACGATTTTTTTTCCATTTTTATCTCCTGAATTACCTCCCGAAACGACTTGAAATTCATACGGTAAATGTACGATCCTGTAGTACTTATTCCGTGACTATTGCGAATTTATCACCGTGTCTTTTTTTTCGAAAAATTCCAATGCCGAGCTATTGAGCTGTAGCACATTCGAGTACTGCATTTTTTCGCGTCCAATAAAAAAAACCCCCGATTAACACATTCGTGTATTTATGCTCTTTCTTCTTCTTCTTCTACGATAAACCTCGAATATTCTTGATCGCAATTGCGATCTCCGAAATTTAACAAGCGCATAAGCAAGCGAAACAGAAGAAACCCGGAGATTCGAATATCCGAGCGAGGTGCCGAAAAAAAAGGCGCGACGCAGACGCTCGAAATTACAGAGTCGCGTGGCGAGCTAAGCGCGGATACACGTCGTCGTTCCTCTGAATAATTTGGAAGCTCACGCGCGCGCGCGCCGGTAACGGTATCCGGCGCAACGAGGAGTAGCAGCAGCGGCAGCACTCGCCGCCACGAAGGAGATAATAATGCCGTATACAATTTACCGGCTCGACCACAAAGGAGAGAGGAGTCGGCCGATGAGATCCCGTTTTCCTCTCGACGGTCCTTAAACTCGTGTCCGGTGTCGCCCGCGCGAGCCGCTCCGTACTCCCCTCTCTTCTCGATTGCACCTTGTGTGTCTCCGTTGTTCCGTGTGCATGTGTACACACTGCGCCGCGGAGAGGCGACAAACAACGCTTCTCCTTTTTTTTTCACTCCACACCGCGCCGCGACGTAGACTCTGTGTGCAGGGGGAGGGAGGTGGGGGGGGGGGGCTTTTGTGCGAGGCCCCGATGTGGGTTAAAGGAGGACGTTTTACGAGGCTTCTGATGGAATAGAGGAGCTTGGCCCATTATTGGAGGTATATAGTAGTAGCGGCTATTACGTGGCCAGGTTTTAACGAGGAGCAATCAAGCGGTGTGTGTGTGCGCGCGCGCGGCGGATAGTCGGGGGGGAAAAAATGAGGATTGGAAAATATTCGAAATATTTCGTGCGCGCCTCTGTATGTACACGTGTGTGTAGGATATACGAGAGTGCGCGCGCGCGCCCACATTTTTATACACGCGGGAGCTATAGGCGAAGTTTTTAGTCGTTAAATTTGCGACACGTAACCGTTGCGGCCATTTTTATTGAAATGTAATAACGTTTCTCGCTAATTAATCTAAACTCGTTTCGTCTTTATTGCTCGCGCTCGTGTTCGGGGTCTTGCGGGTAACGAGCAGTGGATAAAGCCGAGATAGGTCGGACGCGGTAAAAAAATCGCGTGTTTCCTCGACCCGCAGTGTTTCTATAAAAATTCTGGCTTTCTTGAACTCGGAAGGCTTGCGCCGAAAGGTGTCGTTAAATGCAAAGTCTCTGTCAAGTTGGAGGATATTGTATAAGCTGTTCGTTTTGACATTTTTTCGCTAATACGCCGTGCACCGCAGAATTATGCCCGAAGGCGTTCCGCAAACGTAGTGCTTTTTCTGCAACTTGGAAATAAATCAGAAAATCCCTTTTTAAAGATGTTATGAGTATGTTATCTAATGTTAAAAAATTACTATTAAACATTAACATTAAACGTTAAAGACATACTTGATAACATATAGGGCTTACTTTCGTATTGTTATATCTTGATAAAGATCCACTGGTTTACAATAAGAATAATAAAGGTTGAACTGAATTACTTTGAATTTCTAGAGATCGATAGTATACTGAATTCCACCGCAGTGCGTTCCCGTTCACACGAATAAAAATAATACATTATTTGATCGCGATGTTAATTAACGGGAAAAAAACAAAGACTGTATATTGCTATATTTGCATCTAATAAATATAAATCATAACACCTTTATAACACTTTATTAGTAGGTCGTTACGAAAACGCATATAAAGATATACTTAGTCATCGAGCACTCAGGACGTATTTGCAAAGTATTTCAGCGAGAATCCGTGTTACTTTCCGTTATGGAACGCCGCCGCGAGTTTCGCTCGATATGCGCACAACCCGACATTATAACGCGCAGCGATCTTCGCTCTCGAAAAACAGAAAAAGGGGAAAAAACGGCGCCGAGCTTCCATTAGGGAGTCGTCGAGAGCCTCTCGCCGCAAAAGGTGAGACATTTTCTCCTCGCAGCCGTGGGGTGGCATCGGTCCGCATATCGTCTCTATATACCATTAGAAAACTCGTTGCAAGCCCCGCGATACACACACACACGCGCACACACTCTCGCAAACCGACGGTTTCTTTTACCGCTTTTGCGGTTACATCAACGCCGCTATACTCGCCTGCGTGTTTACATCTCTTTCTCTCTCTCTCTCTCTCGCAGTCTCCTCTTTTTCTTCGCGTTACATTTCATATGCACATATGCACGCGCGCGCTCTCGATTCGCGTTGAAAAAATTTTATCGCGAACGCCTATCTCATTTATATGGCGAAGCTATTAGGCGCTGTATATGTGTAGAGAGAGAGAAGATGTTATCGGGTGGGGGGAGGACATTCAATGTTAATTTCCCGATACTTTCTGGAAAAACAGATCCCGACGATCCTTTCGTTCTTTTTTTTTATCCTCTTCTCTTTCGGTTTAATTAACCGAGAGGCAATCGATCGCGACTCGTCGATTGGTCAATATACAGATATATGTCCCGAGGAAATGGCTAATGATGAAACTTGGTGTGCACACAGGCTATACAGCAGCGAGCGAATTGGCAAATCCGCCGCGCGCAGCGGCTAGTCTCTCACATAAATCGGTGTGTGTGTGTTCTATAGAGATCGTTATTTGTCCGGGGCCTCATTGAATCAAACCTGATCTAATTAAAACTGTATATACGGCCGGCAAAAATAAAACTCGCCGCGAATCCACAATACCGTTCAAACGACTCGTCCGCCGCGCGGCTATTCGAAAAAATGAGAAAAAAAAATCGTGAAACTGTCGCGAAACTAGACCCGCGAAATCACGAGACGATGATATTATGTAGTCTTCTTTTTCGCTTTGCGGCGGCCGATATAGCTATCCTCCTCGTCGTCGTCGTATAGTCGTCGGCGAGCATACAAAGACCGGAGACAGATCTCGTAAGACAGATAAACTCGACGACATAACTGACCTGTCCAGACGATCATCGGATACGCGCATGGCACTTTCTGGAGGCTGTGTCGATTTAACGCCAGAGCGAACTTTCGGTTGTGCTATTATTTTTTTCATATTTGTTTATTATTTATTCATAGTTGTTTATTTTAAAATAGAGTACGCCATGCATGAAAGTTTATAGCAAGTTATCTGGATTTAATCTCGGTTATATCTTCATATTGGCTCGGTTATATACATAAATACTAGCTAACAAGTTAATAAAGATAAATATAAAGATTAATAAAAGAGGAAATAAGAAAATAAAAAATGTGTCTCTTTAGGAATTATATCTATATGCAATTTTTCCAATGTTGTAACATTTATTTTGCGTATACCGGTCTGTATACTTATGGGCTTCGAAACCAGTTCACGATTTCCTTTATTAGCTTAAATTTTTATGATTAAGAATTTTCATTTCGTTGGATAGCTTGATAAATATTTTTATTACAAACAATTCGTTGCTTTTTAAGCGGTAATGGATGTTAGGGGGATTCAATATTTTATTTCTAATTACATTTTCTGTTTTATTTCTACTTGAATCTTGATGTCTTCCTTTTGTAGATCAGTATAAAAGCATAATAAATATTCTATTTCAAAGAAATCTTTCAATTTCATCCTTAGATGATTTCAATAACAATTTCTTTTGAAATGATTCTAGTATAATTAATGCACATTATTTCACGTACATTTCTCTGTAAACTATGATTCTATAATAAGCTATGCTGTAATAGACATTCAAGATTTGTTATTTACAGTTTTCGACAGTCACAAAAATTAAATACATTGTTTGTTACCTCGAGGTACTGCGCGCACAGTTATCTTTTTTTCATTTATGAGACAAAAATTATTCTGAAGTACTTCCAAATCTCTTCCAATTCTTTTAATCATTGTAGTTCAAACGTTTTGGAAAGATGGAATCCTCTTGTGATAAACAGCAGTAGCATGTACACCATTTTTGATGTATTCAGAGATAAATCGTTTACAACGCAGATATTTTCTTCGTGTAAATACTTGTTTATTTTATCTTCAATTTTTTCCGTGTATAATCATCAAAGTTAATTAGATTATATAATTACACAGTGTTGGAGTATAGGATTAAGAATAAGATTAAGCCATTGCATAGGAAGTCGAGTAGATGTCGCTGTGCATTGTAATTTTTTAATCTTCTGTCGCTAAGTGTACGATTACTTCACGCTTATTGTTGAAAATTGCGATTGCGCGTACTTCCTCGCTCGCAGTCATTTAACAAGTTAAACATTTTGTTTTGAAATAAACGCATTATTCGTCGTAAATTGTATGCAAATTTTCTAATCTACAACGCCTGGTTTCTGAAGAAAATTTAAGTACCCGGATCAGCAGCCTTATATATATTATACTGCTTTATACTACAATATACGTAATTACCTGTGGGTAAGTGGAGTTCAACGACAGGAAAAGTCGATAACTAATCAGACTAATGAAAATGTGTTGGAATTACGGTTCTCTCGTCTACGTGTGGCACTTTCCTCAAGAAAGTCGGACTTATTTTTCTGGCTACCGCACTATGCGAAAGTCACTGAATATTTATCTGCAAATCACAAGTCGACTCTATGACGTACAATTCCATCTCTGCTGATACAGTGATCTAAAACAACAGAATCGATTTTCCTCCATGCTGATTACTCGATCGAAAACAATGTACTCGTCATCCAAAAAAAAGCGCAAAAATATTTTCAGCGGAGATGTAAGCCAAGATACGATGATTTTATCGAATTAATTAATTCGCGATTAGAAATAAGCCGTCGTCGAGTTTCGCGTGGAAATTACAGTATCGTTAACCAGCTGACGACACTCTGCCACACGCTGTCAATGCGAGAGCGTTAATTTTCCCTTTCCTGCGATTGCACATAATACTCATATGTATAGCTATTCCTCCATCCTGACGCTAACTAACCGACGCATTTATTTTCGCTATTTCTCCGTAATATGTAAGCTGCTGCTGGTGCTGCTGCGCCTGCCTTCTTCCTCTTTGCTTTGCGCTGCTTCTTCCTCGTAACATACAGTGTATTAAAGAGCGGCTTGTCTCGCTTCCTTACTCTCCCTTTCTCTCGCACTGACAGTAATACGGCTGCTTCTTAAACGTACAGTCGGTGCAGCAAGTGAGATTTCGAGCTAAAAAATACACTGGCAGCAAGTCCAAGAAGTAAAGCAAAAGTTAAGGGTACCTTTACGTAATACACCTGGCAGAATTATTGCCTCTTTTATGATTATTTCGTATGGGTGTAATCTTTTTTTAATGCGAGTTGAAAGCGCATTTTTGTAAAAAATTATTTGTGACAGAAAGCTGAAACCATATATATGCGTATTTTTCGCGTAGTTCTAAAAAATAACAATTTCCCTGATCCGTATTCAATTGTTGTAAACTAAAACTGATCTCGTTACGGTACCTCAAATTATTGGTGCTTGAAAATCGATTTTTATCATTTCTTTTCTGGCGTACAATATCTTATCCGAAGGGAATGAAACACCTCTATTGTACTCATAAACACGGAAAAAAATACTGAAAAATTAGTACTGCATATTGCATAAAAACATCTGATAAAAAAGCAATTTATTTATTCAAGCCAGTATCGCTTTTAATTTAAGCCTGATAAAGCAATACATCTGGATTTTCGATAGCATCCGCGCTAAGCGCATATACTGATTCACGATCGCAGTAGCAGATAAACCAATGGATACAAAAGACTCATTCACGTTGAAAAATGTTCTAGATTCCTCTAATTCCGAGGTGAACGCATGGATTTCAATTTTAGCGGTCTAGAAAACTTTTTCGCCGCGTGTATACGGGAAAAGTACTTTCCTTCAAATCGGCAAGTCGACTTTATCGCGCTGCGTAAAAAAATGCATTCTTCAATTCTTCCCTCCGTTCCCATATCAAAACAACAAGTTTTTCAAGTACACGCAGACGAACGTGACAAAGGAAAAAAAGAAGCGAAGCTCCACCGCGAAAGCGCAATCGTCGCGGCTCCATAGAAAAACGGGTCAATCCTACGTGTAGCAGCAGCTCCCCCCCCCCTTTGGCTCTCCCACTGCACTGTATACGTGTGTGTGTCTACCTCTCGTCGTTTTTCTCTCTCCCACCCGCGCCAGCTCGCTTTGACGGCCTCGTCATCCTCCCGCGCGGCTGAGCCGAGGAGGCATTATACACACGCAGCTCTGGGAGAAAAGCGCGCGCGCCGCTCGCGGCCGAGTCCGGCAACGCTCGCGCGCTCTCTCTCTCTCTCTCGCTCTCCTGCGAGCGAGCACGCGACTGACAGTAGTAACATCCGAACGCTCGCCCGGCGAGTATCGTCCGCGGGTCTAACTCCGGTGCGCCGGCTTCCTTCCCCCTCGCTATCCCTTACATACACATATACGTATATTTACGCGTACGTATAATACGCACCAGTTTTGTACACGCATTGTAGCCGAAGTACACGAGTTTGGAAATACAGTTCGGATTTGCGTAATGTGCGCGAAGTGAGGCTGATATTGTGCGAGTCGACCAGTGCCTTCGGACGGGGGATGAGACGAGATTGTGTTTCACTGCTGCGACGGATGTTTCGCGTAATTTATGGATCGCGCCGCGGTGTGATATGCGGCTCTCGCGAGCAACGGGGCGATCGTAGCCGCTGAAGGACACAGCGCGGAGCCGAGCATTTTGTACAGATGTTGAATCTCGGTGCTTACAGCTTGTTGGCCAGTTTCAACGCCATGGTTTTCGGCAGCAATAAGTTTCACATCAAGAGGTATACACAATATCGTCTCGCGGCTGCGGAGTCGTTAATTTTTAATAACGTATACATAATGTACGAAACGGAGACGGCGTGTGTGTAACACGTATTATGCGGGGCGATTCGAGTTCCTGCTTCATTCGCGCGAAAAAATATTATCGCAAGAGACTCGAATTCTTCTCGAGCCGCGGTGGATTATATTTCGTTTTAAAAATATGCGAAAATATAATGTTATCGAGAGAGAGAGACGCGATTTACGCAAATTAAGCATTCCGCGAACGCTCTCCTCTCTCTCTCTCTCTCTCTCTCCGCAAACGTCGTCGTCGACGTCCGTCGTTAAGAAACAGCGCCGCGATTCATCGGTCAATTAAAGAGCGCAATTTTTGCACCCCGGCGTATAATTGCACTTCGCCGCTTATCGGCTTCGGAACAGCATATATACAACGGCGTCGCGCAATAATCGCGCATTAAAGAGAATGAATTTACAATCTGTTGATTGCCGCGCGCGCGGCGTTTTCGAAACGCGCGCGGCGCGCGCCCGGCTGATAAATCGACGCGAGTAGGCGCAGAGAAAAAAAGCCCATTAATATTGTGCATAGTGCACAGCGGCGCGTTGAGGCATCGATCGCGCTTCCTCTCGACGCCTCGCGTGAAAGCCTCGCTCTCGGCTCTCTCTCTCTATATATATACATATATATATGTATACTGCACGCACTGCGGCCGCGCCAGGATGTATAAAGAAAATACGTATCGAACAAACGAATCCTCGGCCGGAGCCGCGTCGATGTATATACAATCTGTGTAGGTATATATATTTACCGCTGTGTACTACGCGGCAGCGAGGTAGCGGCGCAGCTTCGAAATCGAAAGGAGCATCATCTCTCTCGCTCACTGGCTCCTGCACAAAGCATCATCTCCACGAGAAATCGTCGCGGTTCCGCACGAGCGGAGCCGACGATTGAGAAACACTACGGTCCAATTGTCTTTCTCTATTGTCCGTGAAAACGCCGCGTTTTCGTTATGAATATTTTGCCGCGATTATATATATATACGCGGCGCAGCGGCTCGCCGCTCCGCATCCGTTCGATGCGCATCGCACCCGCTATATATACACGGCTGTGCATACAGAGAGTTTCAATTTTATCCGCGACGCGATTTTCTCGATTTTCTCCCGGTTCGCCGTGTACAGACGCACATGCTCGGGCAGGCTTTGCTTCTTCATTATTTCGATGTTTCGAAAATGTCGGCACCGCAAGTGTGTCTCTCGCGGTGGATTTGTTTTGAAATGTATTTTTCCACGAGTTTCAAGAGCTGAGCAGAAAAGTCGTCTTGATTGTATTGACAAATATGTGCATAAAAAATAGGTGAATAAATATAAGTGTAACTAGTATTTTTTACATATAGATTAGAAATTCATGCAGATTAGCGGGCTTTATATGAATTATATATAATTTACAGTTATGCTGGCAGTACGAATGACATAAAAAAGTAATTTTATAGCATTTACATTTTTGAAAAACTATGCCGCATAAAAGTTACAAAATTATAAGTCATCCATATTCTTAAAACAAACCGGTTTCATATTTTTTGTAAAATATTATTTGCTCTGTAACTTGAGCTCATTTTCTTCTTATTTCCCTTTTTTCAAATTTAATTGTCCTACTTTTATAATCAAGTATTATTTTAAACTATACTTATCGTAACTAATATCGACATTGTAGTTTTCCATCTCTATCCCGACTATATTTCATTTCGTAGTTTTTTTTTCCATTTCTCTAATCACGCTTTTCCAATTCACGGAGAGAACGTATACTCTTGAAAACAATCCGCCGAGACATTTGTGTGCGTTGTACACACAGAGCGACTGTAATGGAAAAAAAGTAGCGTGTACTTGCGACGAACGAAATATGACGAATCTCGTGTACATACGCGAGGATTTCGCAAGCGCATTTTCCGCCTTGACCTTCCAAAGTGGAACGTACACTATATACATAACGTATATACACGTATATATATACAGGTGTGTGCGTAGCGTGCGAACAATACGGGGAAGCGTTATTTAGAGGAATGCGAGTGTATAGTGGCCCTTGCTATATACGCCTCGTTCGCGTAGCTGACGTAGGTATATATACGTTATCAATGCGCTTCTCTCTCTCTCCCTCGCGCTGAGTTGTAAAAAAAGCGTTATGTAATTCGAGAAAAGGAAATAACGAGTTGCGCGGACGAGCGCCGTTTGCGCCTCGCGCGAGCTTTGTTTATTCTCGAAATTCATTAAGCCGCGCGCGCGCGCGCGCGGCGGAATCGGCTCCTTAAATCGCGATAAATTATTTTTTACGACAAAAACAATCGCCCGATTGCGCAAATAACAATCAAATGCCCTCCTGTAAATTTTGCCAAGCCGTTACGAGAGAGAGACAGAGACGCTGTATATATACGCGCTCGCGTAAGAGAAATAATGAGACATGAGAATTTTCCGTTAGCTGATTTCATGCTGAAGCCTCACGCGCGCTTCTACATACGCGTATGTATACGTATATACGTACATAACGCGTGTGTGTAAGTCTTGCAGTGCGCGCGAGCGCGCGGCGTCTCAAGGTTCCCGAAGACGAGCGCCGCCGCTGCAAAAACATCGAAAAATATCGTAAGAATTTTTTAAGCGCTCGTCAATTATCCTCTCCGATCAAATTAATGCCCGACGCTTAATTTACATGCGCCGAGACGAGCAAGCGCGTCGCGCGCCGTATATATATATATAGTCGCGTCGGGAAAACACATTCCCCGAGAGGAAATTACATCTAATTTCGTCTTCTCTATCGGCCGCCTGAAAAAACAATCGATCGCCGCGTCTGTGCTCTCGACCCTGCGTGAGGTGTGTGTATAGCGTGTACAATACGCGCGCAGCCCTGACGGCGCGTAAAGTTTTTCGAGCGTTGAGAAAAAGATTGTTTCGCGGAAACCTTGGAGCATAGCGCGATGGTTTTAGTGGGAAAAAGTTGTGGAAAACACGTTTGATAACGCACGCGAGCGATCGTCGATTCGTTGTCTGAATTTAAATTGAAAATTTTGAATTTGCGCGTTAACAAGTTCGTTTGAAACTTACGATTCAAAAAGCGTATACATTAATAAAAACGCTTTTCAGACTTTAAAATTTTCAAAATGTTACCAGCCCTTACGAGCGATGAAATTAGTCTTGGACTACCACACACGCGGTAAACACACATTTCAATCGACTCGCAAACGAACCGTTACCGTGACTTCAACATTGAACAAACGTACGTTTTAAAGCTCATAATATTTCCACTGCTATACACGCCGAGGCATTCCGATGTTTTTCCAACGACTCCTCGCAATTTACACTCCAATAACCTTGCAGCTTCAACTTTCCTCTCGACGATTAAAAAAATACAATGTGCGCAACAAGGCGCACAGAAACAGCCGCGCATATCAGAGTGCAGGAAAAAGCTCCTCTCGAGCTTGATTATCCCAGCCGCCGGGAATCGAAGATCAGAGCCAGGAACAATATCCGCCGCGGCTTTCACGCCTCTCCTCGGCTTAAAACCTCAAGTCCAGCGCGAGAGATATTTCTAAAGTTAGCCGCGTGCGTAAACCTCGTTAAAAGCCCGGGCTCGCATTGGAGCCTCTCGCAAGCGCGCGTAACTCGATAGCATAATTGGATTAGACAATTTTGCACGCGCGCATTGCGCGGAGCTTGAAAAGGACGTTTTTATTCTCTCTCGCTCTTTTGCGTCCAAGAGCTGCTGCTGCCGCCGCCGTCGCGCATGACGCACGTGAAAGCTTTAGGAGCCAGGCTAAACTCGTCGCCGTTAATACCCCCGGCTTTCTTCTTCCTCTTCTGCTGCTGCTGCTGTTCTCGCAACTGGGCTCTGCAGCGCGCAAAAGCCGTCGAGATTATAAATATATCGACGCGGCTCAACGCGGACACACACGCGCGCGCGTGTATATATACTTTGAATTATATATACAGAGGCCCCGGACGCGCGCTGCATTTCACCATGATCGCCCTGTAAATTTTCAATTCCCCGACGAGCGAGAGACAGAGAGACGGAGTAGAGAGCGAGAGAAAGAGCCCATTTATTTTCGGGGAGAAAGAAAGGTGTCGGCGGCGAAACGAGCGCGAAATTCAATTAGATTCCCTGCGCGTCGGAGTAGGGGGAGGCGTTATCGATCAATTTCTCTGTTTCGGTTTCTATATAACGGATTCCTGCGAGCTACATGCTATACTCTCCCGGGCGCGCGAGATGCGCGATAGGGATCGATTATCGGCTCGTAAGTCAGCGCGTTCAGGGATCGTCCATCAAGCGCGGCGCCGATATATGTATTTCGCGAGATTTATAGGCCGACTCTCGCGCGCGGTGATGTCGTCGACAAATGATGGCCAATTTGTTGCGAGCCGATTAGACGAATTTATTCCCGTAAATTTCGAGACGCGCGCGCGAGAGCAAAGAAAGTGCGCTCGCGGGAAAGCCGTTTCCCTTGTTTCGAAAAATTTTAATACCCTCTTGCTCTTAAAGACGTATGCGTACCGACTTTGACTGCAATAGTATATCTGCATACCTGCGCGAAATCGCGCGTAGAATACATTGTATCGGTATAAATGTCAATGGGAGTCAGTAAATTAAAGCAGCGCTGCGCCAAACCTGTTACACACTCCTCTCTGTCTCTCTCTCTCTCGATCGAATCGTATACGTAGCGCAGAAAATATGTTCTCTCTCGTCGCGACCATTGAAATTGCATGCGTATATGTATAACGCTCGCTCCGTATACGCGTCGGGCGCGCGGCGCTATATTTATACCGTATATACTTCGCTCGCTCCGCTCGGCGCACCGCGCAGTCGAAGAATTTTAATCGGCGCGGCGACAAGAGTTAATTTCTCTCGGCGCGCGCCGGAGAGCAGTCTATAAACATCGGCAGACGCGACGCCGGAGTAGAGTCCCCTGGAATGTCGATCTCGCGCGAGAATCGAGAATGAAAACGCCGCGGATTTTCTAAAAGGAAAACCGCGCGCCGGTCGTCGCAAGATCGAAAGTGCGCGCGGATCGAGCGCCGGGACTTAAATTATATATATATACGGGTCATCCTCGTCCTCGACGACGCGTAACGACGACGACGAGGATGGAAAAATTCGTCGTTGGCAAAATTTTCAAAATGCATCGATCGCGTGCCGTCCGCAAGTATCCGACGACCGCGTCGTTTTCTGATAATCAACGTCGAGAGCAATCACGTTGCGTAAATCAATCACACCGTCCGTATGCGCGCGCGCGCACCAAGCGCTGAAAAATTCATCGTGTAACACACGGGAGATGAAACAACCGACAATTACGCAACCCGTATACACACTGCATACGCACACACACACACAGCACACGACAGTAAAAATTTTTTTTTTCTAACCACGCGTACAACGCACCGAGAGCGCGCAACAAAAGCGCTGAAAAAAAAAAACAAGTGTAGCGGGACTGCGAGCCGAGCCGCGAGCCGAGAGAGATAAAAAAAAAGCTCGACGGAGAGAGATACGAGCGCGCACCTGCCGCTTTTGCGCGGTTTTATGGAAATATACAGCGATCGCCGCTCGCTCGCGATAACCGGCGATTATTGCGCGCCGGGAGAGCCAAAAGCGAAGACCTAACTGTGCATTAGTGCGTGCGCTCGCGTCGCGAAGAAAGGAAGCAGAGAGAGAGAGAGAGAGAGAGAGAAAAGAAAGAACAAGGCGCGCGCGAGTGATAACGCGCGTATACGGGTCGATAGGCGAGGATAAGCCGACTGTTCCCTCTGGCAGTCCTGTTGGCGAGTTCCCACGTTTGTGTGCCTCTGTAGAGTCAGAGGCAGAGGGGCTCTGCGGCGTAAAGTGTGTCGTCGACGTATAACGCGTGCAGTCGTCCTCCTGATCGTCGCGTCTGGCGCGTAATGTATAACGCGCGAGAGGCGGCAGGTGGCGCGATGTTTGTGTACTGGTTAAACATTGTTCTACGGGAGGTGTAATTACTATACTTTGCTTTGATTGGGACGACGCAGTCGTTACTTTTTATCGAGGCGTCGTTATAGACTCTGGAATCAATACACGCGGAAGCGCGAGCGAGCTGGCCGAGATTCCGCTGCACTGTGGCTTTTCCTGTCGAGTTTTCGAAAAGTTCTAGATTCACGATTTTCGAGTTAAAAATACGCTTAATCGGTATAGTCAAGAAAAGATATGTTCGATTAAAAATAGATAATCACAATTCTTGTATTTGGGTTATTTTTATTTGTCATTGGATTTGAACGGAACCATTCATTTTGAACATTAAACAATTTTCAATCGAAACCGGTCAGTAGCCTGATGACCTGACCACAAGGAAATAGAAAATAACCAAAAATAGCATCAGAGTATTTCAGCCAAATGTTCGCAAATTGTCCATTAACTCCAAATAACTGGCCGCGAGTAACTGCTATTTTTGATTATTTTTCTATTTTCTATGCAGTCACTCGATTCGAACTTATTATTTAATTATCAAATTAAATGAAACAAAAAAATTATTTGGATTCGTAGAATAAAATCTGACATATATATATATTTATATATTCCACGAACAAAACGAATTGACAGAAAACCTCAAATTTTAACTTCAATTTTTGAAAACCGCAGAACTTTTCAAATATTAATAAAAACCATTCAACGTACAGAACTTTACTTCAATCCGTGTTCATAACTACGAAACGTATATACGCGTATAAAATCCCCTCCCCCCCCTCCGGATGCGCCTCGGTAGTTTTAGAGCCGCAAAACACCCGACGCGATACAAATTTATTATTGCAAACGAGCAATGATAGCAACGACATAACAAGCGCATTCTCAACGACGGCAGAGCTAACAAGTAATGGAAAAGGAAAGAAACTCGCGAGCGCGCGCGTCCGCGACGCAATAATTCACACTACAATGCGCTCGCGCGAGCTGCAGTAAACTGTAACGTCCCTCCGCACCTCTCTCTCTCTCGCCTCTTCGCCGCGCGCGCAAAACAAGCCATTCACACGGCAGCTCGTCAATGAGACACGCGACGCTTGGCTTTATTTTTAACGCGAAGCGCCGACCCGTACGCGTTCGCGTTCGCAAATTCGTTTCCGGCTCGCGCGCGAAATCGAGTCCAATCGCTTAATCTGCATTATCCTCGCGCCGCAGATTTGTTCTTAATTCCCGCCGCACGCGTATACATAAGCGCCGCGACCGTCTGTAGATTTCAGCCCGAAAAAAAGCTTCGACGCGGCGGGCGAAGAAAGTTGCGCGTTCGCGAAATCAAGTCTCGTATTGAGCGAGAGAGAGAGAGAAAGAGAGAAAGACTCGCCGGAGACATTTGTCGGAGTCGGTATCTTGTCGCGGGTACACCTAAATGAAAGTTACGGATGTGTTTCAATCAAGGCGGCTTTATACACCGGGAAAAAGTGGCTCTCTGCGCGGCGCAGCTCGCGAGAATGGATAATACACGCGTATAATGTAAAAGAGAGAAGCATAGCGGGTGGAGGAGGGGAGGGATAAACGTAATGCATGTACCCGCGGTCACATATCGGAGATTTATAGATTAAGGAATAAGCGGGGCTTGTCGACAAGCGCGTCACCTGTCACGCAGATAATGTTTTTCGGTGTTTTATCGATGCGCGTTTTGTTCTATTTATGAAAGCTCTTTTATTTGGCTGAGTTATAAGTCGATTACTTAAGAGAGGGTTACTTGAAAGTCTATTATACTTGTGTATTTTCGAATTCCGCGCCAAAAATTTGCGGACGCAAACGAAATCGAACGATAAATCAAGACGTATTTGTTCGCCGTTGCGCGCACTTTATGTTTATAAAGTTTGGAGCTTTTGCGATATAATTGTCTCGCGAAATGGCATTTGATCAAAAAATGTATGTAAACATCTCTCATCTTGGCCAGGTACGATTATAGCATAATTACACATAATCGACACTTTTCGATATTTTCGATTTTTAATAATCGTCGTAACAAACAAATACAAGTTGCTTTTCTTCACAATCGCAAGTCAAGCACTTGCTACAGATTCTCATATTGCACAGCACAACCCGAGACAAAAACAGCGATTCCCGGCCGATCGTCGCCAAAATGCATAAAACATTTTCCAATTGCGCAAAAATCATAAATTTCAAACGACTCCTCGCGGCTCTCGAAATTTTCGCCGAATATATCTCCCCTCGCCCTTGCGCAATCCGCGCGCCAACGGAAGCTAGAAAAAAAAGATGAAGAAAAAACACAACTTTCCGTCACGATCTTTCCACCATCAGCTTACATTTTACGAATCTCCAGCTCCGCCGGAGACCAAAGACCTCATCCGCGTACACGTGTGTGTGATATATATATATATAGACGCGCATACGTGTATACACGAACGGAAGTGGAAGGAAACGAAGCTTGGCTGCACGTCCGGCAGAAAATCGTGAGCGTTCGCTAGAATGAATCCGAAGGAAACGACTCAGCGAGAGAGAGAGAGAGAGAGAGAGAATACCTTAGATGTCACGAGCGTCTGCACGTACATATATATAGGTGTACTTACAAGAGAGAGAGAGACGAGGTATATATCTCGGGTACACAGCGCTGTATAGCTGTCGCGTGAAAATAAAGCACGAGGCCTCGCGACGCCGTTGAATAACCCTGTTATAGTTTCGTAGACGCGACCGGTTTATTTCATCTGAAATCTGATGAGAAATTAGAGGTGAGCTTCTGATCTTGATGTAATTGGATGTCTCGAGGTCTCATTCGCCTCTGTAAGTACACCGAGGAAGATTTCTATAATTGTAAATTTTGGAGATGTCGTAAAAACGTGTCGCAAAAGCGTCTTTTCACGTGTTTCTGGCTAAGACATTTTGTTTTTTTTTCCTTAAACTTCCTTATGTGAACATCATGCACATTTATGTGGGTAGTGAATGTTCGATTTTATCTTGGCTTTTATAGTCGATGGATTTCAATCTTCAATGCAATATGAAAACTCATTCTCATTGTTTTTGTGTACGAATTCCAGGGAAATATTAGCTTTTTTTCTGTTGTTGTTCATTTTTCTTCGATGATTTCATTTATATAAAATCAACTGCATGCATGAGAATACATTCTATTAATGAACGTAAAAATACTTATAATTACAAGGCCGAGTTTTTTTAGATTGTCATTGCTATTCTTTTTATCGCGTGTATCACCAAACAGTGTTTTTTGTATTTTAATCGGCTATGGTTAAACATCAAACGTTGAAACCTTTCAAAAATAATTTATTATTGCAGGAAGCTATAGAAGGAACTGCTGATCGCTTGAATTCATTTAACGAAGGACATTCGGAGAAAAAAAAATTACATGTTAGATAAAATCGGAATAATTGGACGAAAGAGTTGGTGTAAAAACACAGACCTCAGCAACGGAATTTCGTATAAACTTAATTAACATAAACTTTAGGCTGCTTAGTGCATCCATTAGATATTTTGGCATCGTATTAAAACGTCGGAACACGAGGCTGCGAAAAATTTATTTGTCCTATAAATTTTTAATCACTTTACCACGTAAACACATCCGGAGAAAAAGATCCTCCACTGAGCTTTACATCCTTTTATAATTGCTTGCATAAGGAACGATAAATTAGCCTGAAGGATAAGCCGGCACGATTTTCTTTTCTAAAAGAAGCTCTCGCGCACATAATTTTGCTGATGCGCGCGTACACCTCGTTTAGCCTTGTTAGTAAACGAAAAGTGTTGATCCCGCGTGAGTTAATGAACTGCGTCAACTTTGGATGACGAGTGCGAAAATAAAAAGAAAAAATGATTTACGACGATCCTAGAAACTCGCGTCGGCGGCTATATATATACGCATTAATACATATGAGAAATTCGAGACGGAACTTTCTCAAAAGCATATCCGAAATCTCGTCGGCTCTGCGGTCGTTTTTTTTTCGTTTTCGCACGACAGAAACGCGACTTATATATGTATACCTACACTACCGCGTACGAGACAGAACTGCAAATCCGACGGTTCTCCGTGTCGTCGTCGTCGTCGTCGTCGTCGGGTCGCGTAAATAAGCATGCGCTATCGGGCCTACTTTTTGCGCGCGCCCGAGAAAAGCCGCGAGAGAGTTTCACTGCTCGAATTTATCGGTCGAGGTCTTCGCAGCGCTGACCGTCTTTGTTGAAATTCGCCTTGAAATTCTATAGCTATATATAATGCTCCCGCCGAGCTCTCCGGCCTAATGGACGCTAATGGGAATCTTCTGTAGCTTATACGCGCATATGTATATATTTGCATGCCTCGACATCAGTAGTATACGCATGTATGTGTGTATATATATACGGCGTGTTGTCGTTGGAAAAATCTGCGTCTTTGTGTATTATTGTGGACCGGAAGTCAGTCGGTCACGCGGTTTTCACTTTTTTCGGCACAGTTCCATTGTTTTTCGACCCTTTTTTTTGCTCCTCGGGGAAGTGACTTTATTTTACGGATTTCTGTATCCGAGACGAATGAAAATTTCTTACTTAGATCAAAGATTTTCTAATGAAACTACGCAGTTATTTATTCTGCGTAGTTTTACGTTCTTCTGATTCAAAAGTTTCTAATTCAAAAACATAAGTATAGAATTTATTCATTATTTATTTAACGAAACAATACGTTATTGTCATATGATGTCATTGTAAACAATTGCCAATTTAACTTAAATAATTGCTTGTTTAATGTACTTGATTTATTTTCTGTTCTTACTCCGCATGACAAAGTTGTTTTATTCTGGTTACTCCGAATTTATTGAACAAATCAGAGTAAGCAAATAATTTCAATGTTACTTTTAATGAACTTTCATGTACACCGCATGTAACGAGCGTTTCTAAACGCTGAAACACTCGGACAAATCGCTTCATCAAATTTCCACATCCTTTTGATCGAATCCAAATCTCTCTCTCTCTCTCTCTCTCTCTCTCTCTCCGTGTGCAACGAAGTATACTGCATTTCATTAGATTCAACAATATTTTTCCTTTCCCAGCGCGCAGAGAGACACACGCGACTCACGCGCGTCCTTTGAGCTGTGCACACACGCGACGCACGACAAAAAAAAAGCAACGAAACGAGGCCTACTAAAGACTCGTTTGTTCGACTACCATAAATACCGACTTCTTAATATAGACTTTAAGACCCGCGAGCTTAATTATTAAGAAGAAACGAGCGACTGATTAGTACCGAGAGAAACTCGAACGAGGGTGTCCCTTCACCGTAATATATGGTCATACGCGTGTGGATCGCGGCAGGTGGCTCGCATTGTTGTCGCGCGAGGCGCTTTAATAATAAGCATGAATTATACGCGTCGCAACGCGCGCGACGGAAAAATCAGTTTCCTCCGCGACTTTTCGCACGGACGCGCGCGCGCTAACGTCACACGCGTTATTATTCAGCCGGGATGGCTTAGAAAGGAACTTGATGTGCGCGGGGTGTACGTGCCTGGAATTACGCATGAAGGAGAGTCGAGAGCTGCGCGTAACGATTTCAGCTACTGCGCTCTCCGTGTGTACCCGTATATACCTCTACGTGCGCGTTAAACTCTCGGGATGAGAGAAAGAGCCCGGAGGAGGCTTTATATAAACGGGATACATTCGGTGAGACTCGCGAAAACTTTGAAATTTTTTTGCTCGACCTCCGCGTTATATATGGCGCGGGAGGCGCAGAGCGAGGCGCAGAGAGAGAGAGATGCTAATTGAGTAGCGGTTGTGCGGACGAGAGACGCGTGATGTGTGTCGATATTTACGCGTCGACGCAGACACGCGCGGACTCTCGGCGATAATAAGTCGAAATGACTGGCGGTTGTAAATAATGTTTGTTTGCGTATGAAACAGGCTCTCCTCGAGTAACGAAAGCCGTGACGAAAGGGAAATAGACGGGAGAATTCTGATTTGCAATTTTTCGGAACTGCTGGTGCGATTGGCGCTTTAGCCTCGATGGACTCGTTGTTATTATTGTAGCCGCACAGACGCATACGTATACACACGGGTTTGTACACACTGCAGCGCGCGGCTGTTAATTCCTTCGCGAATAAATCACGCGCGCGTCCTCAAACGCAACTCGAGTCTCGTCGGGGACGTCTTCACTCTCTTCCCGCGATTAAAAAAGCGCCTGATGATGTACGCGCGCGGCGATGAATCGCTCGTCGAAACAGGCAGTCGTCGAATAAAAATCATATTTATATATATATCGTCCCGTTTACCGTAGCCGAATGATTAACGATCGCGAAAAGTACGTTCCGACGCAGTCACGGCCGCTAACAGAGCGGATGTGATCGTCAGCCTGGCGTTTGCACTTGGATTATCTAATTCCGCACCTCGCATGAGCGCGATAGGTGACTCACTCGCGTACACGCATACGCGATAGAAATTATCTCTCCCTTGCGATGTTCTTTCTTTCCGTCGCAGAGATTCTACTCCTCGTTTGCATGTATTTCGGATTTTTCTGGCTGCGTGTATGTAGGCAAAAATTACTGGCTAGAATTTAATCTGACTTTACGACACGTGATTCACGTAATAGACGGAAGCTCGATTCGAAAGGAAAAGGGGGGGGGGTGGACTCTAATCATGTTTCGTACATAATTTATTTTTATAATGTTTTGATTGAGTCAGAAATAGGCTCGCGAGATTTCGCGTTTAATCGCGACTTCAAATAATTAGTTGGATTATATGCATAAATTTTAATATCAAATAACATGCACACGTTGCGCGCAGCGGCCAATTTATTAACGTTAAAATTCATGAATACTCATTTTAGCAAACGAGCTTTTTACTTTTACGCCGCTGTAATACTTGACTCAATATCTGACCCAAATTTTCCATTGATATACCGTTAAAGAACTTTATCGATATTATTTATATAGAATAAAAAAAAATGAATGCATTTAAATTTTGATAGACTTGTTCATCGGGTCAAATGAAAGGAAATACACGTGACCGCTGATTTCATCACGCTACGTCTATATCCCTCTTAGTCGCAACAAAAACGATTAATTTTAAAAATCTCAAATGTATTTCATCATTTGAACTTAAAAACTAACAAAGACACCCATTCTCTGTTGACAGGAGCCAGTCGAAGGCGTCGTACCTGGCGTACCGGCGCGAGCGGGGCGCACCGGACAGCGAGGGCAGCTACAAGCGCACCATGTCACCGAACGCCCGACTGGACGACTCGGTCCTCCTCCTCAAAGTCACTCCCCACCACCAGCAGTCCCTCATCAACAACAACAACAACAACCACAAGAACAACGATAGTCCCACCAACAACAACCACCACAACAACCACCACCACCTCAACAACAACAACAACAGCAGCAACAACAACAACAACAACAACAACGGCATCCCCTACCCGAGGCATCCGCGCCACGAGCTCGCCAAGTCCCAGAGCTCGGACGCGCTCCAGCGTCACGCGAACCACCGGCTCGAGGACCACTTCTCCCGCAAGAGCCTCCACAACGTCAACTCGGCCTCCGAGCCGCACAACGAGCCGAACAACAGGACGACGTCGCGGGACGTCGTCGTCGAGGAGAACGGACTGAGGCGAGGAGGCAGCGGCGACAAGCAGCAGCAGCAGCAGCAGCAGCAGCGCGAGAGGCTCTCGCCCCAGAGCGTGGAGGTCCTGAACGACAGGAACCGCCAGCTGGAGCGCGAGCGCCGAAAACTGGCGGCCAACTGCGAGCCGCCCCAGAGCCGGCTCGTCGAGGACTTCTACCGGGAGAGCCACGCCGTCACGACCATCGAGATGACGTCCCAGAACGTCGAGATGCTGAATCGCCGGAACGTCGCCGAGAAACAAAGAGCCGCCCAGGTCGCCGAGGCGAGAAGGTAGATATTTATATATATACGCCAGACGCTGTCGATATGTATATGCGCGTGTATATATAGAAGCTCGTTGCGTGAAATTCCGGAGCCGTAAACTCGATCGTTAATTGATTCTTTATGCGCGCGGTGATTGCTTAACGCTGGGATAGTTTACGGTTTGATATAATCCGCGGGACCGTTAAAGTTGGGCTGGGGGGAAGGGGGGCTTATTTTTAATGCGGGATCTCGCGCGCCCGGCGCTCGATGTATATGAAGAGTGAAAATATATAGTTGCAGCTCGCGCTATACTTGGAATTGCGCAATCGGTTAATATTCACTATCTTTAGCTCTCTTTCTCTCGTCGTTGCCGTCGCCATCTATATACACAGCGCGTTGACGTTTCCATCGGGTTATTTGAGGTCGCGGCAGCTGAATTGGGACAGCGCAGTTATATTCCAAACTGTCTCAACCGCGCGGATAGAACAAACTGGTTTGTAAAAGGCTCGGCGCGAAATTAATACTCGCGCGCGAGCGCGGCGATGACTTCTTTTTCTCCCCCGGCCGCCCGAGCGGCGCAGCGCAGAAAAATGATCGCGAGCGAGCGCGATAACGAAGCGGAGTAAGCGCAGTTCATTTGGCCAGGCCGCACACGCACACACGAGCCGCGCGGAGCGACGCGTTAAAATCACTTTTTCGAGTTATGCAAAGGAGAGCGCGTTTATGTAAGCGCACCGGTATAGCCCAGGCTAGTCGTTTTCCTTCGTCGGCCCGAAATCGCCGGCTGATAAACGCGCGTCTGGTTTCGCAGCCATCAGCGACGCCTCTATTGTAGTAAACAGGTTCTTGCGCGCGATAAGTGTGTACGCGCGGGCAAAAACAATCCTCGCTATTGCGAGCCAGCAGCTCTCGAGCGAGAGTCTTTAAAACGTTTCTTCCTTTTCCAGCCCGATCTCCGGCTCGCCCAAGCTGCCCGAGTCCCCGAGCAGAACGACGCCGACGGTGACCACGGGTACGACGACGACGACGACGTTGCCACCGCCGCCAGCCAGCGATCGCAAGGTCTCCAGCCCGACCCAGACGGAGACGCAGACGAGCTGGGACCGCAAGAGCCGATCGTCCTCCACCTCGAGTTCCGCGCCCTCCTCGCCCACGAGGACCTCGCCCGCGAGCTCGTCCAGCAGGACGTCGCCCCAGCCGGCTGCTCTCCTCGAGGGCAGCCTCACCCTCGTCCAGAGGACCGAGGTCGTCCTCAGGGTGAACGCGCCGACGAGCGACGTCGCCTCGCAGACCGAGGAGCCCGCGGCGCTCCTCGCCATGGCCGCCGAGAAGGACGCGGAGAGGCCGAGGCCCGAGGAGGAGAGCCTCGCCAAGCCTCGGAAGAAGCTCCAGGAGGAGATCGAGTGCGAGGAGCTCAGCCGCGACCTTGCCAACCAGCTCGGGCCCGACGACAAGCTCCTGCCGATTTTAGGTGAGCTTTCGTCCTTACGATTCGACGATGTCGCAACGCGCCGAGAAATATATATCTCTCGGTCCAGAGCATCGCTCGGTTCAACTGAAATGCACGACTTTTTCGTTACAACTATCGCGAAACTATCCTTTCTCTATATCAGTATACGATCACAGGTGCATGTGTCGCGCGCGCGGGCGCCCGATCGGAAAAACTCGTTCCTTTCCGAATCTCCACCTCGGGCCACAATATATACACGCAGACCTCGTTTTTCATCGGCGACTAATGACAGCCGTCGCGCAGTACCGCGCTGAGAAATGAATTTTTTATTGCCTGATTATATTCCTCGATCCGGCCGAGCATTTCGACAGCCGGCCGCGATACTGTCTTTCTCCCCTTAAGGGGACGACAATTACCGAACGCAGAAAGTTGCGAGAAAAAAAGAATTGGAGAAAAAAACGAGAGAGAGAGAGAGAGAGAGGGACAATATTCGTTTTGTTATTAGGCCGCGAGATAACGAGATATACAATATCCCACAAAGCTCGACGCGGAGACTCGATTTTTCTTGGCTTCCCGCCAGGCGGCTCGCCATACGGAGTTCCCCTCGCTGCCTATAATACTCCGCGATGGGAGACCGCGCGAGTGTGTATAAATATATATAACGTAAGCTGCAGCTGGCTTTTCGAAGACCTACATACGCCGCGTTGCCGCGGCGCCTCTCGTAAACTGCGACGAGGAGAAAAAAAGAGAGACGCGTCTCCTCCGCGGCTTTTTGCCCCGGGAGTAATTGATATACCGCGAGAGCGGCGCGTATAAGCTGCATATGTGTATAATCGGGCCGATCGGGTTGTCGACCTCCTCTCCTCTGGTCGACGCCGCGTATTTTTCACTTTATCGCTCGAGTCAACGGACGATTTATTTACGAGGCCCGGATTGTTCGGCTCTCTGTCACTCGCTCGCGCTGCATTATTTGTTTTGGGCGCGTAAACTACTCACTTAAGTAACTATAACGCTATACGTCGCAGCTCCTCTTTTTACCCCCGCGAGAGAGAGAGAGACGCGCGAAGAGCTTCGGAAAAGCCTGTATTTCTCGCGGCGTTGGTGTATTCTTGTTTTTGTCAACGATTCTCTCTCTCTCTCTCTGCCCGCGCGCGCGCGGCAATTGAAAAGTTAACGATTGTGAAAGTACCGCGCGAAATTGTGTGAGTTATCGATGGTCTCAGCTCGGGGGGGAAAAAAACGATGGCATTCACCTTTTATGCAACGCTTAGCTCAGCGCGGCTGTGTAGCAGCCTGATCTGCGGTATCGGTGTACTCGACGTATAGGCACTCGCTTCGCGGATTTACTGCTGCGCCCTGCTTTCCGTCGATGCACAATGTGCATATCCTCTCTCGATACAAATAAATAATTAGCGCAAACCGATAGGGAGGCACTCGACAATTACCATCGGCTCGGCCGTCTTTTCCTATATACTTATATACTTATTTTGGCTGATGATATATCGCGCCGTTTCTCTCTCTCTCGCGCGCGCGCGCGCGCAAAAAGAGGTTGGCAGCATTAATTTTCGAATGTAACGCGACGACGCGTGCGTTTGCGTGTATATACAAGTATATCTCTCGGGCGCGAGAGCAGCAGAAAACCCACGCGGCAATTATTTGCATTACGTGATACTTTTAGCCGCGCGGCGTCGGGAAGCTTTATCACCTGATAACTCGCTGCTAAAGTGCCAATGCCGCGCTTTAAACGCGAGGGAAAACAATATTTTTAACTGGGGTTATTAATTTCGCTATTGCCCGCCATTAGCCCGCGAGCGAGCGAAGGTTCTCCGAGCTAAAGTGCATTTTCACTATGCGTATACGGCCGTATAAGTATGTATCTATATTGCGTTCGCCGTCGCCGTTTGCTAACGAGATTAGAAATCAGGTCGCGGATTTTCGCCGACGACGCATCGGGTATAGCACCTTATGTACGTGCCAATTCCGTTGGAGCGAAGTGCGCGGATGCGTACTTACGGACGTCGCTTCGTATCATACGAGGCGGAATTAACGGAAGACCCGCTTGGATTGTTTCAGTGCCGATACCGGAGCACAAGAAGTCGACGGACTACGTGTTCGACCTGTTCAGGGTGGAGGCGGCGCTGCATCCGCGGCCGCGTCCGCGGCTCAGCATCGAGGACTCGGCGGCGTCGAGCGACGCAGCCGACAACGAGTCCGAAGACGAGAAGAGGTAAGTGCCGAGCGCCGCATAATTGAAATGCATCGCGCTGTGATTCTATTAATAATCGTGACTCGTTGTTGCGAGAGAAAGAGACGAGAGAACGAGAGAAAGAGTTACGTAAAGCCCGGACTCTCGTCGGCATCGGACAGCGAAATATAAGTATAGACGGGGGGGGGGGGGAAGGGGGAGAAGTTAACTCGTTAGAAAAAAGCAAAAACGGTAGCTCGCCTCGAATTTTTTGCCAAAGCAACGCGAACCGGCAGTAATCGTAAAAAGATAAAAGCACTAAAGTCTGACATTTAAACTCGACGCGCGCGCGCGCTTTACTATATATACATACATACTGCACGCACGCGCGTATGTGCGTATACGCGTGTATGTGTGCGCGCGCGCGCTCGGCGAAATTACGCAAAAACCAGCGCCACGCGGAAACATTTTCCAAACAAAAAGCGCCGGGACTTTCAAATTCCAGTTGTGTTCTCTCCCCTTAAACAGCGCGCTCGCTTGCGCGGAGCCTACCGTGTGTAGCAGCTGCGCTATCTACACGTGTCTATCGGCGCGGCTTATCTCCGCGCGCCCGCGACAAATTCGGCCGAGCGAAAATATTCGTATGTAGGTACGGCGGTGTAGTCGCCGGCTCGGAGGAAATGGCTTATAAGGTCCGCGGACCTATTTTCCACAAGTGGAACGAGCGGCGGTACGCTCGAGACGGCCGATTGTCTCTGGGGTCATCTCGTTCCGAGTCTACGTGTAACACCAGTGCAAAAGCATTTTTGTATCATTGTTATTCGCGTGCGTCTCGTGTTGGCGCGATGAGACGGCGCTTTCTAGGCAAATTAAGCGAACGCGCGGGAGGTTGTTTGATCGTGTTATTACACGTACACGTACATGTGCCTGTATGTGGACCGGCGATTCTCTTTTCTATACGTAGATACGCGCGTAGACACGTCAGGCGTCCTCGACGTCTGTGTGCAGAAGTCGTTGAGACGCGACTTTAGATTTGCATTTACCGGAGTATGTAAACAAAGCTGCGGAGAGAGAGAGAGAGAGGCCTCTTTACATTGATTTCGCGCGAATCCAAGGTTGTAAAAAAAAGGTTCTTTTCCTTTGCGGACGCGGCTCTTACATCAAACTATAAACGTGTCATTTTTTTTTGTCTTTCTCCTTCGCGAAGAGGAGGCCCCAAAAGTCAATTAAAAATTCAAATTTCGAAATTTTCATAAATCACGTCGTTCGTTACGATATACCCGCGTACACACACACACACGCCCCGCGCGTTACACCGGAGAAAAAGTTCGATTAACGTCGCGTTTTTTACATTAATCAAACTTTCTTCGTTAAGACTGCAGGGGAGAGCCGGACGCGTAAACTCGAATCTTTGTTAAACAGGTAATTATTTATTGCACAATGGAGAAGGCAGCGTTTATCCAAATTCTCCTCTCGCTCGTGCAATAGAAGCGCATCGCTCGCGTGTACAACCCCCGCCAACATTGCCCCGCGCGCCGCGCGCGTTACGGCGCGAAATTCGAATTTTCGTACGCCCTCGACGAAATCGCTTTGCGCGCCTCGGAAGCACACGCGCAATGTACGCTCACGGCGCTCGCGAGCTCACGTACGAGAGTCATAGGTGTACACATCGCGGGCGAGAGACCGGGAGTTCGGCTCTCGCGCGCGCGCGCGCGAGGAGAAAGTGCAGGAGGCTTTAATACTTACGCAAGCCTAACCATAAATGATGTTGTCAAGAGAGTAAGTCGCCTTCGCGCGCCATTGTTGCTCGCGCGCGAGACCCAGAGCCTGAGAATATGCGTTACATGAGCCGCACAGCGCCGTCGCCGCCGCCGCCAGTAGCTTAGAAACGGCCATTCATGCTGCACCGCGTCTTTCTCTCCCATACACACACCGATCTCTCTCTCACTCACTCGCTCGCTCGCTCGCTCGCACTCTTCTCACCGTAAGAACTAGCGCTATATACGCAGTGTTGTTTTGCCTCGCCGCACGTGCGGATCGACGTCTTTCCGCGACGGCTCGCTGCAGCGCGTTCGCCGTTTCTTTCCCCCTTTTTTTTCCACCTCCGATCCGAGAGCACATTACACTCCGCGAGAGACACCGCGGACGCTCCAGATTTTCGGCGCTAGACGAGAGAGAGGGCGCAGGCGGAGCGATTTTAAAGCCGAGACCATGTAAGATTGACTCTCCGAGTCGCCAACATCTGTTTGCTTGCGTTACACGCTTGGACTTTCGAGGGGCGCGACGGTCACTGTTATGGTTGGTGGTGGTTTGCGAACTAATACTGTAACACTCCCGCGCATATGTATATCTGTATATGTATGGCACAAGTGCGCTGAGTTACTAATTCTCGTGGAGGAAACGCTGCCAGTCGACTGTCGATTAACCCACACTAGATAGAATATACATGTACCATATAACGCTCCGTAGGTTATTAATAACGACTTGGCGGCCTGTCGATTTGGCCTCGTTTCGCCGCATTGGAGAGCCGAACTGCGTATACGCACTGTGTCAATACGCGCAGGATATAAAATATGCGCTCGGCGCCTCGAGCATTATTTCGGCTTCGGAAAGTCATCGAGATTGTGTTCCGAGATCCCCCTCGAAAGCTCGCCGCACATTTTCCTCTGCTCCGCGGTAGCTATAGCCGCTTTGAGCGCGAACGCGGAATTTTCCGAGTATACATATACGTATATATATAAATGCACGTCGATAAACAAATATTTCTCAACGTCTTGCCAATGCCGCGATCGCGAATGTACATATGCATCCTTGACGATAATCAAACTCCTATGGACGCGCGCACTTGTGTGTGTGTTATTTGTTCAATCGAAAAGGAAAGAAAATAATTGCGCGCGTGTGACTCTCGTCGAAAACATTGTCGCTCTCGGTGCATTATATGTATATACAAACTCCTCTGTCGGCAGCATTGAATAGAGACGCGAAAATATTTCCAATTAATTCGTTCCCGATGAGTAAACATACGCTCAAGCCATCTCTTCCCTGCTATAAGCTCAAAGAAAGCGCCGCGCGAAGCAGCGGGGCCAGTGTTTTGCTCTCCCGGCGGTCGCATCAGCTGCTGCTGCGCTGCATTCAAGAGAGCTGAGTCCAGAGATACACTGTAATGCATTCATTACAATCCCATCGCCCCGATCGTAACGTTTATTCGCGTTTCGCGTTTACATTTCGCTCTTCGCTCGATCGCTTTCAATAATAAGCGAGGCAGTGAGAGGGGGGGGGGGGGAGAGCCCCCGGCATTAGATTGAATGCATCTCCGATGCGCGCCGGAGAAGATCCTCTTTGAGAGTAGCGCTCAATTACCGTGAAATTGGCTTCGCACCTATTTCCTCGTGCCTCTATATATACAGTTAGGCGCTATGCGGAGAGCTCTCGTAGCCCGAGACGAGCGCTCACAATGGAAATTCAAATTCGAATGTGTACGTAGACACGGACGCGCGCAAACAACGGCAAAACGGTGGGAGGGGGGGGGGGCATCAAGCTCTTCGCTTCCGCCATTGTAGTGTACACATGCAATGTGTATGTTTGCGTGTGTACACATCGAAAAGCGAGGAAAAAAAATAGCTTCCTCCTCGATAGATCGTCGGCGAGGTGGGGGGGAGGAAAAAGAGAGCGCTGAAATAACGACTATCCGCGGAAACCTTTCCGCGTGTCCCTTTCTCTCTCCGACGACGAGACGAGTAGCTGCGCGGCTTCGCGGAATCGTCCTCCGCGTGTAATATCCACCCGCGAACACGCGAGCCGCTTGCTGTACTCTCGGGAAGTACAAAAGGTTCTCTTCTCGACCCGCGTTGTATCAACAAGACAAGAGCGAGAGCGAGAGACTTGTATACCGTTAGGTGTGTATCTCTCCCTGCGCGCAACGTGGGTTTCTTCTTCGCGATTGATTCATGCTTTTCTCTCTCTCGAGTCTCCGCCGCTGCGAAATGACTCATTTCGTCGCTCGCTCGCGAGTCCGTATATATACGCGCGCGTTGCACCGGCGATTTTTGTTTTGAAAATGTATACAAGAGAGAGAGAGAGAGAGAGAGAGAGAGAGAGAGAGAGGAGAGAATGGCAGGGCGGAGCTGCACATCTGCATGCGCATTTTTTCGTAATTGCCGAGCGCGCGAGGTGGAGGCTATATATTCTTTTGCAGCGCTCTCGCGTAAGGAGGAGAGCGAGTTTCTCGCGCACGGATTTCCAAGCCTTCCCGGGAGCGATTATTCGGAGGAAGTGTTTGGTCGATGCGAAGACTCTTCTTTTTTTTCGCTCTTTTACAGCCGTTATTGCGCAATATTTCTCTCTCCTCTTCTCGTTTTTTTTTTGTTCACGCGCTGCTATTCTGCATATATACGCGCGGATTCCAGGCTAATGCTTCTTTCGCATTGTCTTTTGCGTTACGTGCGCGATTGTTTGTGCTGGAAAGCGCGTGATAATTCGCGTCGTGGGTTTCGTGGATTCTTTCGATGAAATTCGAGAATAATCGACGTTTAAAATACTTTAAACGCGTGTCTCTGTGTACGAGGGACTCGGGTATTGTAAGGCGGATGTGTACAGATCAGGATCGATAAATTACTTTCGCAGTAAACAGTCTTGTTGTTTCTTTAGCGGAAATTGATGTCTTCTTTTCCTTTGCTGGTTGGATCTGATTATTTGAAAATTTTCTGGAAAATTTTTGGTTTCGAAAATTGATTATTTTTTTCAACTATAATAGGTAAACTGCATATTCTATTACTAATAGACAAAATTATCTTTAATTTGAGGATTTCAAGTCGTTTTGAGACTTGTTCCAATTCTTCAAGCTCCATTAAAATCTGTTGGAACACTTTTTTCATCGAGCCTATTAGAGTGTTCCTAAATAAGTTCAATTATGGGATATTATTTTTAAATGCAAGCTCCAGAATGAATACAAAGGATATAAATAGTTTACTCGTATAGAAACAATATTTATTTTTCTGCGTACCTTCAAATTCAACCGCAACTAATGTATTGCGAAACAATATCCCAAAATATTTGGAAATCCCACAATGAATGAAAAAAGTGTCGAATGAGACTTTCAGCTGCAATAAGGATTATAAAGGATTTCGAGAGGTCTTAACTCAAAGTCTATTAATAATCATAGAAAAAATGTGGCTTACAAACACAAACAAGTTTTTAAATGCTAATTCTTCAAAGGTGGCTTGCCGCCCTGACTCGTCGACATGGAATGTGAATTTCCATTCGAAAGCAGCTACAATGCCTTTTATGCTTTATTTGATAAAAATGTGTAGTTTAATGATCTCCCTCTCCCCCTGCTTATACATGCTGTAAGTCGAATGTAAGGTTAATTAAGTCGTTGTTCCTTTCGACTCCGATACGAAGTCCTAAGCGAAGCGGCACTGAGTAAAGAAGTGAATCGAAACAATGGTGTCGTATATACACAGCTACTCAGTAAGTAGTACCACACGTGATGCAAAACCGCAGGGCGAAAAGCTGCAATCAAGCCTAACTACCGCACACTTATACAAACCGTACACGCAACGCAGTGGCGGTATAGCAAAAACGTTCGCCATTGGTTGGTGTAACACAATGAATTTTTAAAGTTTTACAAGTCGCCGTTTGCGTTAAATCATTGTACTACACGGGAAAAAAGGAAATACTCAGCTATGAAAGTATAGGGCTTGTGCATTGCGCGTTATTAAATGAAGTTTATCGATTCTTATCCAATCGAGCACGCGGTCCACTATAGCGATACAGGACAGCCTCGAATTTCGTGGAATTTTTCCATTCCTCATCTCGGCGGGAGCGCGCAATTATGCAAAGACACAAAAGAATTCGAGTCACGAAACTCGCTCGCTCGGCAAATCCGACTTTGCTAATCCGCGTGTACGACGACGACGACGACGACGACTCGGCTTTTAGAATAACAAGTCGCGCGCCACACAGCGCCGCGCCGGCTTAGAGAAAGTCGCGCCCGCCTCGCGTCTCTCGTCTTATTTTTCTTCTCGCGAAAGTGAAAATAAAGGCGAAATTGCAAAATCCCGAAGAGAGTCGCCTCTTCCGCGCGCGCGATCACAAGCTCGCGTCTAGCCGTGTATCGCGTGTAGCCCTTGTATACATAATAGCGCGTCGTCAGCGATTCGAGCTCTATAGAAGAAGAAAAATAGGAGCTAAATTAGGTAGAGCGTGTAACGAGGAGGTAAATGCACGGCGTCGCTAAGGGGAGTCCCGCTCTTGTGCTTTCAGGATCGAGTCGATACCGTCGACACCGGTGACGCCCTCGGCGCCGGACTCCTCGAGCAGTCCGCTCTCGGCGAGCTCCGTCTACTTCACGACTTCCGAGAGCAAGGCCCGCTTCCTAACGAGGTACTCGCAGGACGTCGTTGCCGCTGCCGAGCAAGTCACGACGTCGAGTGCACCCGCCACTGCCGCCGCCGCCGCCGCCGCCGGAGCGACGCCGTCAATCAAAGCGACGACGCCCGACAACCTCGACCTGCGCCAGAAGAAGGTAATGTCCCGGAGATGTACATTATATATATTGCGTAGAGTCGTTTATTGCCTGGTGCGGGCTTTGTAAACCGCCGTCGTCGCCGGGACGGCTCTGATACGGCAGCTTGGAAATGAGCGATGAAGGAAGATCGGAGGAAAGAGAGGGAGTTTTAATGTCGATATGGATGAAGACCGAGCTGTTCGAGGCGATTTATCTGGATTTTTAATGTAGCCAAAAGAACGGGACATAATTTTTCAAATATTGAAGCATACGCCCCGTGGTTTGTTGCGATTTCATTTCTAACGCGAAATTCCAAATGCTCGACTAAAGTAAAAAAATTCTCTTTGCCTATCGAAAAAAAGTAATCCCATAACGCTCGAGAAAGACGCGACAGCTCGGAAATGCAAAGCACCGCGAACAATCGCGTCGAACGATCGGGCGATCCTCGCATCTCCGCGCAATTATTCACGAAAACGCTCTGAAACGACGCCGAACAACGTCTGTCCAGGAGGAGCTGATGATCCGCCTCGACAAGAAGCTGGTGGTACTGCGAGCTGAGCAAGAGGCCGTGCGCGAGGAGGGCGAGGTGAACGAGGCACTGGGCTCGCGGGTTCAATCGCGAATCGCGGCACTGGCGAAGCCGGCCGAAGCCTCCAAGTACCGATTGCACGTCGAGGAGGTCGGCAAGATCACGAGTCTCCTGCTCGGACTGAGCGGCAGACTCGCCAGGGCTGAGAACGCGCTTTACGGCATGGCAGCCGATCATCCGGAGAGGGTAAGTTGTGGGCGATCAATTTTTTTTCAATTATCGGCAATTGACGCGGATGGATACGTATAGTGGAGTCGAGTAGAAATCGATGGTTTTCCGGTTGGATAGGAATTTGGCCGAAAATGCTGAATAGTTGGGAGATTTGTGGAAAAAAATTTTGTTTTTTTTTTGTAGACTTTCGAAACCTTGAAACTCCGCGTCTATGCGGCTAGAAAGAAAATTCGTGATAAGAAGGCTAAAAATCAATTGTCACGTCGTGTCATGCGCTATAGAGATTCACATTTCCTGCGATGAATCAGTGCGAGTGACTCAGTGATCTTTGTGCAAATATCATTAACGAGGCGATATCTCGTTCGAACAAATTAAACATAAACCGCGACTTTGGTCAAATAAAAAAAATCAAGTAATATACGCGCTGACATAACGTTGTACAAAGACACGCGTTTAGTTGACAGCATTTATATACCCGCTTGCGATAACGATATTTTCATTGCAATATAGTTTTGTCTTCGCGACATCTCCCAAACAAACTCGTATCGTTACATATGTTTTTTATCGAATATAATCTATCGAAGAGTCGAAAGCACCGCGTCATTCGCGCTCGCGCAGTTTTCCCGCGTGTTTTCAAAACACAGCGATTGCATGTACTTTAGAGGTCGATAACTCGGTCACAGAGTCACGCGCGCAATCAGTTGGAAATCGCGCGCTAATTACGATCAACTCGACAGAAAATACTGGAGTCGAAGCGCGACAAGCTGATGGACCAACTGGAGGAGGCGAAGATCCTCAAGGGCAACATCGACCGGCGCAGCGTCAACGTCTCGGCCATCCTGGCCAAGTACCTCAGCGACGAGGAGTTCGCCGACTACCAGCACTTCATCAACATGAAGGCCAAGCTCATCGTCGACGGCCGGGAGATCCAGGACAAGGTGAAGCTCGGCGAGGAACAGCTGGCCGCCCTCAAGGAAGCCATCGACCTGTAAGGAGTCGTTACCAGCGGTTTTTATTACCAAACTTCGCGAAACCAGCCACCCCTCCTCCAAAAAAAAAGAACCGCCGTACGAATTCCAAAGTATTCTTCAATTTTAAAGAGAGAGAACAAAGCAACGATGTAGAACAAGCTCTACCGCATACTATGAACACGGACATCCACGATTCCCTCATGCAGGTCCAGTTTTGGGAGACCTCGAGAAGCCTAGTCCTTTTTTTTCGAGTATCTTTTGTGCGTCGTTCAAGCGATGTTATGTAGGGAGTTACATTGCGACCACCGCAGAGACACGGATCAGCACACGGCGATACGATCATTTGTTTTCTTGTACGGACACGGGAGACTGGCGGGAAGAAAAAAAAAGACGACAGCTTTTTACGTACTCGTATGATTAGAGAACTTGTACTTGTCTATGTTTAGGAATTAATCGAAGCGAGGGGCGGCCATGATGCGTATTGCGTTAATTGAAAATTTTATTTATTTCAAAAGGTGTACCGCGGCCCCTCGGCCAATTGCTTTCTTTTCTATTCTATTTCGGAAAAATTGTACGGTTAGTCCGTATATATATACATGTATTCTCTAACTCCGTAGCATTCGATGTATGAATAACTAACGAATGGGTTATGTGCATAATCGTGCAATAAGTTCGACGATACACATATTCAAAAAAGAAGAAACGAAGACGAAAATTTGCTCGCCGTATCGCCGCGACGTTGTACAGGATGGATCGCACGTCCCATTTCTTTATTTTTTACGTTTGATAATGCGAATGTACTCGCCACACCACAGAGGATACCTTTGTGCAGCTTATTTTTTTCTTAAGCGACGATCGATCCTGCGCAACAGAGAATGTAACGAAAGGCAAACGTATATAGTTGTACTTGTGATACGAATGAGCATTCGTTAAGAGACGTGCAAAATACGAACGACGCTTGTAAATAGAACAGAACTTTTTTTTTTTTAATTGATATAGTTAGAGTTTTTACACATAAGCATAGCCACGCAGCGAGTGTGTATTATGTTTTAACCCGGATATCCTAGGGATTCCGTAGACGCTTGTGATCTTATTTACTCTGTGAATATATTATGATATAGGTATATTTGTAATCTACATAGGAGAACGCTTGGAATTTTTGAAAATTTCCTTCGAGCTTCCCCGAATATCAGTTTTGACAAAATTCTATGCCATGGTTTCGAGAGTTCGATCGTATTTTATATAATTTTTTTTCTCCGCGAAAGAATTCAGCAAACTTGATATTATTTTTTTACTTTTTTGACAAATTATCGACACTTCTTTCTGCTTTTTTTTTTAAACAAAAACAGTGAAAACTCTCTCAGACGTCTGGTCGACAGTGTTTCGTCCTCCGCCGCGAGACGAGATTTTTAACACACGTGCAGTGATCCTCGCAAGCTTTTGTTTATGGTAATGAGACATTTACCATTTTCTCCACAAAAGCCCCTCGACGGATTAGCCGCGCAGTTTAGCTCTAGAAGTACACACCTGGATTTAATGATATTTGATAGAACAGTACATCAAAAGCGCAGGAGCTATAACCTTTCTGCTGCCTTTGTGTACTTAATTCTCAACGATGTAACAGTGGACGGCGGCTTTTAATTACAGGAAGAGCGTGAAAAAAAAGTAAGAAAAAAGAAGTGTTGTGCGCGAGTTGCACGTTAAAGACTGAAATGCCAGGCATACAATTTTGCAATATAAATAGTCAATCTCTGTTCCTCGTTTCCTGACGCCTGCGAAGCGGGATGGCGAATAGTGTTTTTTTCTTTTGTCATCGTATACTTCTCATTTCTCTGTGTAATGTTCTTTCTTTCTTTTCTTAAATAAGTTTAGCAAGCGCGACACGACGGAAACATGCAAAATATATTGTAAATATAACGATTCAACGAAACAATGGTGCTCTGGAACGCGTACTTCTTTTTCTTTGTCATTTCGGCGTGACGGAAAAAATTCGAGATAGAAAAAAGTAACGGAGATGCGTCAGTGAGATGTTAAACACTACACGGGTGAAAGAGAGAAGGATGAATTATAAAAAAGTTTAAAAAATTTAGCTCGTAAATGTAATGGTAAAGATCTATCGATATTTAACTCCTCTTGAAGCAGACAAATACACATACGCATTTTGTAAATAAATACAGATTCTCCGCGACTGCATGATTATTACGCATGCAATTCTCAGATAGCATTTTTTATAACTCGTGCCTTTGTGAGCGACGACACGACTTATCGATGTAACGTGTGGTCGTCGATCCAGCCCAGCGACGATGCTATTAATCACGTTGTATCAAACTCAATTTCTCTACAATAGCTACCTTTCTGTCAAAACCGCTTGCAATAAAAATAACAAATTTATGAATTGTACAAGTTTGTTATTTCCGACTTGTAATGTTTATATAGTAAAGTTTTTGCAAAAAGAGTAAATTTTTAATAAATAATGATGGCTTTGCATACAATACAATGTTGTCAATTGTTTTTATTTAATGAAACCTCTTGGTAAAGGCTTGGTGACCTGCAACCGATTATGCGCTAACATGAAAGTGAGTATAATCTGCGGTTGCGCTGCATTTGTTGGTAAAAAATCCTCAGCTTCGACGTGCCGTAATATCGAGCTCTACCTTATTCACGGGAGATAACAGCAGGTGGCCTGGTTTCTACTGTTCTAGCGGAAGATTAACGAGCTTCAGTGAGTTTACCAAAGGTTAACGTATTTACCGCTGTATAAATACAAATAGTTTTCATTATATTATGCTTTGAAATTTTTATCTATAATACCCATAAGTAATAAACTTTTATGAATGTTCGATAGAAGTAAATTATGCAGTATGAAGGATTAAAATTAACTCCTAGAAATCGTTGAATGTTGATGCTGCTTTTTATTTCTTTTATTTAGTCGCATATACAACGCCTAAAATAGGAACTACGAAAATTTACGATACAGTTTTAAAAATTGCTGCATACGGGTAAGGTATCAAAAGATTTTGCTGCGCGATATATTGTTCAATTAAGTTACTGAGATTGACGCTGCTGAAGTCCCGACAGCCCTTTTTTTGTGTTTAAAAAATATTAGCCGAACCAACAAAAATTGAATAATTTTTTGCAACTGATCGGAAAAATAATGTTTGGAGAGCCCTCGATTTTCTTCTGTCAAGAACGACTGCGGAGCGCTGCAGCAAATTCTGCGCCTCGCGCAATAACGTTACAATAATCAATAGTCTATTAATATTTGCTGAAAGCGGCAATCAAGCGCAGAAGTTTCCAGCTCAAAAAAGAATTTCAACATAATTCCCCCGGACGCGCGAGCGAGCACTGCAGGCTCGCGATCAAGTATCGAATGGATCAAAAGAAATAATTCGCATTATACACCTCTTCCCGCAGGCCGCGCGCATATGACGCCCCGGCGAAATCCCATCCGGGCCAGCGAAATCCGATTAATCATCCGAAACCTTTCAGTTTCATCGACGGCGCGCATTCCGCGGGCCGCGCGTTGCATCGCTGAATTTCGCCGCAGCGCGTACAAAGTAGTTTCATTGAATTTTCCACTCGAGCCGATGGAAAATCGACTGGGGCACGCTCGAAAAGGCAGCTGACTGCGCGCGGGGGGCAACGACCGTCCAGTTCACTGCATTTAATTCGAAATGCCCGCGCGTTTTGGGTATTATTTTCGCCCGGGGAGGAGCGAGTGAGACGGAGAGAGAGAGAGAGAGAGAGAGAGAGAGAGAGAGAGAGAGAGAGAGCGGATGAAAAACAACGAAACGTTTTTGGCTGTTGCGAGAGAGATGGAAATTTGCAGAATTTCCGACAGATGGCTGCCAGTTGAGTGGCTTTGAGTTCGCGCGTAAAATTATTCGCGAGAGCGGTGTGGAGTGTGTTGTTGAAAATTTTCACTCGCCCCTCCCTCCTCTCCGGCCCTCCTTCCCTCGTATCCAGCTGAATTAAGCATCTCTGCAAAAGTCAACGTGTTAATTAAATCGAAACGCTATACTCGCTGAACAAAATCGATATTGTACAAGATCGTCGTCCGCCAAAAGGTGTCAGCACAAAGTACAGCCTGTTCTTCGGAAATGAAATGGAATTTTTTTTTATCTTTGTGCAACGTAATTACCCGATAATTAGCCAGGGTATTCCCTGTAATTAACACCGTGACGTTTCGTTCAGTAAGGATCCCTGCAGGGCTTACGTTATCAAAATTGTAATATTTGCAATTTAAACTTGATGCGCAAATTGGGATTAAAATTTAAAATTTTGATGCGTTATAGATGCTGATTGTTCAAAGAATAAAAAATACAATTCAGTTGTTAAAAGTGGTAAAATCAATTAACCACGGCTCATTCAAGTTTCACAAAAGATTGCTTTCTACTAAAAATGTTCTCTCCGAGCTTTTGATGGAAATTACACGAGAGAAGAATTCTTTAATTATAAAATAAGCATATTTATAGAAACGAAAAGTTTTTACTGAAAATCAATTATTCAATGAAAGCCGACATTGAAAATTTCCGATCCTGTCAATAATTATAATTAAAATGAAAAATTAATTTTCAAAACCCGAGAGTATTCGCAATGTCAGCAAACATTAAGATAGGGATTCCTCTCAAGAGAATAATCACCACAATACGATCTCTATATCGATGTTACTCAATCGCGCGATTAAAAAAGTTATAAGCTATCACTCTCCGCCCGGAAGCTCTCGAAATGAAGCGAAGCCATTAATCCGTAATTCGACTTACTCCCGCAGTGTACTGCAACGACGATGATTTAGAAAAGCTCTTTTGCCGAGCTTACCAAGTCCGACGATACCGATTCGCTCGTCCGCCTCCACACGACCCCCCATAATTCACGCAAACATTTGCAAGGGTCTCGGGCTCCCACTAGCGCGCGCTTCATGAAATCGGAAAATAACAATCGTCGAGTTTCCTCTAGCGAGTGTACGGCAGTAGACACTACATTTACGGGTGGCGTAAATAAATGAAATTTACGCTCGTGCGCGCGCGCGGAGTCGCGTTAATTTTTTCCCGGCTACTCCTCGATAATTTCCCCGGACACACGAGAGCGAGAGGGGCCGCGGCGGCGGCGGCGTTTCTCGATTCGCGAGAATCGTTAATTTGCAGCCGATGCTGATTTATAGGGACTTTGCACCGGCGCGAGCGAGCGAAACGGCCTTTCGCCGCGAACAATATCTGTATACGTGTGTAGATATATGTATACAGTTTGTGCGTACACGCACCAAGGAAAATATGTAATAATGCGCCCGTCGTGAGCGTAAACAGCTCTCGCGCGCTCGATTCTTTCGGAGCGAGCGAGAGAGAGAGAGAGAGGCAGAGCTGTTAATTTAAGTAGAGCTGTAACGCAGGGAGCGCCAATACACACGCAGACCTCGCGCACTTTTATCGTTCGCGATTTCGAAGTATTATTTTTTTTTTCTGCATATAATTAAAGAGCCCCGGTAATATAAACTTCATTATTTCCCCGGTATTTTAATGTATATATAAATTATAATGAAAATGCAAATTAATATTTTATGACTGTCGCGCATTGAAATGCGACAAGCATTTTAGTGTGTTGCGCGTATATATATGTGCGTGAATAATGAGAGCGGGAGAGCGGTCAAATGTACAAAATGAATTTAATGTTTTTAATGATGCTTGTTGTTATATATATCGGTGAAAAATGTCCGGCGAAATTTCTTTTATCGATCTTGGTAATACTCGTATACGGTCGTGCCTTTTTTTAAGGAACGCGAATTAATTTCGAGTTCCGCGATTCAGTACATTAGGACGAATTTTCTTTTGGCGTTGCGATAGATTTACTCGATTTTATTCGTCGTTTTGTCGTTGATCCTCTTGAACCTCGTCTCTGCGTGTTATACGCAGTGAATACTCATAACTCTTGTCAGCCTGTAGACTATTTTATTTCTTATTTCTTTTCGTCTATTAGGTTTCCGGATTACTTCATGATTCCCATGCGCCAACATGTGCCAAGTAATTTTGTGGAGAAAAACTTGAAGGGTTTAACTGTTTATATTTTTTGGTTTATGTAAATCACTATTTTTCTCAAGGTCGTTCATTTTTTTGAACTGTACTTTTTCTGTGAAAATGTATTTTTATAATAAAACACGGGAAAATATGAGATCAAAAGATAAATCTATAAATCACCAAGCTGTCTTTGATCTCTTCATTAATCAGTCATTAATAGATACTTGTAAAGATTATTTGTACTGTCTATATATTACAAAATAAAACTTGCAGATGGAATAATAATTTAAGTTAATTTTTAACACTCTATAATTACGAAACTCATCAAACTTGGTAACTATTCCAAAATTAACGAAATTTTTCAAATATTCAATGTATGTTCAATATTGTTAAAATTCGTCAGTTATTTCAAAATATTCCTGACTTTTGAAGTTTAGCTCAATGATACGAAAAATTCAAATTAATTTGAAAATTCCTACGAATTTCGGAATATTGAAATACGTATAGTCGCTATTAGACTGAATATGCACATCGGCACTCTATTCCATCGTTTGCTTCCATCACACATGCATACTTGATGGTTCTATGTTACAGTATATTGGATCTCTCTCGCTTGTATCCCTCTATATCCTTCCATACCACTTATACATTTGACACTACCGAATACTTACTCAGCACATTACAAGCATATTCCTTCACGATATCAGCACACTACGCGTAGTACATCCCTATCGATAGCTTGCATCCGTCGTTCTTCATTTCAGAAGTATTTCAGATACAGGGTAAGTACATTACTACCAAATTATTATACTACGTCTCGCTCTGAATTTATTATAATAAATAAGGTACGAATAGCAGAATAAATTTCTACAATAATACGATATTGGTAGTATAAACAAAACAAGCAGTTTGTAAACAACAAATCGAACTTGCCGTGTACAAACTCTTTCTTCAGTGCTATAATTCAAAAGGAAGAATTAATCGGTCGCGTACTGATGTATTGATTTGTAAAATTCTGAAATTTAATGATGGTATGACTATGCGCAAAGTATGATAGACGACTTCAATACGACAAAATAAACCACTCATATACGTAAATATCCACAAAAACACAGTTTCATGAAAAAAAAATTACTATTTTTCTTTTGTCATTAACTTAGGTTAGCCAATTACATACATATAATTATTCATTATTTCTATAAACATAGTTAATTTTAATATTAACGTGGCAAGACGGTGTAAAAACAAGAAAAAGATAGAATGATTATAATACGAAGAAAGAAAGTGTAATGTAGTGTAATACAAGTCGTTAATGAGGCAGGGATGTTGGTTAAGAAAAAATAGCGATAGTTAGAAGAAGAAAGATAACACAGTAATTGGAGCTACATACGAGATTAGCAAGCTGTATAAGGCCGCGCTTCGAGTGAGTGAGAAGGTGCGGCCGGAAAATGCAATTTTTACCGCAGAAAAGCCATCGATTTGAAACAAAAAAAATCCAAAAGAGCATGCATATAAACCGACCACTATTGTTGTTCCAATAATGAGTTCAAAATTAAAAATATTATCAAGTTCCGACCAATCAGTCGATGATCGGCGCACATAGTTAGAAAGGCGCGATAAGCTCAAGCTTTTTATCATCTGATATCATTTTATATAAGACAGTAAGACGTAGTTCGCGAATACTCGCACTTAACCGAGGCGAGAACGCATCAGTTCGATAATTGCTCGCCGCAAGGTAGAATCACGGCGCGAACATGAGAGCCGCCATTGTTTGGTCACTCGCGGTCTTATTGTCCTGCGCTTGCGCCAAGGAGCAGAGTAAGTATCAACAGCTGTTCTCTTTGCCAAGACTGGACTCAGCCACGCGAATCTTCTTCTTCCAGAAAAAATAGTATGCTATTTCGGCAGCTGGGCGGTCTACCGTCCAGGCAACGGCGCCATCAGCATCGACAAAGACATCGACGCGTCGCTCTGCACTCACCTGGTCTACACGTTCGTGGGTCTGAACTCTGACGGTAGCATCAGAATCCTAGACGCCTGGGCCGATCTGCCAAACGGCGGTGGTCGTGATGGTTTCAACAAGTTCAACCAGCTGCGCTACAACAATCCGCGGACCAAGACCCTCGTGGCGATTGGAGGCTGGAACGAGGGATCTTTGAAGTACTCGAGGCTCGCTGCTGATCCAGTACTTCGAGCCAACTTTGTCGAGTCAGCCGCGGAGTTCGTGAGGAGGTATGGCTTCAACGGCTTCGACTTCGACTGGGAGTATCCGAACCAGAGAGGTGGATCTGCCGAGGACAAGCAGAACTATGTCCTATTGTTGAAGGAGCTGAGGAAGAGGTTCGACGAGGAGGGATTGATCCTGTCGGCTGCAGTGGGAGCTGCGCCAACCTCGGCTAGCAAATCCTACATTGTTACGGAGATCGTCAAGTATTTGGACATTGTCAACCTCATGGCTTACGACATGCATGGCGTTTGGGATAAAAAGACCGGAATAAATGCGCCTTTGTACGCGGGATCTTGGGAGACGGATGAAGAGGATAGAATTCTCAATGTGGTGAGTTACACTAAGACATTCTGAAAGTGATCAATTTAATTCACGAAGAACAGCTTTCCTGAATTATAAACCTTGTGACAATCAGATTATTAACCAATCCTTTATCGATCCACATTATCTTTACAAATGATCGATTCGTTCATTTCATCGCACAATTAATCGCAAAATCCAACCAATCAACCAATTCACTATTCTGATCCAAACAGAACGCATCCATTAGCTGGTGGCTCTCGCAAGGCGCGACTCCCGAGCAGCTCGTTCTCGGCGTACCGTTCTACGGCCGAAGCTTCAGTTTGGACGACAAGTACGACAACAGAATCGGCGCACCGGCCAGCGCTCCCGGTAGAGCTGGGCCTTACACCCGCGAGCCCGGGACTCTGGGCTACAACGAAATCTGCGAGGATCAGGGATGGACGGAGATCTGGCAAGCGGAGCAACGCGTGCCTTACGCCATCAAAGGCGACCAGTGGGTCGGCTACGAAAATCCCAAGTGAGTCACAGTCGATACTTAGATTCTTGGGATTTTGCTTTACTGGAAATAATGAATCGGCCGTTCCGGCTTATCGGGTCGGGTCTTTGTATGCGTCGTCGAGCTTTCAACGCGTGTTATGATTAATCGCTGGACTGAGATAACGGTATCTCGTCGAAAGAAAGAAAAATCACAAAACTTTAATTGACGCTCTTTGTTCGCGTGCAACAATAGCAATACTCTAACGATCGCGTACATGCACATTTTTTCATTCAAAGGTCCATCTACGAGAAGGCCGAGCTAATCAACAGGCTGGGACTGGGTGGCGCGATGGTCTGGAGCATCGAGACCGACGACTTCAAAGGCGTCTGCGGCGAGAAGTATCCACTTCTGAAGACTCTGAACCGCGTGCTTCGTGGCCCGTCCCTACCATCGACGACCGCGAGGACGCCGACGGCGGAGGTCAAATGCACGACAACCGGCTTGACGGCTCATCCCACGAAATGCTCGATCTTCTACGTCTGCGTGAAGAACGCGTCGGGTGACTTCGACTCGCATCAGCTTAGCTGCTCCGACGGACAGGTCTTTGACAGAGAGCAGATGAGATGTAACTACCGAAACTTGGTCGACTGTCAGAAGTAGATGGATTGGTTTCGATGGAAAGCTCGTTGTATAGATTGGTGTAATACACGACGCTGATGGGAAATCGATTATGCAAACGAGCGTTTATTATGCTGTCTGTTTTTACGTTCGAATGTACGTAAATGGAAAGACGAAATCTTCGGCGTTCGATGTAACTGATAATGGAAATCGTTAACATTTCGTTACCTAAAATACACTCTATGCTATATAGTACATACGACCCCTTTCTTTTTTTCTGTCTCTTCAATCTCATCTCAAAGAGAAAAAAAGCTTCTAACCATAGCCCAATTACAAAACACAACATCATCAGCCACAGATACTAAAGTCAAAAAGTTAATTAATAACGCGGTACCCGTATTAACGCGTATACACGCAACATCATCCAATCCGAAGTTTGAGCCGACTACACGCAAGTTGCGGCGGGGGTCCCTCGACTATATTTTCCATCCGTTTTCTTATATCCGGATATGCAAAGCGGAAGGAGGAGCAGCGCTACTATACACACTGCAGCAGAGCTATACGCGCGCACAGCGTATACAGCAGCACTGCAGCAGCGCATGGAGCAGCAGTGAGAGAGAGAAAGATAGGGATGAGGAGCGCCGGGGGCGGGAGGGTAGGGGGAGGCTCGCACGCCTCTGGGGCGATAAATTTTCCGGGGCTTTATCCCGCGGATCTCACAATACATCCTTAGCGACACGGCAGCATAGTGCGTGTAGCGATTTCATATGCACGCTTGTTTACCGCTAGTTGACGACATATTTATGGGAGTCGAGGCTGCAGCTCTAACTTGCTGCGCGCATGTGTGTATAACTGTGTACACGTACTGCTCTATAGATATATGGGTTGAGAGAGAGGGGGGGGGGCGGAAAGGTATTATCGCGAGCGTTTGTTTTCGGCTCAGAGGCCGAGGATTTTTACGAGTCCTTCAGACATCTTTCGGAAAGTGGCTGAAATTGAAATTTTTCGCTCAGCCGGATATCTATATGCATTTTCAGGGAAGCGAGTGTTTACGTCGCTCATAGGGGATATCGAACTTTTTTTATCGCTCACTGCGGAGCTCTTCGCTTCACGAAACGGAGTATGTGCATTGCTTGTACGTCGATGGAGCGATTTTTTTCGCAATTACACGGGAAGTCGAGGTACATTGGAAGGGGTCAGTACACTACAATGAAATTTGGTCAAATGAAAATATTTATTGCTGAATGTAAGACACTATCATATTTAATTTGAAACCCATAACCGTCGATGTTATATGGATGATAAGCGTACCACAAAATAAATTTTATTGACAGTAAGATTCAAGATGGATAAATAAGGTTCAAGAGCTGAACTTTTTAAAAATAGCTTAAATATAATTTTGATTATGTATAAATGTCCAATTTTTTATTGAAATAATTAGACACGTATTCGCAAGTAAAATGTTGTTTAATAAAAAATTTGTTTAACCACTCAAATTCATCAATAACGTTCTAATAATCACGAATTTCTTTTTTTTCAATATACTCTCTGTCATTGAACCTTCCCAAACATGACTTTAGCCAATCTGTCTCTTTTATCAATAAAAACGTCCATTTCACCAAAAATCGTTCACACACTGATTTCAATGCATTTTCGTTTTAAAAGCGTCCGATATATCCACTTAATCATTCAATCCGAATTTCCATACCGCGGAGTTTCCCCTCAGAATTTTCTCTCGGAGCAAATCCTTTGATATTCGAGTGATCATTATGCATTATACGCGATAGTGGCGGAGGAGGGGGTGTCTAGTGGAAAAAAAATTGCCGGAATCCAAGAATATCCTGCGGGAAGGAAAAGAATCATGTCGCGAATGAGAGATTCGCCGCGTATCTCTCCATCACTCGCGGAGTAGCAGTAGCGGCAGCTGAGAAATGGATATATCCTTTCTGCCATTCGGCTGATGCTGCGTCACGTAACTCACGCGACGTCTCATATGCTATGCATAGAATCGGGGGCTTTATTCATCAATGAAGTAATCGAAATCCATCGCTATGTAACCCAAGCTCGTCGTCGTTATACGCGAAATGTATCATAGAATGTGCTTTTGCGAGCATTTCTCTTCGTCGAGAGAAACACTTTGCAGACTTCGTGCGTACATATACGGTAAATTTAAATTGACTGCGCGCGCGAAGCGCATTCCTGTTCTCGTGGTTTTTTGATTTTTCACTTTCGAGATCGGGTTGTCTGTCTATCATTTTTAAAGCCGAAAATTTTTCATCGCGGTATTATGCGCCTTAAGACAGAGAGTGAACTTAAGACAGAGACATAGAAGAAACTAATTTGTTCATTGAAAGCGTATAGTATTAACTTAATTTAATTTAAGAGACCGTGCACGTTAAAGATAACAAAAGTATTTTTGAAACATACACCATCACAATGTTCACTCTTCGTTGTCAACCATCCCGCAAAAAGCTCTTTTTTTCTACCACCACCTGTCTCACAATAAAACCAGATAAGGCTTTGTACGCCGCGTATTTCTATAACGACTCGCGAATTCAATGATTCTCGCACACACGTGTACACACACACACACTCGACGGCACGAGCTTCCGAAAACACGCGAGCGACGTCAATCGCAAGCATCTCTCATCCCGGGGATCTTGAGACGACGACGCCGACGCCGGGGACGACGAGCCGCATTACCATACCAGGCCTCGCACAGCCCCGTCGTCGCGCTCGTCATCCGCAAAGTTCATAAAACTTGCCTGGGGCTGGAGCGCGCGCTCGCGGAGCCGAGGCTCGTCGGGGGTTGCCCTGCGGATTATTTGAAGTAGCCCGCTCCCGTTATTCCAGTTATTTCACACATGGCCGCGGATCGATGAGCCTCGTGCACGTAAGCCGCACTGCCTGCACCGTCGGGTATGTGCAGCAGTCTCTGTCTCTCGCCCGCGCACCAGCTCTCGGCCCCTTTAGTCCCCTGCAACCCCCTCCCCCCACCCCCTTCCTGTCCCTGCTGATGTCTGCACGCGTCCCAAGGATGCTTTCCGCGCACGGCTCTGTGTATATATGCTCAAACAGCTGCATTTCGACGCAACCCGCCAAAGCTCTAGTTATATGCGGCTTGGAGTTTCGCTCGATAGAATATAGTCTTTTTTTCTTATCTGTTATGTAACCTGTGGGACACGTATAGGATATTTGTTGAGTCGTTCAAAAAGGGCAAACTGATTCCGTGCCTATTGGGTTGGGGAACTGATACGCACGAGGAGAGGACAAGCTTTTAACACTCAAAAATTTTAAATGATAATAAATTAATGTAGATACTTTTTTATGAGATATACATCATTTATCATTTTTTACTGTCCATAAGATTTGTGGTATAAACGTTTGGATTTAGAGACCAGGGATTTCGCTTTAAATGTTTTGGGTTTTTGGCCGTTAAAAGTTTCTTATCCCATTGAAGAGGAAGACGAAGGAAAGAATTTTTTTGTACTTGATATGGAAACAAGTCGTTCCGGATGAGTGTGGGTAATTAAAAATTATTAAAATTTCAAAATTATTAAATATAAATTCAAAAAATTGCTGCCAAATTTCTGGTACTTAGCTTCCTCACATGCATATGTGTATTTGAATATTTTGCGTATTTAACATTATCTATTGTGAAAATTGCATGTTTAAAATCATCTATAATAACGATTGATTACGTTTGTGCTGTTTAAATAAACCTACGTACGTTCACACACGCACACACACACACCATGCACACGCACACAGACATTTTTTAAAAATGCTCAATTTCACTTTCAGACATCTTTTTTGAGTGCTTTTAAGTAACCTGTAAACATGAAGTAAGGATAGCCTTGTTTACTGAGTATATACTATTTATAGCAAAAAGGAAGTGTTTTTTTTTAAATTGGAGCATTACTTAATTATTTTTATTTTTTTCAGTTATAATTACGTTGATAAAAACCATTTTATTAGTTAGTGTCGATTCTTATGTATGTATAATGTATATCTTGAAAAAATCTTTAAATTGTTAGTTTATTTTTTCTACCTTTAATACATAATAAATTAAATATCAGCAGAAGAAAGAAAAAAAATAAGGTTATCTACCGAATTCAAAGTATAATATGTCACGCTGCTCCCTTAAGGTACAGTGTATATGTACTGCGTACGCTTGTACTTGTCATCGAGGCGTTAACACGCTCCTTGATTATAAGCAAACCGTGGCAAAAATTAGAGCGCCTTGGTCTAGAATGATAAATGCTACGTAATGATAAAGAACATGTTGTTTATGTGAGTTATTGTTGTTGGAGTCGCTTATATCTTTATCCAAGTATAAATTGGATTTTAACAATTTATTGTTAGTACGACAGCTACCATCTTAGAGACAACATTGGCGTTTGCAGCTCGTATTTCTTGAATACTATCCATTGTAATTACAGAGTTGACGTTTTTCATGTTTTTGTTTTTTTTTAATATACTTTTTTAAATCGTAAACTCATAAATATAATTTTTTATACATCGTCTACACCATCCTAGTACACTATCACAGACTATCCTAGTTTTCTAAAGTATAGGAATATTTATTAATGTTATCTACACAAGTTTAACTAATTATATTCTAATCATAATCTTGGAAAACATTTTTCTATATCAAATTATCAAATTCACGCGCAATTAAAATACCATCTTTAATTTTATTTGTGACGTACAATCTACTGTACAATTATTGATAAAACTTCTAAATAACAAAATATTGAATTTTAGGTTTTAAGCAATGGACAGTATGATTATTATAACGCTATTTGTTTGCTTTATCGAACTGACTATTAAAATTGAATGCAAAACGACACCAGTAATTCGAACTACAAAAGGACCAATACAAGGAGAAGTTTTAAATACAGCAATCAATTCCATTCCTTATTCATCGTTCAAAGGTGTTCCATATGCTGAACCTCCTCTAGGATATTTGAGATATAAGGTTAATAAGTCTAAGGAAAATTTTGCTTTTTAAACTTTCCTGGTATTTTTTATCTAGCACAGATACTCTTGTTGCACTTTCTTTCCTAATGTACATTTACTTGCCTATAAATTAATATTTTTCAAGATACTGAATTACTTAATGATGCTTTATTTTCAAATTAGTTCGAATAATTTACGTCCTTTTATTCCTACAGCCTCCAGTTGAAAAGAAATCGTGGACTGAGGTATTGCCTACTACAATAGAAGGTGCCAACTGTGTTCAGAATGACTTCGTTTATCATATGCAATATACAGGATCCGAAGACTGTTTGTATTTAAATGTTTATACGCCGCAGGTAATTTTTCGGCTTACAATGTTTTTAATTACATTTTTTTATAAAAATTTGTTACACTGTGTGTTATACACATTGTGGTGGATTTATAATTCTTTTGGGACATACGTTATACAAATTTATGTTTTACAACTAAAACTAATTTTTAAGAAATAAAAGTACATATTTTATTTTACAAAATATGAAAACAGTTGAAATTTACAAACATGGGAAATCGCTTATCAAGCGTGATGGTATGGATATATGGAGGCAACTTTAAATCAGGCTACGGAAATAGTTCTTTATATGGTCCTGATTATATTATAGAAAATAACGTTGTTCTTGTGACATTCAATTACCGACTGGGTCCTCTAGGTATGCCTTGTGTACATCGTACTCTTGTTTATATTTTATAATGAAATCATGCTTACATAATTTTCTAGGATTTCTGAATTTAAATCACGAAAATGCGACAGGGAATGCTGGTTTAAAGGATCAAAATTTAGTTTTACGTTGGGTTCGAGATAATATTCGGAGATTCGGAGGTAATCCAAAGGATGTAACAATTTTTGGACAAAGTGCTGGAGGTGTATCAGTTGACCTTCATATGTTATCAGACTTATCTACAGGTACGTTAATCATGTAAAATTTTAGTTTTGCAAAAGTTATACCCAATGCATGAAAAATTAAATACTAATAAGTACTGTTTTATAACTATAAGATTAATAAAAGTATCTTGTTTATGCACAGGATTGTTTCATCGAGCAATAGCAATGAGTGGTTCTGCTCTATGTCCTTGGGCTTTTCAAGCACCGGAATTAGCAGTTAAAAATGGGTTTGAGTTAGGCGAAAAGTTAGGAAAAAATACTACAAGTACCGATGAGTTATTAAAAACTCTTTATGAAGCTTCTGCCCTCGAACTAATGCAAAAAGCCGAGGAAATGGGACCCGTACGTTTTCGTATTACTAAATATTTTCGAACGTCGATTAAAGTTCACGTTTTTGTAGAACTTTACTGTGAAAATGTTTCTCGATAAAATTCAGCAAAAATGCAATTGCTTTCTTGCAGGTAAATGTAGCATTCATACCCACCATAGAGAATAAAACTATTGCTCCTGGTGAAAAAAAATTTTTAACACAATGTCCATATGCGAAGTATTTAAGCAAAAATTTTAGCAAAGTCCCTTATATAACCGGATTTATGGCAAATGAAACATTACTTTTTGCTGAAAGTAAGTCGAGTACACAAAATTATTTTTATAGTCATAGGTATTATTTATGTGAGTGTAACATTTATATAGGTCCTGCTGCATTTTTGGAAATGGCAACATTGTCTAACGGCATTGTCCAGTCATTTCCAAGTGAACATTCAGTATCGTTGCCAGCCACAGCGAAAGCAATTGACAGTCTTACCAATGGAGAAAAATCTCTCTCGAACATCACAGTTGATGCAGTTGTGAAGGTTAGTAGTACGTCCCCTAATTTAAAGTGCAAATAAAGTAAGAGTATGTCAATTAACCGTAAGTGTAATTGTGAGGTACCTTGACCTATTTATATTTCTAATAATATTTTTTTTGCGGTAGCACAATGTAAGGTAAAAATTATAATTAATTTGTTTACCACTAGCTTATTCTGTACTTATAGTTAATTTTGTTTAGGAAACGTCAGACGTTTTGTTTATTGCTGGAATAGATTATCAGCGAAAGTTTTTGCAATCTCAAACTGGACAACTAGTTTATATGTATCGATTTGCTTACGAATCTGATGAGTCGCTTCATAAAACACTCTATGGCATTGACATTAAGGGTAACATTGATAATCAAACCGTTAAAACTTAAAAGACTCGTTTTGAGTGATAATTACGATGATTTTAAAGGGGCGGCTCACCAAGATGATATAGGATATATTTTCCACACGACTGTTTCTAAACAATCGATGGATCCAAAAAATCCATCTTTCATTACTAGACAAAGAATGGCACGACTATGGACCAATTTCGCGAAATATGGGTAAAATAAATATTAGCTTGAGATTTTTTTAAATTTCATTTATGCGGCAATCGTATCATAAATGTAACGTCCGTATGCTAACGCCATAAATTCAATTTTATGCATCTATTTGATTTTTTCAGTAATCCAACGCCAACAGGAAAAAAAGATAAGTGGCTACAAGGAATACTATGGCCTACTACAATACATAAACACAGCTATCTTGAAATTGAAAACAATCTGTCAATTCAACACAATCCTGCAGATGAAACAGTTACTACTATTGAAAAAGGAGAAGTTGCGATTTTACCTACACTAAGTGGATGTGTTGCTGAATCTGCTACAATAAAACACTAAACTAATAACTACTGGTAATTTGAAAAAAAATCTTGAAGAACGTTCAAAGTTAAATTAAATTTTAATAAATAATATATTTTAATGGAATTATAATTATTATTATAACATAGACTAGACACTCTATAATAAGAACACGAAATTCTTCAAGTATAAATTATTAAAAATTCGTCTCCAACGAATTCTCGGACTTTTTCGCGCCGATAAAAGGCATCCCCGTTCGTTATATTTCAAACGAAGCGATTCAAGTTTATCCTTTCTTTGATTTCAGCCTTAATTACGAGTTAATTATAACGAGGAGACAAGTGCAAAGCGCCATTTCCGCTTGACTTATCCTCCAAGTGATACGAATTACTCGACACGCGTATAGAGCACATCTCGATCCTTGTTCGCCTCTGAAGATGATCTTCCGCCGCTTTATTTGAGTTCTCCGTCTCTGTACCGAGAAGTTTACGGCAGCTAAAGTTCGGAAAGGCGAACAAACTAATTGAAAATTGTTTGACAATTTTATAATAGGTCTTTCTTCCTCGCTAATGCATTTAAATTACTTTTTGCCTCGAAACGTTTTGTATAACGTGCGCTTATTCCGGTCTCATTATACTTATCGTCTGATTAGCTGTTCTTCAATTTGTGCACGTATATTCTAGAGTTTAAAATCTTATTCGCACTTTAAGATTTAAAATAAGAATAAGCAATCTGTTTAAGTACTTAATAATTCGAAGGAATTTTTTTTTATAATTTATGAAATTCTGTAAATTTTAAAATTGGTATGTGTTCTGTTAGAACGAACAATAATGGACTTTATAAATGTTTGCATAAGATGAAAAAGTTGGAAATAAATTTAACAGTTAATTTTGGCTAAATTTTTTTATACAAATATGACTTATGGAATCATTTATATACAAGTAGGATAGCAGAATAGAAGTAATAAAAAGATGTAATGTTAAAAAAATAAATTTATATTTAACTGAATCGTACTCTTTTAAGAGACAAACGAAGCGAAATAATTCTCCAGATTATTTTATCTCCGATTTTATTTTAAAATATATAATTTATGCAGCGAAATCACACGAAAATGCATTTCAGTAAGTTCGATTTTATCAGTAGCGTCCGGAGCACATGCAGCTGCAACAAATCGATACAGTTAAATCTTGAACACAGCACTTTGTAGTAGTTGACAATAAAATATTAATAAACAATATACTATATTTAGAAAATGATCCTATATTTCTTTAAATATTGTTATCTTAATATTGTATATTGAGTTATGTGAGACGCATGAAAACGTTAATGATGATGACATGTCGATGATGGTTGTGATTATCATGTTCGGGTCAACAAATTCATTTACATATAATTTCTATGAATAGGTAAAGTGAATTTAGTTGTTTATTGATTAAACCGAGTACTATTATTGTCTGCAACATGAATAAAATAAGCTCCGTTAAAGGGAAAGTACATTCAAGAATGTTCAGGCTTAGGAATCCGCATATTTGCTAACTGTTGCAATATAAGTACTGTGAGTTAGTTTCTGTATTTATTCTAAGATTTCGATATACAGCCAGCACGCACAAAAGTGACTTTTCCACCCCCTGTAAATCAATCGAAGTCATCCGATAAAAATAAAAACGTAAAAAATAATCTAATACAAGAACGCCTGTGACAAAGTCAATAGAATTAAAAACTCCATATTAAAGCAAGAATAATCTACTACCACAACGATTTCTCTCCCCACCTCGTCGTAGACCATTAAGATTGCGAGCAGCAGCAGCAGCAGCAGCAGCGGCGGCGGTGGCGGGGCGACGAGCTCATCTGGCCATCCATAACGCGAGCGGATACGTCAAAATACATTAAGGTAAATTGCCAGCGCGCAAAGATATTCCGCAGCGTCTTGGCCATTACGCTCTCGAGTTTCGTCTTGTTAACGCTCTGAGGCAGGCCTCTCCTTACGCGCGCTCGCGCGCCGGCAAAACACACACACACACACCTGGCAGCACGTGAGCGCATAAGCTACAGAATATACCGCATCAGCCGTTGTTAATAGCCGCGGAGCCAGAGGAGCAGCGGCAGCACCACCACCTAAGGCCTGCTCCCGACGTTCTGATCTTGTTAAACGCGAAGATGACACATGGGGGCCGGCCAAGTCGACCGGACCGGCGATTATTCATTTTGCAAGAGTGAGAGAGAGAGAGAGAGACTCGCGACGTATACACAGCACTGCTAGCTGAGAAGCTCCATTTGTTATACGCATGACTGTGTGTCAGTGTGTGTGTGTGTGTGTCAGTGTCTGATGTGTCTGTGCTGTGGGGGGATGGAGACAGAGGCGAAAGTCGAGAGTTCTCGCGGTTTTGGCTTTACGTATCTGTAGACTGTCTGTCTCTCTCTCTTTGGGTACTGTACGCGAACGATACGCTAATCGAGGACTTGTCGTGGTTTCGGTCACTCGGCTATAACGAATAGCTCCTGTTCCACTTGCAGTTGATAGAATTTTTCTATTAAGAATTCGATGATCGGTAGTTTCGACGATTAAGCATTGTATACCTAAAATAGAGATATATCATCTATTTTCAAAGTAATGCTATTATTCTGTTTTTTGTACACTTGCGACGTAATTTCTTGGAAAAAGTAACAATTTCTCATAAACTGCTCGTTCTTTATATTTGGAGATAGACAGAAATTTAATTGTCATTTCAACGATTGACTTTTGATTACTAAAATATTGTTCGTTAAAAACAATGAATATTTAACATTACGAGCTAATTGTCCTTTTCTTCTGACTCTGTTGAAAGAGAAAAGGCGTCACTTCCGTCGACTAGACGATAGAAAATAAGCCGAGGTTGGTATCAAAGATGATAAACAATAAGAGTAGTTTTATATACCGAAATTTTTAGTAAACGATTAATTCACACAAACATTAATTAAACTCGACCAAGTTTTTATTTCAATTAATCACAAATGAAGTGAAATAATTAATTATTCACTGCCTCAGGAAGATCGACAAATTCTAGAATACGAAATTGAAATATAATTAAATATTTAATTGCAGATTTCATAAACTATTCTTAGAAGTACTAATTTTTTCCTAATTTTTAAAAATCCATAATCTGAACAATAAATTCACCGATCAAAAAAAAATTCATCTAACAATTTCGCAGTCTGATAAAACAATTCCTCCCCCGCGCCGGGTCCAGTTAAGCCGCGAGAGCGAGCCAGTGTATACATACGTACAGTGTACACAACTACTATACAAAGGCGCGCGCATATATATATATATACAGACGGGGTACACTCGGTGCGTATTTTCGGAGGGATTAACGACACGACACCGGAAGCAGACTCGCGCGAGATTACGCGTGTGCGAATTGCGGTTTGCTCCTTTGTGATATTTATTTTTATGCCCGGCCGCCGTATACGTGTACATATAGGTATATACGCGCACAGGTATACTGCTTGGCTTTTCTCCCTTTCGCTCTTTCCATACGCGGCGGCGCTTATATTGTTTGCGAGTTTTCGCGGGGCAAGAGAGCGACCGGAGAAAGCGAGAAACTTACGCCCCCCGCAGGATCCTAGGAGCGCATAATAATAAACGCGCGCGCAGGGCTTTTACGGCGATAAACTCGCCTGTGTGTATTATATATCGTTATGCATATAGATGAGGTGGATGACTCCGGCGCTGAGATTCAGTGGAGTTAATGCGGCGCTCGTTAGATCACTTTTGTGCTCTTGACGAAGTGAGCAGTACTCATACTTAGTTGAGTTATTTAAACAATAAGAGACATTTGTCCCAATGTCTGTAAGTGTGAGTTTAATGTTTTAAGACCTGCAAAGTATGAAATTACAGACAAAGATTTGTAGAATTTTATTTAGCATTCTTGTGCGGGGTAAACTTGCCCATGACAATTATTCTTTTCACAATATCTTATGACGCGCAGTCCTGCGCGTCCTGTAGGTGCAAGGATAAACGACACCGGGAAAAATTTATTTGTCAATAAAATATTACTTCACAGTGACACGAGGTGAAATAAATATCGAACGCCAATGCCTACACCTGCGCATTTATATAAGACATTAAAGATAAAGAAAAGGCAGGCAAGACCGCGATCGCTTGAATAATTCAATGATCTCGTTGTAAATAAAAAATCGACAGCTAATACAGATCGCGCGGAATGCGCGGTTGACGCATCGCTGAATAAAAATCGATCGGCGCGGCCTCGACTCCCCGCGTGCAAAATAAACGCAGTTCCATCGCTCGCATGAGGCAGTTGACGCTGCGCACAATGCCGACCATACCGCGAGTTATATGCGAAGCGGCAGTGGTCCCAACTGAATTGCATAACGAGCGACCCAGCGACTACCCACTGCTGCGTCCGATTGTCTTCTGCAGCTGTGTGTCGCGATTATTTCGCGCGACGCGAGGCCACTTCGTCGCCGCTGCGACGACGTGACAGTCTAAATCGACTGATTATCGCCGACGGAGGCCCCCTTTTACTGCTCCCCATAAAAGCTCCTTGCAACTTGTGCAAGCAGCAGCAGCGGCGGCGGCTATACATCTTCTTAGCGCGTTAGCTGCTGTATATATAAGCGTGATCCCATTTGGCGTTTACGTTTACGGCCCCGCAGTTGCGCTGCTGTGCGCTACGCTGTGCTGCGCCTCTTTTACTTCGGCTGATGACTCGTCGTCGTGGTGTGCGCGGCTCGAAGTCGAGAATCGGGCCTGAGCAATCAATCAGTAAGGCGAAGGCATACTCTGCATGCACATGTGTACACGCGCGCAGGCTACTGTGCGCTGCGATGATTTTTTATGGCGAGCTGGTGACGTGTGGAGCTATTTTTGCGAGAGGTTCATTGGAAGATCGAAGAAACTGGGATTTTTTATCTGGGGCGTTGAGAACTTGAAAAAATTTTGAAAAAATCGACTGTTATTTTAACCAAGTTGCTTGAGTTAAAAGCGGTTTTTATCGGCTCTGATGAACGTTGATATGTATTTTATTTTAAAGAAAATCTAATATATTTTTAGTTAAATTATAGCTATTCTCGAAAAATTAATTCAATTATATAAATCAAATCAAATTTCATTGTGTTTCCAAATGATTTTATTGTTTGATAAAATATTGATTTATCTTTATTGAACAATTAAAGTTCTTATAATAAAAAATATTAATTTTCATTAGTAGCGGGTAAAGAAGCACATTCGCATTTTTTGGATTAATTTAGTTGAAGGTTGCACGCAAGTAACTTTTTAAAATCTTTCATTTTTGAGGATTGTTATCGGTTTTTATGTCATAACTACATATAGTATAACCTACTTCTTTTATCATTGTAATTAAGAAAACGTATTATACTATAATATAATAAAAATGATTAGACTTATGTTGTTAGTACAAATAATAAGTACCTAATATAATAACTTAATCATCCGTAACGTAAGTAATAGAAAAGGATGAGTTTTTAAAAATAAAAATGTGAGTTTCTGTTTTAATTAGGCACTCGTTTGATGACAAATGAAAAAAAAAATTAAATATCAGTAATGCAGTGTACTAAGTGTGATAAACTGTGCAAAAAGTTTAACAGTTTTTCATAAATTAATAACTTCATAAGTGTAGAGCATACATATGTATTGTAAAAAGCCCATAAATGTAAGTGCTAAAACATTACGATAAAGCGACTCGTCTCAACTTCGATAAAAATCACAGCCGATTATTTCTAGCGCAGACGCCAAACGAGATTCTCGTTCATTCCGCAATTTTTTCCTATGCACTTTTTCCCGAAGCGCAAGTGTACACTGGAATACGCTCAGCGAGTGTGTAGTAGCATTCGAAAAGCCCGCGCTTCGTTTAAAGCGCCCGCAGGCGCGCAAGGCTCGACTCGACGGTCGATAAAGCAGCCGACACTTGCGACGTGCTGGAAATCCTCTGCGGCGCAGACGAACTTGGGTAAGTATAGGTTAGTGCGATGAGTCCGTGGCTGATGGCTCAGCTCAGCTCGCACTCGACCTCGCTCTTACTCTCTCTCTCTCTCTTTCTCTCTCTCTCTCTCTCGCTCGCTCGACGCTCGCCGATCAGTAGATCAGCTGAAGCTGCACTACCTCCGACGCTAACCTATCCACGTGTAGTTTTTCCGCAGTTCAAGAACGATCAATCGTCGTGGAGAAGGTCGTGCTGCTCACTCCCGTTCCGGCTGTTCGCAGGGCGGCAAAGGGCCCGGGCGAGCGGAGTCATCGACTTGTGTTACAAAACGTTTCAACTTTTCTAACCTAAAATTCCGCGGATTCTTTCCCCGTTCGACTCGTTCTCTCTCTCTCTCTATCTCGCTCTCGCTCTGTTCGCTTGTTGACAAATGCTGCTTTGTTGTGCGCGTAGCCTCCCGCGAGCCTTGCCGATATAGTTGCCCGCGTACAGTTTTGCCTTTCCTTCGCTGAAAAAGCCAGTTTCGGAGCAGTGCGCGACGAGAGTTGACCGTAATACACAGCGCAATAAAATGGATTAGCTGCTCTCGGGGCCGCAGCTCTCGCGCTCGCGGACTCGGCTGTATACCTACAAGACTGCGAGCGCTTGCAGTGCATACAAAACTCGGCTGCTCGCTCGGAACAAGAGGTTCTCGTATGTTTCCTCTCGTCCGAGAGTGCGGCTCGCACCGTAGCTTGGATTTCTCGACTTTAAAAACACTGGCCACGGGGAAACGGCTTTTTCAATGTTGTCGCTACCTTTTATTTTTTTCTCTCTTTCTCTCTCTCTCTCTCTCTCTCTCTCTCTCTCACTCACTCTCTTTCTGTACTGCTGTTTATGTATATCTATACGTAAGACATTCTTCTGATTATTCCACGAACTATGCATCGCTCTGGAGCTGCATAGTTCCCTCTTTCAGATAACAAAGTTACACATACTCTCATTATTCATGCGAATAGCAAACATTGCTGCAGACTCTGCGAGATATACATTTACGACACTGCAAATAATCGCGTTTCCCACATAAATTATATACGCCACAATAAATATACGTTGTGCACACAGATTACTGTACTCGAACGGAAAAAATAATTTATTTAAATTCTTTTGTCAGATGAATTGTTTAATTCGGAGGCGCGTCGAGACGGCTCTGAGACTAACGGAAAAATAAAAGAGGTACCTACACACGTATAAACCGAACTTTCGGAATCGATCAGCCCTCTATAATAAAATTCGTAAGCGCGGAAAACTTCGGGATGACTCGGTGGTAAGCAAATACAGTTGGTCAAATCGTTTTATTACACTCACATTATCGCTGTAAGAAACAAATACACTGTACGCATTTGTACAGCGACACACTTTCTTGCATAAACGTACCAAGTTTTATAAATGCATCGGAATTCTCTGATAACTCTCGTGAATTCTTTGATTTTATTGTATGCATTGTTTCCTTATGAAAGCATCGCTTATTTATTTTCAAAGTCAGTAAAGTCGATAGCAAGTTCGATAATACGTTGAAAGTATTAAAAGATAATGCAGAAAATTAAGCAATCAATGAGCAGATAAACTGCATACGTTATGAAATTTTATTTTTAAAAAATTGATCTGTCATCAAACTTTATGTAACTTTCTTTGCATTTAAACTGCATGCATTTATGTTAGATTGAGTTATTACGTTTATGGAACATAAATATTATTTATCGAAGAGTTATCTTTGGCTTTTTAGTTGTATTTATAGCTTTTTATAAGTAGAGTAGATAATGCAAATTTTAAACATAAAAACTTATGTATTTTGTAAAGGTGCAGCAATTGGTGGTCATGAAATCCAGCGGAATATTATCGAATCGCATTTGAAGGAGGGAAAAGCGGAAAGGAAGCGAAAATTCGGCGAATTAATCCGCAGGCTCACCGTAGAAGGGACTCGTTTGTTAATAGTTATTTAATTTTTCTTCGACTTGTTAGAATTCGACGAAGGTCTTCAAATAGTCAAGTCCCGCAATGTACGCAAATTTAACTACTTTTAAAAATATTTAATTCTAAATTTAAGTTTTTACATTTTCCAATTTTAATTTCACAGATTATTAGTAAATAAATAGACGATTGACGTGCAACGACGGCAGCTATAGCGTGATTTTTGCTAAATAAGTAAAATAAAAACCAAGTCATGAAGAAGGAACATTAGAAAGTAAATTCCAAAGAGTCATTTCAATCATCCTTTCAAACATCAGCTTGCAGCTGAGGTTCAGCCACTTAGCAAGGAACAACAAAAATAAATGCAAGTAACATTTTCAAGTTCAAATTAAAATTAAAGGGGAAAAAAGATTCAAAAGAAATAGAAAGAATCAAAAGAAATTAAATTTTAAATAATACTAATTTTTTATTTGAAGAGGATGGGTATACTTCAAAGTGCTATAAATTATTACAAGATTTATTTTTAATTTATTTTCAATTGTTAGAAGAAAGCATAAAATGATAATACCGACTTATCAATCTCTCAAAAACATAAATCAATTTTTATTCATTTCACATACTAGTATTCGAACAAGTATTCGTAGGTTAAAATTTTATTTTTTCAGTCTCCGCAGACTGGTTTTGGATCTTAGCATCGAAGAGCATTTCAACAATACTTTATTTTAAATACATGTACTTTCCAAATGAGGGATTTAGAAATGAGAGATTTCATATTAATAAAAATTTTTAAATTTTCTGTAAATTAAACAAACTTTTTCAGCTTTTAAATATTTTTGAATAATTTTGTATCAAATTTCCCTACTTACTTGAAAAGTATCAATGTTAAAGAGGAAGTGCTTTTAAATTTTCAAATCTAAAATCACCAGTAGCTGAATTTTTTATAGACTTTATTCAAGGATTCAAAGGCCAAAATCCGTGAATTAATTCATGAAATTTAACCTTCGAATACTTGTATTTGGTATATAGCAAATATAGATTGTATACGTATTTATTTTCAACAATTTAATTTGATGTATGTATTTTTAAGAATTTTTAGTATGTTCATTTTTTTAAGCAGCGTTTTGTTCTAATTTAACCGCTGTACGTTTTAGATCGTCGATTTATCCTCTTGATTATCAAGTATATGTGGGCAGAATTCATAAAAATAATTTAGTTTTTGGGGTCTCTCAATTAAAAAAAAAATACTCTGGGATACTTTTCTCTTGCTTTATAGGATCAACAGAAAGCGAAAACAAGTAGTGTTTTTGTGAAATAGTGTTTCTATGAAAGTATGCAGATATACTATTAATGAAAAGATGAAAATTTGATATCTCCTTTGACTTCATGAGAACACTATTTTTCTAACGTTAGAGAGTCGCATAGAGCAAAAAAGTGCCCTAATTTGGATTTAAAATTAAATTTTTTAAAATTAAACTATTCCAGAAACTGAATTAATTTTATAAGCTTTTCTACGTGTAGAATTCTTATTAATGATTGATTATACACGGTTTTTGTAGTGTTTTTTATTCATCTATTTTTTACAATAAATGTCTGAAAAAAAATCAAAGTGTTCGGAAAAAAGCTTGGTAGTCAATAATTTTATTGACACATAATCTATACAGAACGACGTGAACGATTTAGAACTGTGTTTTAAACTTTTATCAATATTTGCTGTATTTAAAGCACAACGTCTAAAGGTCTTTTTAAACAAACTAATGACATTACTGTCCACATGTTTCTGTATTCTGGTAAAGTAATTTAGTATAACATGAATATTATAACGGGTCAATTTATCACTTAGAGATGAAATTGCTGCACCAGCGTTTTATGAATTTAATAAGTTACTGAGCGCTTAATTGCGAGAATTCGACGAGACTAAAAATGGAAATGTGATTCCAGGTGCGATGAAATGGCTACTATAGAAACTCAACATGATTCGGATTCTTCTGCAGTCGATGCACTTGATGATGAGTCATCTATCTCCGTACAGACAAGCTCGAATTTGGCTAATTCTAATTTTGAAGATATGCTAGAGATGTCAGCATCGGACACCGTTCGTTTCAGCGGACACACACTGGACAAAGCGACGAAAGCAAAAGTCACTTTAGAAAATTATTACAGTAATCTTATTGCGCAGCATATTGAACGAAAGCAGAGATTGGAAAAGCTAGAGGAGTCTTTGAAGGACGAGGCTCTTACCGAGCAACAGAAACACGAGAAAAGACTTCAGCATGCACAAAAAGAGACGGAATTTCTTCGGCTAAAGCGTTCGAGACTTGGCGTCGAAGACTTCGAGCCTCTGAAAGTCATTGGCAGAGGTGCATTTGGAGAGGTGCGACTGGTCCAGAAGAAAGACACGGGCCATGTTTATGCCATGAAAATCCTTCGCAAGGCCGTGATGCTCGAGAAGGAGCAAGTAGCGCATGTTCGTGCTGAGCGTGATATTCTAGTTGAGGCTGATCACCAATGGGTAGTGAAAATGTTTTATAGCTTTCAAGATCCGATCAACTTGTATCTGATAATGGAATTTCTACCCGGAGGTGATATGATGACTCTGCTCATGAAAAAGGACACTTTGTCCGAGGAATGTACTCAATTTTATATTTCCGAAACAGCTTTAGCTATAGATTCCATTCATAAGCTTGGATTTATTCATAGAGATATAAAGCCTGATAATCTTTTATTGGACGCCCGAGGGCACATTAAACTGTCCGATTTTGGTTTATGCACCGGATTAAAAAAGTCCCACAGAACAGATTTCTACCGAGATCTCAGTCAAGCCAAGCCTTCAGATTTCATGGCGTCGTGCAGCAGCGAAAGCAGCAGTGCTATGGACAGCAAACGAAGAGCCGAAAGTTGGAAGAGGAATCGAAGAGCTTTGGCATACAGTACGGTAGGGACGCCAGATTACATAGCACCCGAAGTTTTCCTGCAAACCGGCTACGGTCCAACTTGCGATTTTTGGTCACTAGGCGTTATAATGTACGAAATGCTGATTGGCTATCCGCCGTTTTGCAGCGAGAATCCCCAAGAGACTTACAAGAAAGTCATGAACTGGCGCGAGACTCTAGTCTTTCCGCCGGAAGTACCAATAAGCGAAGAAGCTAAGGATACCATAATCAAATTTTGCTGCGAAACCGATAGACGCTTGGGAGCCCAGAAGGGCATCGAAGAGCTGAAAATCACCTCGTTCTTCCGCGGAGTTGATTGGGATCACATAAGGGAACGACCAGCGGCTATACCCGTCGAGGTGAGATCGATAGACGATACGTCCAATTTCGATGATTTCCCCGACGTTAAACTGGAAATAACATCGGCGCCGACGTCGCAAGACGGTGAGGTAATCTACAAAGATTGGGTATTCATCAATTATACATTCAAGAGATTCGAGGGGTTGACCCAGCGGGGCGCGGCGAATAAAAAGTAATAGCCAGTACCGAGTTTACGAAAAAAAGAAGAAAAAACAAACAGATTATAAACGATTGTAATAAATATGTAAATTAATAATGAACTAGGGTTCGATTTTGCGCGCGTACAACGCGCACGTTAACTTTTGATGTTGTATTTATAGTGTGTATCTAAATAATTTACCGAATAAAAGAATAATTTTTCAAATTCATTATTATTAAATACTCTCGCGTCTCAATCATTTCGAACATCGCATCTGCTCCATTCGCCCCGTCAATTTTAACTTCCCACGTCAACTGCGTGATCTTTGCACGTGTCAATATAGTATAAGATTCCACATATAGCAGCCTATACATCAGTTACAGAAATAAACATTTTCCATTGACACATAACATCAGTGCAACATTACAACATTTTCCTCTCTATACAACCTCGACACATCCCTTCCCCTGTGCCAAAAATTCACTCGCCCATACCAGCCAATCGCGAGGACGAAATCGTCGGTATATATCTCAAATCCTCTCTGGAGAGCCCATCGATACACGCTTATACGGCCCCATTCTCCAAAGCACACACGCTAACGCGCTTCACCCTCTCTCTTATTCTCTCCAGCGGTGCAGCAGCAGCAGCAGCAGAAACTGGCGGCTCGCGCGCGGGTATATAGAGCGACGACACGAGGCGATAAGCGAAATCGAGAGGAAACGCGCGCGGATAGCCGTCGTGTGTGACGGACGCCGATTGATCAGAGGCATTCTCGCAAACTCGTCTCTCTGTGTTTGTACAACACAGAGAGACTGGATCAGCGGATTCCCGGTCAGAAATCTTCCATCCGCCCCCCCCCCCCCCGCCGGTCGGTCGTCAGTGGCGGCGCGAGACCTATTTGCAAATTGGTTTCGGCTCTCTCTCGCTCTCAGTATGTATGCGAGCATAGCGTTTCGACGAAACGAGAACGAACGGCGACGAGCGGGACGACGACTGATTGGTTGATTGGTGGGAAAGGACAGGCGCAAGTAGTGTAAGAGCGGCAGCGAGACGCCGCCGCAGCGGCGCAAGCTCTGCACCTCTCGTCGTTCGGCGGCGGCAAGTGCTTGCAAGCAGCAGCGGTATACACGCGATGGACGAGGAGGAATTGACGTGAGTTAGTGGGCTCGATGAACAGGGGGAAGGGAGGGGGGGGGGGGACTGGGATGTACACTGACGAGCGGCACTGCTGTTGCTCGTCGACAGCTTTTTCCACGATTTCACGGTTATGGATTTTCCTATAAGCCTCCTATAAACGTCGTTTTCGTTTTGAATGCGCGTTATTTCGGTACTTTCGCTTTGGAAATGGGTAGCTATCTCTCCTCTCTCTCTCTCTCTCTCTCTCTCTCTCTCTCTCTCTCTCTCTGTATATAGTTGTTTGTTGTTGTTGTTGTTGTTGGATGTGCGTTAAATTCACGCAATGTTGACAATGCCGAGCTTATGGGATATACTCTGGGCGGATTTTTCCTGGGGAACGATGGAGGAAAAACGCCGATTTTTTTTATTATTTTTGAGCGACACGCTGATCGATTCATTTTTATTCCAGTTTTATTGCATTATTTCGCTTCGAATTTTCGGTGAAACGGACGAGAAATATTTCTATGCTAATCGGTTGATGATCGTGTAGTTTGGGTTTCCGGTGTAAATTGAACATTTATTTAAACATGATGCAGCAAGTTTATCCAGAAACACGTTTAAAGGTGTTGGAAGCTCAAATTACGCGGTTTTAGAAATTCTGTCTGTGAATGCCTGTGTAAATGTAATGCATATTTGCAGGGTGTTTGCGTTACACCGCACAGCTTTATTTTGAAAACTCCTGAGTAATCGATCAGAGTACAAAAGCTTTTTTTTCATTTCAAAATTCAGAATCTGTTTTCACTGAGAATTTTCGATTTTCAAATATTTGATCTTTGCAACTTTTTTTAATAATCAAACCAACAAACCAAGTAAAAATTAGTTTTAAAGGTAGGGAAATATTTTGTATTGTGTAGCTGGTATATTTTCATACCTTTGAAAAGTCCATATTTAATTCCAATAGAGAAAAATAAACGATACATGCTTGGAAGTCAAAAATCGAAAATTGGGTCGCTACAACTCGCTTCAAATGAAAAATTAAAATACATAAAGCCAACACGACGCAATGTACGTGCACAAACCATAAATTATACTTTGCATACGAAACTGCGTGCCGCAGCCGATGTATTGGCAACGACTCAGTTTCTTCTTAACAAAATTTTCGAAATCAAGATCAAGATACGATGGCTCCTCTCATCGCTACCCTTATCAAAGCGAAGGAGCGCAAACTCGAGTGGAATATACGCATCCCGCTTTAGCGCGAGGCGATAACGGCGCATTCGTGCTTGGAAATAAATTTCGAGCGCAATATTATCTGGTTGTAAAGGAAAAAAAAGTACGCACGCACACACACACACATACACACACACACATATGAAAAACAAGTGCGCGAAGAAGCGAAAGAAAGAGTTGGCGACGTGAGTCACGCAGCTTCTGGTTTTGTCATCGAGCGCCGGCAATATTCGCGAAAGTAGCTCGGCTGAAAAAACAAGGAAGCAAAAATGGCGAGAAACAGAGAGAAAGAGGGAAAGAGAGAGAGATGAAACGTGCCCAGGCTTCCCTTGAGCGCGTTATCTTGAGTTTCGCTACGCGGCGTCGCGTCGCGCAGCTCACACGACTGCGGCGGCGGCGGCGGCGGCGGCTGACGAAGTAGCTGCGCGCATAGAGCCGGGGAATGCTTGAAACGAGGTTGAAACTGTTATTTATACAGCTCAGGGCAGTGCAGTGTGTGTGTGTGTGTGTGTGTGTGTGTGTGTGTGTGCGTCGAGCGCATTTTGCAAAACGGAAAAATAAACGTGATAATTCACGCCAGTTCTTTTGTTCGCGTCGTCGTCGTCGTCGTCGTCGTCGTCGTCTCTCGCCGCGACGCGCAGCTCTATACGGCTCTGCTTCGTACATTTCTCAGATGTTAATACTCGTGGCTCTCGCGGAAGGTTGTTTCTTTGGCCGTTCGTAACCGCGAGTCGAAACTCTGCTCTGCGCGATTGCTGACGAGTATTTTGTGTAATACCTAATTCGTCTTCGAATTTACGGATTTAGGGGGGATTCGAAGATTCGAATTTCGCGCCGTTAGGCGCGGCGGACGAAAATACGAATAATTTGGCTTGCGCGGCTAATGAGGGTGCTCGGATTTCGAGAGAGCTGAGCGAGATGCTTTAGATTTATATTTCAGTCGGTGAAACTTGGGTTAACGGCTAAAGAGCAAATTGCGTGAAGCGATTTTAACGATTTTTTAAAGCGCAAAGTATAAATACACAGGTATTTTTAATTTTGAGTAGAAATAGTAAAAGTACTCATAGGAGCTTTGAATTTCAATGTAGGTATAGTTGTAGGATGCAAAATACGTAATTGAAAAATTTGTAAAACTATAGGTCATTACGCAATCGACGGCGCAAGGCAGGCATATACCGTGCGCTTCGTTGCAAGTGTAATTTAGGCGAATATTTCCATCTGCCGCATGCATTGCCTCAGAAAATGAAAACTTTTAATTACTTTCGGTCTCCCTTGTCAATTATTTGATTTATTTACGCGAAGCTGCACCCGAGCAGTTACGCGCGCTCGCGTCGACTTTTATTATTCTTCTCATTACCGTTCGCGATCCTTTTCCCGCCCAGGAATCATAAATCATCAACAATACGCGTATGCATTAGCGCAAAACCATTCGAATACTAAAGAGAAAAAAAAATGAGGATTCGCACCTCGCCTCGGCGGAAAACTCGCGGTAAACAGCGTATATAACGAACCGACGCATTGCGAGAATCTTCAGCTCTATCCGCCTCTCAGCACCTCGGCGCGTCTCTCGTTATACGCGCGCCACAGCCGCAGCGGCGCGCGTAAAATCGGCATTGATCCCACTCTCCAGCTGCGCACTCGTCCTTTAAAGGCCAAACCATATACGCGCGCGTAATAGACCACCTATACGCGTCGTCCGCAAGCGTCTATATAGCGATACCTATATACACATATCGTATACGCGTATGCATAATACGGTGTACGCCTATATGCACACGCGTGCGCGGGTACAGCGTCTAAAATTATATGCACCGGATGCAAGAGCGCAAAATCGTTGCGCAACGTCTTCTTTGCGCTCGGTGCGGCGCGCCACGGCGTACTTACGTGCATACACACACACACACACATATATATATATATATAGCGAGAGAGAGAGAGAATCGTGACTCGAAGCGCCGAGAGAGCTGACCGGGCGGCTAATTGTTCATTTGCATCAGCTATATGGCGCGCGAGAAACAAAAAGCGTCGCGACTTCCGGCGCAGATTCAATGCTCTCGCTATAATATACGTATGCGCTGGCCGCTGCTCCGAGCGATGAATCATTAAGCTCGGAGCGCGTACACATAGCGTGTGTATGTGCGTGTACTGTGTATAATGCTCGCGATACAGGCTTTAATGATGGATTTTTCTTGTATCGCACGCGCGAGAAATTCCAAAGCTGCGGTCGAGCGGATCGTGTATTTATACGCCGCTGCGGAGTAGCTCGGTTGTGTGTGTATGTGTGTGTGTTTCGTGCTGCGCACAGGATAAATATATGTGGAGAGCGATAGGCTCTCTCTCTCTCTCTCTCGCTCGCATCAGGTGCGCGGAGCGCTTGCCGCGGTAAATTCAATTGGGGAGTCCTTGTTTTCTGGGAATAAATTGGATGTGGGTCGTTCGGTGTTGTTTGTAAGTTTAAGCGGTAGTACAGGTGTCGGAGTTAATTAAAAATTCGAATTTGGCGCCGTGGCAGTTACGAGGACAAAGTGAACGAAATGCTTTTGCTTAGGTCGAACGATGGCTGTGATGTAACGTTTCTTTTATGCGATTTTGCAATGTTTCGAATTCATGTCGTACAGTACCACGACGAATAAAGTTAGTTTAATGTTAAAATGATCACGTGTGTAACTAATTTTTATTGTGAAGATATATACCTATATTGTAATATGAACTTAAAATTTTTTAAAATCGATATACGATAATTTTACAATTTTGTTTTTGTTATAACTGTTGAATGCAAATCTAGAGTTGTTTCTCTCTTCTTTTAAGCGAGGTGCCAAGTTTGCCGTTTTAAATATGATACATCTAATTTATCAGTATAGAAGCCAGTTTCATTTTCGCTTTAAGAAAATTATCAAACGATTTGAATTTGAAATTCAAATGAAGTTTTCACGGTTATATTTGGAAGCTTGCTCAGGGACTTTAAACATATTCGGAATATTTTCTCAGAGTCGTATGCACGTAAAGCGTTTGCGCAGATAGCGATATCTTAAAGGCACCATTATTTCAAAATGATGTACACTTTTATACATTTTTCAGAAAGGATATTGCAGTCTTATGACTGTTGCATTATACCATATAGTTTGTGTCCATTTCGTCCAATCTTCTCAGAGCTATTATAGGTATATTTAATAATTCTCAGGTGAGTTACATATGATTGGATTATTTTCATTGCATATAGAGTACTATAGAAAATTTGTATTTTTCTATGAGAAAAATAAACTTTTTTTTTAATAAATTAAAATCTCGCGTCATAATAGAATATACGAGAAAACAACATGACTTGATCATAGAAATTTTATATTGCTTCAAAAATACTATAGGTATTCTTCCTTCAATTAAAATCTAAATTTTTAAACAGTTATTAATGAAACTAGCCATCGAAGAGTGATTTTAACTACTGCACTTCTTATTCTTCTTTATCAATTTGAATCTCTATATAACATTTAAATGAGATTTCCAAAAATACATCGTTTTAATCGACTTGCAGATCTCTGAAAGGTTCTGTATACGAATAATAATAGAATGCTTAGGTCCGTTTCCGTTAGCCTCATCTCTAAAGCCTTGGAAAAAAATCAATTATACAGATAAACATAGTATGCACGATCCAAAGGACAATATAACTGCTCCGAAAAAAGTCTGTTGACTCAACCTGTTATCCAAAGCAAAACATAAGTAATTAAGCCTCTCTCTCTCTCTTACACAAGTTGGCCGAATGAAGGCATCCTCGACGTAGACACTGGCGCATAAATAAAAAAATTAAAAGCCACATTCCTCGTGTTTTCGTATCAATTAAGTCGCGCTTGCCGGCCCAGCGTATACACACACACACACCCATACGCAGTTATACACGCGCGCGCGCAGACACAAACTCATGCCTGCGCGCACAGTTGAGAGTTTAAGTGAGCCCGGAATGCACACGCAAGGTACCGGGGACGAGCGTACATGCGGTCGACGTCACTCATTGACGAAGGGGAAACCCTTTGCCTTAATTTGGAACTGCGCGCGCGCGCGCGTATACGACGCCGAAAGTCACACCGAATTCCCGGCGATTAACCCCGTGCGTTAACCTTTTTTCTCGGCGCAGCAAATAAACTCGTTGTCACCGCTCGGAGAGGGAGAGAGAGAGAGAAAGAGAGAGATGACAATGGCTTGTGTGCGGCTTTGGAGGAGAATCCAGTGCTGTGATGATTTTGAAAAAAAAAATGAGAAGGTAGTTGCGTAACTTTTACATCACTGTTTTCAATTGAAGATGTTTGACGTGATGGATAATTATTCAGGGGAGTCATCCGATATGGATAATTGACGAATAGAATCTCATTAATTTTAATTTTTTTATCTTACAAAATTTGAAATTTCAAATTTCTCGACAGAATTTGAACTCTAAAAGTAAGTCAAAGATTCTCAGTTTCATTATTTATCGATAGATATAGCTTATAAAGCTTTCGATTATCATTTACTCTGAGTATTATTTAAAATACTATTGGCTCCTATATCCTTTCATCAGTATGAGTTGCTATAACAATATATATTATTAATACTTTAGTACTTTCCAACGGGGAGGCGATTGGCTATACTCAGATCGACGAGAATTGAGATACAGCAAAGTCAAGCTGGCGAAAATTGTAAAATTTCGAATTGTCCGAATTTTTCCAGTCCAACCGAAAATCAAAAATGAAATTGCTAGACTAATATAAGAACTCGACAAGTTTTTACACAATTGGCTTTGCAGCTCGATCTTATATTATACCCATACATTAATATTAATTATATTATTAATTTATTCTTATTATTAATTATTTCCATAACAAATAACTCAAATGCAATTATAATTGTAGTATCATCATTGTTTTGTTTACATGTAGACGCATTAGAGGTACTCGATAGTGAGGGACTTCAGTTACCCTTTCCACCTCTGTATTGCTACCGGTCCTTTTGCCGTATTGTCGCTGGTCGAAGATGGGACTTAGATAGTTTACTCAATATCCTAGAAATATTCATAGCATAAGAGACTTGAATTTATTGAAAAATGTCAAAGAAATGTATCAAAGACAACGACATCTTTCTGGAGTAACGGTATATGAATCTTCCAGTATGCGATCGCAAGACCAGTATACAGGGAGTCCCGATATCAGTGCTTGTTTCTCCTCAAGGATTCAATTACTGCGCACTGATCCAATCGGACTCTGAGGAAAACCTAGATAATCGCCGTTTAGCAATTCCAGAGGGTTACCAAGTTCCGTCTCCAACACATCCCTGCAGAATGAAGCGATTCTGAGTCAGCTGTTTTTCTGTTATGTCTGATACTTTCGAGTGATAAGAGTCATACACGATCTAAACTGCACTAATTGTCTGCTATTATATTATTTTTAGATATTCTAAATTTTTTTATTGCTTCACTTTCACCTCTCGCATCGATGTTTTACAGTCATGACAATGCCAGAAACACTTGGATTGATTGTATATAAGATAACGAGTCCTGCAATCAAAAGTACAAGGCAAGCCTTGTTCTTCAAATGTTGCAGTACGTAAATTACGAATCCAAATGCAGGTCTCCTTTTTTTTCATTCCTTCAACCGGGATCTCGGTCAGGACGAAATCCTCCTGGCCCGACTCCCGACGTGCAACACACTAAGATTTTTAACAATATGCTCAAATATAATCTCGAAACCTTACACTAGAGTCAGGCGCATTGATGTTCACGGCACACACAACGTCATAATACGTTTAATATTACAACGCGTACGCGCACAGTAGCAAACTCAAAGATAGACGTTACACGCAGCGCGGCATTTAATTTAAAACTGAAAACGCCATTCGTACAGCGCGTGTGCGCGTATATGGGCGCGCGCGCGAAACGGCGAGCGAGCGTGCGAGCGAGAGAGACATATTTCACGAATTTGTTGTTTTCCACGGTCATCAAAATTATGTGGGTCACAAGCGTTACACGTAACAGGCGGAACAAACATCCTGCAGCGAGGCGCACTACACGCTGTACTTCAGTTAACGCGTCGCTCGTCCCACCAAGTGCCGCGATATTGAGCTGTCAAAAAATGTGTGTACGCGCATAATGCGCGCCGGCTTTAAAAATAATCACGACGAGATCCCATCCTAATTACGCTGCAAGCCCCCCGTCGTGGCTCGTTAATTATTCGCTCGGCTCGGCCCGAGCTCGCCGCCGTAAATTCACAATTAAAGTACGCGGCGACGACGTTGGATAATACAACACGACCGAGAGAGAGAGAGGGTACAGTAGGCTTCTCGATAATTTCACATTAGAGACGCGACCTCGCCGCAGCTCATCCTCTTAATAACGACCTGATTAGCGTCGCGTTTTTCTCTCGCCCGCCCCGTCGCGTATTTTTATTTATCCACAGCCGCGCCGCGAGAGCGGAAAAGTATGAAACGCAGAGCACGAGTCGAGCGAGGGGGGGGGGGGGGAGGAAGAAAAAGCTCCTGGCTCGCGAGTCTGGTGTGTAACGTAGACATTGGTCCTGATGAAGCCGGCTGTACATAGTCGCTGAGTCGAGGAATTTTTTGTGTCCCGCGCGCGCCGGTAAATACACAGAGAGAGCGAAAAGAGCACGAGCCACACGTAGCGAGTCCAGCGTTATCGTAAGTCGATTTTCCGCCGCTCCTCATCCGTGTCATGGTCAATTCGGTATTCCCAGCACGTCCTGCCCTCCATCTCTCTCTCTCTCTCTCTCTCTCTCTCGCTCTGGCTGCAGCCAACTTTGCGCCTCGCGTTTATCCTTCCGGGGCTCGGCCTCATATACCTCTTCGCTCCATCTTCCCCTATTTATTTCCGACTCATAGCCGTCCCTCTTTCTTTCCGTCTCTCCGTCCGGGCCGTATATCTCTTTCTTCCCTCTCGCCGCCGCCGCCGCCGCCGCCGCCGCGTGTGCGACGCGGCGCGCGCGGCGCTTTTTTTCCCTCTATACTCCCTCGTCACGTTCTCTCTCCGCTGCTGCTGCTGCTTCTTCTATTTTTTTTCTCCTTCTTCTTCTACGTTGTTCTAGCATTATTACTATTGCTATTTTTATTATTATTATCATCGTCATCAGCGCGTAGCCGTCGTCGTCGTCGTCGTCGTCGTCGGGCCTCACGAGCGCGCGCACTTAAACGCTCGTATTTCTTCATGAGGCGCGCGCGCGCGGGACGACGACGGCGACGACGGTGTGATTCAATAAGGAACAGGCGAGGGACTTTGATAGGGAGATAATAAAGGTGTGTTGCGGACGCGCATAGGTTTTAGGTCAGAAGCTGCGTGTAATATTGAGGCCGAGACGAGGGGTGATATATTCGAGTTAACGGCTTCATAGCCGCTGCCGTGGAGCTGCTCCACTGGTCTATGGCTGGCCAACCGCTGCTTTTTGCGCGCGCTCGGATTATATGTATATACGCTTTATACGTTAAGCGCGAGAAACCGGGTTATCTCTGTGGCTGTAAGGTCTAATAAAATGTGGGCGTTTAATTAAAAATAAAAAGAGCCAACTTCGGACGTAGGATTCTCGATACATATATATATATGTGGAATTTCAATGAAAAAATGCACTTTTCTTTGGTCCAAAAATCGAAAAAAATTTTTTAAAGCTAGGGGTTTCGGACCGATCAGACTTTCTTCTGTGAGCCGAAAGATAGTCAAAAGCGCAGAGGAACATGGGAAAAATTACTAGTAACCATATTTCTGAGCCATTTTACGCTTTTTTACAGAAAATTAATGCGTCAAAACACTGGAAATAATAACAACTACGAATGTTCCCGAGGCACCAATATAATTTCGAATAACACTATAATAAAGTATTACAAAAGAGTTTTAATTAAAAAAAAATATGCCAAGTTTCGATGCTCTGATCAAAAGTTATGCCCGTTAAAAAAAAAATAATAAAAATCCGAATAGCTAATTTTTTCTTTTTCCTCCATATGCTTCCCCATGTTAAATTTTCATATTGTACATTTCCCATGTTCCTCGGCATTTTTTATCGTCTTTTGGCTTAGAGAAGAAAGTCAAATCGGTCCGAAAACTCTAGCTTTAAAAAAATGTTTTCGATTTCTAGACCAAAGAAAAGTGCAGTTTATCATTGAAATTCAACATATTATACGTGACGCGTCTGAAAGCATCGAACGAATTCAAACTGCGACAACGGAATGAGGGGGTGTCTTGCATGCTTTTGCATTGCAAAATTGAAACTTTCTTCTATTTTAATAGTGGACCGCAACTTTTGGGGGACGCTTGGTTTTTAAATTCGCAGCGCGGTGTGCGTTTTGTAAATTTTGAAATTTACAAGTGAAATAGTCCTACGTTGCGATAACTAGAGAAAAGTATGGCGGGCATGGGAATGTCGGAGTCAATTAAAAATTCAAATTTTGGACCAGAATGTAGCAGACTGAAGAGCAGCTAATTTGTTTATAATACGTAGAGAAAACAAAATTTCAAAAAAATCTGAAGTTGCCTTACGATACATGTTCATCGCAAGTATAAATAATCCGTTTTTTCGTCTGCTACCTCGTGGCGCGAATTTCAAATTGTTCCCTAACTTTGGCACCCTTTCGTGCAAAAGTGTAGATGTATATCTCATCGGAAGGGTTATCGGCGATTAAAAATCGAAATCTTCGAGAAAAAAAAAATCGCATGTCTCTAACGTCCGAAATCCGCCTCCACGAAAAGGCGCACGTTCGAGCCTGCCATCAAGGCTGCAGCAGCGCAGAATAGCGCGTTCGCATCAGCATCGCAGCTCCTTTCGTCCCTCCGCATAGTGGCCTAGTAGCAGCAGGATTGTGTGTGTGTGTTAGAGTGAGAGACGCTCCTTAATGGCCAACAATAACCCGGGGATAAACGACAGCGAGATTGAGAGTCAGTGACGCGACGGCGTCAAGTGCAAGAACGACACTCGAGGTATATATATACAGTACACGCACACAGAGACACTCCTACTGGGCTGCAGTACACTGCGCGCGAATTTACGCGGCCGGGAGGATATAGTTGCACTGGATGTTTACGGCCCCTGCCAAGATGGCGTCGCATTAACGCTGGCGAGAGATACAGACAATGTTGCCCAGTGCTCCCGCTGCTGCTGCTGCTGCTGCTGCTGCCGAGACGTCGACGTCGACGACGACGACGACGACAAAGCGCGAGCCTTAATGGCCAAGACGTCTTGGAGCCAAAGGTATACACTCTGCCGCCTTTGCTGCTACGACTGCCGACTCTGCCTCTCTCTCTCTCTCTCTTCTGGGCTCAAAGTGAGGAGATCTCTCGAGTACCCTTGAAAACGCACGCGGGCTTCGGACTCGATGTGTCTCCTTACGTCTACCCGGGCGTTGCAGGCCTCTAATGGATCGGTACATTTCAAATGGACCTCGTTCGCCTCGTTGAGGATATACGCATATGCGGAAACGGCACGGCGATATGCGCGCGCCTCTGGGCATTGGGAAATGAGCTAATGGCTGTAAACATTGTAAGTAGTAGAAGTAGCGTTGAGTGAGACTTGGGCGTAGACTATCGGGTAAATATAGCGGACGTTCGTGATTAATTTGAGAAGCGTCGCGAGTACGATGAACCTATCGAGGAAATAACTCGATGAAATAAAAAATTTTGCGACTGTAGAGAATTACGTGTAAATTTTGATCAATTTGAGAGCAAAATTTAGTGGTTTCGACTTAATGCGTCTGTCTAAACCGGTAAGTGTATACGTTTGCAAGTTTTATGCGCAGCTCTTAGAACGAATACACGAAATGTTACTATACACAAATCGGTAAATGTAATTAGTGCTGAGGAGGTCGGTGATGAAATGAGCGAAATGTCCGTTGACTATTAGATCGGTGATTTATAATATTGTTTATAATAGTTATATTGATTATACCGTTCACATTACTAACGAGAACATCATTCAGAACATATACAAGTCAGTCTATTTCACAACGAGCTTTGAACATGAAATTTTCTGCCCTTATTTCGCAATGTATCAATAAAACTCACGACCTTTTTTTTCTAAATTCAGCGTTTTCTAAATTTCTAAACGCGGCCGCGGACGCCTACCTTTACAAAAAGAGGCGAGAGTATAGTAACGCCGATAACGAACGAAGAGTCAGCGCGAATGAGTGCAACTGAGATCGAAGACAAAAGCAGACAGGAAAAAAAAGGGAATCAGTGCCTCCTATCGTGAAGAGGATGCGGCCGTTATCTTGGCGGAAAGTATACGCTGTACGGTAGGTGATACAATGAAAGCGACGCATAATCGGGCTTCCCAAAAGATAAATGGTTCTCTCTCTTGTTTTTTTTTTTTTTTTTTTGAACGGCACACAACATTATTATTTATCTCGACGACGGATCGCTTCCACGGACTGACAAGTCGACACTGATTATTTTTTTGCAATCGTCGAATTAGGATTTGCGCGTTCTTTGGGTTCTGTGAATAGTACTTTGACATTGTTTTCATTTGTAGACAGTCGAAAAGGATTATGATAAAATCACGATGGTTGGGAATCTTCTGTAGTCGTAGTAATTACATACTACACGTATTTACACGAGGTAATAGTCACGTTTAATCCACATAACCAAATAAGATATGACTATTATGAAAAATACGTATACTTTCAAAAATCGTCAAACTACAATTTCACCAGACAAACTTTTGTGCTGCACTAAACATCATCCACAGAAATGTAATATTCCCAAAAAAATCAGATCACAAACAAATTACCCCAACTTCTCGAGCGTGCATCATCGAATAGTCATAATTTAATCCACGCACACGCCACAAGCCTATTAAAGCGGCAAAAAAGAAATAGGGCGCAAACGACGCGTTTCTTCTCTCTCAGCACATCTCATTAGCGCGGGTCGCTTCGGATATTTCGGCGCTCACATACACAGAGAGCGAGGCCCGGCCTCCTCTGTAACTCGTTTATAATAAACGAGTTTCTGATGCAGGGCTTCTTGCGCGCCGTATACACGTCGCCTCCTCCTTTTCTTTCGACGCCTCTCCCCCCCCCCCTCCTCCTCCTCCTTCTTCTTCTTCTCGCGACCCCCCATTCGTTACCGGAGCTAAAGCTCCCGAAGACAAAGACGGAGGGCACTTTAACTGTCGCGGTAAGTTCGATCCATCGATTCTGACGAGGATGACGTGAATCACGTTCGACACTCTGCGCCGCGCCGCTCTCTCGCCTCTCCGCGCGCCCCGAGTTTTTAGAGCCTGGGAAATTCGACTTTTTCTACTGCGCGCGCGCTTGCAGGACACGAAAATGCAGTTTTTTTTTGTTCTTTTTTTGATCTGCCAAAGAACATTTTGATGGACGTTTCGTTGCTTTGAATACATTGGACGCGGGCTCCGGCAAATGGGATTTGACGCGCCAATCTGGGGTTTTATCATTATTCGACAACTCGGGAGAGCGTGTACTATGCTCTTTTTAATGACGAGCAGGGAAATTTTTGTGTGCCATGCTGCTCGGCATTGTTCCCCGATTATTTGAGACGTATTAGTGGGAAAATATGATTCTTGCGCGATGGCTGTTCGATATTTTCAACAATTTAATAGAAGGCTAATTATATTTGTCTGACTTTTAGTTAAATAAAATGTTATTCTTCAGGAGATAGAAGTGCGGTGCGAACCAGGATCTAGAACTTTTTCATTTTTCCTATAAGCGAAAAATCTGCTCAAATATTTCGCTCGTCTGCCCGTATATGACTGATGCAAAATCATTGCTATAGCAGTGATAGCCATTAACCTTTCGACGGCTTGACACATTTAACATTATTGAATTCATACTGTATTTACTATTACACTTGATCAAAAATGTAACATTACTCTGCTTAAGTTTACACAGTAGGATTCGACGTGTAAATAGTAAATTCCCAACTACAAAAAAACTCAAGCTCGTTTGTCACGCGAAAAGCGTCAATGCGATTCGCAGCGCAAATCCAGTCGAAGCCTCAAATCGCTCTTCGCGCATCGTCGGTCACCCACAGCGCGCGAGCCCATTTTTCGCACTCTCCTACATGTATACGATTCCGTCAAAATTTATTCGAATGAATTCGCGCTATCCCTCGCCCTCCACTCCTACAACGCGTCATTTTAACGCAGCAGCAGCAGCAGCAGTGAGAAGTCGCTCTCTAGAAAGGCGCGATGGAAAAAGCCTGATAGCCAATACCGAACACGTGTTATACGCCATCGGAAAAAAGTCCATTCCCCGAAAGTAGCCATTGCGCAGTAATCCTATCTCTCTTTCTCTCTCTCTCTCTCTCTCGTCGGCAGCTCTGACGCTTGGCCCGGGGTAGCCCCGGCGTCGTCCCTCCGCACACTTGGCCTATTTCGTACATTCCTCCGAATGAGCTTCGTCCCGGTCCTTCGCCCGGTGATTCGCTGGGACGTGCGCGCACGAATCCCCCTTGTTTTCCCTTCCCCGTGTAGTACTGCAGTCCCTCCCCTCCCCCCTTCCCCTGCCTGCCCTCTCCTACACAAGGTCCCTCGAATATGAGATTGGGAACAATGCGATACAGAGTTGGAAAATTGCAACTCTTTCTTTTTCCTTGATCATGTGCAGTCAGCCCCCCCCCTCCCTCCTTCCTACCCAACCGTATGGTCTCATCCTCTTCTGCAAGACTCGCAGCTTTCTTTTGAAACAGACACACATGGAGAGAGAGAGAGACGCTTCGGGGGGCGGAGTGCTCGGCTCAATTATCTTATTTACCACGCGAACGGCCAAGGAAAACTCAATTGTCAGCCGGCGAGAAGAGGCGTAATAAACGCGCGCTCGATGTGTCTCGTCTCGAGAGACGACGACGGCGGCAGTAACGGCGGCGGCGGGCTTAGCGCTTACAAATGCCTAGTCTTGCTTTGCATATTCAACTAGAGACTCGGTCGTGCGAAAGACACTCTCGCGGCATACGGAAAAATCCGGGGTAAATTAATTTTGTTTATTTGGGAAAGGGGGGGGGGAATTTAAAAAAAGAAATGGGGGAGAATAAGCATAGCATCGAGTGCGAAAAGAATATAGTCCAGATAGGTAGAAACTATAAGGCTATATGTTATCGGTAATATTCTATAAGCTTAGCGATAATATAGCTAGTTCATCGTTAATTTTCGCGAAATCGAAGGATAACGACATCAATTTTTTATAGTCTACGATATTATCATACATTCCGTAGATTCCGCTGCGGATTACTTCCAAATTAATTTCACGGATTTTCCCACGTACACATACACACACGTATTAGTCTTCGTTTGCGCAAAAGAAAAACTTGTCGTTAATATACGCGCAGCTTTCTCTCTCCCGCCCCCCCTTTCCCTCGGACTCGTTCGTCTCTCGGGTGGTTCGCGCTCGCGGAAGACAGCTTTTCCTTCTGCGTCGCGTCGCGCGCGCCTATAATGTATTGGATGAAGTCAGCGCTCGTTTTGCACACTCGCATTTGCAAATTGTGTCGCGGGAGCGTGATACTTTTTCCGTATTGCGGTGAAAGAGCGCGCGCGCGCAGGACGAGGCGACGCGAGAGAGCCGCGCCGTGTACGTGTAACGCCGACTGATACGTGCAATTGAAATTGAATTGACGTACCAGTCGCGGGAAGATGAATGGTCGATGAGAATTCCAAATGGCTTCGCGTCTATATGGAGTCGAGGGAGGGGTTGGGGGCGACGGCAGCGGAGGTGGAGGAGTGCATGGCGCATCCATACGTTTTCAATGTCCTGTGTGTCTCGAGAGAGCGAGAGTTATAGAGACTCATGCCAATTCCAGGCTGCACCTTTGATTGTTTAAAGCTCGTTTTACTCTTGCGTTTCCTTCGTTTTGCTTAGGCGCATGTGCGGGTATTGTATTGCGATGGTGAGCACGATGCAGAATAGTAATAAATTTGTGATTGCTTACCGAGGATTTGTATAGGATTCAGGAGGTTCCAGATTCATATACGTACCTGTAACAGAATATAATTTCAGAGTTTTTAATTTTATCAATTCTAATTGGTTCCATAACGGAAAGAAATATATATCTTTGGATCTAGAAAATAAATACTACTTTATAAATACAAGTTTTTCCTCTCGTCACCGCTAACAAGATTGTACAGGATTATATGCGATCGTGCAAGATCAGGCAATAAGCTGAAAAATGACAGCCTGAGAAAAAAGCAAATCCTTGTCATCACGAGAGTGCGACGGCTCCAAGTATAACGAACATAACTTTCCATTATTTTAGTTCGAATTTATAAATGTCATGGAAACACTCGGTATTCTGTTCAACGAGGTTGGATATATAACTGTGTTGATTTGCATTTTTGCAGCCGTGTATAAAGAAAAGGGAATAAACAAAAAAATATTCGAACAAAGAAAGAAAATGAAATTAGTTCAAATATAAACATACGATGAGTCGTGAAAACTAATTTGTTAAGTAAGTACTACTCAATTTTGGTGAATGTAACCCATAAATCAATTAATTTCTATGCCAAAATGTATAGATCGACGTTCAACATGGAAAGCTGCAGACTCACTGAAGACTGAAAAGAAAGAAATAATTTCATCGGATTATAAGAGATGTATTCAAAGTTACCGCAAACTTGTGGGACCATTGCGAGTGTGTGGCGATATCCGCAGTTTTCGTTACATGGCGTTAATTGATAAATCACTTTTAGAAAATAACTTTTAAAATATTCTATTACTATGTGTAACGACCCGTTGGATTGAATCCAATTGCCATGAGTGATATTTTATTTACAATGATTATATTATTTCATTAAGCATTTTGATATTCATATAACGATTACTTTACATTATATTACTTGCTCATTGTCTATCTGGTAGAATTATTCATGGCTTGGCATTGCCCAATTTTTAACGAATACTATTAGACTAATTATTAGATTGGCTATTTAATGCTCGCTTTAGGCGATGGCAAGCTCGATAAACTCTTAATCATACTGAATTTACTGATGGTTTTGAATTAACTCCTGAATTTAATTCTGCGACTTTCATTTCATTCCTGGATTGATTTTTATTTATTTGATCAGGCGGGAAATTTAAAAGTAGTTTTCATTGCATTCATTAGACGGTGGTAAACCAACGTTTCCATTACAATTTTTTTACATGTTTTCAATGACTTTCAAAATTTATGTAATACAAACAGATTTCAAGAATTTGGCGAGAAAAAAATTCTTTCTTATTATACTTTCTCATTGTTTACAAAATCTGCGCTTTCTCTCGAAAAAAAATTGAGTAACAGCAGGGGAGGGAGGTATGCTGTGTCATTCGAAGTACGATACCAATGGCTTAGCCGGAGACTCAGGCGTAAAATGTGCTTGTACCTCCAGCTTGCCTATGTGTTCTATTCGTCTTCGTCACTTTTTTTACCTAACCGCACAGCCCAGAAAATAATACGCGATTGAAACGAAGAACTTTCGCCAACGTACGATAGTAAAGGGAATCCAGCTGGACCCGCGACGCAAAATAATCAAGTGCACAGCGCGAGGCGAACCACCTGGAAAAGTACAGCAAGTATTTCCTGCTCAATAACGAGCGCCTCCTCCTCGCTGCCCTCCATCTCCATCTCCCTCGGCCCCTCGGCTGCAGCGAGAATAGGAATAAGAGTGCGCTCTCGGAGAGAAAGGGATGGCGCTCGCTCCCGCGGCTATACGTACGGCTCTTCTCTCGCTCTCTCCCCTCGAGAAACTAATCGGGCCATTTTTTCGGCATCAGTCGGTGAATATCAACGGGCGCGCGCGGCTCTAAGAACGACAAACGATCGTCGATCCATCTGGCTCAACGCGACTCGGTAACACCCTTAACCCGCCGGCCTCTCTCTCTCCTACTGGCAGCAGCAGCAGCAGCAGCAACTCTCCTCCTTTTTTTGCAACGGCAAAAGCCGCCACCGCCGACGCCGGAGCTTCTTGTGCTCTCCGAGCGCGTTTCCGTGATCCGCGCGCGCGTTACCTCTACGGTCATTCAACTTGTCGCTGCGCCGTTTTTTATACGGCGCCCCCCACCCACCTGCCACCCCCGTAGCCGCCGCCGCCGCCTCGTGGCTTCTTTGCGTGTCCTCTTTGTTTTTCGAGCTTTTTGTCTTTTAGTTCGGCTACGGGGGTGGGAGCGGGGGGGGGGGGGGTGAGCCTCGTTCTTCTTCGCTGATGCGCTCGCTTTAGATGCTTTTCGCAGGTGCGGCTGCCGAGAGAGAGAGAGAGGGAACTTTTCTTGGTTTCGTACTTTTGCCAGAGCTTATTGTGATAGATTCGCTGATTAAATTAGTTGATATGCCGGGGAGAAGGAAAGGCGACCGAGTCTTTTGTAGTGCGCGATGAAAGTCAAATTTTAGCGAAAAGAGGAGTTTTCTTGTGTCTTCAGTTGTTCAGTGCAGTTATATCTATTATTTTGCAAAGTTTTATGATATAAGCTTCAACTTTATCGCACAAAGACTTGAGCAGTACGACATAAATGTATTATCGTTTTGCCAACTGTTTACACACAAATATCAAACTTTAGTTGTACAATTTCGCTTTTATTATATTTCGAAAGATTGCGATGCGAGAAACAGACCTAAAACGAATAGTGTTTAGCGACAATTCATTTATCAAATTTCTATACAATATAATTTTAAGCAAACAATTTCGATTTAATCTGATAAATGCGACAAGCGGAAAGAAAGAGAACACAAATCGAAAACTCGCAAATGCGCACGTCTGGCGCGCAAAAAGCGAGTCAACTTAACCCTCGTCTGTCCGCATCTCACCTTTCGGTCTCGCGATCTATCTTGGATTAAAAAAACAAAGAAAGAAAGCACGAAAAGAACGAGGAAAAAGGGGGTCGAAGCCGATGGAAAGCGCATGGAAAATTTCGGCCGCGGGTCGATGAAACTATATGGATAATTGGGACGGGCGAGCGCAAAGCGCCGGATTCGGGAGATCCGTTACCGGTGATAAAATTGAACTCCTTTCAGAGTTACCGAGACACACAGAGAGGGCGACTTCTCTCCAACCAGGCTAAGAATGATTTTCCTTATCTCGGTGAGAAGCGGCTCTCCCCGTCCCCTTCCCGTTCCATTCCCGTTCTTTTTCTTTTCCATGCGATCGCTGTTCTTTTTCTTAGAGAGAATGTCTGCCCCGTTCGCGAATTCCGACTTTACTCTTCGCTGGCTCTCTTTCTCTCTCTCTCCCCCCTTCCTTTTTTTTGCCCTCAAAAATTGCAGTGTCCACAGCAATGCGGCGCTATGCTTTTCATCAAAGCGTCCGTCTTCGTTATCGACCTTCCGATTATCCATTGAGCTGTAATTTGACGCTTTGTGCGGTGCGTGCGCGGAGCGCGGTAAATAAGCGCCTAAACGGAAAATTTTTCGAATTTTTTTACTTTGCCGCCTCAGCAGCGAATTCTCGCTTTACGCAGTTTATATTCGATGGTCGTTAGTGGAATCGCGCGAACCGCCTGAGCGAGTTTTCCAACTCTTTTTTTGCGCGCAAGAATTAATTAAACATTGCGGCTCCCAGTTCAACAATGAGAATTTAATTTAAAAATTTTTGTGATTAAGTGCGATTGAAAATAAATTTTACATTGACGTGAAAAACTAAATGAACCATCAAAATTCCTTGATCAATGTGCATAAAATATCATCAGTATATTTTCATTCGGTAACTTTTTTGCCCTATAATAATAAAAAAAACTTCAATTTTCATTTGCTTATTATTAAGCTCACGAGAAAATTACGAAATTTCAATAATTTCTGAACGGTCATTTTCATACAATTAACGGTTGAATAGAAGCGTGTGGATTTTAAAATATTTAGAATGAAAAATCATTTTTTGATGTTCAGTACTATACTGCAGCACTGATGTATCAAAATTAAAAAGGAAATTTCAAAAGCTCGCAGATTCCCCTTGTATTACATCGATGCAAGCGGCTATTTTAAATATCGATTTCGACTTGAGTGAAATATTGCGACTGCAGATTCTTGTCGAAGAAAGAAAATTCATTGCAAAATTTTGATTTCCAACGCACGAATCAAAAGTTCTAGTGAAAAATTCAAATTCTGTCGTACTGAACGACAGCTTTCGAAAGGTCGTAAATTGTGCACATTTCACATGAACGTATCTTTTTCAAATGTTGACGTGTTCGCTATACAGTAAAAATTTTCGTTGTTACAAATATCGGGCCCAGGAAGAGAATCCGCTCGTCCCATCGATTAAAAGTTAAACCCGAAAATCGCCATCTAAACTATGTACTGGGCGATTCTCTCCTACATACAAATGCCCGCAGTTTTCCAAAGAATACAGACACTTACAACCAGGCTCTTACGTCTTAGACTCGCGATCTACTATATACGGCGAGTATCGAGTGCAGCAGCGACGAAAAAGTGCACGAGGCACATAATATACTTATATCCATGTACTGGCGTGGGCTCCAAGCGGGGTATACGCGATGCCTAAGTGAAATTTCATGCTTACTTTTTCCCATCCTCGCGTGTCCTTTCCATACATACGCGCATCCGCACTTACTTTTTTGCAGCAACTGCAAAGAGTCCGTCTCGTTTTTCCGCGCGCGCCACTGTATTCGCGGCTGGGAATAAAAGATTATCCGCTCTTTTCTCTCTCTCTCTCTCTCTCTCCTCAGCTGCGCCGCTCCGTCCCTCGAGATGCTTTATACTGCATGTGTCTGTATATCATACAGGAGCTACGTGTACAGCCATAAATAAGTGAGGAACGATTCAAGTTTAAAGATCGTATACAGCGAGTGTGTCGCCGGTTAAATAAAAACTGAATTTATTGAAAATCCTGAACCATTCTGGTTTGCGAATACTGTTTGAGTTGTATATACGTTGGTGCGCGTGGCTTAAATGATAAGTGCAAATGATGCTAAGTATTGCCACCGAAAAAATAATAATTAAAATAAAACAAGCATTATTCTTGGCTATCCTTTGGTTAAAACATGTTGATGTTAAGCATAGGTTTTGTCAAAGCGCGATTTGATCGTGTGACAGTCACTGAAACACGTATGCAATAAAGGGAAGGAAATGAGCCGCACACTTATTTAATTCAAAAAAACATTTTATCCTATCACAAATCATGCGCCGAACATGAAAATGCGCTCTATAAGAAAGTATTGGCGTCTCATAAATAAGCTTTTAAACAAATATGATAAAAGAAAAACTTCTTGTCATTTTTGCCACTCGCAATGGCGATGCCCCGTATAAACCTGTATCTGTGATATATGTTTATACCTCCGATCTGAAACTTTGAAATCTAGCTGGAAAACTGCCACTCTGGCAGTTCGGACGTGTGCGAGCGACTTATGCTATATTGTAAAGCTCAAACGGCACCGTTGCGTTGCATACACCGCTATCTTTATCTTTCCGATAATTAGAATGAGTGGATTGAATTAAAAAAATTATTGACAGCTTTTGGAACGATGGTATTGTAAAACGAAATTATCCAATTACGACAAATTCAAGCTGTTGACATTGAAACGTTTTGTTTAATGAATATTAATCTATAATCCTACATATTGAGAGTCATTGTTGTACGTTAAAATTCTTGAGCCGATATAATTCCACTTGACCTATCATGCGCCTATCAATAATCCGATTTGTTAGAAATAAAAAAAAAAATAGAAATTGATTTGAGAAAATAAATTTTTTTCCGCCTATTTTTTTATAGTTTTATGGGCATATAAAAAACGATGTTATTTTAAAATTTAGAGTGAATACCATACATACTTTATGGGACATTTCGAAAAAAAAGTTTATTATGCATTTGCATAAAAATGTTGTTACACATCGAAATATACTTGGTATTGCAACGCTGCAACAAATATAATGTAATACTATGCTTTCACCTTTATTTTAAAAATTTTCAAACTGACTTATGAAAATTATGAAACTACAAAAGTCTTTGATAAAAAATTTGATCAACTCTTGCATGAAAACAATCAATTTAGTTTCTCATAATATATACAATCATCTGAAAACTAGAAAAATACGTTTAAAAAAAATATGATGCTTAGCAAAAGACAAGATGATCGTTTTTTTTAACTCGGTCTAAAAGAATCCAAGGTAGGCTATACATACCCATATTAACATTAATTTCATAAATAAGAAATGTGCTTAATTTTCTAGTAAGAGGGCATTAGCCCAACAAAAGAATATTAACGAAGCTCTCGCTAATTAAGCAGGCTGCAGCTGAATATTCGCGCCAACTGATCCGGCGAGCTGGCTCGAAGTTGGCTTTTGAAAAATCGTCTTTAATAAACTGAGAGGTGCTCGCGCCCACGTAGCTAACCGCCGCTATACTGCGCGCACAGGCTTAATTCGCATAGCGAAATTTTACGCTGGCGCGCGGATAAGCGGAAGTGGCCGTACGTTATTCGATGAAAACTTGGCGGCTTTATATATATATATGTGTGTGTGTGTGCGTGTGTGTGTAATACGGCGACGACTAAGAAGAAGGAAAATCAATAGGGCAGGGGCTGACCCCGCGTTAAGAAAGCTTCGTTGGGATTTTTCTTGTACAGCTGTATGTTACACGTATACGACGAATTCTACGAGAAATTTTCTTTTGACCGTTTTAGAAGGGTAAACTATAGAATCTTGTTTGATATACTCGGTTGAGTTTCCTTGAAACACATATTGACAAAAATCAGTAGAGACCCCTTAATTCTAAGAATTCCAGGACAGTTGCATTCGATCTTGTAAAACAAAAGGTCATGATAAAGCCAAACCAACATTGAAAAAGCTACTTGCACATTCAATTCGGAAAAAGCTGTAAAAGTGTTGATTATGCAGTATCCATAAAAATTCCCATAGCACAAACAAACTTTTTTTTTTCCAGTTATTAAAAATAAAGTTCAGTAACAGAGCCTCAACTCGAGAAAACATTTGTCCAGATTGGTTGGCTCCCGGAAAAAAGTTGTTCAAGTTCCAAAATCGATTATTTTCATAAAACGCGCGGCAAGACGCTTGTTGTTTTTGAACTCAACCAACTTTTTACTTCTTACTTACTTTATTGTTAAAGCTCCATCGTTGTTCCGAACTTTTAACGCATAGATTCTTGTACCGCCCATTTCCACACGTTTGCACCCCTCTCGGAAAACCGAGTTTACGACATCGCGTCATCCACGCTTTATGATTTCAATTTTCGTATACCGAATTTCCGCGAGCAGCTTTTTTTCTTTGAATTACACGAACAGCATTAATTTTTATTAAATTATCATTTATAATAGCTAATTAAATAAATGTATATATTGGCATTTTCTCTACTGTTCGTACAGAAAATTACCTTGAATTTTAGAGGTCTAACTTCTCTAGAAACCTCTACGAATTCTTCCAAGACTGCGGAACACTGTTCGAACACTTTTTTCCTCTGCCGTGAAATTCAAAAGGTATGCATAAACTAAATGAGTTTAAATTTTTTACTGAGTATTCTTGACTATATTCCTCACGGTGTGAATACAGTAAATTAAAATTGAATGGACAGAAAAAATATTAAAAGTAGAAGCGTATGAAAATTAATAATTATTCATAAATTTTCATACATTTCTATTTTTAACATTTTTTCTGTCCATTCAATTTTAATTTCCTGTATCGTCGCAACATGAGGAATATAGTAGAGAAAAAAACAAATTTAAGCTCATTTATTGATTCATGCATACCTTTTGAATTTTACGGCAGCGGAAAAAAGTGTTTGAACAGTATTCGATGGTCTTCGAAGAATTCTAAGAGGTTTCTAGAGGACTCAGACCCCTCAAATTAAAGGTGATTTTCTGTACTAACAGTAGAAACGATTGCAGTACATACATTTGTTTATTTAACTGTTACAAATAACACTCTCATACAAATTTTTTCTCAAAAAGTTTTTTCATTATAAATATTCCAGAGCCCCAAAAGTAAAGCAAGCCGCCTTTTTCTCGCGGATATCGTCGTATGTAGGAAAGTGTGCGGTGGCTGCACACGTCGTCGCGCTCGCACGCGCGAAACTCGCGAACGGCTGCTACTTATAGAGAAAGAGAGAGAGAGAAGGAGGGAAGACGCGCTGAGCAGCAAAAAGAGCAGCATCGGGCAGCAGCAGAGCAGAGCAGAGCAGCAGCAGCCATCTTTTCTTTTTTACCTACGTGACTTCCGAGCGGATGGGACTGCAAGAAGTTGCGAGAGAGGGAGAATGGGGTGAAAGCGGAAGATTCTGTGTATATGGACACGACTTCTTCTCTTCGGGTCTCATAGGGTTTGCGCGCGTCTGCGCCGCGAGAGCGACTATACAGAACGGCAAGTTTGATGGATAAAATTCCAAGTTTATAAGTTGAATTTTCAAAAAGAGCTTACTCTGCGCCCGAATTATTTTTCTCTCCGATGGAATCGCTAATGGGAATTGGCGTGTATTGGGCGTGGAATGTGAATCGATTGAATCGTTGAGAACAGATCCTTCGATAATGATTCGAGCAGTTTTCACTTTTCAGCGCTCGTTTATAAGTTTGTAGTTTTTTCAAAGCTTTTTCATCCCTTTCGCAGTGAAGATCAGTGCGGTGCACAGCGTGAAAATTAAATTTTCAAGTATATGGAATAATAAGTCGTTATCGTATCAACAAAGACACAACAAGAAGCCAAACTGGTTTTAAAATACGTTTCGAGCAGGTATGATCAAATTTCTAGATTTTTTTGTGGTAGTTTTCTTCACTTTTAATTATTTGCGATTAAAACCACAAGAATTTAATTCCTGTCTCATTTATGTAACTTTTAATCGACATTTTTTAACCGATCCGCCACTCAACAATGGAACATACGACTATAGAATCATTGTCACTATCATTTCTTTTATAAAAAGTGATTGATGAATTCCAACTTTTCTGTTTACTTCTAAACATTTTTAAAACGAATTATTCTAATGAGAAGAAAGTTTTAATAAGATCTCAGATTAAGCGTAAAGCCCTTGTATCTGTATAATAATAAAATGCCTGCGAAGATGAAGACTTTAAAACCATCCTTCCGTAAAATTAACTTCAAAGATAGAGTTAGACATTACAATCAAGAAAATGAGCTAAGATAGGGGTCAATTTTCTTTCATTTGGCTTCTTTCTTTTACGGGAAGGAATTAATTCGTTCTCGCCTTTATTATTTCTTTTTCATTTTCTCGAACGTCCCCTTTCTCTGCGGTACTATATAATGCTCCTTATCACACTCTAGTGATTTTTTTTCTTCGTTTCTAATTAAAGAAACCGCACACTGCTCGCGCAATCATAATATTAAAGTTATGCATTAAAGCGATATTGAAATATAGCATTGTCGGCATAAAAGCGTTATTGTTCCAGAAAAAAATGTTTATTATAATAAATAATGTTTATATAATTGCCTCGCGAAAGAACTAAAAAAATCGATTTCGATTGATTCATATGTAAAAATTACAAGAATGTAACATTCATTAAAAGATATTCCAAGGTTATAACCAAGCGGATTATATCCAAATTTAAATTATCCAAATGAAACAAAAAAATCATAAAAATTATGTTGCATTAGAAGCTAGAGCAGTCGACCATGGTAAAAAGTTTTGAAAAACAGCAACCGCTGCAGCCGTCAGAATTCCCCCTCCCCAGTAATAAATTTTTCTTTTTTCTAATAAATTCTTCTTTCCACGGCAGTGTGTCCCACCGTCGTCGTCAGTCATCAACCGGCAGTATCGTCATAAGATTCGACATCGATCCCAATTCCCCGCGGCCCCCGAGCGGGAGAGAGAGAGAGAGATGAAAGTTGAATTTGTCTACAGATGCGTGAGAAGCTGCGCCTATAACGTACTATACACATATATATTATACAGTGGCGAGAGACACGTCAACTGGGCCGCGCAGTAATATAGCAGTAGCATCTGATGCTGGCACATGGGATTCCCCTCTATACTCGGGCTGTGAGGGCCCTCTCTCCTTAAATTGTCGCTTTGTCGCTTCGTGACGCTTTCGTCCCATATATAACATGAGGGCTTGCGTGGGCGCGCGCGCGTTTGCGTATATACGTATATACGCTGCAGCAGCATCGCTTTCTCCGCGTCGCTCTCTCGACCCACACGCGCAGTATATATGCAGTGTCCGCGCACACATAAGAGGATTCATAATGTAATGACGCGTGAAAAGCCGAGGGATGTGTCTGGGAGAGGGGTTGAAGTCGCTGCGGTGCTACTCTATGGGCATTGCGTGTATACGCACACGTAGCTATGGGGCTACTTGGAATCGGGATCGCTGCACACTCGGTATAGTTATATAGGCGCGAATGTGTGGATAGGACCGTCGGTGGTTCTCGTTGGGAAATCCACGGTTGTTGGAGAGGGGAAATTCGAGAGATGAGGTGAACGATGCTTTTTCCATGTTTTTAGATTGTTTTTGATTTAGAAAAAGCGGTAATGTTTCGAGGTTGGAGGCGATCGAACACGAATAGATATACTGAAAACTTGTTTCATTGATTTTTTCTCTCCGAGAATTGACGCAATCGATTGAAAATTATAAACAGACGTTTTTCCGTTCATACGCTATTCATATCAAATTTATTCAGCGATAACTCGTGATTATCGTAATTTTTTAATTGATAGATGAAGTTTCCTATACTGTGCTACCTCGTTACATTTAAATGTAAATTGTTTTTAGCGTGTAGATTTAATTTTAAAAAATTGTTTTTATTTTTTGATTAGCCATTTGTGTGACTCTAGTCTCAACTCAATCTTTCCCGACTCTCCATCCATGTTTATTGTTTTTAAGAGCTTCTTACAATATTTCTATAATTATATATCAACTTCCTTTTGATTTGTCATGTTTTTTCATGAAGCCAAAAATCAAGGACGAAAATGATAAAATCAAATTTTAATAATTTCAATACTTTTTAAGTTTGCCCCCTGTTCAAGCTAGCCCCTATCCAGGGGGCAACTCGAAATATCATCGCTGTACAAACGTGTGTAGAATATTTTTCAGTTCTCATTGAGAAGAGAACGTGAAATGCTCGGATATACCGCGAGCTTACCTATACCTTCGACTGTCTCATAATAATAAAAATAAGTGGAACGTGTGTCTTCTTCTCTTTTTTTCGCTGTACGTACATAACCACACGGTAAACACAGACACACGCACACCGTCGAAGCGAGAAAATATTGGATAGAATAGCCTCTTTCTCATGCGAGTTTCTGTGTATCACAATTTCCTTTACGACAAGGCATATAACACTGAAGAAGCTCACGCGCGTCTACAGTGCATATATAATATACTATATAATCGAAGATTTATTGTAATACGCACCTATCGCCGTACATACAATATGATAGCCGAGTCGCATTAATTAGCATCTGCGCATCGCCGTGAAAGAGCCATTAAAAATCGTTCCGTACGCGCACCGATCCGCGCGATCCTTGAACGCTCTCTCTTACGCACAGCAAGAAAACAAAGCCTCTCTCGACAATCCGTGCGCGCGCATCTCCCGACAGAAGCGCGCAACAGCCGCGATATCGCGTACTTATACATTGCGTATACAGCATATATACCTGCGTGTGCGCGCTGTATATCCATATACGAAAAAAAGAGCGAAGAACACCGAGGAGAGAGAAAAAAGGAAAAAAAAATTGCTCCGCGCACGCAAAAGCTGTTACACACACTATGTATCTCGCGATCGGCGCGTCGACGGGACATAAATTAGGGATCACGCGCTGCACGCGACCGGCTTCGTCCTCGTGCCATAAATTCCCGCGCTTCAAGGATTCGCGGCTACTGCAATAACCCCGTCGTATAGGTATATACTATAACAGACAATGCACAAGCGGAGAGAGAGAGAGAGAGAGACGGACGCAGAGAAGAGGCGCGAGTGTAGCGGACTGTATAGCGCGCGGAGGGTATAATAGCCGACAAATGCGGTCGCCGCCGCCGCCGCCGCCGCCGCCGCCGCGAGAGAGTTTAGAGACCGCGAGAGCGAGACGACGACGCGGCGGCAGAAGAAACGAAAGAAAACGGATGGACGTTACACTATGCGCTCGCGGCTGCAGCAGCGGCGGCGGAGAAGCAGCAGCGCCGAGCGTTATGCAATTGGGGATTACGCGCCGTTTTCATTACATATATATATACCTGCGCGACTGCGCGAGGATCTAGGCTGAGCCCGGCTTTTTTTCTTCTGCTTCTTCCGAGCGCGCGATGCGACCTGAATTTTCTTCTTCTATATATACGTATCATTCTTCTTCGTTTTTTTTTCGCTCTCGAGACCTACGGGTATGCGGCACTACAGTGCGCTGTTTGTTTTAATTAACGAATTAAAATGTGGGGAGAGAGAGAGAGAGAGAGAGAGAGAGAGAGAGAGAGAGAGAGAGAGAGAGAGAGAGAGAGAGAGAGAGCGAGAGAGAGCGAGAGAGAGCGAGAGAGAGCGAGAGAGAGCGAGAGAGAGCGAGAGAGAGCGAGAGAGAGAGAGAGAGAGAGAGAGAGAGAGAGAGAGAGAGAGAATCGTATACGTATATAGATGATCGAGAGCGATGACAAATGCCGCGCGTGTGTCATCAAAGATTTCCTGTTGTCATTCGCTCTCTCGTCGCTGCTGCAGCATTTTCATACTGTGATTCACTCGCTCTTTCTGGGGAAAAACTTGAGCTATTCACGCTTTAACTACGCGCTATTAACTGTCGCGCGGCGTCTTTTCCTCTGGCATCTTTTTTTCCTCTTTTTTTTACGATTCCCCGGAGATAATTACAGTATCGAACTTCCTCGGCATACATACGGACGAAATTATTCGCGGGAAAAATTACTATTTATAAATTTAAATTTTCTAAGCGTGTATTCTATACGGCGGCCTACAGTATGGTGATATTTGCTTTATATTAAAGTTTGTTGTACGTGTAGTTGCTGTTGATTGTGGGATTGAAGCCACGAGCGCTAACTACTTATAATTTTTACCTACTAAATTTTGGATCTAATGTGCATGAGTTAACTTTTTTACGATTTCAGATGAATCACGAATAAGCAATAATTAGCAAAACCAATAGATAGCAGCTATATGAGTAGCTTTATGAAAATTCAAAATTTCATATCGAAATCATATGATTTCTATTTAATGCAGATATAATTGTGATGTGCAGTATAATGTTTTGCTATACAAGTATACAACTTTGTGATATTTAGATTTAATATATTATATCAACTTTTTTACCTTTTGATGATCAAAGCTCGTATCAGAGAGTCACGGATGCAGCAGGAAACTTTGTAAGAACGTTTCTCCAACGTTACATTGTCAACAAAAGAGCGTTTCTGAAAATAAGAAAAATATTGTTAGATGTTTGTAGAAACGTCACACTTCATTGATAAAGATACTTTGCTAAAACGTCTGGGAATAATAGTGTTGACGACATGTATTGGAAATTTTGTGACTGATTGCCTCCAAGGTGTACAATACCTTCAACACAAGCTTCAACACTCTTATTATGCAAATCATCCCAGGAATTATTATTAAAAATTATTTATTCCCTATAGCTACGTTTTAAAACGTTTTTCAAAACATGTCCTAAATACACATACTTAAAACGTATACATTTTTAGTTTATTTTAATTTATTTCACGACTTCTTTTTTATGCGCCATTAAAACGATGATCTAGTACACCCTATTCCTCATTCTAAAATAAAGTTCTCCGGTCTCCAAAGCAACGTCGCAGCAACGTTAATTCAACGTTTCGTGTTACGTGATCGTTTGATTTCTGGCGCACTTACACCTTAAACTAGGATAATTAGCAGTAAGAATTTTTAGTACCGCTACTCATCAAAAATGAACCCAACCGTACAGCCTGTACAAAATCGTTCCAATTTCGCTGAAAAAAAAGCAAAAAAAAAAAAAATTAAAAAATTAAAAGCATCTCGCAGTCATCGGCAGCGAACCCTTTTGACCCTCCAATTCCCGAACGACGAGAGAGCGACTGAGTGAGAGAAGAACCTGCCTTACGCACAGAAGCCTATACAATGTCGCTTAAGTATCCGTCCCAGTATTAAGCGCGTTAAATAAGACAAATGACTATTTACCGAGAGAAGCGTGCGGGCCCGAATACTTTAAAACGCGGTCATCGAGACAATGACTCAGTAATGCTCGCGCGGTGACGCTACTGCTGCTGCTGATGCTGATGCTGCAAGCTGTATGCCGCGGGGGGGGGATAAAAAAAATTTAATCAACTCCCCGTCGTCGCACATGTGTATCTTCTCTCTCTCTCTCTTACTCTTGGTTCCTCTCAATGAGTGACGCAACTTTCGCGGCCGTTTAAACGGAGCCGAAGTTTATGAGAGAGATGCCTAATGTTCGAGTGTGTGTAGAATTAAGGTGAGGTAAACAATCTCTCGAGGTCCGTCTGACTCACCGATGTATTCGTGGGTACATTACGTAAGAGGAAGAGGAGAGACCTGTGCATCGCCGCGTTCTTTTTTTCTTCACTTTTTCCCCGATCGCTGAATTACCATCGCGTTTATGTGTATATATACGAATATGTATAATGTATATACTATATACGTAAGCTTTCATCGCCAGACTAAGAGCCGCAGACTCTGTAATTTAGGTGCGCGAGTACATAGCGAGATAAGAATCGCCGCTTCTCTCGCGTCTCTCGTTGCGAAAATGCGCGGGAGAGAGATCGGCGTCTGCGCGACGTGGTGGTGTGCCTATAGCAGTTTGTTGCCGGCTATGTGTTCAAGCGATAAAACTGTGCCGCTGTCTGATAACGGGCTTTTCGAGTATGCGCGTGTGTACAGAGAGCGGGTAACTGAAGCTTTCGAGTCGATTGGAAATTTTGCGAATTTCTAATCGCGATCGCGATTTTTGAGAAAAGATTCGGGTGATCGGGATTTTAGAAATCTTATGCGTATTATAAAAAATAATTTGTATAACTTTAATTCTTCACAATTTCGTATATGTGTTATTAAACAAGTATTTTAACGTATCAATGTTTTCATTTAGTATAACAATTGCAAGCTATACGTAATGTGTTATAGAATTGTGTGGTAAATTAAAATTTTATCATGGTTTTTTAAATTTCACGTTTTATTTATTATTAAAACGCTTGGTTATACCTGATTAATATATACATATACAGCACATTAAGAGTAATAAATTATTATTGAGAAAAAGCCAACGAATATGCGGCAGCGGTTTTTTCATTTGCGGCTTACCGAGCTGCGGTACACACATACATACAATACATACACGACAAGACAAAGAAGGACTTGCGAAAACCGGGCATCAGATTTTGAATCGATTGGCAAAGCGAATATTTTACTGGCCGCGACAATTTATTCGGAACGAAGACGATAAACATCGCGCAATTAGCCCAATACAATCGATAAGAATCGTTAAAGCGTCGTCCCGTCTGCCGTAAAGACACCTCGAAAAATCATAGAGAGCTGTGTCTCTTTCTCTCGGAGCGCCGGAGAGAAAGAGAGAAAGAGAGAGGCTCGAAAGGCGACGTTTACGAGCTCATTAGGACAATTCAGGCCCGCGAGTAAGTACTTACTCTTCTCGCCGATGAGGTCTCCGCGTGTCCTCTCGTAAATTTTCACCGTTAAACGGGGCCAATCGTCCTCGTCGCTGCAGCGCCGAAAAATTCTCGCTCATCAGCTATACAGCGGCGACTTGGAATTACGAAATCGCGTATCCCCGCGTCTGTTATTGCCGATAAGCCATTTGCATCTCGCGCGTCGCATGAAAAATATATATCTCCGCAGATCTCTCTCTCTCTCTTTCTCTCGCTCGTTTTTATTTCCCCGTCGAGCGAGCCCGAGAGCATCGCGCGCGTCGTACACCGCGGCTATGCGGCTATATGACCTTCGAGCGGTATGCACTCAATGAATTTCTCTTTTTGTCGATCGCGTCGTTACAGGTAAAAGGACGACGAGTGTATTATTGCCGCGCTACGGCCTGTATTACACGCGCGCGCGCGCATTGTGTGTATGAGGAATTCCGCGTGTCTATGGCGCAATAAAAAAGGAATGTCTACGAGCTCGAATCGCGGCGCGCGGTATAGTTTGAATTTGCATGCTGCTCTTCAGCTCTCGTACCTACATATATATATATTTGTATATATATATGTAGAAATGTGTGCGCGCGCGCGTGTGTGCGTATACCGCGCGAGAGAGCTGTATAAACGCGCGGCAACTGCGCCAATTCGAACACTCCGCGCGAATTCTTTCTGCGGCGTGGATACGCGATATGTGTACCAGAAACTATATAAGTGTTATAGTTCTATTTGACGAGGATTTCGGGCTGAATGATGCGCCCACTCGGTTATCGTGCCTTCATTTCCCGAGCGAATTTTCGGCATTTCTCTTCGTTTTTCTTTGTTTTTTTTTTGCGACCATAGAGCGAAACGCAACACTTTTTCGCGGAATTTCGCTTTGCGGATAGCCTTTGTAAACATGTAGAGAAAAAAAAGTTGATTCTCGTTCCGATTGCGGCTCGGTTCCGATTGCGTTGTAATAACGGAATTTATAAATATATAAATAATAAAAATTCCAAATGGAGACATTAGCTCGCGTAGAGCGAGGTGTCGAAAAACTCAAATAGATTTCGGTGGATCGCCGTCTGGCTGATAGGGAAAATGTCGTTCGGAGAAAAGCGCGTTAAAAGCTTCGGCAACGCCGATACGGAGCGTTACTAACGCCGTTTCGCTTGTTACCTGCGCCTATACAGAACTTCGTTAACGTTACGAATTTCGACTCGAAAATTTTAACTATACACTCGTAACTTATCTTGCGGATTCGGCGAACACGTTCTCATTCGGCTTACACATTACACGCGGAATTTTCCGCGATAAGCCATTAAGAGCGCGTTATATATACATATCGTCGGTTACGAGTCACTTTGACGACCGCGCGTGTACGCATTTTCCGGCGCAGTTCGCGAAGAATTTTTGTCAGGGTATATAGACGCGAGACGGAAATCGCTTTTGGAAAGCTTTGATAAGCGAGTTTCCAGATGGAAACGTCGTTCGACGCAGCGATGTTCGTGTACGTGTGTGCGTTGATATAAAATTGTTTGTTTGCCTGCGCGACTGTTGCGGCGTTATCAGAATGGGTTTATTGGCGATTATTCAGCGGGATTTCCTCGAGGCACGTGTGTAGAGCCGTCGAGAGAAACAATCGTGACTCTATTAGTAATTATTCGCAGAATGCAGTGAGAGAGAGAGAGAGAGAGAGAGAGAAAGAGAGAGAGAGAGAGCGTATCTCAGGTGAAATGGTGTTGCAATCGTTGGAAAACAATCGAGATTGGAATTTTACGATGCGGCGCGCGCGCCTTATCGGCTAGAGTGAGAGAATAGGTCTGTATAATGCTACTTGCTAATCTTTCGGAGCTGTGAGAATTGTTACAAGAATGTTGACGAATCGGCATTATCTGCGCGACATTTGATACGCTACGCGTCTACGCAAACGCGTAACGTAAAAGTTGGAAAAGCCTTCTCGCGTTTTCGCTGGTTAAACGCGCGATGATAAAAAAAAACTGATTGGAGTTGTGTAAAATGTGGAGATAACGAAAAATGCGAAAAATTCCCGACTCAGCGAATGCTCAAAGTGCTATAAGATAACACTTGCAATTGTATTTCGTACGGCGCGCGGACGAGGCATTTACCTCTTGTGAAGGCAGAGCTACACTGCGGCTTTTAAAAAATAGTTAGCTTTCTCGCTCGGAAGTATAAATAAGCGTGAAACGGCTATAGGCGTGTGTGTTTCGAGCTCTAAAAAGTAAGTACGAGCTGTGTATTAGAAGCTATTTGTATATCGGTGCGTTTGCAGATTGCATGTGCGTGTGTACCTGAAAAACACGTATTGTTGGGTGTACAATTGTATACATAATTTAAACGAAATGAAAAACGTATCTGACAGATATTAAATTAATATTTAAGTATACATTAACTTGTTATAGAGACAACTGAATAAAATTTTATGTATATTTTTAGGGTTTGCATAAAATTGTTGCAAACATGTAGCCATGAAATTCCATACAGTGTGTCAGTGAGTTTGTATATTATTATTCAACAACTCAAATTTTGATTAATTAACGTATATTATTATATAGTGGTAAATAATGTAATTTCGTTTGTTTCAAAAAGTACTTACTGCTAGTAATTAGTAGTTAGATGTTTCGTCACTGTTGTTTGTGAAGTATACCAAGTTTATTTGACTAATTCTACATGTATATATTCAATCAGTGGAGAATTGAGAAAAATTCAAACATGTAGTTTTCTGAGTGCATGCGTCTGTTTTTAATTTTTTCTCTTGATTATACTAATTATATTTGTATCTATTTCAATTTTCATACTTCAGAAATCAACGTAAATTTCCCATCTGCATATATATATATATATACGAATTCTGATTCATATGTCGTTACGAATTATGATTCATATCTTTACATGAATTTATATTAATGGGCATTTATGTTATTTAACAAAGTTTATTGGATTTACCCTGTTGGAAAATTAACCGTTTCTACTGGTGTATACGAATTAATTAAACGCAAGCTCAATTACGGATTTCGATTACTTGTGTATTACGTTGAAATATGAGCGATTGTCAAGTGCAATAAAATCAAGGTTATTTCCACAACGAAGACTGAAAAAATAACCTGAATCAATATTCGAAATTTTGGCAAAATTTTCATTCCAATGAACTAGATGCAAATTTTTCGTTCGTAATAAACGAATTTGCTTCGTATTAGCATGCATCAATAATGCATCAAAATTCGGTGTAACGCACGTACTATATGTACATGCGATTTCGGATTAATTGTCATACACGCCAAATGCATTACAGTCCACTTTCCCTTTAAACAGCTTGTTCGCGCAATAGTCAAGAGAGTAAAAAGAAATCTTACCAAACGCGCATATGGACATAAGACACTCGGCGATAAAAATACACGGGCATCTTCAAACCGGCGTAAAAAGTATATGAAAATTGCGAACGAAACGAGCTGCGTATTGCACACTTTTATTCCCGAAAAGGTATATACGCGCGCGCGAGCAGTATATTACCCCAAGGAATCTCGCGGAATCTGAGAAGAGCACATACGCATAAAGACATGAGTATACAGTACGAAAGCCAAGCGCACGGAATAAAGCTCCTTTAATTCTAATCCTCGAGACGCATAATAGAAGCCTGGAGAGAACAGCCGAGCCGATAGGTGCTGCTGCGCTTCTCCTGACGGCGCGCTCGGCTACTACGCCGTTTAATACACGTCGCCGTCGTCGTCGCCGTGCCCCTCGCGCGGCTTACATCGCCCCCCCCCCCCCACTCCTCGGCTATGCGCGTGTGCGCGCGCGCTCCCGGAGCCGAGTTCGGCCGGCGTCGCTCGGGCACCTTCGGCCGGCCTCGGCAGCTCCGTAGCCGGCGCCAGCGCAACTCTCCGCGACGCCGCCCGCCAGTCACTGTTGGGCGCTCGCGCGGCAACCTTCGTCCCCGTCGTCGTTGTTGTTGTCGTCGTGGTAGTCGCTGTCGTGTGCAGTCTCTCCTTCTTCTTCTGCTTCTTCTTCTCCTCCTGCTCCTCTGCCGTCTCTCCCCCGTCCTCCCACCCACCCCCCCGCCAGCTCTCTCTGCAGCGGACACTTGGGAAACGGAGCTGGACACCTGCAGCAACAGCAGCGGCGGCTGATATATCCCGCGGAAGTCTGCCCCCCTTTAGAGAGATAGAGAGAGAGAGAAGAGAGCTTTTTGCGACGACCTCGTCCTCGTCGTAATATGAATAATACGTGCCGCCGCCGGTCCTCCGCCGGCTGCAGCAGCAGCAGCAGCAGCAGTAGAGCGGCGCAGCTCGTGATTCTGCGCGAGTGACATCAGGCACTGTGTGCATAGTGTGGCGTACAACCGCGAATATTCCTCGCATTGTTCCAGTCGCCCAGTGTGTCCGAGGAGAGCCGGAGCGAAAGAGATAGATTCGTCTCCCCGTATATGTAATAGTGCCGTTCGCGTGTTCTATATTGAGTCTGTGCGCGTGTGTGAGATAGAGAGAGATATATATACCGGTACTATATACCACTGCTGCTGCCGCCGCTGCTCGATATATACACGCAGACGTCCTGATGCGTAGAGAGGAGCACTGAAGAGATCGAGAGAGAGAGAGAGAGAGCATACTCGACTCTCGCGTTATATACACAGCGTATACGTCGTATATAGATGCGGAAAGGTCTCGTCGCGCAAAGATATCGCTGCAGCAGCCGCACATCAACCGCAAGGATCTGCGACGTGTGATGTTTGATACGGATAGAGTGAGAGAGATAAGGGTGCGCGTGTGTCGTTGTAGTTCTCCAGCCGGTAGTGTGTGATATTGTGTGAGTTTCTGTGTCTTCTCTCCCTTACGTATTCTATACATAAAGAAAGGAAAACAGCATTTACCGGCGAGTCCTCGCCTTCTCTCTGTACGTGTGCGTCTGCCTGCCGCTGCTGTGTTCCGCTCACATATTATACAGATATATACGAATCCAACGTGTGTGTATACGTACATACATCGAGACGCACCTACGCAAGTACAGCGCAGCGAGCGATAGAAGGGAAAATAGAACGCGCACGTGCATTAAGTATCGTGCGATGCACCGCTGCAGCGAACTCGCCGGCCGCCGCAGCAGCTTCTAACGTGCGTACATGTATACGTACATCGTACACGTCTAGCTGTGTATCGTAGAGGCAGTCGTAGATACACCGCGCGGAGAGACACTCGCGCACGTACACGTATATGTGCGCGCCGAAAAGTGAAAGCAAAGGCTCGTTTTTTGAATTCTGCGACATAATACGCGCACAGAGCCCCACACGATCACATCACACACACGCGCGCGCGCGCCTCACAGCAGAGCGCGAGACAGTGCGAGAGTGTTGTACGAGTATAAGCAGGAGTTTATCGCACGAGTGACAGGCTGCGAGAGAAGTGCGGGCTTTGCTTCTTCTTCGCAGCGTCGCGCGGAGAGTGGTGCCGAGTGTGCCGTGCCTGCGTGATACATATATATATATATCGAACGGATCGGCGCATCAGCGCGGAGATATCGTACGCGTGTAAGTTCCTTCATCTCGGAGTAGCCAGAACCGGCCGTCGCCATGGATATCCTGCCGAGTGGGAACATATTCCGCGAGCTGCAGGACATACACGACACCGGATACTTCTCGGCCCAGCCGTCGCTCGAGGATCATTGGCAACAGGTAAGCGAGATCTTCTATATGCACTTCGCTATCTTCATCCCCATTACGAACGAAGCCTACACAATATGTCGCGCGAAACTTTGATTTTGGCTGCTGCGATGCGCGTGCGTTGTCATATATAATACTTACGCTGTAAGCAATGCGCTCGCGAGATAGTCGAGCGAGGAAAGCGGTTATTGGCACACTCCGAAAACAAGCTCTCCTCGCTGCCGCGCCGCTGCGCTGTGTATAATATGTATATAGAGGCGCGCTGCGGCGGGCGGTAGACGAGCGCGCGTCGTCTGCTATAAAAGCCGGCTGCTATAGCTTATAATAACGGCTCTTCTTGGAAGTGTACAGGTTGCGCTGATTGTACGCGGAATCGACTGCGCGCGCTCACGACGACGGGGCTATTAATATCGCTCAGCGGCGCGCGAGTATTTCTCGAATTAGAACGAAAAACCAAAATATATTGTGTGTGTGTGTGTGTGTATACGTGCGACTTAAGGTTTACATACGGGCAATATATATGCGAAAGTTGTGCTCCGTACGACCTGTGCATAATGCGCTGACGCTGCCGCCGCGATGTACACTTGCGTAACGCGAAAACTCGCGAGTTGTAATTGAAGAGGCGCACACTTGATTCTCCTTTTTGTTCCTCACAAAAGACTCTTTTGATGAATGCTTCGCTAGAGTCGTCGTAGTAGTCGTCGTCTCTCTTTCTCTTTCTCTCTCGCGCGCGCGCGAGCGCAGTATAAAACGTGTAAGTGGAAAACACGAGGAAAGTTGGAATCGACGTCGGGGGGGGGGAAGAGGAAAAGTTTTTTTCCCCTCTCTCCCGCGCGCGGGCGCGACCCCGCGCGTAACTTATACCGACGGCTTTAGTGCCACGGCGCAATGCTAAAACGCGATTTTCGAAATAACTTTTATTCAGCGCCACGTTAAAGTTTCGACGGCTGATTTAAAGCGCACAAATACGCCGGGGGAGAGAGAGAGAGAGCGAGCGAGAGAGAAGGGGCGCGTTGCATAAATTTCTAAGCGTTCTCGCAGGGGGTGAAAAAGCATTTTTTCCCTCGAACGAGCTTCGAATTTTTGACAGTTTCGCTCTCTTATCTCTCTCTCTCTCGTCGCCGTATACATGTCTCTCGGAGCCACCGAGTCGAAACTTGCTTTCGCCTTATTTTCGGAGTCGTAACTCACTTTTTCAACTCGCTTTTCCGGATTATCTTTCTTTTATTTTTACCTTTAAACAAAAAGCCGTCATATTATAAAATTAGCTTAGCCTGAAATCCGGCGAGACGACGCGTATATAAAAAAAAAGAACGAAAAAAAAAACAAACCGGAATTATTAATTCGCCTCATGGGCGGCCGAGCAGAGCAGCGCGCGCGGCGCGCAGCATTATTTATAACCGGCGATAATTCTGATATCAATTTGTCCGTCGTGAAAATCGGAAATGAATCTCAACGACGGCACGTACGAGCGAGTGAGAGACAGAGAGAGAGCGCAAAATATGCGTCGAATTGCATAAACCTCGCAGAGTGTAACGCGTACACGTACCCGCGTGCGCATACGCGAAATTTCGTATTATTAACGAGGTTCTCTCTCTCTCTCTCTCTCCCGGCCCTGCAGAGTAGAGAGAGATAACGTTTTCGTTACAAGCGCGGCGCGGCCAGCCTCCCGAGTAATTGTACATCACACGATGATCGTCCGCCGCGGTGTAGAGAGGCGGCGTTACAGCGCATCGTGTACCTAATTCGCGCAAGAATTTTACGCCCGACCGACACGCTATTTATTTCGGGACGAAATAAAAATAAAATATATACACAATGTACGTGTACAACAAGCAGCAGCAGTTCGCGCGGAATGTATATCCCGCGTCGCGTGTTCCCGATATCCCATTCATTAGAAGCTTTTAATATAACGGGGAGAGAGCTTCGCCCGACGATTTTTCCGAAGCCGCATCGCGCGCTCCACTGGATTTTCGCGGAATATGGAAAGCGAGTGACAGTCGCTATTTTTTTTTCTGCCACTGCGATGTACGGGAGCGAGTATGAAGAAAATGTTGGCTATCGCAGGTGTACATAGGCGTGCGTGTATCTCTGCCTGAACGACTATATATACATACGTGTATAAGCGTGTGTTAGAGGACGCATTGTGGTGCGAGGATGTGTTTTTTTCCCCTTTCAAAAGAGCGAGCGAGAAAGAGCGAAGGATGCGCCTCAAACATTTGACACACTTTTCTGAAAAGATTTTTAAAAGCGTGTACTACGCGTTGGAGGAGCTTTTTCCTCCTTAAAATGAATATCGTACGTCTGCGCAATTTTTTTTTTTTTTTCAAGTAAAGTGGCTTTTCTTTCCGACGACTCGAAATCGTATAGTATACGAGAATAATGATGTTGCAAAAATCTGAGCGCGTTGACGTGAATTTTAAATTCTTCGAAAAGTTGATATTGACGCGAATGAAATACTTTATTCAGATGCGCGTACCTCACTTTCGCACGGTATGTATATTGTATATATACGATAAAAGTTGAAATGAAAAAAAAATCTGGAATCCGAAATTAATGCTGAGGTGCACAAACGCACTGGGCAAAGCTTTGTGCTCATTGTTACATCAAAGGCTGGCCGTGTATTCCAATATATGCGTGTAAAATCAGTTCTGATAAATAAGGTAAAACAATATAATCCACTTTGAAACTCGCGCGCGCACTTCCGAGCACAGAATGCATGAAATATCGCGCAGAATTATATATGAAACGCGCGGCGGGCGCTGGGGAAAATCCGATCGGGTTTATACCCTCGGTAATTTCGCCAATTGAAAGTTCAATCGTCCAAGTTTCTCTCTCCCCCCCCCCTCTCTCTCTCTCTTTCGGCTGCAGATCGAGCCTAATCTTCGGGCCTTCCTAATTTCTCCAATGTATATATATAGGCGATATCCTCGGAAACTTTCCGCTCTCTCTCCCTCGCCTCGGGCTCTCTTTTATCTCCTCTCCCAAACAAACAGGAGGAGCCGCGCGGGGAGGAGAAGGGGAAAAATAAAATAAAAAAAAAGTCGAAGGAGATTTTCACATCGGCCACGTGACTGCGTATACTAAAGAATGTCATCGCGCGCGCGTGTGTATGGCCCGTCGTCGGTATATATAAGTAGACATGCCGCGCACGTGCATTCATGTATACTTACACAGAGAAAGAGATGCGATGGTCCGAGGGAATACGTGCCGGCGAGAGGTTCCTTTGCCTCGTGATCTCTCTCTCTCTCTCTCTCCTTCTCTTCGTATAGTATTTTATGATTTTTCGGGAGAGAGAGAGAGAGAGAGAGAGAGAGAGAGAGAGAGAGAGAGACGCGGAGAGGACGCGACTAGCGTGGATTTTCGAGAAGTCGTATATTTTTCGTGGGGCCGAGGAATCCCCGTATAAGTAACAGTACTGCCGCTGCAGAGCAGGCGATCATGTAGGTTTTTTAGCTGCGCTTATATCCGTTGCTTCTTCATGGAGAGAAATGTATGAGCTTCTTTTTTCCTCGGGGATCGTAAAATTCTGAGTCGAGACGAATATCTTGGCAGATAAGTTTTATTAGCTGGAGAATGAAATAAATTTGATGAAAAAAAAAAGTTGTTTTCGGGGGAAAAAAATATGTAATTTCTCATCCCGCTGTTTTAAGGGCAAGGGGGAGGGGGATTGTCCTTTACTGCTTTTTCTTGTAATATTGTAAAAGTTTTCTGCTTTTGGGAATTGAGTTGAAATTTTATAATCGTATAATACAGATTCTGAGAAATGTATTCTAGTTGTTAATAGTATACGTGACTCATCGATGTATAGTCTCATCGACTGTTTTTCACGAAAAATACTCCCGACGTAATACCTAATTTTTCGCTTTGAATTTACAATTTATATTTTTGTTTAACAAATTCCTAGTATTATTTGCACAAAAATTGGAAATAAAATTACTTGGCTTCATTTTCTTTATGCAATCGTAATACTAGTCTTTGTTTCTCGAATTAAGATATAAATTTTAAACAAAGTTTGAAGGTGTAATTCGATAGATCTATACGTCGGCGAGGAGTGATTTTTATCACTTTTAACAACTACTCTTCAAATAATCAGAATCTGCGCATAAATACATAAATTTTAAATTTAATTTTCAGAAACATAAAGCTTTTAAAATACCACGAGAAATCAGTATAGGGGAATCGCCTTGAGATATGGGTCAACATTTTCGAATAATAAAGCGAAAACAAATGTATCAACTAAACCCGGCGCACTATATTTATTCAATAAATTACATTTAAACAAAGCGTACACATCGCCATTCTCAAATATTATACACATCCCCGTATTTCCTCGCATACACAGCTTGTATAAAATAACAAATACACGTTCCGCGTGCGATGGTCCCCCCGATTCGGATAGAGTATAATCGTGACCTCGACACGGAACTCCATCTCCAGGAGGCGTTCGGCACTCGGGCTTATTCGCCTTGAGGGGGGGGGGGGGCAGAAAACGAGTTTGACGTGGGCAACGCGACGCCGCGCTGCATAACCGCGTATAACGGCTGATCGTTATGGTCGCCGCTAAACAAGGAAGAGACACTACGGTCTCGGAAGACATTATGACGCGTGACGAAAGTGCAAGTGGATTTAGCATGCCGCCGACGCGTTGACGCCTGCTGCATCGTCGAGAGCTCGCGCACTGCTTTGCAACGCCAGTATGCAGCGCCTCGGCTGTACGTGGCTTTTTCCTTTTGCTCCTTTTCTTACGCTCCGATGCGCGCTCGTCGAGGAAAAGGGGAGAGAGAGAGATAGAGAAAGAGAGCGAGAGAGTTGGATTGTTTTTCTTCACTTTTTGGTTAACGAAGGCTACTCTGCGTTTCGGTCTCGGACGGCAGCCCTTTTTCGGGGGACTCACGCGGCATTGTTTGGAGTAATTAATGGCTCTCTCGTGAACGTCTCGAGCGTGATTACAATGGTAATGGCGTATTTAGTTGGGACTGCGGAATATGCCTTAATTTGAGACGATTTCGTTGGATGATTGGATGCATGCTCTTTAAGCTTAACGATTTCATCGTGGCATCCTTTTTCCGCTCATATTTGAATTGAATGTTAAATTAATAAACCGTAGCTATATATATATTCAAAAACAAACATTCGAACGTGTTTTGCGAGGCAATGTTTGTTTTACTCTGCGATTGATGCGGTTTTGGAGCGCAGCACAAATTTCCATGTTATTTGAATTGTCAAAATTTTGCTCAAACTACGTTCGAATATTTTTCACTGAACGATCATACCGAGAAATGGTCGCGAGAAAAAGTTGGGGGAACTTGTAGCTTGTGATGGAACGCTTTAGCTCATAATTTATCTCCATTATTTGAGCATTTCCCGTAGAATAAGCGTATAATCTAAAAATCATTTTATTGGTTTCACTGGTTACATTGGCCATCAAATACACACAGAAGCTTTTACGCTTTTCATTAAATTTCAAAAATTTTAAACGTATTTGAACGATCCATCAAACACGCGCATGCATCAATTAAAATATAAACATTCGTCATGCGCTTTTTGGAAAAGGCTTTCACCGTTTTAATAGTAGATATCACTATATTAAGTTACTTTAGCCAGTGCTATCTATGTTTAAACGCTTGAAAATGCCTACTCATAATGGATATAAAAAAATATCGCATACGTGATGTTTACGCGAAAAAACAAAATTAATTTTCATCGATTTTGAGAGCTGATTCGGTGCACACTGGCTTGTCTATATAAATGAACATTGGCATACACTGGTCAGTAAAAATGCGGCAAGTAATAAGCCGATGAAAAGAATCGATGTAGCCGTCTCAAATACAGATACATTTTTTATTTTTCATATGAAATTCGACGTATCGAGAATCGATATTCTTACATATCGCAGTACCATACACGATGTATACACGTAATACTGTACCATAGTATACACACACGAATCGGAAAACCGGCGGCTGCAGGCCTCCAGATGCGCGCATTAAAAAATTTGCGCCGCACATGCATATAGCGAGAGAAAAATGAAAAGGAAGCGAAAAAAAGCTTGCAGTGCACGCTAGACCTAGATAAAAGGTAAGGCATCGTATGCGTGTATATATAACTAGAACAGCAGTCGCAGTCGGGGTCATATTGGCGACAGATGTCAGCCACCTGGCTGGACGTCCAAGTCGCAGCACAAAATTCCCCTCCTACGTAGTCAGCTTCTGCTGCACATTACGCGTTATACACAGAGAGCGAGCCGCATCGACGTAATTTCCCAGCCCCCGCGCACGTGAGAAATGGCAGATATATATATAAAAGAAGCGCTGCTCTCGCCTATAATACACACGAAGCATCAGCAGCAGAAGCAGCAACAGCTTTTGTCTCTTCTTCCAGAGCAGCGTCTGCTGAGAGAGTAGCTCTCCTGCGGTTCGCCTCTGCTTCTTTCATCGGAAGAGGCAGCAGCAGCAGCAGCAGCAGCAGCAGTGCAGCAGCTCGTCGTATCTCTCTGGCGTCCCGACGTGTCACTCCTTTATAGTCTGGAAAAGCCAGTGCGCGCGGCAGCAGTTGTAACATCGTCGTCGTCGTCGTCGTCGTCGTCGTCGCGACGTCCTCGCTCTTTCTCATCAAAGATGCAATGGGACGTGAAACAATGGGCCGCCACCTTACAATGCCGAACAGCAGCAACGGCGGCGGCAGCGGTGGCGGCAGCGATGAGCACGCGAAAGAGAAAGACTATATACGACACATTGTCGACGCTCGTCGCGTTGCCGCCTGCGCAAGCCAGCGCCGAATTGTTAACCTTCGACTCTGCACTTTTTTTCGCTGTTACTGCTGCTGCTGCTACTGCTGCTGCTGCTGCTGCTGCTGCTGTTGGTTTCTACTGGCTATGCACACCCGTAGCCTATACTGTTTTTCTTTCCGTTTCGCTCCCACTGCTGCTGCTGCTGCTGCTGTCGCTGCGCTTTTTGTCGCGAGCAAAGCGCTGTGTTCGCGTTGCACAATTCGGAGGCAATGCACTCGCGAATGTTGAATGTTTTTGTTGTATGTTGAAGAGAAAGAGAAAGAGGGAGAGAGAGAGACAGGACGGCACTGCAATTTTTGAGAACGGGTTGCATTGGATTTTTTTCTAAGCCTCGGGGAGGACTCTGAGTAGTTTTTTGGATGAAAAGTAGAGGCTCGTAGAAGCGAAATAAGACGCGATTTTATTTTTATTCTCCTGGTCTTGAAGTATTGGTCGAATCAGTCAACGTCCAAGCTCGGCATGACGTATAATTTCGAAAGACCTCGTGCATATTTAAATTTATATACAATTATTATTAGTATAGTGTACTGTAGCAATGACATATATCAAAGAATGGATATTTTCATCTGTGCAAAAATGTATGAAAAGGAATAAATTGGCATATGTCTATTGTGCAGTCAGCATGAAATCAATGACCAATATTCAATTATTGTCATGACAAGATCAATATTGAAACTTTATACTCTCGGCGCGTGGTGTATTGTATTGAAAAATTTTTGCAAACATTATACTTGGAACACCCGAGACAATACGAAGAAAATTGTCAAGATTGTTCTTGTTCTATCTTACGAACAAAGTCCTTCTAAAAACGACGGTCTATCCATAGTCTATACAGACTGACTTAATGCTCAATACCAAATGGCAAACGCAGTGGCCACCTCAACGGCCGACCAGCTGATGTGTGAAAAATGAATTCGTCCTTGATACAGTTCGCTCGATCGCTCTGTGCCGCGAGAGAAAAAAAGCCGGAAACTCCACGTATGTACGTAGACATTTTCCTCTAGCACGAACGGCGTCGGTTTCCGAAAAAAAAGCGCGCGGCGCTCGAGTCCGAAAGAGCCAGCGCACACATACACACACAAATGAGATAATACAGACGTCAAGTGTAGGCTCGCTCGCTCGCTTGCGCCCATACAGCATCAGCATCGCACACGCGGCAGAGCGCAGAGAACAAAAGGCGGCGCAGCGTAGTGCAGGTCGAATAAAAAAAGCAAATTGGTTCAGCTCTCCCCCCCCCCCCCAACCCAACTCCTCCTCCCTTTTCCCTCTATTTACTCTATATCCATCGCGCGGCAGTAGAGCGCGAACCGGTTGGGGGCGAAGAGGGTCGATCGAGCGGGCAAATTTTGCGGCGGTTTTGTGAGAGCGCGCTTCATCGACTTTCGTCGGCCGCCGCCGCCGCCGCCGTCGCGCCGTTATGCTGCCGCAGAGATTTTTTTCCCAACGGCGGCGACGACGGCAGCAGCCGGGGTCATTTTTCATTAGTCCTCGGCCGCGTGACGACGTAATATTAAATTTGAAACGGATGGCGCGACGACGACGACGCCCGCGTGTATGAGGATAATTTTATTACGGGCCCGCTGCCGGAGAGCGAGGGAGAGAGAGAGAGAGAGAGAGAGAGAGAAAAAGGGCTACTGTACGTAGGATGGCGGGAAATTTAGTGAAATTATGCCGACAACGCGTGCGTGTATATATGTCGAATTCTCTAAAAAAAATTGTTCTTTTGTTTGGTCTGGAATTTGAAAAAATTTTCTTTAAGCCAGAGCTCTCGGATTGGTTGGACTTTCTTCTGCAAGCCATAAAAGATGCGGTAAAAAATGCCGAAGAATATGGGAATTTAACATGGGATGGAATATTTAGAAATAATAAGGGGAAATTATGACTGTTCCGATTTTTGTAATTTTCTTTTTTTTAACGGACTTTGAACGGAGAATCGGATATTATAGGCATATTTTTTTTTTAATTCAAGCCTTTTTATTGTACTTTATCGTAATGAAATTCGAAATTGTATTTATGTCTCGGAAACATATATTCGGAGTTCTTATCTATTCTTATTATATATTCGGAGTAAAATAGCTCATTAAGATGATTGCCACTAAGTTTTCCTCTGCTTCTCCATATTGTTTATCATCTTTTGACTTACAGAAGAAAGTCCAACCGGTCCGAAAGCTCTGACTCTCAACAAAATTTTTTCTATTTCTCGACCAAAGAAAATAGCGCATTTTTTCGGAGAATTCGACGTATACGCGAGTGCGCGGGAGGAGCGGGCTCTTCTCCTCCAGGATTATTGGAATTGCTGAGTGAACATTTTTGCGCTAGTACTGCGTGCGGCGCAGCGCACGCAGAGGCTTTTTGCCACGGCCGCCTGTGCACCGGGCCGCTGCGCTGCTGCAGAGTTATTTTTCGCCGCGGTGTAATAAAGCCCCCCCCTCCCCGCGCGGCATAAATTTGCCGGATTCCGCGTGATGTTATTAAATGCGTGGCGCTTATATTTTCCAAAAATCTGCACTTCAAAAGGAAGCCCGATCGTTCGGAAATCCATTACTTGTACAGTCATCGATGCCTGCATTGTATGAATCAGCCATTAACTCTACATTAGTCGAGCGGCGGGCTGATGCGTCGGACGTACGACTGCATGGGAGACTCCAATTAGAGACTCGAAAGAAAAATATAATCGGCGCATCGAGACGCGCGCTCGACGCACGGCAGAGAAGAAATTTAATCGGGCAGCAGAAATAGAATAAAGCATCGCGAAAGCGCAGTGACGTTCATAAACTACTGATGCACATACTCGCGTTTCTGATAAAACTACTGTGCGCTGCCGCGCGAATATATGCAAGTCATAAAAAGTGATAAGAGGAAAAGTACTGCATCGCACTCTACCGCCCGCAATGTATTTAGTTATAGGCGCAACTCTCCACGATTCACGTATATTCATTTATCCACGCACGTATATTGTACACAGGTATATAGCGTCTGCGATGGAAGCGCAGTAGTCGCCTCCATTGCATCAGCCATTAACTCTTCATTAGCCGAAGCGTCCGGCTTACGACACACACACTATTTATACGTGTGTATATGCGCGCCTGTGTATGCAGACGGTGATTAACCGATTGGCGACGCTCGAATTTCCGTAGTTTTCCATTGAAAACCTTCGGAAAATTTCAATGACTCGCCGCATTGATCAACTGCAGCTCTTTTTTCATCCCTGTACACATATATATACGCGCGCGCGCACGCGGACAATGCTCCCGACTGCGCAACGGCAGCTGGTTAATCGATGTAAACAGGGCCGCTATCGCGAAAACAAAGCCCTTTATTTTATTCCCGGTCAAAAGCACGCACGCATGTGTGCGTACGTATACGGAACTCCTCGCAAATAAAGTACAGAGCAGAGAGAGAAAGAGGTATAGACAACAATGCGCTTGGCTCTCGCGCGCGAGAAAACTGAGAAAAATAATCCGTCTGTTTGGGAACGGAGGGCAAACGGAGCAGAGCAGAGAGAGGGTGTCCCAGCGCTGATTTTGATTCATTGATTGTAGTTGCCGTACTTATTGGCGGGACTCGGTAATGAACGATCGCCGCCTCGATTACGTAAATTAGTATGCTCGCGGCGCCGAATCGACGCTGCTGCTGCTGCTGCCCGTTGCCGCCGCCGCCGTTCTCTGTTTGCGCGAAAGCTTCCAAAGCTCGAGCGCGTATATACATAACTGTGTATAGAGACAGAGACAGAGAGAGAGAGAGAGAGAGAGGGACACGGGGGGTAAAGGAAGACGAAGGACAGATTTGTTTGCCAACGCGGAGATAGCGATTGCTGATTAATCGCAGCGATTTTTTACGGCTCCGCGCGAGATGCGTGCGCATAGTAGCTTGAAAAATTTCGCAACGACGTATACGCCAATCTCTCCATTTCTCTCTCGCTCTTGCTCTATGTATATATACATGAACGCAACGCAAAACACAGCGCGACACGCGCGGGCCTAATTCCGAGAGTCGATATATAAAAGCCACTTTATCAAGCAGGAGTCAAGTTTGAGAGTTTTAAGGGACATTGCTTTCTGCGCAGAGTTTGTGTGTGCACTGTGTGTGTATAATATATATAGGGAATAGCTTGCGCGCGAGCGCGAATTCCGTCGAGCGAGCTATAGAGCGAGGGAGAGAAAAAAAAACAAGAGGCCGCGACAGCTGGGCTGATTGATCGGGGCGTTTATTTTAGCGAGGCCTCTCGTCGCCGGCACATGTTCAACTAAATCGTTCGTCAATATGACAACAATGTGCTATATATATACAGTACGTACGGGCGCGCAGGTAATACATTACGAAACATGACAAGGTATTAAAGCCATACGGCGCGCAGTCCCGGAGAAAGCGCCGCGCTCAGATATTACTGCAGGCGTGCACGTCTTGAATTTCACTGGCAACAAGTGTAATTTCGCCGGGATATAACAACCGAAAAATCCGGTGCGATACGCACTGGACTCGAGGTGTGTCGTTCTGCGCGCGGCTCTCCTCAAATTAATCTGTCCTATTTTCCGCAGACGATGCGTGTACAGTGTACACCTATGTCAATAAAAATGGACATAGAAAAGCCATTTGTTTCACTTTTTTCACTCCTTTTTTTCTGCACGCGCGCGAGACTCCAAATTTATCTCGTACATGTCGAATTTCACTGAAAAATTGCACTTTTCTTTGGTCTAGAAATCGACAAATTTTTTTTAAAGCTAGAGGTTTGGGACCAATGGGACTTTCTTCTGTGAGCCGAAAGATGATCAAAAGTGCAGAGAAACATGGGAAAAATTACTAGTAACCATATTTTTGAAACATTTTACGCTTTTTTTACAGAAAATTAATGCGTCAAAACCTGGAATAATAACGACTACGAATGTTCCCGAGGCACCAATAACATTTCGAATAACACTATAATAAAGTATTACAAAAGAGCTTTAATTTAAAAAAAAAGTATGCCAAGTTTCGATGCTCTGATCAAAAGTTATGCCCATTAAAAAAAAATAATAAAAATCCGAATAATCAATTTTTTCTTCTTCCTCCATATGCCTCCCCATGTTAAATTTTCATATTCTATATTTCGCATGCTCCTCGGCATTTTTATCATCTTTTGGCTTACAGAAGAAAGTCTCATTGGTCCCAAACCTTTAGCTCAAAAAAAATTTTTTTCGATTTCTAGACGCAAAGAGTGCGATCTTTCAGTGAAATTCGACATATGTGCGTTTTCCACACGGATATATCCGTGAAAAAAGTGGGCTTCCCCGCATTATGCCGCGCTACACACAACGCATAGCGGCTGAAAACGCATTTCGCGCACAGTGAGCTGAAAAAAAATTGACTATTAGAAAGCTTGGCAGCCTCTTCCTCTTCTTCTTCCTCAGCTGCAGCAGCAGCAGCAGCCGTAGCGGCGGCAAAAACAACACTGGAAACTCAATTTGTCCTCGCAGAAAATTGCGAGAAAGGTGCATCTTGCGCACCTCCAGTCTCTCTCTCTCTCTCTCTCTCTCCTACCTGAGCAGTCGCACGGCGCGACGACACACACGCTCCTCCGCAGAGAAAGAGCCGCAGCGCACCGGTAAAAGGGTCGCGCGCAAAGTAATTTGGTGTGAGAGAGAGAGAGAGAGAGAGGCTATACGTCGCGCGTCTAGCCTCGCTCTGTTTGTTTACGCTGCTCCGTTACACCGCAGCATCTCAACCGCACACCTCAGACAGCCGACACGACGCTCGCACACAGAGACACACGCGCGTTCGTATGTATATGCACCGACTCTCGGCGGCCGGTTTTCCTGCGCGACTCTCCGCTGCCGCTGCTGCACACCTAACTTTAGACCGCGGCCGTCTTAAAAAGGTAAAGAGAGTAGCCGGCGCCGTTCTCTCTCTCTCTCCTGCAGCAGCAGCAGCAGCGCGCGGTGCAGATATCCATTGACTGCAGAGAGTCGCCGGCTTTCCTTTCTTACGTCATTCATTATTCAGAGGCCGTGCGCGCGGCAGCAGCAGCGGCCCACGGCTGCAGCGCGTGTATAATACTATACGCGCGCGCCGGTTGTGGCAATTTTTAATATAATGCGCGCGGACGTTGACCCGCGGGGCAGAGACGACGACGACGGATTCCCCTGTACGCGAGAAAGTCTCTTCTTTTCTCATTCTCTCTCTCTCTCTCTCTCTCTCTCTCTGGAGGTCTGACCTTTTTTTCCAAAGATGCGCGGCGCTGATTCCTCTTCTCTGCGTCGTCTCCTCTTTTTTTTCCTGCGAACGAGGAGAAATTTTTCGCGAGGGAAAGGAGGTTACGCGCGCGTCGAGAGTCTGCGGCGTGTGCGTATACGTGTAGGGGGTCGTCGTGTGCGACTCGGCGAGAGATGCACTACGACGACGACGACGACGACGACGTCGACGGCGATGATGATGCGCGCACACTCGAGTCGTAAAATGAAGGCTTGATTTGTGGCTTTTTAAGCGGAAATTCGCGCGCGTCTGTGTGTGTGCCTTTCCTTTTTGGGTCGAACGCGTGTACGGGGAGGGGGATTTTTTCGAGTCGCGCTGCGATAAGAGCTGCTCGCCACGACTACGTATACGCCGACGTATATATTTTCAGCCTCTCATAATCGCGACCTACTTTTCGAGAGAGAGAGAGAAAGAGAAAGAAAAAAAAGGAAAAACTTGGCCGATCAATCATTCTCTCTCCTCCTCCCCCCTCGGATCGAGGGAAAAGAAAGAAATGCACGCGATATTCGATAGCGCAAAGAGTTAATGCGCTCTTGCACACATACGTATATGTATTATGTATATAGGTATATATACGTCACATAAGCGCAGCAGGACTGCAAATAGGCAGAGCGCTTAAAGAAGCTCCTCGCGCTCCCTCTCCCTCTCTCTCTCTCGCTCGCTGATGATTTGCAGGCAACTCCGGGGGGGTAATACCTGTTCTCGCGGAATACCGCGCGCGGAATCCGCAGAGGCGTATAATGACGATTAACGGGCGCAAGAGTTGCCGCCTAAATGTATTTGCCGAGCTGAAAGCCATTAACGTGTACGCTGCTGAAGCAGCACCACCACCGCCACCAGCAGTAGCAGCACTTGTTAAGAAGTTGCACGACCCTCTGTGTGTATATAGGTGCATTATATATATATTATGTATAGATATATTGCACGCGCGCGCGCGAGAGAGATAGATGCTAATGGATTGCGTTCGATTTGCGGCTGTCGATCCACGTGCAAGGTATTCTTCTTTACCTTCGGTTAGGAAATCGTTTTCATTTTTTTCAGCAACGACAATTTCTGCGGTAGATAGATATTGCTGAAAAACTTACGCTTCCTTGTGTTCAATGAATTCAAAGAAATTTTTTTAAATTCCATTTTGATTTTCAACTTTTTTTCGAATTTTTACATTTTATTAATAATATTCAACAAATTGTCTACGTATAAAGCATTAATTCATAAAAAAAATCAAGTGGTTTAATGTTTCATCATGATTGTTCTTAAATGCACTTATTATACTTTAATTTTTCTGGGCTAAATCAATTAAAATATTTAAATCACACATTCCAAAAATCAACCTAAATCCATTTCTATGATTCGCCCAACAAACTTACCAACGTTTCCCATACGTTCTCTATACCTTCGCGTACACTTCGCTTCGCTCGCCATATCTGACCCAGTTATCGCAGTCGAATCAGCGGCATTGATATTTTGCTTTCGATCTCCCCGCGAATTGGAGCAGTAGCGCGCACAGGAAATCCAAAAGCTAATATACGCGCACCAGAAATACCCGGAGACTTGAATTTTCCGATCGGATATATTATCCGGATCGTTATATAAACGGAGAACAAAAAAATCAATAACAAATCGGCTCTGTTGTAAGAAGCGGCGCAGCGGCAGTGGCTTGATTGTAAAACGTCAACCGGCTATTTTCGGCGGACCAAGCGAGCCGGAGGGCGCGCAGTCGATTTCAGTTGTGTTTTGAATACACGGCAGCTCCGTGCGCGTATACGAGAGAGAGAGAGGGAATTTAATTTAAAAGAGCAGCCGGCCTGCCAGAGGCTTTCACGTCTCCGTGTGCGTAAGTCTCAAGGAAAGCCTGCGTAAACTATTGAATGAACCGAGCGAGACTGCGCTGCGCGCGTGCGTCTCGCGGCTAAATTTAGTCGTGGATTTTCTGAGATTACTTTACCGCACAGGAAAGATTCCGCGAATGAATTGCAATTTGAATTTCAGTGGAACGTGTAATACGTGCCGCCGAAGCCCGCGCAAGGGAGGCAAGTTTATCCTCTATACATAATTTTATTATTTCGCGTGTAGCATTTTTTCTGGGGATATCTGATTACGCCTTCGAATAATATTGCGTGGCTCTGCGGCGACGCAAAGCACTGATGAAAAAAAAAAGCAAAAAACAAAAAACGAACGAGACTATTCGGCGATTCGCGGAATATTCAGATATTTCCTCAAAAAGTGACGCGGCTGCTCTCTCGTGTTTCGTCGGTGAATTCGGAATTGCTTCCGCAGTTTATTGCGCGCGCGCGCGAAGAGGAAAAATTATTGCGGCTGCCTACAACCGGCTCTCGGGTGTAAATCTGTTTCTTTACAATATTTTGAAGGACTCATTTGAGAATGCATAGTTTGGAGTGAATGCAATTGCTTGTAATTGAAAAAAAAAAACGAGAGAGGTTAAATGAGCTTGTCACTTTTTGCACTGATGCGCTATACGTAGCAGGTATGAGCATAGCGCACTGACGGCAAGTCAAATTTTCAATGTAACCAAACGCGAAGTTTATCGGCGGTAATCAATATATTTCGGTAAAATGGCGTAGCCACGGCCTAACGAAGTGGACGATAATGACTACCAATTTTTCTCCCGAGCTCGACTCCGCTGCCCCGCGGCGGGTGCAGGTAGCCGTTACCGTATTTTCTCCTCTCCGCGGGTATATAAACACAATCTTTATTTCGCAATTGTCCTTTCCACATAAAATGCGCGCGCTCCCACCGACGTGCATTATTACATTCAAAGAAATAATTAAAAGGCAATCCGCCAGTCGTTTGACTTTAAAGACAGAGAGAAACAATCGTTAAAGTCGAAAATAAGAAGACGACGAAGAAGAAGCAGCTGCAGCGGCAGCAGCAGCAACTCTCCGAAAGTCCATACGCAAGCGCAAAGATAGAGAAAGACACGGGGAAGCCTTGGCTCTATACTGACTATATACATATATACGTATACACAGCGCCGCGCGCGCGCGCGTCACTGGTTTGCCGAGTAAGCGCGCGACGGCCGTTTAAGTCGTCGTGGAATGCGCTCGTCTGATGACTTAAAAGACTCTGTTGTTCGCCGTAGTTACTACTCCTCCTCGTCGTCGTCCGCGTCGTCGTCGTCGTCTTTCTCTCTGCGCGCGCGCGCAAGAGCGCGAGGATCGTTTGCGCGTACGAGAGATCGGTGACTGCAATCCTAATTAGGCTGTCGCTTCGCTTCGAGCGCCGGGGGGGACGACGCCGCCGCCGCCGCCGCCGCCGACGACGACGTACACAGCGCAGCAGAGACAGAGAAAGACTCAGCCGAATCGAATCTATATAGATATATATACGTCGCGCATAGCGTACGTACGTATACGTGAATACTTATATATAGCGATTCTAATGAAAGAGATTCGCTATTGCGCGCGCGCGCGCGCTTCGGCTTCCGCAGCTGTAAAACTCCTCATTGTTCTTCGATTTTTTGAGAATTCTCTTTCGCTGTCTCTCGTTCCTTGATTGGGGATCCGAAATACCGTGGTGGAAAATTAACGATTTTACACTGGCTCTTTCGTCAAAATTAATTTGAAGACCCTATTTAAAAAGTTATGTGTGGCTATACGATAATATTTTTAGTCATGCGATTTTATAATTTTTATTTTTGCAAATGCTTGTGCTATAATTTTTTTAACTTGAAAAATTGAGCGAGCGTTAGGTAACGCGTCCTTTTCTACCAGAGTGACACAAAACATTGCAGATCGTTACAAACAATACAAAAGCTAAAAAAAAAAAACACGTTGAAGACCTTTATGAAAAACGTTCTTGAAATTCGTTGGCATAATACCTTAGCTAGAGTGTCTCGCCTCATTTCGCTGTACACAAACAAGTGTGTGTGTGTAACTATACGTGCACGTCGTTCGTAAATTTTGCAATCCAAAACTAAAGCAAATCCTTCGTAATCCATGCAAGAAAGCAACGTAAAATATAGGCTGCTACGGTTTCGGGCTCGTTGCGCCAAGCCCAACACGTCTTTAACGCCGTTACCCAAACGCGTTTTGGCAACTAACACCTGTCAACGAACAGTGAATTTCGACGTTTGTGGAGAAACCTTTCTTCGCTTTCCCCCCGCTGCAGTGCATATAATGTATATAGTGCAAGGTGCCGCACCAGTAGCAGCGGCTACGTCTGGGCTTTTCGATCGTTGAACCGTCCCTCTCTCACTCGCAGCTGCGGAACAAGGGGAATTAATTGGTCATCTCTCGTCGGATCCGTTTCTCTCTTGAGGAAGAGATCGCGAAGCTCGTCGACGCGCCGCGGCGAGCAATTATAAATGAGTTTGCGCCCGATCCCTCTTCCCGGGTGGAAAAACAAAAAAAAAATTCCAAAAGCCGAACTCACACATATCGTCGCGTGCGCAGCGCCAGCGCCGCGTGAGAACGAGTTACGGTCCCGAAGACACGTCGTTTAAATAATTGCCGAAATCCCCGGCGCTTTTTCCACAATATAACAACACACCTGTGCACACGAGAGAGCGTAATTGCGCAACCCGCCGTGAAAGTCGTGCGCGATTCTGGGACGCACTGCGGCGCTCGCGAAATCCGCGCTCTCTGCGCTCGAGACACATCGAAAAACCGAATAAAAACGAAAAAGACGACAAAAAAAAACTGAGCAAGGATCACACGGCCGAAAATTTTTCCTGCCTCACGCGCGCGACGGGGGGATCGTTCACGTCGCTAATAGATCCGGTACACATATCTTGGCCGTGTGTGTGTGTGCCGAGGAAAAACGCTTCCCGGTAAAATTCCACTGCTGCGTTGCAACACAAACACACACACACACACACACACACACACACCAAGAGAGCCATACGGCCCCACATCATATAGAGACGTTAACGAGAAGCTCGCATTGGAAAGTCGTAGGTATACGTGTGTATGCATAGAGGTGTGCGTATACCTGTATAGGTTGCCCACGGAAAGATGTGCGCGTAGGTATATACACACTGTACAGGCGCGCGGCGCGCGCTGCTGAATAAATTAGCACGTTCGAGAATAGTATATACATTCTTGACCGTCGTTAAGGTGTATGTAGCGAGCTAGCCGTATTAGGTAGCCAGTCGACGCTCCACGCGCGCGTAGCTATGCGTTGCGAATTTTTTTTTTTTTTTTTCGAGACGACGACGACGGCGACGTTGAGAAAATTATTTGGCAAAGAAGAGCCTCGATCGCAACGCGCAAGTGTTCGAGAAATTCATTGTTAAAGATCACTGGTGGGAACTGGTGTACTTACGTTTAATGCATTATTCCTATGAAAGGTATACTGCACGAACTTTAACTTACGTTTGAATATTATTAATCTTTTTTGACATTGACATTGATGAATTTTACTCGTGCGTTAATTCGAGCATTAAAAAGAAAATAGCCGCGAGATCATCGCTTTCCGTTATCGAAAACTATTACTTAATTACACGACAATGTCGATAAATATAATTCGAGCGTTAAATTGCGGAAGCTATCAACGTCACCCATATAAAGTGCGCGTATAACGTGTGTGTCGGTCGGAAAATCCTCAAAATTAATGAAATTTTTTTTCGCGTCGAAAGCGTTAATCTTGGGACAGTATAGCCCGGCGATTCAAAGCGGTCATCGGAAAAAGTCTCGCCGTAATTCTTCTCGCGCGTAATACCAGAAAAATGTTTCATCGCTCGGCGGCTTCCGCACCGAGCAGCAGCAGCCTATATCCCACGCGCGCACGAGCGAGAATCGAAGGGCGCAAGAAGCGCGCAGAGCAGCAGCGGCAGCGTAAAAACGCGCCGAGGACGAACGAGTGCGCGGACGATAATAAAATAATTCTCCGCCACAATAGACAATGCACGCTCCTCTCTCTCTCTCGCTCTCTCTCCCGGGATGATAGTAATTCAAACCGGATGGAGAGAGAGGGGGAGAGAGGAAGAAACGTTGCAGTATAGCGATCGTTTTCCGCTGCACTTGCGCTGCTGCTGCTGCTGCTGCTGTTGCCCGCTGGACATGGAGATTCGGCTCGACGCTTTTCTCGCCGCTTCCATTATATCCCACGCGCAGCTCGCGTCGCTTTTTCTCATACCCGCGTGAGCCAAAGACGGATCCTTCTTTTTTTCGGGCTGCCGAGTGCGGAAATCGAGGCGGCGGCGGCGGGGAGAGCGAGGGGAAAGAGTTTCATGCAGCGCTCTCGACGCGTCGCTTTTTCTCTCTCTCTCTCTCTCTCTCTCTCTCTCTCTCTCTCTCGCTCTCACTCGAGTTATGAATAATTCCTGCTTTTTCCCCGCGACGCGTATACGTCTGCGGTTTTTCGTCTTTCTTATTGGAATGTATATGTGTGTGTGTGTGTGTGTGTGTGTGTGTGGCCGTGTGCGTAAGCCGGGAATTTCGCGATTTTTCATTGATTCGGAAATATGAAAGTCGGTACATATTTTTTCATTTTTTTTTTGTATTTTTGTTTCGCTTTTGCGAATTCGAATGAAGATGGATCTCGCGCGTGTTACAGATCGTTTAATTCAGCCGAATAATTCTCGCGAGTTCATCAATCAGCTGTGCGCGCAGCAATAATATTCGCCGCAAACGGCGTATATCGCCAAGCGCGAACAAACGTTTTTCATTTCCGGTTATCAATCGCACACGAGCCGGGCCGCCTCCATTTCATTTACAGAAAATTCGCGCAGCCCCGGTTATCCAGTCGGAAAATTCACGTCGAATACACTTCAATCGCTAACGAAAAAAAAAAAAAAAAAAAAATCACGCACACACCCACACACGCAAACTTTATATCTGCTAACGAACTTTGACTTCGACGCGTGCGCGCGACGTTCATTTACATAGTGGGCTGTGGATAACGAAAAATATACCGGCGATATTAGCCGCTTCATCCCCTCGACAGCGAGAGTGAGAGAGAGAGAGAGAGATAGAGAGGAGAGGGAGAGGTTGGCAAAAAGCATCGAGACTTATGAAAGTGCGTTTTATCTCTTGACGCTTCGCGGAGCCGATAATTTTCATTTAGCTCGCATGAGCAAATCTCCGTAAGCGTCGTTGCGCTCCCTCCCTCCCCCCCCCCCCAATCCCATCGTTATTCCCTCTTCATACATTTCCCGGACACCGGGGCGTCCAGCTTGGAATTAATATTCCCGCTTCGAGTCTCTCATTTTTTCTCCGTCACTCTCCCCCTCTCTCGGTGAGAAAGAGCGCAACGCCCGTGCACAATGCGATTGTTCAAGTAAATAGCATCTTTCGCCTGGCTTATTAACGAACTAAATTACCTCTTCTCATATACTTTTCGTCGCGTTCGCGGCGCGCACAATATCGCGTCGGCGCCTCTCTCTCTCTCTTTCTCTCCATAACATTTTGGACTTTTCATATTCGCGCGGCAGCTCTCCTCCGCCGAGAGAGAGAGAGAGAGAGAGAGAGAGAGAGGCGGATTAATTGCCGCATGAGGAATTTCGTATAGCGAGAGAAATTGCGTGTATGTGTGTGTGAGTGTACGTGTGTACGTGCACACACAGCGGTGGAGAGGAAGAGATATTAAATTAATTGATGCTTCGAGAGTTGGCCGCGCTGCTACTGTATATACTGCGCCGCTATATATATACACGTCGCGCGGGAGCTGCAGCGATTTAATTTGGCGGAGGCTTTTTTGCAGGCGCGCGCGCGCGAGCGCGAGCGTCGCTGAATACGGATGTATGCGCGAGCGCGAGAGCCCGCTGTTTTGTTGTTCTTTTTGTCGGACACACACACGCGATGTTTGCTCTTCGATGAATGGCTTTCTTATGACTGCGCTCCGCTGTTTGTTTGATTAACGATCTGTTTGCGCCCCGGCGCTTATATTGATTTTTTTTTCCCCGACGAACGAAAAAAAAAGTGCGACTGGAGAGAGAGAGAGAGTCGGATAAAAAAAACACAGAAATAGCACGCGCGTATTACGCGCGCGCGGAAAATATTTCGTGAAATCTAACGGGGCCGTATATATAGACAAGCAGTTAAACTTCAATCATCGTATACGCGGAAAATAAACATCAGTCACGGAGAAAGAGAGAGAGTGAGCGCGAGAGAGGTATGGAGGCGTAAACCCCGAGATCCTATATATATTTCCAGCTGCAAATCAGAGCGGGCGAGCCCTTTAAATCAACTCCCCTCCGCCGGCCGGCCGGTCGGCGCTCTGCTCCGAAAAATTTCACTCCCTCTCTCTCTCTCTCTCTCTCTCTCTCTCTCTGCGCTCCGGCAATAGAACGCGCATCTGTCCCTCTGCGCTCCGCAGAGTCTCCCTTACATGCGCGAAAAAGCCCCCGAGAGTATCGATCGAGTCGGCAGCGCGCACAGCCATTCATCCTGCGCACCACACACACACACACGCACACACGTGCGCGTACGCGTATACGCACACACTGTCTGCCGCGGCCTGACTCATCGAAAACTAGGCGAACGTACGCGAGAGCAAGGGGTCAAACGCAGCCGCCGACGCCGCCGACGCTTTGCGCGTCGGAGGGGGTTCACTCACCTCTCGCGAAGAGAGAGAGAGAGAGAGGGAGAGAGAGAGAGAGAGAGCGCAAAGCGCTTTTTTCCAAAGCCTGCAGCAGCAGCTCGTCGGCGCAGAGCGCGCAGTAGCTCCATTCGGAATCGAGCTTTTCCGATGCGTAGAATGTACAGTGTGTACGTGTGTTGTGTGTACGCGTGTATACGTACCGAGAGAGGCGGATCTGCTCTCTGGTGGGCTTTTCTTTTTTTTTTGAAAGAGCGGCTGCTAAGAGCGCGGAGTAATTAGGCGTGTGCGCGCCGCAGCTCTGCAGCGTGCTCGATTAGCTAATTAATGCGCGGGGGGGGGGGGGGGTGAGTAGCTGTTGGGTTTTCAAGTGGGTTACGCGAACGAGGCGGCTTCGCTTTTTTTCTAAGGGATGCGTGCGCCTTGTGCTCGGGATAAACTGCCAGGCGATGGACTATTTAATAGGGAGAGTATTTGCTGTTATTCGGGATGGATTTTAACGTATTTCTCATGGCGTGAGGTTCTCACTTTCTATACACTCGGAATTAGATTTTGATAATGTGATCTGGCGATATTGGAATCGTGAATCAATTTGGTGATAATATTATCAAAAATCAAATTGATTGTCGTGCTATCGAAAATCAATTGATAATATGAATTTGCCTGTAGGATCCTACTGCATTAAAAAAATTAAATTGCTGTAAATTAAGTGCTTATTGGGATTCTTCGCTCTTAAATATTGGATATAAAAGTGACGGTCGCAACTTTGGTTTCGCATCGTCGCTGTTACCTCATGTCGTGTAATACTCATTTTTTCGAGCATTTTTTGCAAAAATTATGCATATAATTATACAATCATGCATAAGACTTTTTCGTTAAGAAAATTTATTATTGTAAGAACCTCGTTATACACCGCATTTATGCGCGATAAACAAGTGTACATATTTATTATGTATCATCCAAAAAAAAAAAACAAAAAATTTGAAGTTGCGTAAGATAAAACATTTAAGCTAATCAGCCCAGCTCTGACGTCTCCACAAAACATAAATACACTTATCAAAGGATGGCAGTATAAAAATTAAACGAAATTTTTCATTCGAGTTTATGCGGAGAGCAGCGCAGAGAATTTATAATTAACCCACTCCACGGAGATCGAAACTCTAAACGGAACCGCTCGATCACCCCCCCCCCCTCTCCCCCCTCCCAGCACTTCCGAAAATACCCGTTCGAATACCACCAATATCCAACCCGTATAGTTGAAAGCGTCAACATCCGTCCTTTTCCTGACCCCACGCGCGATACGCACACGCGCTGCAGCATTGCATCGCTCACGTGTCAAGGGAAGACTAAGAAAGCGGGAGACAGAGAGCAGGAAGCTCGGAGGCAGCAGCAGCCTCCGCTACCTCGGTTTCTCTCAAAATACACTCGGAGCCCTTGAAAAAAAATCCAGTGAGTTTAGGGAGGACGCGATGTGCCAGATGTGGCATGACAAGACAGAGCCGTCGACTTATACACGCGCAGCTCCCGATGAGCGAGTTACAAGGGCTACGGGGAGGGAGCCTCTACGATATTTTTTTCCTGCAGTCGTACAGCTCGCGAGGGATTTTCCGGGGGACACATTGTTGATTTTCGCGTTATTTTAGGGATGTTTGAGATTTTTTTATTTTTCGTTTCTCGAGTGCGCAGCCCAGCCTCTGGCTTGATTTATTGGGAACGCTTCTCCGGGGCTACACGCTGTTGTTTTCCCTTGAAAACAGGATTGTTTTTTGTTTCGCCGTCTACGAGCTACACTACCAGTATGCGGAACACGATGCAGCCCGCATTTTTAATTTCCAACTTATCACCATATACCATCTCTCTTTCTATCTCTCTCTCTCTCCCTTTCGACTGCGCACAATACAATTTTAATTTCGGCCTTCCCCCACATTAAAAACACTCCCTCCCAAAATTCTCGTCAGAGAGAAGTACATCCGAGGACAAAAGAAAAAGATAAACAGACAGACAGCCGGCATTAAAATACACCGCGAAAGAGAGAGAGAGAGAGAGAGGCTTCTCTTCGTATCTGCACTACCCCAGCGCCATTGTTCCTCTCGCGCGTTTATTTCTGCAGGCAGCGGCCGGCGTCGCTGCCGCTGCCGCTTCTTGCAAGCGCAATCTTTACGACTAGCGACGATAAATGAGTACCGATGAAAATCGCCGCTCGTATAACTGCTTGCGCAACGCGCGCACGCATAAAACGCAATATTTTTTCGCTCGCGTTTATACTTACAAGTCCAATTCCGAGTTGACTTGTGAAATTTACTTGGACCTCGCGTGTAATCTTGAAACACGCGAAGCCGTATGGCGCAACGATGGCGACGACGACGACGACGACGACGATGCCATCAGCGCAGGTATATGAAAAAAAGAATGCGGTTCTGGGAATCCGAGCTGTGCGCGAGTCGTGCGCTCGAAATACAATTGACGCGCCCCATTAAATTTGACGAAAATCCATGCCGATGTCGTCGCGTCGACTTTACAACGTTTTCGATTTCTTCAGCCGCGCGCGCCGACGAGGGTACGTTACGAAATTATTATTGATGATCGCGGCGAATTGTTAGCGCGCACGATCACTTTGTTGCGATTCGAACATTGTGAGCGCGATGCTAAATTTTAAACTGGCTCAACGCTCTTGTTTGCTTGATAGCTTTATTATGTAAAGCTCTTGGCTTTGTATAGCTTGTAATGTATATATCGGCTTTTCTTCATTTTCCAGAATAATTGAAGTAATCATTATCGTATAATAATAATAAAGAGAGCCGATAAATAATACAAAATATAATTTAATTAATTCTTTTTTTAAAATTTTGTATCCGTATACTGTTTGGCATTAATCTGCTTTAATCGGCGCTTTTGTGGACTTACATGAAAAAAATAAGAATTTGTTACTTCACGTTTTGAAAACCAATTTGTTTTTCCTCGCTTCCGGGATTATTTTTAAAATTGTTATTTTCAACAGCGGTTGTGTGTATACTTATTTTTGTTTTCAGTCATTCTTTTATTTTTTTTTTCTGGTCCGGTATATAAAAGAATGATTGCGATTATATATCAAAAATATTGAATGCGGGATTCCTGTTATGTTATCCGTTCGTATTCGTTTGATGGAAAAGCTGAAAAATATTTATTCCATATGTTTCGTTTGGGCCGAGATTTCATCAAACAAGCATTGTAGTATATGAAAAAGTTATGGGTTCTAGTATTCCACAAATGTGCGCATTAAAAATTCAATGTATAAAATAATACCATTTGATAAAATACTCGCTCAGAAATTCAGAGATGAGAATCAGAGAAATATATTCACCCTTTTTACATGAGGGATAACAATCGTTTAAAAGATCGTGGATAAAATAAACAATGCGCACGTCCAAACAAAGTCTTTTTGAACGAATTATCAATCAATAGTTTTCCTGCAAGTAAAACATTTGCTGACTTTTGGAATGTTGCGAATAACATAAAAAAAGTGGGCTGGGTTTTGAATGTGTAGGTCTAGAAGTGAGTATGCTATTTTTCCTTGAGTTTCAATATTTTGATTAGCATCTATCCCTCATGCATTACTACGTTTTAGTATTCCCAGCCGTTTTTTTCACTTTCCTTTAAAAACAAAGCACACCGTAACAACAGGAATCGTGTGAAATCATATACGTTTCGATAAAATGCGATTTAAACAACTTCGATTGCAATTAAATAATTATAATTTTTAAGAAATTTTCTCTGCACCTTGACAGAAGCTTTAATGCACGTCGCTTCCTGTGGAAATCGTGTCTTCTGCCTACAGACGATACACAATAACGTGCGGCAGGATGAGTGAGACTCGGCTGCAGGTGGGCACATCGAGTATTCCGTACGGCTGCTTTAAAGTACATGTTTTTGACGTATGCGGGATTGATTGCATCAGCTTCGATAAGCACGTTTCGATATCGCCTGATTTCTCGAAGAGATAATTCTGATTTTACGTGAGCCCGATTTACGTGGGGCGATATACAAGGCCGCCGTATACCGAATGAAAAATCGCCAGAGTTGAAAATCGACTCTCCATAGCCTCGGTTCCTCAATTTCTTACAACCTGCAACAAATTTTATTGCACTTTTGCATAACAAAGAAAAGTTTTCTAAATGCGGATTAGCGACGTGCAGCAGCGAAATCCATCTTTTTCACGCAGAGCGCGCGCGCGTCCAAAATTCAGCGCGATATTTATCTCCGTCGAGCACACCTTAAAATTTCAAGCATCGCGATCCTCGTCTTCCGACTTGCATTAGTCTTCTCCCCCCTTCCCTCCTCTCTCTCCCTCTCGAATACCCGCATCAAAATTCATTCACGTTTGTCTTACGGCATTAGCCGGCGTTGCGCGGATTAGCAAACAAACAGCGGCAACCTTCTGCATAGCTATACGCGCAGGCAACAGCAGAGGAGCAGCAGCAGCAGCAGTACACACACACATACATAGGGACACAGAGAGGAGGGAGAAGCCAAGCGCATTAATCGCGCGTTGCCAAGCTGCAGACCGGAATTTATGCGCAGTCCGCCCGGTGCATTTGAAATTTCGCGCACGGGCCGGCCAACTTCCGGCCGCAAGCGCGCATAGTGGTATATATACAGCGCTTCGGGCGGGCGACGGCAAGCGAGAGAGAGCCGGGCGAAAGTTGCGTGTTTGCGTCCTGGCGCGCAGCGCGAGAGTCGCAGGCCAAAGAAGGGGACGCGCTCTCCTGACTGTTGTCGACGTCGCTGTGCGTGATAGCGCGGCGCGCAGGTGCCGAGACTCCCGGAGTCTACTGCGGAATGATTTAGCGGTTATTCTCTTTCTCTCCCGCGCACGATGACTTTCGACATTGGGATCGTCATGTTTTTTAATGCTTGTTCACATGCGGGGGTGTACAATCCGGTCGCGCGCAATGAAATGTTTAAATAACAAATAAGCCTGCGCAGTGTTATAATATACATAGAATATTTTTCCGAGGCGCGATGTGTGTGTGTGTGGAGTATACGCGTTGCCGATACTCGGCGAGCTGTGCGCAAAAATAAAGCGAAATATAGGATACGCGGTTTCTGCAGGTCATGTATATTTTGTAACAAAAAAAAATTTTGCGCAATCATTCTGTGGTGAAGTTACATTTTCAATTATTTATTTCACGTTTGTCAAATTCAGTTACGCTTTTGTTAGAAATTTAAGTTTTTCTAAAACCCCGCAATAATACACCGGTCCTTGAAACAAGAACTAAGCAATTTTTGTCCTCGTCAACTCCACCCTATCCACTATGTTCTCCAACGAAAATTCGACTAATTAAAAATGTGCGCACAGCGAATTTCCGTCCGAACAACCGCGTCAAATATTTTCGAGTGTATACACGTGTCCCCCGGTATACAGGATATTTCGTGTAGAACACGCGGAATTGTTTTTGCGCGCAGTATTTGTCCAATGTCCAATAACCGAGCTGTTCTCTCCACCACCCAACCTCCCCCCCCCTCCCGCCCCTCTCGTCTGCATTAATATGCAGCCGATAGGTATAATAAGCGGCAGAACCGCGCGCGCAAAGCCAAAACGAGCGAAGTTTTGATAAAACCAAGCGGCAAAGCCAACCCTTTCCCCGCGAAACTACGGGGCGAAAATTCATGAGAAAAGCGTTATAACGAAGAGAACAGGGGGTGGAAAGGGGTGGTGGGGGGCTTAGCGTAGTTAGGGTCCGGCGGAGACACGCGTATTATATGAGGTTAGTTAGCCGCTCTCGCACGCCTCGCGCATATTAAAAATATTCAAATGCAGCGGCGTTGCGGCTCTCTCTCTCTCTCTCTCTCTAAAGTTTACCCGACGCGAGAGTGAGAGAAAGAGCCGAACGCGCAGCCGAGGAGGTGTATATATGTATACCGTAGACCTAATTTATGGGATGCGCGCAGGCCTCGATAGGGCTAATAACTTCATTGACGTGAATCGATTGCCCCATAGCTGGCCCTGGGATCGAGACTCGATTTTCGTGTCTCTCTCTCTCTCTCTATACGCTTTGGGCTCTCTCGTATTGAGTCGGTTTTATGCGGTCATACACGCGCGTGTTATATGCGGGTCGAGCCGGGGGGTAGAGTTTCGAGGGTGTGGGTGTAATGGAGGCTGGAAATCCGATGGAGCGCGAGACACTCGTGGTTTCGATGAATTTTAATTATACGTGTCTATTTTCGTTGTAATTACTGTATTAACTAAAGTATTTTTCTCCGTTTGTTTCAGGTACGTTTTTTAACGAATTCTATGTGCGCAGTTGTACAGAAGAGAGCATGACTGCTTGAGGGCGATAAGACGGTGAGTCAGTTGAGATAAATGCACGCGAGCCATACAGAGTGCACACACACGCACACACACATATATATAATGATACGTGTACCGCGTTATACCACACTGCCGCACATTTTGCCTCTCACCTATGCACTTGGCTTAATAATCGCGGCGGCTACTGCATATATGCATTAAAATTGCGCACCGGACAAATGACGGAATTATGTCTCGAATGGAGAAACGACAATGCGTGACACAAGCCACCGGCCGCTGCAGAGCGCGGCGCGTGTTAAATTCGCAACGGCGTATTTTTATATATGCTCGACGCTGCTTCGTACACCCTCTCTCTCTCTCTCTCGCTCTCCGTACGCAGCGACGACGAGGGGGGTGTTTTTAACACTTTTTTTTTGTTTCAACGGAAATCGAGAATCCGTGCGATCGGCTATTCATTACTCTCTCTCTCTCTCTCTCTCTCTGTGCAATGATATATATTTGAATAAATGATGCGAAATTGTTTCGCGTATATTGCGTGTAATACGATTACGCGTATACGTATATATATCTATGAAATTTTATCGGCGCTCGCTCCAAATGCGATAGCCCACTATAATTAATTCTGTTGTAACTGTAGCTGTAGAGAGCTGCGCGATCGCCTATATTTATTAGCCGATGTGTAACGAGCCATTCATTGGAATCCAATTAATAGCCGTGCTCACAAGGAATTATTTCGAATCAGCTTTATATACATAATGCAGCAACCAGTAGACACATATTATATCCGCATAATCAGAAATTTATTGCGTTCGAATATATACGATAGCAATGTAACTTTGATGCGCGAGAAATTGCTAAGAGCTGTTAATATGATTGGCGTGGTTTTCGTCGGTGCGTCATACATATATACATTATACATATATTCGTCGCGACAAATTTTGACGATTTCGTTATACGTGTAAACACACGCTTCATCCGTTGATACGCGCGCGCGTCGATATATATGTATACGCAAAGGCCTGGGCAGTCGCGATAGCTTTATTACGGGACAATGGAAAACAGCAGCCGAGAAACACACGTAAATATTGTATCGAACACACACCGCAAACAGTCGCTTCTCTTTAAAGCGCGTGTATACCGCGCGTATGTCTCTCTCTTTCGCTCTCCCTCTGCAACATCGTCGCCGATCCCCGATATCCCCGCGCGCGTATAAGAGAGACGTGAAAAAAAAAAAAATGCTCGGACGAGCCTCGCGCGCATGTTTACCGATGCATAATTCATTAGAAAAGCAACCGGTTACTTCACGCTCCGTCAGAATGATCTCATAAGCGGGCCTCTCTATTAGCAGCGGCCGGCCGGCGCGTAAAAAGGAGTAAACACGCGGCGCGGGCTCTCCGAAAATCCCGGTAATCAGATGCAAATCCAAGTCGACGTGAAAAGCCCATCTTGTATATTAAGATCGGCTGTACGGCTCGAGTATATATAGGGAGAGGGAGGAAGAGGAGAGCATAGTGCGCGGACAGCAGCTGCATTAGGGAGGAGGAGGATGGGGGGGGGGGGGGGAGGGGAGGAAGAGGGAAGAAAAGAGACTCGCCGCCGCCTCTGCACTATCCGGGCATCATTGTCCTCGCCTCGTCCTTCTCGCGCGCGCACTCTCGTCGCTCTTGGAAATGCATTTATGCGGGGAATAGGTCTCGAGGAATAGGTGTGTATATATATAGGCGCCCGCGCGCGAGCGAGAATAGTTCAATCTTCTGCTGTCTTGTACGAGAAAGTGTCTGCTCCGCTGCTGCGGATATGCGAGCGTCTGAGAAGTAGTAGCGCGACAGTGACGGATTTGCATGTGTACTTCTCCCCCTTCCCCCCCCCCCCTTCATCCCTCTTTTCACGATTGTTGTGTGTGCGTCGTCGATTTATGGATTTTCCTATCGACTGCCAGACAGATTAACTCGAGAGAGACCCGCGTGTTACACACGGCCCACACGGGCTCTCAAGCGTCTCTAACGGGCGCGCGAGCGCGCGAGAAGATTACGCGGATAAAATATTCAAAAGCCGTTATATATATCGCGCCGCGAGAGCTTTCGCAAGATGCTTCGCCTCTCTCGCGCGTCTACACACACACACACACACATATATATGGACAATAAAAGAAACTTGGAAATTTGCGCGCGGTGTGTCTTTGTATACGCTATGTATATATATCTCGGCCGCGCGCGGCTGATGTAAGCCCAAGGAGAACACGAGTTGTTCTGCAGACTTCTTTTTCTTTTGTACTAATTATACTTGCGTGGGGCTATACAGATGAATTAATTCCCCGAGCAAATTTGCACAAATTTGCATGCGCGATTATCCGGTTACCACTCAATTAAAGTTTATCTTCTTAGCCTCCACCGGCTGCACATACGTGACTTTTTTCTGAGCGTTTTTTTTTTGGAGGGGGGGGGGGCTGAGGTTTTACCTTCGCGTACGTGTCGTCTATAAAGCTGTAAAGTGAGAGAAAAGAATAATGACTGAATCCAGTGTGATGTGAAATGTATTTAATGAAATATAGGAAAGATTAGTTGAAACGAAGATGAAGTAAATTTGATGAAATATTTTGTTTGAATAAGCTGAATATTTATCTACGTGAAGATTTCATGCTGCATAAAATATTAATTTGAAGTAATCAAAAATATTGAAAAGTGATCAGGTATATTTGATTAATAATTCTGTAAAATATGCTTAAATATTTTTTTATTAGATCCAGATTGAAAAATATGTTTTAATCATGACTTAAATCAATAATAAATTTTTATCAATACGCGACGTATCGATAGCATTAATTGACTCAAGAAAATATTTGATCAAAATCTACTTTACACACACGCAGACACGAAAAGAAAATCAAATTTAAAGTCAATTAAATGTAAACTGAAGAGTTTTCAATGCTCGCACATTCCACTGATCTAATGAAAATTTAATTGCCATCCATGTACACTAATTTATCTCGGTTTACCGAGCCCCGCGTCGTTGCGCGAACGAAAAATCAATGAATCCGTGCAGCGCGCACACATATACATGTATTTCTCGCAAAAAATAGCCGCGTTTTCAATAAACACGAAAACGCAGTATTTTATCCATATCCCGAGACAGGAAATGCATTTCGTACTACAATTCCGCGTATAGCAGCTTCCCTCCTCCCCGCGTAGAAGAATCGAAAACGTCGAAAGAAATATGGCTGCATAGAGCATCGAAAGTAGCTAGCGAGCGATATAGAGGCAGGCGACGCGTAGGAAGAGAAAAACGGGAGACGAAGGACGAGGATCACGCGCTGCTGCTGTTCCGGGAGGCGACACTCGTCATCAAACTCGTGTCCTGCCACGCATCCCTCTTTCTTGACGATCCTCGTAAATCCATCCGCGCGCACCACACCGGGGATCCCTCGGAGCGACGAACGCATGTACAACGTGTTTTTCCGGCGTGTCTGAAAGATCTCGGGAAAAAGGCGGCGCTCGCGGGACGGGCGTATTGCGAAACGGCGCTCGTCAAGATTCAGCGTCGAATTGTTTGTAAGAAGTTTGCGCGGCGTCTTTGGAAGGCTTTTTGGTTCTCAAGTTCAAGGATCAAGGTCGGACGAGGTGTAGCGTGATTCATTTGGAGAGAAGCGCGCAATGCCGATATACCGCGCGGCTCTGCGCGACGCGTGCAGGCCTTGATTGCAAATTTACGTTTGTACACGCAGAAATCTCTTTGAAATTGGGTTCGCGAATCTGAGAGAATAGTCGATTTGAAAAGGGGTGAGTGTTTCTAAGCGTAATTACGAAGACGAAGTATGAGAATTTTATGTAAAGCTATTTTGCGTTGGACTAATTGTGTAATTTCAAAAGCTCGAAAAGAATTTGGAAAAGTGACGAAATTCGGTTACACTTCAGTGAACTGATATCCTGTTAGGAAATCTAGCGTATCCGCTCGAAATTTCTACACTTATCGGAATTTCTGAAATACCTTACGTTCAAAAATTTTGACTACGTATTTAGTTGAGTATAGCTTAATCCCGAAATTCTGCGCAGACCGAACTTTTGCTTTTTGAATCCAAACTCGTTGGCATAATTCGAGTTAATTAGCACATGCCATTCGACAATTGCCATACACTTTGCTCAAATTGTAAAAAAAAAAAAAATAAAAATTCTGAAAATTAGCCGTTACTTCAAAGAGATCTCTCCGTATACAATCGACTCGAAGTCTCTCTACTGCATGTGCAGAGCTCGCACATGTGCGGTGCACAACACTGTCGCGAGATTTATGAGTCGGCGAGTTACGATTGCAGATGTAATTATGATATGTGCACAATGCGACTACAAAATTTAAAGCCAAAGCGGAGTTGCGACGGCGTATTTCACTTATCGCGTGTGCCGCGTTGCGCAGCGACTCGCCGATTGTTATTCTTCTCGCGCACGTCACCGGGCCACGGGGCTAATTATGAATGAAGACCTCTAACAGTTCGGCCGATTGATAGTCAACGAATGTATTTTTTCAAACTAATTCCGCGCTTGCGCGGCGAAATGCATTTTTTTTCTTCCGTTTTTTTGGAAATGTTATGAGCAGCCGAGAGCGCATGACTCATGTTTTTTTTTTGAGCATTGGTTTTTAAGCGAATACGTCTCGTCACGCTTTTATACGAGTAAAAAGTACAGGATTTGACGAAATCTCGATAGTGCGGCGTAACACTTGTATACGAGCTATTCGTACATATAGATAATGCTATAAACGAGTAAAGTTATTATCGGTTCGAATGAAGTACTCCGACGCGATTCACTTTTCGTGTCTAACTTTGTTATAACGTTTTCGGGAGTAATTGGAAAAGGGAAAAGAAGATTAAAATCAAATTCGAAGCTCTAATTAATTAATAAATTAATTACTCGACAAAAGCACTTAAGAAGATTAGCAGCTGCTGTCATCGAAATAAACCGTAAACTCTTGACGGACTTCGTATTATTTGCATTCTCGATGACGCGTCAGGCGCGAAATCCGATTCTTGCTCTCTCTCTCTCTCTCTCTCTCTCTCGCTCTCATAAGCAAGTCAGCAACGCCTTGGAAGTTTTCGGCGATGCTATTACAAAATTATGCTCTGCCTATATTGTTCGAGCCTCTACTGACACCTGTAAAAATGCACTTGAGAGTACATGCGATCGTCTTGACAAAATTGTTGAAAACCTCACGAACTCTCCCAACATTTCGAATCACAACGCAGGTAGTGATTGCTGCTCTAAAATACCGCCTCGTCCACTATATGCGGACAAAGTTCGTATGCCATCTGCCTCTGGGTCCGCATCGCATCGAATCAATCTTGGACGCGGTAAAACGATCCCGATTGTCACTCTCAAGCATGTATTTATCAGCCCAACGGAGACGCGGAAAAATGAATATGCCAATTCTGAAGCTGTTAAGGAAGCAGTGCTCAAGGTTGTCAGCCCAGCCGATCTTCAACTCAAAGTAGAGCGTATTATTCTACTGAAAAGCAACTGCGGAATTTTGCTCATTGGCGACGCGCTTGAACCGCTATTGAAATGCGAAGCTTTGCAAACCATTGGTCTTGAAGCTAAAATTGATGAAAAACTTAGTCCTCGAATTATCATTCATGGGATACCTGTTAAGTACAAAGAAGAAGATATAAAAAACTATCTAGTCAACCAGAACTTCCCGGACGTATCTCCAGAAAAATTTAAAGTGGTCTATCTGTATCCGGAGGGCAAGAAGGAGTATAGATCGTGCGTCGTGCAAATGGACCATCATCTACGGGAGGACCTTTTCAAGCGTGGCGGAGTTAATATTGGTTGGCACCACTGCCGTTTTGCTGACCATATCACTGTTCTACAGTGCTACAAGTGCCTGCGATTCGGCCACAAGGCCAGCGACTGCGACAATGAAGACAAATGTGGCAACTGTGCAGGACCTCACGCGACTTTAAAGTGTAAAAATCGTAAGTCTGTATGCTGTGCTAATTGTAAGGAGAGTAGGCTGTCCGATTCTCACTCTGCGTTTGACAAATCTAAATGCGTCATACTGCGATCAAAAATCGAGCAAAAATCGGCGCGGATAGACTATGGCTGATAAATGCAACGCGATGCTAGGCCACATCAACGCTCAGTCGCTGCTCGCCCACTTTGCTGATATACAGTCTCTTATACTTGCGGAGAAACCAGTAATTTTCGGAATTAGTGAGACGTGGCTGAAGCCGCGACCAAATTAATAGGAACGAAAAAAGAACCGGGTCTGAGAAGGAAGGAAAACAAGACAGAGAAAAGGAAGGCAGGGGGATGTGATAGGGTGAGAAAGGAAAGATGGTACGAAAGGGAGGAAAAAGGAGGGGTGGTCGGGAGAATGTAGATGAGGGGAGATAAACGAAATAGGGACAGGGTAATCGAAGGGAAAGGAAATAATGGAGAGTAAAAGGGGGATTGTTAAGTGCAATATCGGGGATAGACTATGGCTGATAAATGCAACGCGATGCTAGGCCACATCAACGCTCAGTCGCTGCTCGCCCACTTTGCTGATATACAGTCTCTTATACTTGCGGAGAAACCAGTAATTTTCGGAATTAGTGAGACGTGGCTGAAGCCTAATGATCTATCGGTGCCTTTAGAAGTTCCAGGGTATGCTTTATACCGGCACGACAGGCTCGGTAAGCGAGGTGGCGGTATTGCACTGTATGTGCTCGATCTTTGCGCTGTAGAGTTGTAGGATTTTCCGAACGCCCGGCGACTTATAAAAAAACTACCCGAATTTCTGCTAGCTGAGATCGTGCTCGATAACTATAAAATTCTTTGCGCGGTTATTTACAACCCCCCCAAAGCAGGCTTTTTGGAACACGCTGGACGAAGCAATACTCTATTGCAGACGCGCCGCATGACTATCTCGTACTAATGGGCGATTTTAATATAGAATGGACTTCGAATTGCACGAATCGCAAAATCCTTGCACAATCATTAAGCACGTTCAGTCTCGCCACAGTTCCTTTTGGAGCTACTCACCATCTGGATAAGTCGGAGTCCACGATAGATTATATCTGTATTTCGGATACTTTGAAACCGACAGCATTCAAGCAGGTGAGGCAACCGTGGATATCTGCGCACGACGCACTGTTTGTGTCACTCCCGGGAGCGCGCACACCCACCTCTCGCCCAAAAACCGTCACCTCGAGAAATTTTAAGAATCTTAACGTTTACAAACTGTGGGAAGACCTGCGGCAGATCGACTGGTTTTCGGTAACTTCTCAATCGAGCGTGAATAACATGGTTAGCTTGTTTACTGAGAATATTCTCAGTCTTTATAATAAACACGCTCCCATGCGCACTTTCATTGTAAAAAAACGGCCCGCGCCATGGCTCACTCCTGAGCTCCGCGCGCTTAGGAGAGAGCGAAACAAAGCTTACTCAAGGCGTAGGAAGAATAAAAATCCGGAGAATGATAAGCGATATAAGGAGCTGCGTAACAAGGTTAAGACGGAGTTCAATAAAGCGGCGAATAATTATTTCTGTAAGAGATTAGCTGACTGTCGGAACGGTAAAGAGACGTGGAGTGTTATTGATAAGCTTGGCATTCATGGCAATGATAAATCGGGATCCCAGCTCCCAGTTTCGCTGGACGAGTTAAATAAGTTTTTTGTTGGCGCAAATCAACCTGCTCCTCTTCACGACCGCCGACCGACAGTCAGGATTTCTCCCGATGACCGTTTCTATTTTAAGCATATAGAAGTCGACGAATTCTTTCGGGCACTCAGTGCTGCTCGCTCCAATGCTATCGGTCTCGACGGAATTCAGCTCCGATTCTTAAAAGAATGCTCAGCCACAATCGCACCTGTACTAATGCATATATTTGATGCCTCTCTACAATCAGGAGTCTTTCCCGACCCGTGGAAGAGGGCTCGTGTGACGCCGTACCCGAAAATTAGCGATCCAAAGAGCGCCGAGGACCTACGTCCTATTAGCATTTTGTCAGCCCCGGCGAAAATTCTTGAAGCCATTGCCATCTCGCAAATTAATGACTATATAGCGGCGCGCAATTTGCTCAATCCCTTTCAATCCGGGTTTCGACGGGGATACAGCACGCACACGGCACTTATTGCAATCAGCGACGATATACGTCAAGCGATTGATAACGGAAAAATCACGTTGCTCGTATCTATTGACCTAAGCAAAGCGTTTGATCACGTGAATATTGCATTATTAATCAGCAAGCTCCAAAACCTTGGTTTCTCTGACTCGGCTTGCGAGTGGGTTCGATCATACCTCACAAATAGACCTCAGGTCGTTGCTGCTGCCTCGGGCGATCTATCCAAACCGCAAATAAGAGCCTCGGGTGTTCCTCAAGGCTCGGTGGCAGGCCCCCCACTCTTTTCTGTCTTCATAAACGATCTTCCGGATGTATGCATTGGCTGTCATTATAATCTTTACGCCGATGACTTTTGTATTTATATAGAGGGACAATTAACGGAGGCCGAGGACATTATTGTCCGTATGAACACAAACCTCCGCAACATCAGCAACTGGGCTCACGTGAACGGTCTAAAAATAAACGGAGCAAAGACCAAGGCCGTATGGTTCGGTTCTCGTGCATTTATAAATAAAATTCCGGGCCTAAATCTTCCCCCTATTATTGCTGAGGGCCAGATCATCAATCCCAGCGATTCCATTAAGCTGCTTGGAGTTACACTAGATGGCTGCCTGTCATTCAAGCCGCAGTGTCAAAATATGGCAAAAAAATGTTTTGCAGCTTTATCGAGGTTGAGGAGGAATGCATTTTTTCTGCCGGCGACAATAAAACTTTTGCTCATTCAAGCGCTAATTTTCCCGCACCTCGAGTATGCGCCATCACTTTTTCTTGGGCTTACAGAGGAGCTCTCTGTAAAACTAGAGCGATGTAAAAATGCGGCCTTACGTTTCGTCGCAGGCGTTAATCGCTTTCAACACATCTCGCCCACATACAAGAAATACGGCATAGCCTCTTTCAAAGTTAGGATGAAACTTTTAGTTTTGTGCCTTCTCTCGAAGGTCCTTACGTATCATACGCCATCCTACTTACGTGAGCATCTAATCTTTCGAGATTCAATGCGGCAGGGGTCAAAGCGAGCTTCTCAGCTAGACATTGTCATTCCGCGCGTTAATACCGAGTGCTATGCCAACTCGTTTCGTATTGGTGCGGCAAGGCTCTGGAACGAGCTCCCGCGTTCCATCAGGGAAGGCCCAAGCAGAACTTTTAAAATGCGACTCTCCAAATGGCTTGTGGCGAGCGATCCTCGGCAGCGTTAGCGATAATGAAGATTGCAAAATTGTAATTGGACGGATATATGTCACTGCGCAGATCAATTGTTTGTTTTTATATATTTATTTGTTTTATTTTATTTTGTTTTTAGTGTGTGTGTGTGTGTGAGTGTATCTGCGTGTGTTAGATATAATTTTAAATTAATTTTATTCTGCGACCGTAAAGGACTTACTATATATGCCTACTCTCTGCGTACCGATATTTGTGTATTATTACTAATGTGTATATGACTACAAAGGGTTCTTACCCTTAGTCTCTCTCTCTCTCTCTCTCTCTCTCTCTCTCTCTCTCGCTCTCTCTCTCTCTCTCTCTCTCTCTCTCTCTCTCTCTCTCGGTACACTCAAAAGAAAAAGCTCCGAAAAATCGATGCTCGGCGGCCAAGGTTCCCTTTTGTCGCCGCTGCTACATCGAGGAATTAATTTTCTTCGCTCGACACGAAGCCAAACTCGATGGTCCCTACCTGAGTGGCTCTCGAGCCTCTGTCGACGGTACAGCCTCTCTCTCTCTCTCTCTCGGTAGAAGTTCCGCTCACATGCAATCGAAAAGTTTGCGGAGAGGGAGAGAGAGAGAGAGAGAGAGACATCGCAGCCGAAATATAACGAGGACGTCTGAAGACTTACTCTCTCCGGAACGGGAGTGAGCTTTCGATTAAATTTTCCGCTGCTCTGCCTACTATAGCTTCCTCTCCTGCTACTTTAATCTCTCTTTCTCTGTCTCTCTCTGTCTCTCGCGCGCGCGTGATAATTGTAAGGGCGCGCGTGACTTCTACACCTTTCTCTCTCTCTCTCCTATTAATATCACGCAGCTGCGTGAAGAATGATTATCGAGCAAAGGTTAAAGATTTATCTCGGTGAGCCTGTGCTGATAAGCGTTGAAGGGTTTCTGGAAAGTCTAGAGGGCACGCATGTCGCGAGATTTTAGAAGAAAACAAAATCCGTTTTGAAAAGTCTTTTGTGCAACATAGTAAAAATACTTATTAAAGAGACTGAAATTCGACTCTGATTGATAGGGACTTCAAATCGAACAAGACAATTCATAGACAAGATTTTGAATAATATTTAGTCTTGTTCTAATCTTGTTTCGAAAGTCATTGACAAAAATTGCCATTGAAATATCACCAGGAGATAAAGTTGAAATTATAATTTACGAAAATCTATACGAATGACGAATGTACTCGAGACGGCGAACAAACACACCAGACATGTTTTGATTAGTCGAAAAATAAATGGAAACAAATGCCTTGATTATTAACTCTGGTAATTCAAGTACTTGCTCGCTTAATTTCGCTATTCATAAGAACAGCTGTATTTAGCGCCTGAAAAATCACCGAGATCACTCTTGCTGTCTCGCGTGTAGCTCACCCACTATCTTTTGCTACCGCACACACACACACAGAGTGTGACAAATCGACGCCTGTCCAATTCTAAACTTCTTTTTTTCCTCCTCCCATACATATATCCACAATTATAATGCCGCGTCCGGAATCGAAATGAGAGAAGGGACGCATATAGACTCGCGTTCGCAGTTGGAAATTTGGCGATTGAATTCAGTGCGGAACGGCTCGCGCGCCGGCAGTGGACCATCGAATACGAGTGTAGGTATGATGATGCGGGAGAGCAGCAGTTGCTCTCTTGCTCCCTCCCTCCCTCCCTCCCCCCCCTTCTCTCTCTCTTCGCCGACGTACCATTACGTAAAATATACATATAGAGCTCGCACTGGCCCGGCGGTGTACAGAGAGGTGCTTCTGCTGCCGGGGGAGTCATCGATATTCGAGGATTACAGGGGCGATTAGGGCGGCATTATTAGGGTGGAAGAGTAGATAAGGTCGTTTCCTGACAGCCTACTGCCTCCTACTATGCCGCACACACAGGAGACGCACTCAGTTACGTCACTGGCGCCTGTGTCTATGTGCGGAGGCGGCCCTTCGCTCGCTCGCTCGCTCGCTGCTATTAACGTGATTTATTTTTCGCACGCCGAGAGAGTACGCGAGAGGAGCCGGTCTCCACTGCCTCTCTCTCTCTCTGCAGTCGCGATCTTAACGGTTCGATCTATCGATTTCCTTCGACTTCGAATGGCTTCGAGGGGGGAGGGGGGGATTGAATTTATTGTTAATCTTTCGAGTAGTATAGACCTAGACCATGTTCGCCGCGGCTACTTCGGAGAGCTGGGCTCTCAATTTCTGAAGGTTGACCGATTTCGTGAAGGTCTTTCTCTCGACGCTTCTTAGGCGCGACGCGACGCTTTTTTTGAGAAACTCTGCGCGTGGGAAAGAAATCGTTTGATATAACACAGCTCGCGGGTGGGTGTAATTCCGAGGCTGTTCTCATGCGGGGACAATGGCGTGAGTTTTTTTTACGGGAGGAATGTGTGCTTTCTGCTCTTTTCAATGTTTCTTGATTGCTTCGGAAATTGCACTAGGAAGCGTGGATGTGTGTCGTTCTACGGTGGAATTCACGTAATTTTTGAATGAAATTTTTTTGACCTAAAAGTTTCTTTCCAAGCACATTATTATCGCGGACAATTTCAACTGAAAGCAACTTCGTCCTTGGGAAACCCCGTTTGCATTAGAAGATCAAATTTCTTTTTAGAAAATGTTAATAATAGAATTAGTTTTGAACAGTTTTGAAAATGATTAATTTGGAAAATTAAATATTAGTGTTCTAGCACTACTATACTTGCTCATTAAGTATTGCAATTATTTAATCTTTGACTTAATAGCAGGTATGATGAGAAATTCTATAAGTTTGATTCAGTAAGTCTGACAGATTTATACCTCATATAAATTTATTATTTGGATTTAGTTGAATCTTCGTACGCAATCAAATTTTTGTAAAATCCTTTTTTTTACAGCCACACGATCAAGATCCCAAAGTTTCCTTATGTTTACAGAAACGAGTAAAAAAAGAAAAAGAATTAGAGGTCCAACTAAATTTCGACCTGGACAATATAATTGCGCGCATGATGCTCATACGTATTACGCGTTTTCTTAACAGAGAGTAAAATCGCGCGTTTCTTATTGCAAGAGGTGCACGCGAAGAGCGTTTATTTATAGCTAGCAATAAAAATATCGAGTTTCCAGCGTGTAACTGTTTACGGACAGTGTCCCGCTAAACCAGAATCGACGACTTCAATAAATAAAGGCCTTTATAACTTCTCTCTGCAGTGCGCGCGCGCGCGCGCGAGCATAAAAAGCGTTATTTACGGCTTTTATGACCGACGAGTAAAAATCTCGAACGATGATTTGTTGAATTATTCAGCGGAACAAAGTGATGTCATGTACTCGTCATTAACTCGATTCTCTCCCTCTCTCCGCGGCGGCGAAAGACACACGCAGTTGTATGCGCGGCAGTCGCTTTTCACGGGACGCTTTTTCCCAGGCTTCTGGACAGCGAGAACACAATGTAACGCGGGAGCGACGCATATATCGAGATACGCGAGAGAAGACAAAACGTCGGGAATCCGGGAAAAATATAAGCGCGCGAGCGAGAGAATAAGTGAAAAACTACGGCGACAATGGCACGAATTCCATAATTCGTAAACGTAGTTTCCTTGTACCTATTGCATGAGTCTTGTAGCCGCGCGCGAGTGAAAATTCCTTTAGCGACATTGCTCATTCGCCGGATGTCGAATGTTAAACTGCGCGGCGTCTCGTTAGTCACACGAGCGATGAGTCAAGCCGCGCGTTTCTTGCTCCTCTTCGCGAGGACGCGACGATGATTTTTCAATGCACACAGCCGCACTGATGCAACGGCGGAAAAGTGTTCCACACACGCGCCGGTGGGGAGTCTGCGCCGAGGAATACTGAGCAAAATCTACACCGCGTGTCTTTGTTACTGATATTTTTTCTTCTCGGGATTTTCAATATGTATAGACCTGCAGCTCACCGCAGCGCCGGGGCCATTCGGTGAATATTTATTTTTCTATTGTGCACCTCTTAGTAAACATAGCATTATACGTAAACTCACTCTCGGTGCGCAGCAGCCGCAGAGTCTTATTGTCTCAGCGCGTCCACGAAACTTTTTTCCTCTCATCCCCTCGCTCGCCGACGCTATATCTTGATTAATCAATCGTCGTTGCGGCTTGGGTGTAAAATCCAGCTTGCGAGGCATTCGAAAAGAGCTTATAAGAGTGATGAATTTTACGGGCGGAGACAAAAGCCGCGTCCTCCGTTGGAACTTACCGCGGCGCTGCTCGCTCGCTATATACGCACTTCAGGCCGGGTTTTATCACTTCGGTATCGGCTTTTGAATCGAGAGACGATTCCGCGCTGCTTTTATTTTCCAGCCTCGAAGCATCAAACTTTCACACGTAAGTCCATTATCTTAGTTTGGCGTTTTTCTTTTTTTTTTTACGACGAGCTGTCTCGGTTACGCACTCGTGGAAATCTTCGCGTTTCAGCTGTCGGGCCGCGTAGAGAGAGAGAGAGAGAAAGACAGAGAGAGACCGGCCGGAGCGATAACAAAGTTCTCGCTTTACGAGTACCTTTTCTCGTGATGAAAATTCATTTAGATAGCGCCGACGCAAGCGCGAGAGGCGCACGTAAATAAGAGAACGACTTTTTAAACTTTAATCTTTTTTCCTTCGAATTTCACTCCCGCGCGCTTTTCCGCGATCCACTGGAAAAACGAGCTGCAAAACACTCCGCTCTGATGATGCAATGATGAGCTTCGAGTGTACACAACGTTTACGTATATAGAGGAGCGTGAGAACGAGGATCAATGTTTGATCCGACTATGTAGTTCGATCGTCAATTAATGAATAAAAATAAAAATTATAAAGAGCGCAGCTTGACTCGACTCGACGAATAACGAGATTCCGAGATTGCAGTGTTTTTCTTTTTTCACGAAAAAGGGAAGCAGAAAAAATTGAAATGAAGTTTACTTCAGTTATACTGTGTGTGCTGCGTACACAAAGCAAAATATTGAGGGAAGGATTTTCAGTGCGTAGTCTTTCATTAGACTTATACCGTCAAACTCGTTAGAACAACCTTAAAGCCCGGGCTTTCAAGTGCGAAAGGATTAAGAGGAAAATCTCGTCGACTTGTGCAAAGAGAGAGAGAGAGAGAGAGGGAGCGCGAGAGCGAGAGAGACGCCCGGGTTATTTATAATCGATTTGACTCGAGCCGAATAATTATTATTCAGCCGAGATCGATAAAGACCTTCCGCGCTCACTTATCGCGTCATAATGCGCGTATATATATACACACATTTAACTGTGTCGAAAGTCAGGGCGATTGGCATCTCTCACCCTCCGTCCCATTGCTATTCTTGGCTCTCGTCGTCATTTTAAGCTTCTCCCGTGTCGTCTTATCCTGTTTTCTTCGTGTCGCGATCGTTTTTATGCTCCGGCTAATCCTCTTTCTCCGCTCGCGCATTATTATCCGTGTGTCTGTGTAAGTGCGTTAAAGATCGGTCGAGCCAATGCGGAGATCGCAGGGAACGCGGGAAAAATTTTTCAATGCGCCGACGACGTGGGAGCTATGTACTCGCGAATTGGACCATCTCAATTAAGGGCAGCGTAGCGCATACATCTCTCGAGGAGAAAGAGATTGTTATTTAATTTCTCGGCGGCATTGAGGCTGATCCTCGCACATCCCCCTCCCCCCCCCCTCACCCCCCGGTTCAGCGGCACGAAATCATCTTCGGGCTCTTTTATAGTGTTTCTCTCCGGTTTCCTTATTCATCAGCTGGCAGAGAAAGCATAGTAGGGGCGCATTGAAAGGCGAGCCGAACGAAGGAGGCAAATCCCTCGGAGAGATTTATGAGAGAATCTCAGACGTAAGATCTGCTCTTTCTCTCCCTCCTCTCTCCCTCGTCTCCGTGTGTTAGGTCAGCGAAAATCGCGACGTCGAGACTCGCCTCCTGCGAAGATCCTATTGGAGCGAGTTGGCGGTATTGTTCTGGGACTGTGCTATATATACACTGTGGCGATGTAGCTGCCGCGCGAGTGTAAGGGACTGAATCGGGGTCAGCGCCGAAAAATGCATCGGCGAAATTTACGACTCCTCCTCGAACGACGTATTCGTGTCGCGATTTTTATCGGCGAGCTCTCCTCTCTCCCTCCCCCCCCCCCTCTCTCTCTCTCTCTCTGTGAATCGCTGGCAGTTAGAATCGTTTAGAGCTTGTCCGCGAGAATTAGCGCTCGCCGCCCGGGGAATTATTGAGAGGCGCTCTCGCGATCGCGCGGCGCTGTATATATACACGATAGTTCGTGTACGCGCTTCCATTAGAGTATGCATCGAGTGCCATTACGATTTGGAGCGTAGCCGTAAATTATCGAAACAACTAATTATACGCTCAGGCGAATTGCGAGCGCGATCCATCTGTTAATCGCTCATACATACGCGATGCGAGCTTTAACTATTCAGTGGAAAATGAGCTGAGTCCTTTATATATATACATTACATAGACGGGACTATAGCTCCGGTAGCTCTCAGAGCAAGGATAATCTCTATCCCTCTCCCTCTCCCTCTCGATGAAGAGTCTTTTAACGAAATAAACAGAGTGCGCGTGTATATTCCTCGAAGAAGCAGCAGCAGCAGCAGCAGCAGCAGCATCAGCGACGTCGGCGGCAGTAGCTGCGGCGCAAACTTTGAAATTGCGGTATAATTTATTCGACATAAATTATAAAGCGCAAGTTTTCACGCTGGAGCCAGAGAGACGGAGAGAGAGAGAGAGAGAGAGAGAGAGAGAGAGAGAGAGAGAAGCTAATTCACGCGCGAGCGCAGTAGTCTTTTGAAAACAAAATATACTCTTATATATACGACATACATATATAGATGTATATAGCGACGGTGGTGGTGCTACTGGCAATTCGGCCGTACTAGACTGCGTTCATCATGGCGCATATTAAGTTTTGGGAAACATCGCTTAGGTAACTTAAATATAAGCCTGTCAAAGTACCGCCGAAATCCTGAGTAACTCCGTTACGCTTATTATGAACGGGCGAGCAGCACTCATCTTAATAAAAGCTCTTCTCTCTCTCTCTCTCTCTCACTCTCTCTCCCCCGCCTAATTTCGGCAAAGTCGAGCCCCAGCGATTTCATTAATAAATATTACAATGTCGCCGTGTCGCGAGAGAGAGAGGCGAAACTCATCCCTCATCCCCGGCGCTCCCGCCCCCCCGTTCTCTTCCCCTCTGGCTTTCGCGGATAGTTTTAAACGGCGCTTTTCCAACGCAATTATTGCAATAATAAACGCGCGAGCTCGGCTCTCGGTGCGGGCGCGCGTGTGATAAAACCGAATTTAAATTCAATTCCATAAAAAGCTCGAACACTGCGAGAAATCCCTTCATTAATCAAAGCCGGCACGCTCTCTCTCTCTCCCTCTCTCGCGCGCCGCAAAAAAAAGAAACGAAAAATAAAACCAAAAAAACAAAAAAAAATAGGTGGAAAAACAAAAAGCCCGACAAACCGTGTTACCGGCTAATCCGCTTAGCTGCGCTGAAACTCCTAATAAAGACACACGAGACGGCGACGTGAAAAAATGCGCGCGATATCCCGCGCGGAGAGGGAGGGAAGGAGTGAGGGGGGAGAGGGAGGGAGAGGGACAGACACACAGAAAGAGAGAGAGAGAGAGAGGAACGTCCGCGCAAGTTAGCCGCACATTATAGGGGGCGAAGCTCGGGGTCATTTACAGTAATTGTCCCGATCCATTCCCGAGGCGGCACACGGCGGCGGTGCAGCTCCGCTGCTGCTGCTGCTGCTGCTGTGGGCCGCATCGAGTCATAACGCGCTTGTTATACTCGCTGGCTATCGATTATTCCCAATTATAATAACAAATGAAAATCAGGAGTAACGACTCGAGAGCGAGCGGGATCGTAAAGTTTCGAGCCGGAAGCGAGCCCCTCGGTGCGCTGGGTTTGTTTTCCAACTCCCTCTCTGTCTCTCTTTGCTGCAGCGCGCACAAACAGCCGAAGCGCTCGGGGGTGTGCGTGCGCGCGTGTTTCTGTCCCAGTCCGCGCGCTGCGAGCTTCCGCGGGAGGGGGGAGGGGTTCTTTTGAGTTTCTTTCCTCTCTTGCGGAAGAATCATTAGAAATCAGAGCGAAGACACGCGAGGAGAGCAGAGAGCATTTTTCCTCGTTTTGCTATAGGTGAAACGCCTTCGTGCATCGTGATTAAACGCTCTGGCCGTTAGCTGCATTGTCTGGGATAAGACTTTGTAAACTTTTAGCATGCTGGATTAATTTCTTGGTCTGGCGTTTTAGCAATTTTTAGTTTGTGGAATTGCAAGCTGATTTTATTATCTTTTAAATAAATATTAATGTATGGGTAGAGAAATAGTTTGTTAACCATTCGCGACACTGTATAGACAGAAATTATCTTCGATTCGACAGTTTACAAAGTCCTTTCAAAGCGTAAGCTTGTTCAAACTTTTTTTGTGGCCAAAAAAGCTCAAACTTCAATGTGTATAGAAAACATAAAAATGTTTCTATGCATTTAAATTCAAATTCCTTTACTCGTACCATAAACAATACACTTCTCAATATAACCCCCAAAAATGGAACCTTTTTTAGTCCATCGATTGTTTTCGAATCCAACGACCACAATAAAAAAAGGTATTCAATCAGATTTACTGTTTTGCAACTAAAAAGTTAAATAGGTTTAAAAACAACTGAAACTCCTCTAATAAAGGATAATTTTACCTATACCTATCCTCTATACTATACGTACATTTAAGCATTCCAAAACTCAATCCTATTTATTTAAATTTCAAAGTTGACGATCTCGCGCCACCGTATAAATCAGACCTTGAATTTCCAAGAACAAACGCGAAATTTTAAAATGCACGCGCTTACAACCCTAATTTATTAATCTAATTTTTCGGTACACACACACACACACACAGACACCCCAGCCACCGTCGCGCACTACCTTTTCACGCGCTGCATAGAATTCACGCACTCCATATCCCGAAAACTAAAAAGTTCTCCGCGAAATTTCCATGACAATAAGATCCCTCGCTCAAAAAGCTCGGATCCGCAAGAGCGGCGGCGGCAACGGCACAAACAGCGCTCCATCAAAAAAGCCGTCCTTCTCTTCCCCCCACACCCCCCTCATCCCTCTCTCTCTCTCTCTCTCTTTCTCTCTCTCGCAGAACTGCAGTAGTAGGAGCCAGAAAGAGAGAGAGAGAGAGTGTAGTACGCCAGCCGTAGCAGAAGCCGCGATAAACTTGGCATTTCGCACGGAAGAAACTCGCTCTCTCGCTTGCGCCCGCGAGTTATACATCCTCGTAATAAAGCCCCGCAGGCAGACGGTGTTCGCGTTTCGCTCCTGTAAAATTGCCCCCCCCCCCTCCCACTCTCCCCTCCGTACATATACCCAGACTCGCGCTCGCGCCCACGCGCGCGGAGGCATATAAAACACAAAGACGAAATACACGCACAGATGCACTACGCGCGCCAGGCTCTCTCTCTCTCTCGGCTTAGAAGGAAAGCTCCGTAAATTTCTGGCGCTCGCGCGCCCTTAAATGCAATTTCGTACAGCCATTCGCTCGGATTATAAAGCGAGAGCCGCCGCCGCCGCCGCGCCGTCGTTCCAGTTAACACGCTCGAGCACTTATCGGAAATTATCAGCGGAACGTAACATCCATCGCGAACTGCAGCTGCTGCTGCTGCTGCTTTCTGGGCTGCTCTCTGTAGCAGCAGTAGCAGCAGTAGCAGCAGTAGCAGCAGCAGCAGTAGTGGATCGAGAGGGCGCGAGCGCGGGGAGAGGGAAGATCGATCTGGCGAAAAATAACGTTTCGTTGCGCTCAAGCGGGAGGCCGCGCGCGAGCGCGCGGAGATTTCGACTCGATAGCGTACACGTGCGCGCAGCAGGCCTACTCGCTCTCTCTCTCTCTCTCTCTCTCTCGTGCAACGCGTATACGTGTGTGTGTGTGCGCGAGTCCCGAAAGTGACAGGTGCGCCGGATGTGCGCTTGGAATTTTATTTGGCTAATGAGTTCGGCCCTTTTTCCCCGCCCCATACCGTATACCCCCGCCGCAATGCGGTGCCCAGTGTGTGTACACACTTGTGCGAGTATACGCGGTATATAGTGTGTGCCTATAGCTTTCGATTTGGCTAATTGGCTTTGCTCTCTCGCTCTGTGTGTGTGTGTGATCCGACGAGAGAGCGGTCGACTAATTAAATTTACGATTTTACTTTATTTCGCCTCGTAAAAAGCAATCAGCGAAATACCTCTCTCTCTCTCGCACGTCCCGCCGCGGTGTCCGCGACGACTCTCGCGACGAGCGTTTCGCGGTATGTAGTACGTGCATTATTGTTAGGGACGGCCGATCAATTTATCACCAGACGAGATGACGTTATGCAAGCTATTTCGCGGCATGAAAATTAATATCCTAATAATGCCGGCGGTCGGCTATTCTAGCTCTCTCCATATACTGCGCGAGCGGCTCTCGTCGTCTCTATGTGCACGTCTGTGTATATGTGTGTGTGTGTGTGTGTGTGGGTGTGTGGGCGTGTGTGAATTTCAAATGAAAATTCCACTTGAAAATGCCGGAATCGATATGGAAGACTGGACTTAGGAGGGGGTGGGGGGGATAGGCAAAGCGCCGCTCGAATTTGGCCGGGGGGGAAATTGGTTTCGCAAACGCGCTTGTCGCTTAGCTGATTCTAAATTTAAATGGCCAAAATATTTGAAATGCAAAATGGCTAACCCAACAATTTTCCGGCTCTATACGTGTATATATATATATATACGTTGGTGCCCTGCCGTCGCTGAAGCCGCTCTCTCAGAGCTCGAGCTTGCTCTCGGGAGAAGCAATCTATAAACAAATAGTTGTCGAGACGAATACTCTCACGCCTCTTGCGAATAATTCATATTTTTCGAGGCCTTTCGGGTCTATTTGCGGCACACGCCACCCGTATACATATATATAGACGAGGCCATATAGAGGTGGAAAGTATAACTGGGTCTCTCCAATTTCCCGACGGTCCGCACAGGAACGGCCGCCGATGTTGTTGACCGATCGGTTTACAGGTTATAATACACTGCGTGCATCGCAAGGTTACGTTATTTCGCCGAGTCGAAAATAAAGTAGCGGCGAGGACACGCGATTGTTGAAAATTGTTAAAAGAAACGCAGCGATGACTCTCGCGTTAAAATTTGCAATTAACGTTACGCGCTCCATTAATTCGCGAAAAAGTGACGGCTGCTTTTTTTCGACGCTCTCTCGCGCAGCTCGTAAATTGCCCGTCACCGCGACCGAGAGAAAAAGGAAGAAGAAGAAGCGAAGAGCGAAGAAAGCGCGAGCGCGTGCTTCATATCGCCGACCGACCGATGCGAAATTGACCCTTCATTTTTCACCTCTCGCCGCGCCGCCGCGCGGCAATATTAATGCAGAAAGGACGAACGAGATAACACTTTTACGCCGGGGCTCCTATCCGAAGCTGCGAAAGCTCTCTCTCTCTCTCTCCCCCGAGCAGTCCCGTTCTCTTTTTCCAGCGACGGCTTTTGAGACCTCGTAAATTTCGTTTACACGGCCCGAGGATTCCCGCGGGCTTCTCACCTGTTGGTTTCGTTCCTCGGCTTCGTTAATGTAATTAGCCTCGCGCGCGCGCAGCAGTAATAGCGACTCAGATGTTGCGCGCCCCGCTATAATATGTACTGCCGCTGCCGCTGGCTGCCTGGCGTGTATCGAGCGTACACATAGCTTCTCTCTCGGTCTCTTCCTCTCATCTGCTGCCGCTGCTGCTGCTGAGGCGCAGTTTTTGCGCTATGCGCTCTCGCTCGCGATGGGAGAGAGACGCGGGTAATTAAATTAACGGATTCACGATGACGCCTCGATAAACGCGCATAATTCACTCCCGCGCGTCCTCGAGAGAGCTGTAGAAGGTGATTATTTAATCATCCGACGACGACGTCGACGTCGACGAGGGCTTTGAACATTGGGGTCTCGGATATAGCGCGAGAAGGAAAATTTGTTACTGCACAATTTTTAACCGAACAATTCCGATATCGCTGTATTTATACGCGACGCTCGGCGTCGACGCGGCTCTTTCCCTCGCAAGCTCGCGCAAGCTCTCCCCTTCGATATTGCGATTTAACGGTACGGCGTGTTCTCGTCTGTCGCCGGTGATTGGACGCGTATATTTCGATGCCATTAAAATTCACAATGGCTTCGGCCGTCACTCTTTTGCCTCTCTCTCTTTCTCTCTCTTTCTCGCTAATAATGAATAACCGGTGCGGCGACAAGCGTTTCTTCTTTGCAAGTCGGCGGAGAGAGAGAGAGAGAGAGAGAGAGAGAGAGAGAGAGCCGATAAAGCGCGGCGGGGGAGAGGAAAGGAGCATTTGAACGAGCTCGATTCGCTTTGAGAGAGAAAGAGAGAGACGAGGCGAATTGAAAAAAATATACTCTCTGCAGCCGCAGAAGTAAATTAAGGAGCGTAACAGTATAGGCAGCTCGGCAAATGAATTTTCCCGGTACATTTATTACGCGACAGAGAGAGTGTATGCATAGCCTCGTTTCTATCGGCTCGAGCCGCAGAGAGCAGTACGCTTTACATCCCGTTCGGTAATTTAGTTTAATGAGAAGTCAGGAGAGAGAGAGAAGAGAGAGGAGAGAAAGAGCCAATGGAAAAAATGTCGCGCACGACCTTCGCCGCCGCGATCGTCTCTCTCTTTCTCTCGTCGTCGTGTACGTCGCTCCCGGCTGCTTCTGGCGAAAAATAATTATTACGCCTCGTTTGACGGGCCATCACTCGGGGAGGGGAGAAGGGAAGGGAAGAGCTACTATACTACTACGAGGAGAAAGAAGACCGGAAAGACGCGCGGCTGCTGCCACACCGTAAAATCCGCAATAAATCCTCCGTCGTCAGAGTGTGCGCGCGCGCGCGTGTGTGTGTGCGCGTTGGCCGCCTCGTTGTGCATTCTTATTCATTACGCCCCCGCGCGCTCGCGACGTATTTCCTGCGTTTGCTTATGTACGTGGTGTATAATCGTATAGACCCTCCGTCTCCGCAATGAACATTAGTCGACGGGAAGAGAGAGAGAGAGAGAGAGAGAGAGAGGCGCAGTGTGCGAGAGAGGGACGAGAGCGTACGCTTTCAACGCTCGCAACCCACTACGCACACAACTAGCCGTAGTCTGTTTTTAGTGCTGGCGCTGCATGCGAAAACCAATTTCGCAAATTAATAGTGGCTTGCGGCTTTATCCTTTATTGCTATTGCTTTCCTTTATTTGCTGCTGCTACTGCGCTACTGCCGCGGCGGCGGCGGCGCTGACCCGACTACTACTACTCAGCGGAGACAACTACTCTCGGCGTCGGAGAGAGGGAGGGGGGGAGGAAGAGGTCTGATGAGATTTTCGTTTCGCTCTTTCGTTGTTTTCTTTTTTATTTATTTCTTTTCGCCGAGTTTCGACTTTCGGCTGAGCCGTGTGTATTAGCGAGGTTGTCGGTCTCTCGAACTGCGACGCGACGATAATCTTTGGGACTGCCACACTGCGACACGCACGAGTCGTTCCGGGAATGGGGTGTGCTATTTTTTAGCTCGAAACATCTGCTGCTGCCGTTGCTGCATTGTTTATGGCTCGTTAGATCAGTGGGACTTGTTGTATTCTGCATGCGATTTTAATTTTGCAGTACTTTAGAACAAATTTTTGTCTTGAAATCACTTTTATGTAGGTAGGGACAAGACGTACCCTAAAAAAGTTACAGCTGAGAAGCTTTTATCATGAAGTTGCATAAATGTTTGTCATTAAAAAGTTTGCATCAACAATGTGCGGCGCGCTTTTTAACGTAAAAATTCACTATTATTTTTTTAAAAGTTGTCGAGAAGACGTGTTTGTTCGTAATTTCTAGTTCGTACTTCTTTTAAACAGTATACAACGTGTAATGATATTTTAAGGATATGTTTACAACTTTTCTTGTTTTAATGATGTTTTGGTGCAAAAATACTGCAGGAAATACTTAAATAGCGTGACTAATTCATAATAAAAATATGAACTAGCTACGCTGTTTTTTTGTCACGATGAAACCAATTGTCTCTCCAGCAGGAAATAAATACGCGTATCTCACTGCATCCTCATACTTTATACATGAAATTTTAATCGATCGCTCTGCTCTTATTGACATTGCCAGCGTCTAAGACGCAATTTGTTGTTTTCAGAACGTAAAATTCATTGCACACGGTACACCATTACGCGTCTCCCACAAAACCAACAGAGTTATTTTTATAAATTTTTGCCGGCAATGCCAACCCCTCCCCGTATAAGTACCTCCCGCAGTAGTGCGCGGCTGTATAATGGAAGACACGTCGCGCAATTTCATTGTTTTTCACAATTTGCATACCTCGCAGTTGAAAAAGTATAGAGTACAGCCGCGTCGAAGGGCGTCGTTGAAACGTTTACACGCGCCCGGTAGCTCCGCGGCTCTCCCGAACTATAAACCTTGGTGGTGAAAGAACGAAAGAGGAAAAAAAAAAGAAAATGCAAAAGAGCGCGAGCCGCGCGAGAAAGAAATAGGAGAAAAATTTTTTCGCCCGGGCAATAAGGGTCTCTCTCTCCCTCGGCTCACCTCGAAATGTGCATAACGAATTATTGCAGTGTGCGCTGGGGAGGAGGGGGGGGGGCGCCCTGGCAGTTACAGAACATCGAGCCTCGCGCTCGCTCGCTCGCTGTACTTACTCACTTTCGAGAGTTTGCCCAGACTTAAGGTAGCTCGCACTTGCGGCTTGAGCAAGCAGCTCTGCATACAGGCACGCGCGCCCTGCAGGTACACACACACACACACACACGCACGCACACACGCTGCAGGGAGTGTATAAACGCGCGCGAGGCGACGCGGCGCAGGTGCGTTGATTGGAAAGTCAAATATGAGGAAGTCTGAGGGAGGGGGGGAGGGGGGAGGCTTGTGGGAAAACTCTCCGGAGGGACTTACGCGCGTAATTCGACGAGGCATGAGCAAGTTCGACAGCTTGTTTGCGAGTAAGTAGCTCGCGCGCGACTACTGTGTGATTTTCGACTTTTCGACGGAGCGAGAGAGAGGTTTATGCACGCGCGTGTGGAGTACGCGGGGGAAAACGATGCTTTTCCACACGCGCGCGACTGTTTTATTAACGGGACTCGTGCGCGTACGCCGGTGTGCATGGGAATTTCGGGCCGCGTTTCTCTTTCCAAATGTATACGCACCTTTTCGGAAAATCGAACGAGTGAGAGAGAGAGAGAGAGAGAGCGAAGTACGCGGCAGCGGCTGTTTCAAAATTCACACCTCCTGCTCTCTTTCGAAAAGCCAGAGCGCAAAAAGAGGTGTGAACAACCTGGCCACGCTGCGCGCAGCACTTAACGTTTTCTCTCTCTCTCTCTCGTCGCTCTCGTGTGTTCGTATATTCCTTTTTTTTTGTATTCAGCGCGCAGCAGCGGTGCGCTCTCTTTTTTTCCGCCCTCCAATTCTCGCGCAGCGCGCGCGTATGTGTTTCTCTTTCGTCAGCCGCGCTGCGCGTCGCGCACGTGACGTTTCGAGTAAATATATTTCCAGCTTTTTCTCGCTCGCTCTCCTCCTGCTTGACCGTGACGCGGTTACGGCCGCTGAGCACGAGCTAACCCGGATTCCCGCCGCTCCGAGAGAGAGAGAGAGAGAAAAAAGCAACGCACACAACGCAACCGTTTGGTAATCTAACAATCCAGCGGCGCGCTGCCAGAGAGCGAGAGAAAAAAGCAGGTGTAACGCGATGTGCCACTTTCCCTGTCCGTCGCTCGTTACCCTTTTTTTTCCGCCCCTCGAGAAACCCGCGTGATGCGATACAGTCGTGCTACGCGACGCTGTGCTTACATTCCGCTGCACTTGCCGAGGGCTCGATAAATATCTCCGACGCAGAAGTACACGACGTGAGCGACTGCAGTGCCGCGCGACATCGAGATGTGATTTACGAGCGACGTTTGCCACGAGTACGAGCATTGCACTCGGGTATGGGGGGATAACAAGCCAAAAATTAATGAACGCCGACGGGCTTTTATCTGCGGCGTAGTCGCTCAGATCGATCCCCACGCGGCATTAGAGCCATTAGCCCGAGCTAAGCGTCCGGGTTTCACGCGATAATTTACCGACCGCAAATCAAACCCCCGCCCGCGACGCTCCTCTCATGCGCGTCTTTAAATCAGAACAGACGCTCGCTCTCGCGAATGCGCGAACGGAATGCGACTCTGGCGGGAGCGGAAAAGGGCAGAGAAATTAATCGGACGCGCGGCTCTGTTTACGCGAAACTACTGCGAAAGCGCTCGGCGCGATCATTATATACGCGCCGCGGAAAAACTCATTATCCGGATAATAAATTTATAATTCGCCTCATCGTCCGCAGCGCCGCCGAGACGCGCGAGGGGGGGGGGGAGAGAATCAATTGTATTTTTAGCCGGCGGCGGGCGGCTACCGGCTATACGAGAAAAGAAGCTCGATATAGAAGAAAAAAAAGGAAGCGACGAGAGGAGAAATAAAAGGAGGTGGGGAAGGAACGAGAGCGCGAAGGAGATGAGAAAGAGGCTACGGAGAGAGAGAGAGAGAGAGAGAAGAAAAAAGGAGGAGATTCCAGGGGGCGCGAGCCTTAAATTGAAAAAAAAAAGTGGAAGTAAAGGGACACAAATATGTACAGAGAAGATGGGCCAGCGGCGGCGGGGGGAGAGAGAGAGAGAGAGAGACGAGAGGAGAGAGGCGAGAGAATATTTGCCGAAGCGATAGCGAGAAAGTTCGAACTATCGATTCTCGTCATGCCTCGCGACGTATCTCTCTCTCTCACTCGCTCTCTCACTTCGTCTCCCTCGTGGAATGGAATCGAACGGAGGAAAAGTTCTTGCGCGCGCCGGCGTTGCTGCTTCCTTAAGTGAGGGGGGAGGAGGGGGCTAACTTTCTCGGGGGCAAATTCGAGGGAGTATACGCACGAGCTGAGGCTTCAGACGTCTGCCTCGATTTCCCATGTTGTAAACAAAAAGGGAGGAGAGAAGGAGAGAGAGACAGAGGGACGACCCCATTAGCCTGGCATTCAATGCTGCGTAGATAAGGAATTAACTGATTTCGTTTTTATTTGTTTCGACGATGGGGCTCCCCCACCCATCCCACTCGCCGCCTACTCGCCATACCTATATAGAGCTTCTTGTCGAGACATAGCCCGCGCGAGATATACATTGTCTTCGCGATTGGGAAATTGAAAAAGTGGATTAATTACTGGGCGCGCGGCTCTCGCTCTCGTGTACACGGGCCGAAAATGGGATATTCGTCGACCCGGATCCTCGCCACCCCGGATGTTATCTTATCTAGAGCGAGAAAAAATATTCTCATTCTTTTTTAAAAACTTTGTTGAAGGGTGACGAATATTCGTGATCCAATTTATTTATTTATTTATTTAGATACGCGGTACACAGGTTACATCTACATAAATTTTGCATCTTGCACCTTATCTCTTAACTTTTTGCTCAAAGAAAAAAGGACATGCGTTTTGTGCGCAGACAAACGTATGTATAGACTGTAGATACTTGCCCTTGGCTGTATCCCACAATGACGACTCGCTCGCTAATCTCTTATTCTTTTTTCGTTCTGTTCCAGGTGAGTCGACTTTGACAAACATCCTCGGCGTGCGTTTGACGTCACGTTTTTTCGTAAGTACATAATAGCCAATACAGCGTCGAAGAAGAATACAAGGCTCGACCGCGCGTTAATTATGTCCAAACAGAAAATTCCACGCCGTATATATTCCTCCTCCAAGGAGAAGTGAAAAATCAGTAACGGCCCATCAGGGTTGGAGCGAAAGAGACTCTAATAGCACCTATTGGCAAACTAATGCCTGTCCATTAGTATCGCATTATCCCCCAAACGATCGCCTCGGCTCTTTGCGACGCCTGTTTGTATACATTAGTCTCATGGCCTGAACTTTTCGGCGAAGCAAATCGATCAACTTTACATATATACCTGTACACCCACACGCGCTGAAATTCGCAAAGGCACGAGAGAACAATACTCTCTTTTCGGGCGTGTGCTTGCGTGCGGCAAAGAAACTTTTTACGCCCGCTCGTAAAAAAGGGGGGGGAGGAGGGGGGCAAGAAAAGGATACATATGGAGTAATGAAGTAAAAACTGCTGGGTGGCTGCAATACGATCGCGAGTGAAAAAATAAGTCATGCGTCATCTCTTTTTCCCGCCGGAGCGCGCATAAAAAGCGCTCATCCAGTAAAACGCTTTCCGCTACAGTCGCGTACGTATATATCGTCGAAGGCCCACCGCGATCGGCGCGGCTATTTACATCACGTGTATGCGCAACGCGACGTGTGCTTGATACATGCACACCGTCCCAAGGTGAATTAGAACGAGCTAATACAAGATTTCCCGGGCATCGCTCGGTCCAGGCGGTGTGTAGGGCACTAAAGGGATCCCGATAATAAATATTGATAGGTCACCGAGGAGCATATCGCACGATATATACACGCGCTCAAGACTCCTGCACACGGCGCGGCGAGACGCCGCATATGCCGCGCGCGCACATCCCATGAGCAGAGAGATGAGATGGAAAGTTTCCCCGAGTCCCATCGCATAGGCGCTTTAAGCTCGCCTTGCGGGGGCGGTGGCGGTGAGGCGGTGGGGGGGGGGGGGAGGGGGTTTCGGCCGGAACTCGGAGCTCGCTTTTTTTCCCTCCTCCCGCCGTAAATGTAACATGGAAAATTTTTTCCAGGGAATTATCCTCGTAAGGAGTAGAGACGGCGCGCATGTGGGCGCTGTATATATACGGGGGTTCGCATCGTCGGGGATGAGCTATGGCTTTATATATACGCGGGATATAGCTGCGCTGCACACCACTGCACTGAGTTGCTATATCTCTCGCTCTCTTTCCGAGAGAGAGAGAAAGAGAGGATATATCGTGTATTTATACGACCGGGAAATGAAAGTAGCTAGTAATAGTAGGAGTCCCTTTTTTAAAAGTTTGCCGATTTGGCTGAGCCGAGTAAATATTCCGTTAATGCTTCTCCCCCTCCCCCCGACTACCCCCACCACTCCTCCCGCCTTTGGGGGCTTTACGGCCTTTTTTCCTCGTCTCCTTAATATACAGAGACTCGCCTCCTCGCGGCTGCTGGCCTCCCCCCGACGTCGATGAAGAGTAGCTCGAGACGCTTTATGCGCCTCTCCGCCGCTGCTATATATATGCTATATGCGGAGAGTCGCGGCGGCGGACGAAACTTCGTAAGAATGGGCAGGCTATGCGGCGCGTTATATCTATAGAAAAAAGAAAGTATATACATTTGCATATTCAGGCGCAGATCGATGACTCCGCAAGTTCGCCGGCAATATTTCGAGGCGCGCTATACACACTCTCTTTCTCGGGGGCACTTTAAGCAGCCGACGCCACCGCCGCAGCTCCTGCGCGACGTCGTCGGCGGTGCTTCATCAAAACTTAATTAATGGAAACGTTGCATTAGCGACGCGCTCGCGCTATCATCATCAGCATCATCGCCCCGCAAATACTCCGCGCGCGACGCGTTAGTAAATTAGAAAATTAATCATCTACTTAAAACGCGCGCAGGCTCTCAGCCGCGTGGCGGCGCAACAAAGCCCTTCGCTCGCGCGCGACATTTTTTATAGAGCCATCTTTTTTACCTTCCCAGGAGCTATACGTGTATAGTATAGTATATGTACGTATATATATGCGCAGCGACGTCGGTGCGGCTGCGGTACCGGCGCGCATCACCTTATCGCCGCCTCACCTACATCTCGCTTTTTTCCCCTCCTTATCTCCCGGCGTCGTTGTCTTCCGCCGGCAGCAGCAGCAGCGGCAGCAGCAGCACCTCTCGGTGTCATAATACGTACGGCATTCTCGGGGCGAACTCTCCGGGCCGCACCTAATGGAGTTTGCGTGTTAAAGCGCCAGCCGCCGCCGCCGAGAGGACTCGAAGCTGGAAAAGGCGGCTGAGAGTCTGTCTCGGCGGCGACGACGACGACGACGACGACGACGACGACGGGAATTTTCGATGACGGCGCGGCGCTACAGATCTGTAGTCGACGCGACAAAACGTCGGGAAATCCAGCACCCGATTCGGGAATCGTCCCGGCAGTGCGTGACTGTACATCGTCGGCTCTCTTACACACTGGGAGTTTCCAAATTATTTTCCAAAGAGAGAGAGGGCCGACTTGTGATGTATAAATTTTGTACGATCCATTGAGCGCGAGCCGCTATATGCGCTCGTCGCTCCCATCGATTCTAAGCGCGTAATCCACGATTCTATTTTATACCGAGTCCTCTCGACTGTATGGGCTCTCAGTCTCGCGTCTCTCGCTCCCTCAGAGTCTCGGAGAGAGCGAGAGAACGAAAAGCGCCGGGGAAAGAAGTGAGAAGAATGCGGAAAAGCAGGAGAGTGACCGGGAGAGAATTCTTTTCTCTATTCTCCCTCGAGAATGATAAATCATTGCAGGGAGCCCGGGTAAAAAGGCAAGCGCCGGAGGGGCCTGAGGTACGGGGAGGGGAGGGGGGGGGGGACTACAGGTACCCGGACACTCGTTAATCCTTCGCTGCTCTAGCCCTCTATGTATATCCATATATAGCCAGCCAGTCCCCCCCCCTCTACCCCCCTTGCGTTGCGGCTCTTTCAATTTTTCTCTTTCTCTCCGACGCTCTCGCGCGCGCTCCTGTCCGCGCGTTACCGTATATAAGTTTTCTCTCTACTACTCCGCGCTGCGTCTCACTATGTGTCTGTGTGTGTGTTTTTTTTCTCGCGCGCGCGCTCATTTGAAAGAGGGAGTCGACTTTGGCGCGGCAAATTACACTCTGCGGGAAAATTAATCGCTATGCGCCTCCAATTGAATTTTCATTGAATCTTTTCCGAGTTTAAATTAGTCGTCGCGATTCGAAAAAGATAATTCATATTGCGGGGATTGTGTGTCAAGATACTGAAGAAGTGTTTTACGTGGGTTCTTGTTGATTTAGCGAAGTATTTTGATGTTGGGCAGCAGTACGTGTCACTTAGACAATTGCGTGCTTCAATTGCTCGCCGTCATTGTATTCGAATGTTTCTATGTATATTGCATTGCAATTATCCTTTTGAAAAAATTAATTATAAATTTTATTTTCCAATTAATGAACTTTATTAGCACCTCTCCATCACGCTGTGCGTTCCATCAATTATTTAAATTAATCAATATTAAATACTATTTTTCACGTATTAAAATGATTTGGTCTTTTGGTTAAATAATCTGATTGAATTATTCAATTTAATTGCAAAATCGTTTAACTTTGTTTCAAGAATTCACCTTTATTTGTTTGTTTATCTTTTTGAAATCAATATTTACATACCAAATTATTAAAAGTTACTCAAATATATATTGAATTGATATAGAACAAATATCGAGTCTAATTTTACCTATCACCCTTGAATTCATCTTTTATACTTTTAATTAAGTATACTTATATATATACACAATTTTATTTAATAGCCTACTTCGCGCTACCTCGCGCGCGGGCAAAAAAATATTCCTCTCTCTCTCTCTCTCTCTCTCTCTCTCTCTCTCTCTCAATGAATTAATCTCCATCTGCCCCGGTCGCCTCCGCAGTAGCTAGCGTCTCTTTTTTTTCCTCCTCGTCACGAAGTTTCGTGGAGTGTCGAGCGAGAGAGCGGCGCCGCCGCCAGCGAATAAGACCTTTTCTCGAGTGCCATTTTCCTCTATCTTTCACGGCCCATCTCTCTGATGTGGCGAGCTGGAAGCTCCCGCGCGTGTACGTATGTGTCTGTGTGTGTGTGTGTGTCTGCGCCGGGGATTTTTTTTCTCTCTCTCTTCCCCGAGACGCTGCTGTGCATTCCTCGGACCAGCGAATTCGCCGCGGCTAACTGCGCTCGGATCTCGATATTTTCGCAAGCAAAGTGCCACTTGGCGCGCCGGGCAAGAAAGTACAGAAAAATAGGAGTATAGAGGAGTGGGAGCGAGAGCGAGAGAGCCTATTGCGGCACATAACTCTGGCACTTGTTCTCTGAATTATGGTGCGTTCTCCGGGGCTGATGTAGTAGCGCATCTTCGCTCTCGCGGTGATGCATGGCTTTCCACTTGTGCCGCGCTGCGCAAAGTGGTTGCTCTGTCCCCCCACCCCATTACTGCGCCGATGCCGCACAGACATACACACACACACCACTCCGGGATTCGGGACTCCGAATGCAACGAGTGCGCTATACGTATACATTATATATATATTATATATATATACGTTATAATGAAATTTATCTCACGGATACAAAGCGCCATCGACGCGCTCGCGGACTTGATCGAGCGCTTTTCTTATGCGCGCGGCCACCTCGCCCCTTCTATACAGATATATTATATATACGTATATAATCTGGTATTCGAGCGCGCGCAGCCCGCAAGACGGATGAGTTGGCCGAACTGCGGCTATGGTAATTTTCGAAGCGTATGCAAAGTGCTGAAACTGCGCTTCGCGCTCGAGCTAGACATTGAGACGTTTGGTCTGTTTCATTGATCACGTCGTTCTCTCGGCTCTTAGGAGAGCATCCGTTCGGATTCACTCGCGCTGCTGCTGCTCGATATATACACAGGCGAATCCTCTTCGGAGTCGAGAGTCACTACGCGGGTAAATTCGGCTATTGTTTCTGAAACGCGCGCGTCGCGTGGCGGGTGTATTGCGAGTGAGTGAAAAAAAGCGAAGCGATCTTCGTTCACTCGTGAATCAGCGCGCGACGCTTATCTCGCGTCTCGACGAGCGAGTCGCCAAAGTCATCGGAGCGGATTTTTCGGGAAAAAAGTCTCCTCTGTTTAACATTCCGGAGAATCGTTGCGGAGTTTGAATAGCGCTTTGCGCTTAGTCACGAGAGACTCTCTCGCGCGCGCGCGGCTACAGCGAGCATACATGAAATGTGTGAATGATAATAAAAAGCTGTTATCAGCGCGGCTCCGAATGAATCAAAGCGCTCTAAATAAATGTCAAGGTTGCGCGTCGGACAGCGAGGAATCGTATGCGCGCTTGCAGAGGGGCAAAAACGGCGTGACAACTAAATTTTAACGTTAATAAATTACAATGTATCTCACGGTACTCCTATATTGGGGCCGTATTATGCAGACTTTGAAAATACACTGGAGTAATTTAAAAATGCCTATAACGTCGTCGTAACGTTGTATAGCTGATGTTATGCTGTTCGATATTACCGAAGTTTCTTATTGACAGCAGAAATTGAAAAGCGTCACATTTACCATCAAATAAAGTTACGCCAAGTCTCGTAACAATACGTAACGACTGTAATTACGCACTGCCGAAAATCAATTCAATAATACGCAAGAAGAATTAATTGTTCAATATAATCGAATTTAATGTACTAACCGAAAATATCAATAACTTGTTAAAATTTTTTAAAATAATGCGTAAAGTTTGCTTTAAAGGTTCTTCGTTTATTACACTGTCTCATTACGTGCGCGCGGTCGAAATTTTATTCCTACTCGGCAAAGTATCCGTTCGTAAAAATGAGCATTAAAAACTCGCTTTTCGTCATGTGATACGACGTAATCATCCGTTTGCACACAACGCGCACGCAGCGTAAAGCCCATAAGTGTTACTTGCAATCGTTAAAAATCGGCGTTATACGTTTATGCAAAAAATGTTTTCCTCCCTCTGACCTCAAAATCGCAACTTGAAGGCGAATCCAAAAAGAAATTTTTTCAACTCCCTTGCCATCCCCCCCTCGCGAAATACAGTATCGTCGTTACAGGTACTTAACGCACACGGCCTGACCCACACGCAAAACAGGGGGCTTTATCGACTCTGCAATTCAGTCGGAACTGTCAAACGAGAGCTTTTTTTCAGAAAAAAATCATTCTTCTCCCGGATTTTTATTGAGGAATCGAGAAAATTTACGATGGAAAGCAGCAGCAGCAGCAGCAGCTGTACAGTTTTCAAGATATTTTTATGACCAGCTGGCATACACCTATCAAAATATTTCGCTCTGACGTTTTAACTGATACGACCTGTAACTCGCTCGCTTGCCTCGCGCTCGCAATTTAGTTGTCAGAGCTTGTTTGATTTGTGCTGTATTTGAATATCGATAATTTCGCTAGTCGACCCGACGCGCGCGACGCCGATCACTCCATAACCTGCTGTCTCCCACTTTTTCTCTGTATATACATTTTTCTTTCTTTTTTTTTTTGCTAATACACACGGAGAACACGGAATTGCGTGTCGTGTCGTAAAAAAAAGGAGATCTGCAACTGTTTCTGAAATCGAGATGTACGCAAGCGCCTTTACAGTTACGTGTTTACGTGTTAAAGCGCGAGTTTTACTGTTTTGTACTAACGTCAATGTTTAGATTCACAGTTTTTGTCAATATTGTTCTTCAATGTATTTTGTGCGACCTACGCTTGGCGTATTTTTTTCTGTGTGATAAAATACAGATGTCGATACCCAAATTAACGTCATTAACACGAACCTCTAAGTCAATAACTTTTTACGCGTGCTGCACGCCTTAGTTTAGTCGATAATTTTTTTCCCAGTGAAGCCGCGAGATTACACGCCAAGACGCTTGCTTCTCAAGTCTTAAGAATTATTTCTTGAGAAATAAGGAAATTTGTGTTTAGCAAATAAATGCTTTTGGCGTTGCAGTGAAGATTTTGGCTCGCGGGCTTTTCGACATGTAAGATATGACATTGAAAAAACGTTTTCTAACTCATTAATAACGGCTTGAGTTACATTTTTATGCGTGCAATATTTTGTAAAGAATTCGTGTTGTGCATAATGATAAAAAAAATGACAATAATACCTCAACTGAACTCCAATGTTATGATCAGTCTTCTTCACTATTATTTCCTCTCAATTACGATATTTTAGATAAAACAGTATAGCCAGAAAAAAATTTACGTGTACATATATACATCCATAATTCGAGTGTTTTAAAGAATTCAGTCGCGAATTCTTTCGAGATAAGACTCCCCCTCCCCCCTCGTCAGTCTCACGAGAGCATCAAAGAGAGTTAAATCGCGTCGTGCACCAAGAGCGGATCATTTTTTTTTTGTCGCAGCGCGTGCTCGGCTCTGACGTAGATTATTTGTAGCGCCGCGCGCGACGATCGAGCGTACGCGTACATACTGTATACATGTTTTTTAAACTCTATCATAGTGCCGTCTTTATCTCTGCGCTCTCGCGCTCTCCGTGTGTGCGTTTACGAGGTTTATGGACGACTCGTCAACGATCAAGAATCCCATTCAATCTTTGATAGCTCGTCGCGCGCGCGCGCGGAGACGTTCGAGGACAGATAAATCAAATAAACAATCGTCCCGCTGTTGTTTGCCGCGTGAATCAAGGCGCGTCGCTGTTATAAACGCCATCCTTCTCTCTCGTTCCTTCTGTAACGCACATATCGCGCTGACAGAAAACTGCTGCGCACAGACGCCTCCGACGACCTATGGGTCAGACGCTCAGACCTGGGAGTAAACAGTATATATATTATATATATATATGTGTGTGTACCGGCTCTCTTCAAAAGGTGTACACGCACGCATAGGTACACGTACACGTGCGCACACACGTACTTAACATCCCAAGAGCAAAGGAAGAAGCGCATCGCGGCAGGCGAGCGTCGTGACTGCGAGTCGCGCGCGCGCGAGCGTGACGCAACGCTCGTATATTTACGCAAAGAGATATGGAAAGAGAGAAAGACAATCTCGAAGCTCATCTCGTACACACACACACACATACGCGCGTATGCGCGCAGGTGAGCGCGAGAGGAAGAAACGGCGAGACGGGCGAGAGAACGAGGAAAGCAGGCGTGATTATCCCGACGCGCGCGCGCGCGCGTGTATTAAGTGAAAACGTGTCATATAAATAACGGGTCAGCGGCACACTGACTTCTCCGAGCGCCTCCTCGCTCGTATGCGTGTACAATATATACGTGTACACGCCTTTGTACGTACGTGCATGCGCGAAAGGAGGATTACCTCAATGAAGAGGGAGAGAGAGGAGGGAATGACCCCGGGACGACGACGACGACGACGGCGACGCGTGTTTTCGCAGCGGGAGAAATCCGGTCAATTTTTTTTTTCTTCCTCTCTTTACAATCCTTTTTTTCTTTCTCTTCGTATCGACTTTCGGAGAAAGCAGTGGAGGAAGATCGATTAGCCAAAAAAATGCCGCACCAAAAAAATCCTCGCGCGAGGTGAGGTTTTCTGTTTAAAATAAATGAGAAAAAAAACACGGACACTCTCTCCTGCCCGCGCGCGCGCAGGTTCTGATAAATTCGGGCGTGCGTAATTCTCTCTGGGATGTATATACCTGCGCGGCGCGTATACAGCAGATACAATATACGTATATAGGTGTCGCTTTATTTACGAGGCCATAAATATCGGAGGAACCGTTTGATTGCGCGATGCTTGCACATCGGCTGTTTACTTCTGATAAGCCGTTTATGTACATGGAAGACTAAGATTCCTTATACGGAAAAAAAAGAGTCGTGTACACCGGGCGTACGCGTGCGTCTGCGATGTGCAACGCGTGAAAGTAGAGAATTTTTTCAAAAAATTTTCGGAAGCCAAGCCGATTACGCAGTTGAACGAATGTGTCCGCTGTATCTGCATCTCTCGGTCGTTTTTAAATTGAGCGTACGCGAGCGATTGGATTAAAAGAAAAAACGTTTATTAAAGCTCTCTTGCAACTGATAATATAAATTGCTTACCGTGTGGAGTATACCTATCTGATGTGTGTGTAAATATAAAAGTTAGCCACACGCATCGCTTTCCACAAAAGATTCCTTTCGTAGATAACCGCCTGCAGATAAAAAATCTGCTCGAGTAGCCGTTATGCGATTCGCGACATTTCATTCGGTATTTATTATTAAAAATATGTCTGTTTGCAACAAACACGTGGAACGGCTTGAAACGGAGAATTCGACACTTGCCGAAAAATGGATGACACGACTCCCTTTGCCTCCCTGTCTTCCGCGCGAATATTAAGACAGCTCCGGACTCGTGAACGGGCAAAGAGAGAGAGCGAGAGACAGAGAGAAAGAGAATCGTCTCGGGGCCTTTTGCGCGCACTTGATTTGCGTCGAGGCTAAATATTTAACCCGGGCAAATCGTCGCGTCGTCGCGAGAGACTGCCGCGTTTTCCGAGAGGGTGTTTGTACGCGAATGAAGAGACAGCCGCTGCGACGGGAGATCAGAGTCGAGTCGTTTTTATTTTCCGTAATTGCGCGATTAAATATTGAGGATGTTTGCGGGCACATTCTGATTTTGTTTGGACACTCTCTCTCTCTCTCCGTCGCTCTCTCGCTTTCGTTGCTTATATATTTCGAGAGGAGCCGCCGAGAAGTTCCCCGTAAAAAGAGAGCCGAGAAGAGCGAGAGAGTAGAGGAACCGACGCGGGTACTTTAACGTTAACAAGAGATTTAATTTGCGCGAAGCAGAGCAGCAGTCGTCGCGGGGAGAGGGGCGTGTGCTTCAGTTCTTTTCTCTCTCGTTTTCTCTCTCTCTCTCTCTGCCTCGGCGGAACTCCTTATGTTTAATTAAATGAAAATGTCGTTATAATGCAGCGGCCTTTTAAAAACGCAAATCACCGGGTCATTTACAAAAGGTACGAATTCCTCATTGCGCGCTCTCTCTCTCTCTCTCTCCCGCTCGCGCGCTGACTCTCTCGCGCTCCATTTCTCGCAGCAATATTGCGTAAACTAATGAAAAATTTTAATTAATGAAAGAAAGCCTCAGCTGCCTTCGTTAGTTAATTAGAAAGCTTTATAACCGTAGTCATTCTGAGGCGGGGGGGGGTGGGGGGGGGGTGTATACGTATGCTTATACACGGCCCCCCTGACTACTCTTGGGGGGTGGTTGCGGAGGTTGAGGAAAATAACTCAACTACTATTTTGTAATTAAGTTGCCATCCCGCGCGCTCTCAAGCGACTGACCTTGCTTTCGACGAATTCGCTTGCGTTTTATTAAAAGCTATATACGTATACGTAAAGCATATATTTTTCGCTCTCTCTCTCTCTCTCTCGCGCGCGCGCGCAAAGGAGATTCGAGAAATATTGCTTGCGCGGCGCGTCGAACGCCTCTCTCGAAATATTTTCCTTTAATCTCAAACCAAACGGCAAGCCGCTCGCATACGTAAGTAGAAGAGAGTATAGTACGTATACCTTCACTTTTTTTCTGGTTAACCCGCGCGCGTTGCAGCGAGGAGTAAGAGAGAGAGAGAGAGAGAGAGAGAAAACCCGATGCAAATGCTCCTGCGTGTGTGCACACTAGCAGCAGCAGCAGCGCCGAGGTAATCTTGCGGTTATTGCTTTGAAGTTGACGGGTTTCTTTCCTTTTGTCGTGGCGGCAGTAGCAGCAGCAGCAGCAGCTCCTTGTTCTTTGCTGCAGAAATAGGCTGCGCGAGCGCAAGCTTTTATATTTCCTCCGGCCTCCGCGTACGTACACGAACATACGTACGTACGTATACGCGTGTCTGTGTGCGTTTTTCCCTTTTACCTTGAGAGCTCGGCCGGCCTGTGGGGTGTATTTTGTTTTTGATAAACAGCTCCGTCGAAATAGCTCTCTCTCACTCTCTCACTCGCTGCGCGGGTGTCTCGTGGGCGTCGGGAGAGTTTCGGAGAGGGAATAGGGTGATTAGTAAAAAAGGTTTCTCTCGATCTCCGGGCCAGAAAGGTAAGCGCGTTCGGCCTTCGCGGGGAGACGAAGATTAGTGCAGCCTTCGAGAATTGAATAAATCTCCTTGTCTCGATTTATTACACGCGGCATGTTTTGACTTCCACGAAGCGAGCTGCATTTGGGATAGTCAAATTTTTAGCTTTGTCAAATCGCTCGTTCAAGGCGCTTCGCTCGTTCGAGTCACGGGATTTTTGGAAGCTTTTGTACGAATTTTGTTTTTTGAATTGTGTTTGTGTGCGTGTGCAAGTAGTCGGCGTTGGGAAAAAAATTAATTTTGAATTCAGCTGATGCGCTTTGCGGCCCCATGACGAGGTTTTCATTTTTAGAAAATATTAATTTTTAATTTTATTTCATGTGGGATAAAGTTTAAATATGTGCATTTTTTAAATAAACCCTTGCAGAGAATTAGACTGCAATGATATGTAATAGATGTGTGTTATTGGAATTTTAATTTGTTTTGGTTAATAATTTTTAAGTAAAAATACAAGTTGTCGATTACCGGTAAAAAAGGTTTTAATCCACTTGACATTTCAGACCGTTTTTAGGCAGTACAGGTTTTTCAAATATCTTAAACGAATGCAACTACGCCTAGTTTGTAAAGTAAATTATCTTATATAAATAATTGGCATTTTATTTTAAAATCCATATAGTTTTAAAATTAATAAGAAGCGTTTAAATCTCATATCCTATTACTTTTTCAATCTCGCGAATTAGCATCGATTCGCTCTTTTCCTCGGCAAAACAGGATGGGCTGCGCATCCGTGTAAAAGAAAGAAGAAAAATTAATTTTAAAACACTCGAAGGATTCATTATTCTGCGTGACACTGAATCTCATTGACTTTATGCTGTGAAAACAAGGGGGACGAGCTCCCCCCGTCGTTATAAATTCCCATCGTCGGATGCGGGGCTGACCGAACTCACCGGCATCAGAAGCATCACTAGCAGCTTTAAAGACGCGAAATTCGCGAAACACCGAAGAGAGTAAAGAGTGAAGAGAGAGAGAGAGAGAGAGCGGGCGAGGGATTATTAATAATTTGTTTGCTCAGCTCGGCTGGTGCTGCAGCGGCAGCAGCAGCAGCAGCTTTATCGTTCCGGCGATGGAAATTAACTTTCCGAGGCTAAGGGGCTAGACGCGACGGCGAAAAAAAAATGTGAAAAATAACCGAAGATCGCGCAGCAGCTGCACTCGCTCACTCTTTTCTCCTCTCCCTCCCTCTCCCTCTCCCTCTCTGTCTTGCATTGTCACGCTGTTTAATTTAATTTTTCCATACACCCCGCGCGCATACCCCCCTGTATATACACAGAGCGTAGGATCCTTTATACCCACAAAGAAAACAAATTGTGCGTTTTTTGAGCCGCGCGCGCGCGCGCAAAGTGTCGGGAACACGAGTACTTTTCTTTGGGGGCAAACCCCGCCGCCGCCGCCGCCACCGTCGCTGACGACTTGACGAGGACAAAACTCGTGAGATCAAAGGGACGTGTGTGCGGTAAAGCGACGAGCGCGCGCGCGCGCACCGAGAGAGAAAACGATTTTCTTCTTCAGTGGCAAAGGCAAAAACGAGCTGCTGCTGGTGCGCTGCGGCGGCGCCTCCGGCGCACTTGCATCGGAAGTTTGAAGACGCGAGATTAGAGTCCGCTGCCGCCGGTTAATGGAGAGAGCAATTTTCGGGGAGGATGATGCTGCCGCTGCTGCCGCTGCTGCTGCTGCTACTGCTCGCCGAGCGATAAAAGCGATTTTTTACTCCGTCAGTGCGCGCGCCCGCGTGGAGGCTTTGATGCTGCGTTATTTTTCGCTGACGTGCACAAATTCGTTATGTTATACGCGCGCGAGGGGAGGGAGCTGGGCCGGGGGGTGAGGGAATAAAAAAGAAACGAGGCACTGCATTTTTCTTTGCGGCTCGCGCGCATCTCTCTCTCTCTCTCTCTCTCTCTCTCTCTCTCTCTCTCGGGCTTTTTATTTGTAACGAGATAGGATTGAGCGCGCGCCGAATGAGGGGCAGGAGGAGGAGGTGGAGGTGGCGGGAGTAAATTCGTTAGCGAAAGTAAAACAACAGCTCAATAAAAATAAATCACAATAGCCCTTAGCTTCATTACCCGATAAAAGCTCTCGGCTCGAGCTCTCGCGCTATATACCGTGTAGTAGAGGCGTCGGCGTCGGCGGTGGCGGCGGTGGCGCTAGAACTCACTTAACCTTGGAGCCAAGCTAGCGCTACTGCGGCCCAATCTAATTAATCTACCTCCCAGTGAATTATCAAAGCCGCAGCGCGGCTGCTTCTCCTCGATCCTTTATTTAAGGAGAGAGCGAGAGAGGAAGTGAGCTTTCGAAGAGAGAGAGAGAGAGAGGGGGGATGGGAAATCGCGGCTCGTTCATTTTTCTCTTTTTACGGACTCTACCCGTACGGGTTACCCCGAGTATGTGTGTGTGTGTGTGTGTTCTTCAAGTCCCCGAGGAGAATTATCCGCCGATATCTCGGCCGTTTGCCTGATGCGACTCTCTCGCGCGAATCTAAGCGCCGAGCCATTTATCTTCCCCAGCTCGAATTGCCCGCCGCTCACTCCTGCAGCAGTGCGGCGCGCGCAGGTCTATCCTTTCTGTATACGAACTATTTCGTTTTCTCAGACCGGACCGATCTCTCGCGGAAAGGAAATGAGAATTAAATTTTATCTTTTATTTATTTCCCGCTGCCGAGGCTTGTACGGCCTCCCCCCCTCTCCGCAAGGCACTGAGCCTCTACATGAGCTCGATCGAGGAGAAAATGAATTATACACGTATAGCCATTCCTCGAAGGAGAAAGAATTTCAACGCCACGTATACACGTGCGCCGCGGCCGATCTAGCCCGCCAATTTTCAAACTTGTTGTTCGCTTATATACACTTCGAGATTCCCATCGCGCTGATTCTATTTCCGTCATTGCCTCCAGTATATGGCGCGCAGCCGCCCTCTGTGTGGGCCAAAGAGCAATCTTCGAAATTGCCCTCGAATTTCTCGTGGGCTCTCCTGCGCGCGTGCGTCCGTGTGTGTGTGTACACGAGTTCGGTACACGTATGTACATTGTACGTATACTGCCAGCTGGACGCATCGGTCGAATAAAGCCGCAATTGGTCCGAGAATATCACACGTACGTACTTACTCGCCTCGGTTACTCTCTCCCTCCCTCGCTGCGCTGGCTAGTGCGCTACGTGGTGCTCCCGGACTTTCTTATAAGCGAGAGAGGCAGTAGTGGAGGGCGAGGTTGCGCCCGTGAATTTATGATTTTAATTTTAACTCTCGCCCGCGCGCGCGCGCGCGCTCGCGGCTTCCTAATTTCGGATCGTACGTAATACGCGACTGATGCGTGCATTTTTGTTTGCTTTCCTGAAACTCTCTAGACTCTCGGGGATTAAAGTGCGAGGAAGGAGAGGGTTTTTCCAAAATAACGCCCTATCCCTGACATGGGAAATTTTCAATTTCGCTTCTGCGCGCTACATTACACGTATACTTATACACGCCGGAAGTTTATTAAAACTTGGGGGCGAGACTCACGTGTAACGGAAGGAAAAACGCACGCCGCAGTGAAATTGATAAATTTGCTACAAATGGGGCGAAGAAACTTTCGTGTGTATAGGGAATGTGTATGCACGAGTCCGAGGATGAAAAACTTTTGTGAATAGTGCGCGCCCTGTGTGTGTGTGTGTGTGTGGAAAAGATGTATGTACATATTTTTTTTTTTTGCCCTACGAGTATTGATTTTCCGCGCCCTTGGTATATATAAGAAATTCGAAACACCCCTTTTTATGAAAGTGAAGAATGTTTTAAAACGCCCCGGGTTCGAGTCCCCTACTTTTGAAAGTCGTTTCGGCAAGGCAAACTTTTGAGTTGTAAAGTTAGAACATCGGATAAATTATTACGCTGGATATAATGCGATATTGTCGGTTATAGAATAAGAAAAATAAATATTAACCACACCTTATTCTCGAACTTGCAAACAAAAGCCTTAATACGACCTGTTATATCGACCATATAAATGTGTCTCAATCTAAACGTCGATAATTTTTTTATTGTTTAAATTTTTAATTGCTACGTAATCAATTAATGCGAATGCAAGATCAGTGAAATTAAAGCAAACTAGTAAACGACTCGTGGCATAGTGTTACAAATGTGTACCTTCAATTTCGCTTTTCAGCCAATACCCACCTTCCGGTACGACAGAGATTGAGTGCTTTCTGCAGACGAAAGGATTAGCCGTCTTCTCGTTAGCAACCAAATTGAATTCCGAAAGTAAAAGAAAAAGAGAACAAAGCTTTCGTCTCCATAATAGCCAAGCGGCTTTCAATGCAAATTCTTGGTCGAACATCAAGACCAAAATTGGTTTGATGGGGACCACTTTTTCTTCTCGTATCTCTTAGAATTAAATATTTTTCAACCGTTCTAGAGGTTAACGTGAATACAACTGATAAATGTCAACATAGCTGAAAGCTCTTGATGCACATTTGTTGTACAGACGATATCGAATTAATGTATTCTGTGGAATGATTGAGTGTGTGGGGATGAGATGAATAGCCAGAAAACGAAGTATTGTGTGGTACAGGGGTGCTGAGAATACTAATGTAGACTTTGAAGATCTGTGTGGATATTATTCGTTTTTCTTATTCGTAATCTTTTAGGTCTTTATGAATGATTTTTAGACTATCTTGCGGCATAAAATTTTGTTCGATATGGTGATGTACACGAAGCGCACGTGTATCTAATATTTGCATTCATTACATTAAGTCAAAGTAAATATACTCTAGCTATTAATACCTTTCTCATTATGCATATTTACCGTTACATCCACAATTTTATTTAAAGAAGTTAACAATACGATTACTAATAAGTTTCTCAATTAGGAAAAGCCCTTTCAGTAGACCTCCCCATAATGCTTTCCGTTTATTATGCATGTTAAAAGCACACAAATTGGTATAGGATTATGTTGGTATAGATTGTTCATGTACCTCATTAATACAAGCTCGGTACACTAATTTCGTTTGTATCGAAAGGTCGTTCGTGTAAATATGTGGCAAATTCTTGGGTCTATAATATATTCTCCAAGTGAAAGCGAATTTCTAGGTAACTTACGCAAGGCTTTTCGATAAAAAAATCGCCAAACTTCCCGTTTGTAACGCTCAAGTTCAAGGTGCCTCGGAATTGTAATCACGATTTGATCCAACAACATTTAAACCCGCACGACGAATTTAGAATCGAAATTCTGCTTTGTACGCGTGCCCTTAAACGAAACCGGATGTACACTCTGCCGAGGCAGTAACAGTTCGTTTATGTTACTCAGAAGAGGCCGCGTCGAGAGTGCGCGGAATGTTTCTCTCTTCTCAAAATAATCAAGGGTATTCTCGAAGTAATGGCAGATTGTACAACAAGCTCGGCCCAACCACCGGAGAAAGCGCTGCATACGCCAAGATGAGTTTCGATCGCTTAAACAGTATCTTCGGAAAAGAGCTGGCTACTGCAAGCTTGGAAGAAAATTATACGACCGCGCGCGCGGCGGTCTTTTCATCTGACCGACGCGGTCGTTTGAAAATTTCACGAGGTCGTTATGATGTCATGGAGCCGTAATAAAAAATATATCCTCCTGTATTTCCGTGCAAACGTATATAGCACACGCGCTGTACTTACGGTGGAGCATCAATTATTTCGTACTAAAAATATAAACAAATGAACCGAGGCCCAAGAGTGAAAGATGATGAATAAAAAAACGCGGCGCTTCCATATACGCACTCGCGCGTTTCGCGAAACTCTCACTCGTCGCACACACTCTCTCTCTCTCTCTCTCTTTCTCTCTCTCTCGTGTCCGAAGTTTTAATTTACCGGAACAAAGGTGAAAAAGAGCGAGCGGGAGTAGTTTGGAAAAAAACAAAAGTTCGTCCATAGAACAATGCTCGAAAAATAAAGCGCAAAGCCATCTCCGTAATTCGCATTTTACGGCTTACAAGAAACTCCTCCTCCTCCTCCTGCCCCCGTGCGCATCTCTTATACCAACATCGCAACTTTTTTTCAAGTTTACGGATCGAGATAAAAATGTATCAGATTTCTCGTTTCACTCTCCCATCTCCGTATACAAACACACACACACACACACACACACACCCACACACACGTCGTGTATACCCTCTCCACCGACGTGGACTCGTGTCGGCTCCTTTATTTTTCTGCAACTCCCCGAGAGCGGAAGACGTATCGTTCCAAGTTTCGCGCCGGATATATTTTCGCGAGGTGTATCGAGTAACGATTCGAGACTGCTTTCGGATGTATTTATTGGCTCTCGGCCGTTGGCTGCTGCTGCTGCTGCTGCTGCTGCTGCTGCTGTGGGGGAAAACGAGAAAAGTAAGAGAGCGCGCGGGGCACAGATGAGAAAAATAAAGGAGAGCCTGGGAAAATTACGACTGGTGTGTAGGTCGGCAGAGAGGAAAATGGAGAAGTTAATGAGAGAAAAATTTCTTGTAACGGCGCGCACGCGCGCGCGAAACAAATGTGTACGGTCGGTGGATTCGAAACTGGACGCTGCTACGCGGTATTAATGTGGAAATTCATGGAGGCGCGGAGAGCGAGTCGTAATTTTTTTTCCCTCCCGCGCGCTCTCGAGTGCGCGCCGCACGTTTTTGCTTGTGTCTTACGTACGAAATCTGAAATTTTCATGGCATCTGCGTTGCGTATGAAGATATTTCACGAGGCAAATAATAATTCAGCTCGCGAGCAGAGAGACGCGGGGTGTCTCTGCGGACAAGGCGCCGATAAACGCTCGGGATCGCTCGAGAGCGACGAGTAGAGAAAAAGGGAAAATCAGAATCGAACTGGAAGCTAATGTATAGGTCCGTAAAGTTTATCCGGTCCGTTGCTAGACACACTCTCGCTCAGACGCAGACACACACAGAGTAGAGTCGCTGCGGGTCTATACAGAGCGCGCAGTGGCCTTCGATTTGTCTCGCGTCACTTGCGGCCTGCAGAGAGGCCCCTGCGCGCGCGCGTTGCGCAATGACAGATCGAGCCGGCGACGCTCGCTCGTCCCGGAGAAACCCGACATAGCCGTTGATTTATTCGTCGCCGAGGTTCGGGACTCGATGTAGTTGCACACACTGCTCTATGCTGCGTGTAAAGATATACGTGTGTATGGCGAGGCCAGCCTGGACAAAAGGTGTGATCGTCGGGGCTTGGATTTTTCATTGGACAATATGGGACGCCGGAAAGGGTTTTTCCGCGAAATTTGGCTTATCTTTCGAAGTGTCATTAGCCGTCGGAAACTCGCGTGTTAATACACTGTGTAACGCGTCGCTTTTCCTCCGATCGGCCGAAATCCAATAATCAGCTGTATACACACGAGTCCAAACGAATAAATACTTTAAGCACACCTGTCAAGGCGAACGGATGTAGCGGATAACCCGGAAGATCCGGCAGTAGTAGCACACGTCTGTCCGTTTCAGTGATCGGCATCCCGCTCTATCCGCCGCGGACAGGAACTTTTCGGAGGCTTCGACGCGCCGCGGTAATCGATTTGCCAAGTTTTCCAGGTTGGGGGGGGGGGGTGGGGGATTCGCCTCCCGCGATGATAAAAATCTCGGTGTCGCGCGCGCGATCCTTCTCGCGCGAAGCGAGGAAAAATGATATCGCGCGGCCTGTTTTCCAATCGTCGTGTACGGCATACACTCAGGAATTGGCTTTTTACTCGACTGTCACACGCGCTCCTGCCTTGGCCAATCAATCCTCTCCCGCGCGCGCGGCCGGCGTTGTATTTTTCTATTTTTATACTACTCGCGGCGAGCGATCGCGCCGGCGGCTCAAGAGCTTATCTCGCGCGCGCCGTTACGCGGCGCAGCGCCGTCCCGATATGTATTTCTCTCTTTTTCTCGGCGTCGTCGACGTCGGCGACGTACAGTTCGACGAGAGAGCTACTTCTTTTATCGATCGACTGTATTACGGCTTGGACAGCCGAGAATATTAATTAGAGGGAGGTGTACAGGCTTTCGCAAGGGAGGAGGTTTGTAACACAACGTGCAGATTACTTTTTCAGCGCCCCCGCGCTTAGGACGGAGCGCGTGGGAGGTGTGTATATAGATATATCGCGGAGCAGCGGCGTTTTCTAAGGAATAATAATGGATCGCGCCGGAGCCGGTTAAGTCGAGACAATTAGATTAGCGTTAATACTCTCCCTCTCTCTCTCGACTTCTCGATCGCGTGCATACTTGAGCGCGGGCATTATTAATCCTTCCATTAATTAACTCGCGATCCTCTCGGCCGGATGCGATCCTATTTTCCAATGCTCGCTGCTGCGGCATATAGGGATCGACGGTTGTGTGCTTTCGAAAAAAGCGATATAATCCCGTAAAAGCCGTAGTCTAGCGCCACTGCGGCCGCCATATAGCTCGCTTCTCAAAAAGTCATCTTCCATATATATGCAACGCGACATATATAGTTTATATACACAGAGAGAGAGAGAGAGCACACTTCCTGCTCGAAACGAACTATACGTACTACTCGCGCGTCGGTCATTCAGCTCTCGAGCCATGTAAATTTCAGCTGCGCGAAGTTCGCTCGTAAATTTCGAAGCGGAGAAAATAACCCGTAAATAATGCAAAGGATCTTTATGCGCCGGAAGATATTTATACGCGTACGAATATGCAGCGAATGAAAGGGAGAGAAAGAGAGAGAGAGAGAGAGACTTGAAAAGCGCAGAGACGACGACGACGACGACACGCCGCGGTTTTTTACTCCCGTGAAATACAACCCTCATATTGTTACACTTTGCTCGCGCGCGCGTATACACGCGGCGCGAGTGTACAGCGCGTGTTCTGTTTACGTTTTGGCTTCTTCTGCTGCGAGCGCGCGCGGAGGACAAAGGGAATTTGTCGTGCGGGGGTTCGAAGTGCAGTTCGAATCGTTCCAGTTATTTTCTCGGGTTTCCCGATCTCTCGCCGCTCTGCCTTCAGCCAAAACGTCGGATTTTCAATGAATTTATCGCTCCTAAAGTTGTACGGGGGCACTGCTGCTACGTCGCGTTGAAAGAGCCAGACGTTTTTCTCTAAAACGAGAATTACCTTATGCTGGATTATTGTAACGTTCCGTTGACAAGTGTACGTTAGCAAATGGTATTTTGGGGACATAATAGCGATAAAGACTTGGTGGATGCGTTGTAACATTCGTGTAGCACTTGCTACGACGACACCCCATCTCGCATACTTTTCTCGCAACAGCGGATCAAAAGTACCGCATTTCCTCCCTGGCGTCGAAAATCGAATGCGGTCGTGCTTTCGGCCCATTGTTGCGAGAAATAGCGTACCGCCCGAGGGATAATAACGAGCCCGTAGCACGTGTTTTTTTTTCACCCTCGCTTTCAACTCCGATGTCAATTTACACGTGTTATGGACGATAATTTTTCTCCTCTATGGTGGCGAATGCGTACTACGATTCCTACATGGACTATACGAAGGCCAATTTCGCCTTGAGACATCGGGTGGTGAAATCTGCGTTTACTGCGACGAAAGGCGTTCTCGAACGTTATTTTATATCTCGCCACGTTCCATAAAAGTGTCAGTTGCAATTCGTAATTTCTACGTGTTCTCCAAAAGTCTCCCGGGCCATATTGATTTTGAAAATAATTCGTATGAATTATTACATCCAGCAGAAATATCATTGTTCGATTCGGAACAATGCGAGCTGTCGAATTTTTCGAAAAACAAGCTACCTCAAATTTTATGCAGTATTCTGTTAAAACAAAAACGAAAAATAAAAAAAAAATGACAGCCAGTCGTATACAGTTACCCGTAAAAGCAAAACCAAAGCATTTCTTTCATTTTTATCCTGGTTTTTTTTTTTGGCAGGTATACGTATATGCATGTCGCAGCTGTTCTTCTCTGTAATAGTCTCCCATCCATAAACACAGACGCAGCGATAAGTCTCGGGGAAAAAATTCATTAATCCAAGCGCGAGTGTGTGCGTGCGCGCGAGAGAGGGAGAGCGAGAGAGTTCGCGTCGCGACTTCCTATTTGCAATACACAACACGTAGCATCGGATTCCGCGGCGCGTGTACACACAGAGGCGGACGTATGCGAGAGCGTATTTTTTTTCATACACACGTTCGCGAGCGCTTGCGCGCACGTGGATGCATCGTAAGAACATTCCTCTCTCTCTCTCTCTCCTCTCGGCATACGTATGCGCATTCTTCTCCTGCCCCGGACAGGGTCTCTCTCTTTCTGGCTCGCGAGAGAGCTTTTTCCTCTCTCAGCCAGCGCCTCGCGTAATTTCAAGCTCATTACTCATCTTTCGTTTCGCGCTTTTCCTCCTTTCCTTGACATTTTTTACGCCGAACGCCCGCCGGAGAGGGAGAGCGAGAGAGAGAGAGAGAGAGAGAGAGAGAGAGAGAGAGAAAGAGCACGAGAGCAGACTTTCTAATTTTTCTTCATCGTCGAATTTGCTTGGGCTAAAAGTTGCGCGCACTCTGATGAGTTCTCTCTCCGGTGTACTTGTACGCTTCTCTTTCTCTCTTTCTGGCTTTCGTCTGAGAAGAGGGGAAGGGGGGGGGGAAGGGAGAACGAGTTTGGAATGATATTAAAAAATGCTATCACTGGTTTGTAGAACTCGAGAGAGCGAGAGAGAAAGAGAGTAAGAGCAACTTTAAAATTTCTTCGGCGAGTGGGCGGCGCGGCTTAAGGAAAGGGATATGATGAGATCAATGAATGTTGATGTATTTTTAGTTACTTCGTTTCATGGAAATACTTTGGGAACAATCCGCTCTATCCCTGGGTCTGCGCAGCCCTCTCTGCGTAGCCTCGGCTTTTGTATAATGATACCGTGTTCTGCTGTATTATGCATTGTGCTGTCTGTAAAAGCTTTTGTATTTACTTATCTGAAAAAGTTTGCGCGAGTAATTCGATTTTAATGGCTCGCGCGCGCTTTGTCTTATATTATTATATATCTTCATTGCAGCTTTCTTTCTAACTCTCTTTCTCTCTCTCTCTCTCTCTTCTCTATCTGCGTCTCGTAAAGCTATATATATTGATAAAAAGAGCTCTCGCGGTTGATAACAGCTGTAATCATGCTGGGCATATTTGGATATCTTTCGAATCGAGATAAGATACTAGATAATGCCGTATCTATATAGAAAAAATTACGCAAATACCTCTCTTTCACCTCAAACAACAATATACACACACGTATATGCATCGATCACATATACTTCGCCCATCGCGCGACTGATTGGCATAATGGCTCCTCGCGGCTAAGAGGCGTTGAAAATCGCACCCAAGGATTTCGCGCAAATGTTCTCGCATAATCCGCATAATCGCAGAAAAAGAGGGATAGTCATCCCTCTTTTTCTCCTCCCCCCTCCCCCTCTCTCTATCTCTCGCACCTTATGAAATTCATACACTTGCCCGCGGAGCTCTCGCACGTGACGGCGAACACGTACTCCTCTTTAGCGTGTGTGGCGTCGGCGGCGGCTGAATTCGGCGATCGCAGCAGATTTCTTCTTTCGCTGACGCCGATTGTTCGGCTCCCGGAGCTTTGTCCTCCCTCGTTCGCGCGATTCCGCCACGTATATATAGTCGACTGTTTGATTTTCGCAGTATCGGCGCGAAAAACTCGCGACGCGCGTCCATTAAAACTCGACGCTGTATATACGTACGTGTGCGCGCGGACGACGGAATAAGTCAAGCGGCGGCGCGAGAGCCGAGCCGAACAATGCGCGCGAACGATCGCGTCGAGGGAGAAAGACAGAGAGACGACTGTGACGCGTATGTACTGCACAAGAAGTACACTTGATTGAACAATGCGGGGTTGGCAGTGTGCGCGCGCGCGGCTCTCGTTTTTCTTCGACTACTCGCGCTTGCAGCTGTCTCGCGGAGCTAATCGTCCGGCATATTAGCCCTTTAGTTGAAATTATACGCAAGTGCGCGGGTTACTCGATATAGTCGTGTATATGCAGGATTCTCAAAAAAAGAACCGGCTAATTATTAGTTTTTTTTTTTAACGCGGACGTAACTTTTGATCAGAGTATAGAATCTGAGCATACTTGTTTTGTAAATTAAAGCTCTTTTAAATTAAAGCTGCCACGTTTGAATCAAGATACTTTATCTAAAGCTCATTCGTTGTACTTTCTCATAGCGTAGTTCGAAATTGTATTTGTGCCTCGGAAACATTCGCAGTCACTGTTCTAGTATTTTATCGTATTAATTTTATATAAAAAAGACGTAAAATTAACATGTGGAAAGCTCTACTTTAAACAAAATTTTTCGAATTCTGGACCAAAGTGCATTTTGTTTTTTTTTTTTGAGAATTCGACATATACGTCAGGAACACGAGAATATCTGTGACCTGTCTTTTCGCCTTTATTAGATTGGCATGTGCTGAACCTCCGGGGGCGGGGGAGGGAGAGGGGTAACTATAGCTTGAAGGTCGGAGGCGGAGAGCCAACGAGGATGTAGGGCCCTACACAGGAGACGAGCTTCTTTCTCCTATCGGCCGTAACGGTGTATCAAGCCCTCTATATATGTATACTATATAGGCGCTGCTGCAGCGCTCTCTCGGCTTATTCCCATTACATCGTGTTCCGTGAATTAAGTCGCGCTCTCGCGTGGCAGGTTATTTTTGTCGGGATTGATGGGAAATGCGGCTGAATAATTGAATTCTCTTTCTTGAGCGTGCTCGCTCGCTCGCGCCCCCGCGCGCTCCTTTATCCACTTTGCCGAGGTCGGGGTGTTAAAAGGTTTTGCTTTAAAGTTCGAAGAGAGAGAGAGAGAGAGAGAGAGATTGAGGTGTATAGGCTGCTGTGTCTGACGCCGCCGGCGGGGGGGGGGGGGAGAGAGGGTATATAGCGTTTACACACGGATCGATTTAGCGCCTAACGACGTCTGCTTCTCTAAGCTGATAATTGATTTTCCAACTTCTTTCACACACACACCGCGATTTATATCATCATTCTCATTGCGAAATCTCTGCTCTCTCTCCCTCTCTCTCTCTCTCTCTCTCGCGGCGTAATTGACTCCGTTAATGGGACGAATCAAATTCTTGGCAATATCTCGCCCGGAGTCCTCGTGAAATAAAAGACTTGCACTTCTGCCCGTGCGTGCGCGCGTATGCCGTGTGTATCGCGAAACCGTAGACGGCGTCTATCTGGCGATGAAATTACATCGGCTGCAGCCGCGCACGCGTCCGCCTCAAGTGCCGGCAGCGCCGCTAAATTGCCGCAGCCTTCGTTTAGCCGTTTTCGGAACTCGAACTATGGGCTGTGCGCTGCGCTACTGCACACACGCGACGACCCCCCCGGTTTCAACCCCCCCCCCTACCACTCCCCTTCTTGCTTGATCTATAGGATTTTAAGAGGTCGGACTGTGCACACGACCGAAAGCCCAGCACGAGACTCTCTCTCTCTCTCTCCTGGTATTTACATGTTCGGGCGGGCGCTGTATACACAAGTTTCTGTGTATAGCGTGCATTAAGTGTATATAATATAAGCATATAAAATTAATGCATTGGAACTGACAGGAAACGTTTCTTTCTCTGTTTCAGGTATGATTCACGCGATAATAAAAGAGGAGAGGAGGAAAGGAGACCGTACGCAGTGCAGCGGCTGCATATTCCGTTTCATAACTCCGCGCAGCCGTAAGTGTTTTAAGCGCCTTTGAGCTTGGAAAAGACGTTGAAATGCCAACTGTCTCGTGTTTCCCTGAGTGCTTGTACACGTTTTCTTTTTTTTTTCTACCCGGCGTATCGAATAGCACATATTCTTCTTCGCTCGCATTCTCCACCGCGCCGCTACTGTATATACATGCCACATTGCGAAACGCCGAAATGGGAAAAGCACATGTAAGAGAAAAGAAATTAGTACAGCGTCTCTCCTGAATCTCGACGTTTTCATAGGGTACATTAAATTTAATTCCTTCTCTCTCTCTTTCTTTCTCTCTCTCTCTCGCACGCATGAGCGAGCTCGAAATTACCGAGTGGCTATACGTAGCAGGAGGGCGACCGGAAATGCATAATATTCTAGAGCCACGAGAGAGAAAATATGTAGTCTCATGGTACTTCACGAGGATGCACTTTTACACTGCGGCTACTCTACGCTGTTGCTGCGGCGGCTGCTGCTGCGTTGCTGCAAAGAAAAGAAAAGAGCAGCGCGAAAGGAAGACGGAACGGTAATGAGGCTGGGGGAGAAAGAGAAAAACGAACGACTGCGGGGAAAATAACGCAAATAGTGTACGGTGTAATGTGATTCGAGCACGAGTGACTTTAAGTCATCGTTTCGTCGCTACGCGCGTATACAAAAAGAGAATGGTACATCGGCTTAAATTTCACGACGAAGACTGGCGATATAGATGTATAATTTTTTTTCTGTGGAGATACCATTTTTTTCTGTACATGGAATATTTAAGAGCAGATTGGAGAGAATCTAATCAGCCTTTGGATACAAGCATATTAAATATTTTTAAAGCGCGTTATTCAAGGTTTTAAGAGGGAGCAAGAATCGAATTGTGATTCAGAAAAATTCTGGGAAAATATTTGACTTGAATTAAAATGAATCTATTCGCAAAAAATTATGCAAATTGAGCTAGTCGGAACTACGAAATTCTCCCAGTCTTCGTGCGGAGGAGAGGCGATTTATCGGGCGAGCATTAATCGCCTTATGCGAAATTGCTTCTTCGGCGTATTAGAATATGACGCTTGCATGATGTACCGCGTGATGAGTTTTGGTGTATACCGAGCGGTGGAAAGACTTGTTTGGTAAAATAATTGGGCAAAGTAAATTCAAAGTGACTGATTATTAAAATTCAAGAACAATACCCTGCCAAATTGTGTATTTCACTGGGAAGACCGTATTTTAAAAATGTTTGTTTTAATTGCTCGGGTCTTGTTCGAAAGAGCTTTCGTCAAAGCACACATCCGCAGTTTCAAGTTAACAGGAGTTTTCTCATTGGGTACATAACTATACGCGTGAGCTATACATCCCCAACCAATTACTCGCTATTCATTTCGCGCTCGAGCTTGATTCGTTGGACTAAACAAATATAATGTGCAATATAATTAACAATCACGTCAGTCCGCACTGTAAGGACAGGTTTAATTTGATTTATTTTCTTTTTGCCTCCGGCCTATTTGCATGCAGCGACGATAATAATTGGGTGTTGATTGAAAACACATTAATTTCTCCTACAAAATATAGTACACGTGTATTATATGTATATACATACGTGTACGGGAAGAGCCGCTTTGCGAGCTACTGAATCATTTAATTAGTGGTTTGTATACGTGCGGCGGGAACGAGGGAAGGCGGGGGGGGGGAGGAGGAGGGAGTTAGAGTGGGGAGGGTATCGATAAAAAATTAATTCTTGAATTTGCGGGCATTATGTACAGTTTGCGGTGCGTGAATGCGGCGTATACGAGCGGAAATTTTAATTAAGGCAATTTGCATGGCGACAATACCCGATTTTTATATAATTTTCTATACCCAGAGCCCTCTTCGATCGTAAAGTCATCCCCCGCATATTTTTATGAATATTATTTCAGCGTCACGGTCGCCGCCGCCGCCGCCGCCGCCGGCGCGATTATACCGCCGATAATAAAGTTCATTATATAGGAAAAGTAATTGCTGGCTCGTTAAGCACACTTTTGTCGAATCGACTTTGAGGATGCGCGCGGCGGCCAAAGACGTAGTGTGGCTCTCGCTGTCCCCGTATATCGATCAAGCCGAACTCGTAATATATCCCACGTGGAATATTAGTCCCTAAAAATAGTACGAGCGCTATTTCGAGAAATAAACACTCGTTTCACTAAGTGACATAATGTCAGTCGCAATGGCGTCGAAGAGTGTTCTAAGGGCGACGTGTCTTGACAAAGGATTTTAACGAATTTAGAGAAAAAAGTAAATAACGATTTATCAGAATCGAGTAAAGAAATAAGGTGATTTTATAAAAAATTTATTCAGGGTACAGCTATCTGAGAAATGTAAAACAAGTGCTTCGATAGGTGGTCTTTTGCGAAAAAATATTTTCGACTACCACGTTTTCGTACCTTCGTTTCCACCATGGATGTGAAATTTCACGTGTACATTTTGTAACAACTGAAACATCAACTATACATTTTACAGTTGCGTAGTTAGTGTTAAAAGTCAACAAACGTACATAGTTTATTCGTTACGATACAACATATCGTGCAGTAGACGATAGTGATGTCAGGTCGAGAAAGGTTACGCAGATAGTATTTTATTATTCTTCTAGGAATGTCAAGACGTTTTCACATTGTTCTCAGCTGCTTCGTGTTTAATGCGCCACTAGTTCGTCACTGCACATTTCCACCTTTCTCCATCAACGTTCCGACAATCAAATAACACTCCCCCCTATCCACGTCCGAGACTCTCTCACAGCGTACAATAAACAGACGGTAGCGCAGAAAAGTTAATAATCATGAGCGCAGAGAAAATCCCGACGTACAATAAATTATCGCGAAGCTCTCGCCGCACCACACGCGTCGCTTAACCAAATTTTCCATTGATCCCCCATCCCCCCCTCCCGCATCGGCGAAACTGCCACAGTAGTTTTCGTTGGAAATTTCGACGAGGGCTAAACAGTGGAGCAAAGCAGGCTAGGAAAGCGAGAGCATCCTAGAGAGAGAATAGAGTTAGCGAGCGAATGCGGTTGGCACCCTCGTCGCTCTCGCGTGCGCGCCAGAGAGAGAGAGAGAGAGAGCGCGAGAGAGACGGAGAGAGACGCCGTAGCTCCGATCAATAACACGTGTATACGTGTACTCGCGCAGAGCTTTCGCCCTTCTCTCTCGCTCTCTCTCGCTCTCTCCCTTCGGACGAACGCGCACACGTGCGCGGCGATTTATATATACGTGTACATGTGCATATATAGCCTACGCACACAGACGCACACCACCACCACCACCACTGCCGTCACCACAGTCGGAGGGAGGCAGTGAGCCAGACTTTTCCGAGGCCCATGTGTGTATGTGTATGTACTCGTTCTGTCTGCAATAGGAGAGAGAGAGAGAGTCTGCGTACACGGTGATTTCGAATGGAACGCTGCGTTTGCTGGTTTCGCCTCGATGCTGATGGGGCTTTAAAGTCTCTCCTCTTCTTTCTCAGTTTTTTTTTCGTCGAAGAGAGAGAGAGAGAGAGAGCGCATCTTTTTCTTCCCCCTCTCTTCGGGGGATGCGCTTTTTAAGCGTCGCAACGACGCGTGTAACATAAAAATTTGCATTGCGCCGGAGCTTTCTCTCTCTCTCTCTCTCTCGACGAAATGATTGCGTTGGGTTACGTTTCATCGCGCCGCGCAAGCTGGGAAGATCGAGCGGAGAGCGAGAAAAAAAAATCGATCGTCCCCATTCCGAGCCCCCCCTTACTCTCACCCCTCCGTAAACAAGCGTGTCGCGCGTGCGTCTCGGAATCCACTCGTATCTCCCCGTTAGTTATGCTTTTCAGAGCCATGCTCAGAAAAATGATCTAATAATAACTTCTTGTAAGTTGATCAAAAATTACTTTTATATGTGTAGTAATGATTGGATTTACTACGGGTTGACGAGATTTTTTCTGCTTGTTCGTTGAGATCTCTGGTGTTATTTAAAATATAAATATTCGACTTTAGAACGTCAGATTTTCAGATTTTATGTCTTTTTTAAATAATCAAACGCTTGAAGGTGCTCTTACGCTTGACGTGTAATAATTATCGATTATTGATTATTAATGTTAGATTTGATAGAAGCTAAGTGAATGGCTTACCAAGCTCACTAAGTAGAGCTCCATATTCCAATACCATTGCCGAGAAAATTTTTTAGTATTATGCTTATGATTTGATATTTATTCAAAGATTAAAATTATATTACTTTAATGAAGATTAATTATATCAATAATTTCAAGCTATTTTCTTGATTCGAATTTCATACAAGTTTTGGTCCCAAGATAAACATTAAACTATCCTATGAATCACTAACCGACCAAATCTAATTTTTATCAAGTTAATGCATTTTCTTTAAAAGTTATTATATAATACGCCACACCAGTAAGATCCAATTACAGCAAAATATGTGTTCCATCGTCATTAAAGAATACAACAAAGTTGTGTAAACCTTCTCGTAAAAGCAAAAGCATTTTTTAATAACATTTTTCCCGGTGCGCGTACACGTATACGCGCCCACTAATTTTGCGAGTGCAACTTTTTCTCGGACTCTCGTCTCGGAGCTTTTATTTTTCGGGGATTCAAATTTTCGAAAGAAAAAGCTCGGTCGTTTAGTCCGCGCACAGCTGCGGAATGCGTAAACACGGCGAAAAAGAAGAGGAGATAGGCTCGTTAAGGCCGCGAAGCTAGCCTCTGATTAAGTTTGCCAAGAAAGAGAGAGACGAGAGAGAGAGAGAGCGAGTATATGGCAGAAGAAGGCAGAAAGCCCAGTGGCAGCCGGCGTCGCGTCGCAATCGCGTTTCTGAACTTTTATTGCGTTAGCGTCGGTACGTGATCATTTTGAGAAGCGAGATGCCGACTGGAGATCAATAAGGCGAGTTCTGCCGCTGGATTTTTCCTCGCTGCACAGCGCGCAGTGTGAAAAATTCTCTGTAAATACTGTACGCTCGCGTCCGAAGATATATAATATATATATATACATTAATAATTTATATATTTTTTGTATATCAATTCTCTGAAGCCCACATTATAAATTTATTTACCTGTGCATGTAGTTTTTCTGTACTCGCTGTTATTGTAGCTAAAGCATCGCGAATGAGAGTATATAAAAAACTTTTGTAAATAAAATTTTAATTTTTTTTTTTTTTTGGAAATTAAACTTTAGCAGGCTAATCTCGTATATTTAAATTATTTCAATAAATAAAAATTTCGATTTAACACCATAGAGTAGCAGAAGGATCATATTTATTACAAATTTTCTAATCCAGAAATAACTTTATATATAGTAGATTTTAATTAAGCTATTATACGAATTACAAAATACATTAATTATTGGAACGTTGCTTTACGCGTTTTTAATAGGACGCTGCCCGAGAGGAATATACCGTATAGGTGTCTAGAGGGATGAAAATCAGCAACTTTTATTATTACGTATTCGCGTGCGATTGTTTCCCCTTTTCGAGGAGACGAGGCGCGAACTGAAAAAGGAAAGTATATGTATATTGTATACACATAGGGTACACAATATACAGAATAGCGCAATTGCATCGCTCCGGGCGTAGAAAGCATTCTTGACGTATATTGAACATACATCTATAGAGTATGTATACAGAGAACGTCAACGTTGTTAAACAGAGGCGAGAGTCTTTTCACTGCTCGTCGCGCTCGGCGTTTCACGTGCCTGGCGAGATCATCGGTTTTCTCCTTTCAACGGCGTACGTATATACATGAATTCCCAGTAATTTTGCAAAAGCTCTCGGGCTCCGCATCGAGAGCTATAATTGAATATTATACGTTCGATATAAGCTCGGAGCGAAATTTAAGAACGACCGTCCAGTTCGCTTCTAATAATATATCAACGTCTGTACAATGCACAAATAGAAATAACAATACGCGCATCGCGAAGCTGCCACAGTAGCGCAGCATCGGATCGCTGCTGTGCGCGAGAGCATTACACCGAGACCCCGATCGAGAGGACGAGAGAGAAAGAGCGAGCTTAGGATTCGCGACGTCGCTACAGCTGTCCCTCGGGTTTTTCCAGCGTCCTCGCAGCCGAGCAGCAGATATAGGCAGAAAGAGGCGAGACAGAAGGGGAGGAGGGAGACTCGCGGCAAATGGAAAAATCCAGAGAAAGTGCCACCAGCGCGCGCATTCCCTCCGTCGTAAAGAAATTAACGAGTCGCTTTATTACGGCATTTCAATATTTTCCCTAATGAGCGGAATCGTTATTATTTACGCTCGTAGTAAGTGTTCGTAACGGTGATGAATTATTATCTAGGAGATCCCCCCCTCTCTCTCTCTCTCTCTCTCTGCCTCGCTCTTTCTGATGCGCACACGAGCTCGAAACGCGAACGGGGATAAATCGTCGCGCGCCGCGGCCGCAGCGCCGCTGTCAATTATAAAACGGGTTGCGCGCATTATCGCTGTGTATACCTATGTTTCGTGCTGCCGCTGCCGAAGAACCTGTATATCTATTGGAGCTTCGATTAATTCCATAATGAACCGCTTTTAATAAACCGTATCCGAGGGCGATCTGCGAGAAAATTTTTACATACCCCCCCTCGCGCGCTTCTCCCGACCCGAAAACAAAAAAGTACGCGGGGAAGGTATTTGTAATGTGCGCGCGCGCGCGCATAAATTGCGAAATCAGCTGTAAGCGCGGAATTTGTGGATTATACGGCGCGTTCGAAGCTCTCGCGTGTGCGCGAATGCACGAAGCGACGTAGTTATGGACGAATTATAGAAATGGATTTTTTTTTGTATACTGCGCTTAATATTCGAGTCGTTAATGTCGAGTCGTTAATTTCGTTTCGATGACCGAAAAATCGATGTTTCCGAGTAAAGGCTGGATTCATGTTTCATATCAAATGAAATCGTGCTCGCAGCGCACCAACGTGAATAGCTTTTCAAATTGTAACTTCAGTGTTTGCGTTTCAATTAATTACTTTAAAGAACAATTGAACAATCAACTGTTATTAAAAACAAATGCATGATTTTCAATGAAAAAGTAAATATCTGCTTCTGCATTCAGTAATTTTTATATTGTACGCAAATATACCTGAAGTGTTTTAAAAGCAAATAGTGCCCGGCAGAAATTGAAAATTAAAATTTCTGCAATTTTTAGCAGAAATTACATTATCGGCAAATATAAAATGCAGTTTTTATTAATATTCAGTTTGCTATCAAACCCGCACCGCTTGCGGGAAAATTAAAATAACACGTATAGTACACGGGGTATACGTGCAGCCTGTAGTCTATGAAAATATCACGTCCGTCCCACTAAAATAGGAGAATAAATTATGTCGCTACATTGATGGAAAATTACCAATATATTTCACATTTGTACCACCACTCAAGTTCCGAAAAGTTACGAAAAAAATCGATTTAAAAAGAAAACACATACCAACTCTTCAGACAGAAAAAAATTTACAGCATAAAATCGCCGATATATACAATTCACACAGGGAGCAGGGGGCTTTCAAACCTACAAATTCAGAGACGCGCGCGCTCGCACTGCAAAAACAGCGCTTCGCGTGGCAATTAAATTAACCCGTAACACGCGACACTAAAAATAAGCTCGCTGTGTGTGTGTGTGCGTGGACTACCTCCTCTCTCTCTCTCTTTCCATGCGGCGATACGATCATCCGGCGGTGCGGCGTTGCTGCTGCTGCTGCAGCGAATTTCCCTATCGACGCGAGGATTCGAGCGCGTGCCGCTACGCCGGAAAAATAACATTATCTGGCTTCCCAGGTATATATTTAGCTCTGGCGCATTCCGCTCTATAGCGCGCGTGTGTATCTGCGTTTGTACTTTCTACACGGGCAGAAAGAGCGTTATAGCTTTACGGGACATTCCGCGCTTTAATGCCTTGCGCAGCGCGTACTGCACAAAAGGGAGGGGGGGGGGAGGGAGAAGGGGATCAGATTTTTAATTGAAGCTGCGCGCGGCGATTGGAATTTTTTCATTTTCACGCGCGATACCATTGAGATTCTACGTGTACAAACGTGTGTGTGTGTGTGTGTGTGTGTGTGTGTAGCCGAGATTAATCGAAGATTAGGCGTGTATACCCGAGTTATTTATTGAGGCTCCGCGATGTAAAGTAAGAAACACCGGTTGCAACTGTACGCACAGTTCATAGGTCAAGCAGCGTCTGCAGCACTCCGTATCGCCTAGCGGTACAGGCACACGCACACACACACCCTATTCCACCTATAAGCCATGTTACACCAGTCGCGCTGCAACTCTGCATTAGATAGCTCCTCTCTCTCTCTCTCTCTCTCTCTCTCGTAACTGTGCTGCAGCAGCTCTCGATTAATCTCCCGAACACGCTATATACAGTCACGCAAAAATGAGAACTAATTTATAGGCTGCGCGCAAGAGCGAGAGAGATATAGACTCTCCGCAGCAGTGTACCTACATACGCGTAATACGAGCGAGCGGATAGAGGAGGTCGAAAAAAAAGCGCCAGCGCGGCTTTATACACCGGGTGAGCGAGGCCTCGATATACAGTCACTCGTCGTTTTTTTTTTTCGCTGCCATATACCGGCGTTCTCGCGCGCGCGCGCTTGCGAAAAACGCGCGGGGGGGGAGGGGGGCAGTGCCGGCGGCTTTTTTTGTCGAGCTCATTTGATCTTGGCGATGAAGTGCCGAAGCGCGGCCGGTCATTTGGCAGCAGCGGCTTTACGGGGGGATTTTCGAGCACGTGTTTACGGCCGAGTCGATGAAAGCGAGGCGATGTTCCGAGAGCGAGGTGTGAGATCGTGCGCGCACCGCACGAGAGTCCCTCCGCCGCCGCCGCCGCCGCTGCCCGCGCGAGTCAATGTCTCGGCTTTTAAAGAGCTGACGGATTTGCCCGGATTTTCTTTCATGGCTGTGCAAGTGATTTTTTCTTTCTTTTGCTCTTGTTACCTTTTTCTTCGCGGGTTATTACGTACGGAGGCTATGTATTTGCTAATAAAATCGAAAAGATTAATTTTGAGGATTAGCGCTAGGGCGAAGCGAGAACTTGTCGCCTTCGACAGGATTCGCGCAGGAGGGGATTATGTGTAAAGCCCGAGGAAAAGAAATTAAAATTTTTTGCTTGAAAAAAAAGGACGTCCGATTTTAGGTGTTACAGCATTTTTTGATGTTCAATGATAACGTTATAGGTATATTGGTTTATCCTCATTTATAAATTTTAATGTTAAATGTTTATTACTTATTAACCTCGTGAATTAAATTCATTTTTTTATCCTAAGAATATGTTTTGGATAATCAGTAACAGAAACTATCTGATTTCCAATTATTTTGAATATTGAAAATACTTTCATTTGCACAATTATAAAAAAGTAAGCCAATTGACCTGTATATACATTACCTGCAGGATTCTACATAGATTCAAATTCATAATTTATCACCTACATTGTGGTACCTGCAGTTAAAATTGTATACAACTCGAACAGCACGCGACGAGCCGCACTTATAAAATTATAAAGTGTACATGCTAAGCATTTGAAACTTGTCAGTCCATGCGCCCAATGAATTGTTCTATACCTCAAACGCGTACGTACGCACAGATATAATTTTGCAAATACTCCCCGATAAAAATACCCGCAACAAAAAAAGAAAAAAAATACCTCTCCCAGTAAAAACGAGAATTTAATGCGAGCGCGCGCGCTGGCTAAATTTTCCAGCGGGATAATCAAATGAGTCGGGGGAAAGAAAAATTTTGCAAAAATAAACCGGGCAAAGCTCGTCGCGCGCGCACTGCGCGTGATCGACCAGTCATCCAGCTGAATAAATGGACAAACGGTCATCGCGCACGTCCGCATAGGTGTATAACAATATAAGGGGGAAAATTGGACCTGCGGTCTGCTGCCTATAGTGCGATGCGCGTATACGTGTGTGTGTGTAGTGCGCGCGGCGTATCGGAAGCCCGAAGCTTCGCCGCGCGTGGAAAAGCGGATGGACCAACAAACGCTCGACTGCGTGTTTGCCCCGGACTATTGCTATTTACGATTAGCCGAGTAGAAAACTAATACCGAATTCCTGCGCAATTATACATGGCTGCGTCTCGCGCCGCCCCCCCCCTCCCTCCTGTTTATTGTTATAGTCTCGTCGAAATATAATCGTTAATAATAATGACAATGATTGTATAGCTGTCATCGCCACATTATTATTATCAATATTATTATCGTTATCATCATCATCATTATGATTATTATCATGATTGTTACCGGCGACTGAGCTGACGGGCCGCGTCGAATTCATTTCGGCGGTGCAGCGCGTGCTCGCGGAATCGTAAAATCACGCGCGCAACGGCGGCGGCTTTCCCATCCCCCCTCCCTGCCCGCCGCCCCTTTATATTCCGTCTGGCCGCGGTCGGCCAGCTATCATCGCGCCACGTGTTTACAGACGAAATGAGTCCGTCTCGCGCTGTCTGTGACGCAGCTCGCTCTACTGCAGCTATATATGCGCGATGCACAGTTTAGAAACGATCTCTTCCCTCTCTCGCCCGCGCGAAATTAATTATTCGTCCGAGCGTGACGAAGAGTTGGAGAGTTGCTGCTGCTGCTGCTGCTGCCGCTGCTTTTGAGGGGATGCGTATACATACAGTTGTTGATTTGGGGAACACGACGAGGGATAGGCTCGTGCGCGCTGTTCCGCGAGAACCCGAGAATTCGCGTTGCGTTGTCTGTATATGTGTATATATAGGCTCGTTTTGGTTGAGTGATGTTTTGAGAATTTGGGAGCAGCGCCGAGTGGTTTCGTGCAGTTCCTTTTAATTGCGGGTAGATGTCGATCGAACGATTTTAATTAATTAGGTTACTTATAAATTAGTGTTATATATTAATGCTACTGCGTATGGGTGTAGTTGAAACTTACGTTTATTTCTGAAACTTGAATTATCAATTATTTTATTTTTCAACTAAACTATATTTTACGAAATCTAGTAAAATTAATTTGATCGTAGAACTCGTACGCAAGTTGAAACCGTCAATAATCTATAAAACGTATGATTCACGCAATCGTATAAAAATATGTTACATTATTGCCGAAATTAACATTTCAAGTGTGAATTAAGATAAGCAAGAAAAAACATGGTGACACTGAACATTTAGATGAGCGAGCGATGAAACTTAAATTTAGCAATTACCCGCCGAGACTGTAAAAATTTCAGATTGAAAGTTTCGCAATACTCGCTGCTATGTGCGCGCTGTCAAATTGCTGTCGCGCTCTCTTCATTGCAGAATGAAACGTAACCGTGTAATTAAAATTGCTGAGGAAGGCTTTTCAAATTTTTTTTCGAATAAATTGACTCTCCCAAAAAAAAATGGATATTAGAAAAAGATAAAACATTCATTGTTATAACGAGCAGGAAAATAAATCGCAAAAAAATAGCGCACGAGACAAAATTTTTCGATGCGTGTTTTTCTCGAAACAAAACATTTTTTCCGGCATTAAAAATGCAGGAAAATAATGTGTGCACCGTTGTGTGTGTGTCTCGGCTTCCGTAAAAATCCGCGTACACAATGTGCGCTTCTATACATACATAGAGAATGCACCGCGACTCTCTCGCGAAAATCGAGTCGTCCTCGACTGCGCTACCGCATCGCAACAATTCCCGGAAACGTTCAGAAAATTGCGCACGAGGCATCAAAAACTTAGCTATAGCCAAGCCAGGATTATCGCGGCAGCAGTGCACGAGAGAGACGAGATGAGAGTGTATGACTTTTGAAATTTTTATAAAACAAAATCCAGCGTGTTTTGCAGCCGCCGAGCGTATAGAATTCAATTTAATTCTTTCGCGCTTTCGTTATTTAACTCGCTCTCAATGCTTTAACTGCCGGCAAATATTTTCCGCTTTCGCGTATATAACGCGCAAAATAATACAACGTAAATACACACACACACACCGAGGCCGGGATTAATTTATTAAATCGAAAGAGCAATGCTGTTCTTTGCTTCTGCAGTAAATGTTTTTATTAAAAAACACCCCGAGTGTATCTCGGATGCCATTTCGAAATTCGAAGCGCCGCGCGCATACCAAAATCGATTCAACAAATTATTAACAGTTAAAATTTTAATCTCGCGAACGCCGTATAATAATTCGAATTTCGCGCTCGCAGGCCAATTCTGATTCTTTGCACAGTATTATACACGAAGAAACCTTGTTTCAGGTCTTGCAGCACTATAAATGCGCACTTCCTTCACGCCTGAGAAAACTTCATGGCATGATTTCAAAAATTAGAGCTATATATAAAATAGCAGCGGCGGCGGCGGCGGCGGCGAGTTCTCTCAGCGGCGCGGGGCAAATTGTAGTCTCGAAAAAATTTTTTTTCACACGAACACGCGCGTCTGTAAGTATAACCAGCCGGGGCGTCGTCGCGTGTGCGCCTCGTCGACGAGGTCGAAAGATCTCGACTGCCGACTTTCGTGCCGTGTTCTATAGAGGCGCGTGCGACGGTGGGCTTGCCGCGTTCTATACGCGGCGCTTTAACGGATTGTAGTTTCTCGAGCGGCCTTCCCTTATAATGTGTAATTCGCCGGGGAATTGATGAGAGAGTAAATTCGCTTCCGCGGAGAGAGGCCCAGAACGAAGAATCTCGGTAATTTTAAACTACTCCCTGCAGCCTGCTCCCGCGCTCTCGTCGGCGCGAGAGTATATAGTACGCGCGCGGCGTGTGTACGTAAAGGCGAAGCTACTGTTTTCTCTCATTCCTCGTCCGTTGTTGTGATATGCTAATGTCCTCGGCTCGAATTTTTCTCCTCGTTTTTGGCGCGCGCTACTATATGCAGGAGGCGGCGCGGGGGGGGAGGGGGGCTATTTTATCTGCGCGAGCCGTGGGTTAATTTGCCTTTCGCTTTTGTTTCCCCCGGCGCGGGGAGCTTCTTTTTTCGCGCGCGACGGCGGCGGCGTGATTTCACTTTTTACGAAAGGTTCCGCGCGTGCAGTGCGCGATTTTTCTTTTTTTTTTGGTTTCTCGTCTCTCGCCCGTTCCCACTGGCTGCATTGCAGCAGGCTCGAATTATTATACTGGAGGTAGGCCAAGTATTCGAGTGGAAATTAGACTTTTTAGCGGCACGAACCGAAATGAAATTATCGGAGTTGTTTATTTTCGGGCGCTATATGCGTGTTCCGCGCGTAACAAGTATGCGGCCGGTGTTATTGTTGACTTTTGAAAGAGATGCTTTGTTGATTTTCTCGCAATATTTTTTTCAATGCTCTCTGCACTGCTGGAGATGATAATATTTAATTGCTTCTCCGAAGAGGAAGCATTGTAACAGTGTAGGTTTCGTTCAATCGCTCTCGAAACGCTTGTCTGGAAGAGTTACAAGCTCGGATCACGCGATTTTAAGGAATGTCTGCATGGATGTGTGCGTGTAATTTTTTTCTTTGCTGTAGCTCCAAGCTTAACTCTCGAAAATTCGAGTTTTGTATTTCTAAACGCATTCAACGTAAATACTACTCATCTTTTCTAACTATTCATCGAAAGAATAATTTTGTCAGTGTTAATATCCGAATTCACAGATTATATATTTTTCGTACAAGATGTACTTCTCGCGAAACACATAACATTCATTCTTTCAGCTTTGAAAATACACTACACCGCGCACGACAAAAAAAATTTGTTCCCACTGACATCCTTTTCCACACACGGAATCCATATTCCATTTCTCTCTCTCTCTCTCTCTCGTCTCTTCTCGACATTTCCAAAACCGCCTCTCAGTTTCAGGTCTGTCTACGAAACGAAAACAAAAATACATCTGGTCAGTACGCCCCAAAGGCCGCAAATCCGCGCGCGACGAGAAATCCCCGCGCGGAAAATCAGCTCGAACACAACGCTATGTACAACGACTGGAAGTGACAGCCGAATATTTAGCCAACCAAAAGCGATGATCCCGCAGCGACAGCGAAATCGTGAAAATCATCATCCATCCCTCCTTCCAACCCCCTCGCCCCATCCCCCCCCCCCCCCAGAAGAAACACGATGCGCGGACACGCGTTCCCCGGCTAAATTCATTACTCGCGATATAGTCAGAGGCTCGTCGCCGCCGTCATTTATTTTCATTTCTTGCAAAGCCCGTCGTCGCCCGCCGCCGCCGCCGCCGCCGCCACTATACTTGTTCATGTTTTTTCGCAGCTATACGTATACGTATAGAGTGCGAGAAAAATTATCGAACAGCACAAACACACTCGCGCGCACGCGTGTATACGTGTACACAGTCGACACGAGTGTGTCTCTCCCGAGGTTTAATGATCGCGAAGAGGAGGAGAGGCGTCGGTGGAAATTGATTACTGCGCCGTGCGGAGAGTGCTAAAAATACACGGCTCTCTCTCTCGTGCGTGCGTATATAGGTATACACACGGGCGCGCACATAATACCGCTGATAGGCGAGAGAGTGACTCTCTCTCTCTCTCTCTCTCTCTCTCTTTCTCTCTCTCTGGGTTGGCGCGCAGATGTGAATGGTGTGCCGGTGATGGAGCTCGAACTACTCCGAGTATAGCTGACTGATTGTTATTAGTTTCTCTCGCTCTTGCGCGCGATGGAGCTTGGATTTGAAATTTTCTCCTGCCTTTAGCGGGAATTATCGATCTTGCTCGTAAGAAATTCTCTCTCTCTCTCTCTCTCGCTCTCGCGTGTTATTCGCGCGACGCGAAAAAAAACGGGAGGCGCTGCAGCTTCGGCTCTTTTTCGTATACAGCGCGTATACGCGTATAGGTATACGCGCGCGCGGAGCTCGATACACGCCTGCAGCGGCGGCGGCGGCAGCCCGGCCTGGAGAATCTTACACGCGAAGCGTCTGCTTCGCCCCCTTTTCGTTGCTACTATACTCGTACATCCCATGAGTAATGAGCCTTGCCGGCGTGCGCGCGCGGAACGAGCGAGCGAGCGAGCGCCGGTTTTTGCGGAGTTTCGCGAAGATGAAGCCGTCGGCGTAATTACCATCCTCGTTAGGCGAAAGCGAGAGAGAGAGAGAGAGAGAGTAAAGGGGGAGGGAAGGGAGGAAGGGAGGAGGAGAGGGAGAAGCTGCTGCGCAGCGCGACTCCTGTCACCGAGACTGGTATTTAATTAGTATTATCGTTGTAGGTATGTAGGTAGAGAGATTCTGCAACTTTCTGCGCGCGCTAGCTGCAGCGCCTTTTTTGCGGCCCTGTATATATAAGTCTCTTCTCTCTCTCTCTCTCTCCTCTCCCTTTTTCTCTCGCTCCGGCTCTCCGCCTCTTCTTTTCCTCCTCCGGGAGCTTTTTGCCGCGCAACACGCGCAGTATGGATAGGAGAGCTTGTTCCGCTACTGCAGCGTCTTTTTGCGCGCGCGCGCGCGGAGCATTGCTTTAAATAAGTCCCCGGCTTCTCGCGCGCGCGCGCGCGCGTGAGTCGCTGCAGCAGCAGACGCGCGTCTTGGGGGAGCGCGGGATAGACATTCTTGAGATGCGTATATATATATGCGCCGTCGTCTACGTGGAGAGAGGAGAGAGCCAGAGAGCCCACAGGCAGAGACGAATGGACGGACTTTAGTTATCAAGGGGACGATGTTTTTCCGGGCGAGAGAGAGAGAGAGAGAGAGAGAGAGAGAGAGAGAGAGAGAGAGACGGCTATTTGTCCGCGGACTGATGAGGGAGCTTTAATTGTGCGGATGGAAATTTCAGGCTGTTATTCGCGTTCGCCGTTCCTTTTTCTTCTCGTCTTGATTTATTTATTTTTCTTGTCTCCGAGTGTGTTATATTTATTCGTTTAGTCGGCCGCCCAAGTGCTCTCTCCTTCCACACGAAAGTTTACATTAACATTTTTGTAATTGACGCTGATTTAGGAGTTTTGTCTTTCCAAATGTAAACTCGACGGTATAAGGGAGCGGCAGACGAGACGTGAGTCGTCTTCGGCGAGTACCGCCGCGTAGACGAGTAACGGATACGCAAAGCTTGTATTGACTCTCCTCTCTCTTTTCCGCATAAATATCCGAGTAAACATCAGAATATCCATTATGTGAGCCAACTAATTTCGCTTGCGTAACAAACACGATTACTTTTCCCAAGGATATGCTCTCTCTCTCGCTCTTTCTCTCTTCAGCTTCCGCACGAGTTTCATTTTTCAAGCTCCCCTTTCTCTCTCTCTCTCTCTCTCTCTCTCTCGCGCGCGTCCGGGAAAATTTTTTCTCTTTGAAGAGAGCGCGAAAAAAAACGAGCGAGAGAGAGAGAGGATGAGCTGCGGCGTAAAGATAGCAAGAGAGGAAAATCGATACACGAAGAGACGTCTCTCGCTCCGGCGTATATACGCTGTATAAGTGCGCGCACATAATCCATAGAATATCGCATAATACAGGTTTACAGCGGGAGAGTAGTCGGGGAATTGGCCGGTGATTCAGGCGGCGTCGGCGGCGGCAGTGGCGAATCCTCGCGGCGTTTCGTTACGAGGCGCGCGTCTATAGCCTCGCGGGGGATGACGAATCGTCTGCAGCGAAGCTCCGCTGCAGCCGATGCAATCGAAAGCCGCTGCCGCTGCCGCTGTCGAGGCCGCAGGGAAGAAAAGCCGGCGAGCAGCAGCAGCAGCGGATCGATCGTACGACGACCCGGCGTTTTTCGAATAAGAGACAGAGAGAGAGAGAGAGAGAGAGAGAGAGAGGCTCGCGCAGTCAGAGAAAGAGAGAGTCAGCCGAGGCGTAATGAGACAGAAAGTCGAGGGTTGGAGAGATGCAAAGGGATTCAGGGGAAGAGCGAGAGAGGGAGAGTGAGGGAGGCTCTCTCGCGAGAGATAGGAAAAGCGTAACATCGATACCCTTGTTCGCTTTCCCGGCGTCTCCTCCACCTCCACCTCTTCGTCGTCGTATCCCTTTTACCTCTATATATACTGTCTGTCTAGTAGTAGTCGGCGGCTCTCTTCCACGTGCGCTCCGCCGACGACTCTACGGCGTACTACACGTCGCTCTTTCTCTCTATAATATACATATATACGTATATATATCGTATAGCTATATATCGCGTGTAAGGAAGAGTATGCGCGCAGCTATATCGTATATATATACCGTGTCCGCGCGCTAGACAATGTAGCTGTGATATTGCAGGCTTGTCAGTCAAGGTTTTTACGGCGTCGTCCTCCAAAGAGAGTCCTCTATATAGCTTCTCCTCTCCGCGCGCGTGTCCGCGTGTCTCACATACGGCGTCGTGTGTGTCCATGGATATATTAATTTGACGGTATATATAACGACGCTTTCTACTTTTCGCTAATCGCGTATTTAATAGCATCGCGTATAATCCATCCTTTTCAACGCATATAACGTAGCTCGTCGGGTCGCAGTTGGCGTTTCTCTTCATTCATGTATTTTTGAATTTCGCGCGCGCGCGCACGCCTGTTTAGAGGGCCAATTATCGCGTGTGGCAGAGATGTAGTATCTCCTTTCTAAAAGAGGAAGAAGAATTTATATGTACACGCCGAGACGCACAAAGACACGGCGTATACATATATACAAACTTTCGAATATAGCTCTCGAAAAAAATTCAAAAGATTCCGATTACCCAATCTCTCGCCTTCGAATATCGCGCGCGCGTTCGAGCCTGAAAAGCATGTATAGCGTAGTCGAGCTCGAGAGAGCTCGCGCGCGCCAGAGCTCACCTTTTATTCACCCAAATTAAATCTAATTAGCCGAACAAAGAACATCCCTCGTCTCTCTCTCTCTCTCTCTCGCTCTCCGGGTGAAAAAAAGAGATCGAGAATCATTTGTACTCCCCCGGGACTGTGCGCGTATACATGTATATATCTATATACCTATGTAGATGTCCCAGCAGCAGAAGCAGCAGAGGTGGTAGAGGCATAGCGGCGGTGGGTATAATTAATTGTCCGCTCGCGCGCGTCGTAATGCGTCGTAATATCGTGAAAGCATCTCGGCGTTACAGGCCGTAGGCGGCTCACTTTGTAGCCGCTGGTAATCCCGAAAGGCTTGCTCTCTCTCTCTCTCTCTCTCTCTCTCTCGCGCGCGCACGTGTGCTGCAGAGCAGCAGCAGCAGCAGCAGTCTTTTGATGTTCTGGCACCTCCGTGACGTCAAAAGTAACATCACACCATCCTTCGTCCTTTTGCTTTCGAGCCTGGGCTCTGATTTCGCTTTATACATATACATATAGCTACAGGCCATGCTCGACGCGCGCTGAGCTGTCTTTTCGAAAGCTTCGGCATCACGCGCCTGATGGGCTCTTTTTCGGAGGGAATTATTTGCTTTTGCTTTTAGTAATTCAACGAGGATTCGGGGATGCAGACGAACAGGTGCTGCTGATGTTGGCCTAAAGTGCAGTTTTAGATTTTTTTAAAGGTCCGACGACGTCTCTTTGTATTATCGGATTCGTCGGATGATGCGCTCGGGGATATGGGGGGAATTGGAAGAGCTGATGGGGGCGTTTGAGTGTATTGTGCGATTTTTGCTGAATAGCATTTGACGCGAATTCAGCTGGTGGGATACGTACACATTTATATGTGGCTATAATCGTGTTTATGTTCTGCGAGTTCATTTTCGAAACGACATAATATAAGCTCGACAACTTTAAGGATGTCGCTAAGGATTATTCGCGAACGAGCGATGAGGCATTAACGGTTATATACTATTTAATAAATCCTGTAGCAAAATATATTGAATTAAAAATTAATTCTTTCAACCATCGAAACTCGAATAAGCAAAACAGTTTTAAAAACAGGAGATAAGTGCATAAGGAGTACTCAAAAGCTGGTTTGTTATATGGAACGCTTTTTCGAGTGCATTTATCAAGCACTTACAGAACACGATTTGATTTCCATTGACACACAACACACACCTTTACTTTCCAACTCGTCGAGCCGATTCGTCGTTCCTCTTTTCGAATCGAATTCAAACGTATATTTAACAACGTATATCGAAGAAAAAATATTTTCTCTTTCTCTCTCGATACTTTATACATCCAACCTCGCTCAAACTTTCTCCCCCTGTCGATGAAAAATCATCGAGAAAACAAAAGGCACACGCGTGTATCGCAAAAGCTAGAGAGATCCATCTCTCTCTCTCTCTCTCTCTCTCGCCCCGCAGCTTGAAGTATATGTAAGCTCTCTCGAAGAATACTCGAAATCCCAGCGCTCGCACACGACGCATCAATCACCGGGCCGATAACTCTCCCCGATAATTGACGAGTTCTCGCATACGCTTATACGTACACGAACGTACACACCTATATATATATACACGTACATACACTCACAAATGCGCCCGCCTGCATTTACATAGGCCAAGCGCGCGCGTTTTACAACGCGCGACTCAGCACACCTGTACACATACCGTTGTATATACGTATATACATAAGCGCACACGTATAGAGCTTATACACAGACGCACGCACGCGCTCGCAGCAGAGAGAGCGAGAGAGAGAGAGAGAGAGAGCAACATCGATCATCAAGCTGCGCGCACAGCTCGTCCGTCAGCTCCATTTCAGCGGGGGCTTTCGGCTGTATGGACTTTTTTTTTATCTCGTCCGCGTATAGCCGATCGACTTATCGATTATGCATATAGCGAAACTGCACTCCTGCGCTACACTGCTCGCGCTGACTGCACGCGCGGGGGAGGTTAATTGAAAAGAGGAGCTGCTGCTGCTGCCTCGAATCGCCGACGCTGCCGCCGCGCTCTCCGTAGAGATTGCAAAGGCTAATTGATATGTGCCTATATAGACGCGAGAGAGAGAGAGAGAGAGAGAGAGAGTGAGTCAGTCGTCGGGCGTTTTATTTAGCGAGACTGATCGAGCCTTGCTTTATTACTCGTCACACGCGCGCTATGTGCACCGATAAAAAGTCGCGAGCGAGCGCCTGTGTCGCAAGGAGAAACACATTCTTCGAGCATAGCGTATATATGTACTATACCCATATAGCAGCGCGTAGTCTCTATAATAACTCCGCATATTGAATAATATACCGGATAGCGTTTACGCGCCGTGTACGCAACGACTGATTAGGCGTATGAGTAATAACGAAAAAATTCCACGCGCGCGTGTGTGCAGTGCGTGCGATGAGTCGCGAGCGTAGCGAATTTTCATTGAATCAATCGCTCGTTGTTCGGCGGCCGCCGCGTCTGTGTATGTGTGCGCGCGGATTCTCCTCTCTTTATCAGCGCGCGACGAGCCGTGAGATGAAGCGAATTTTACGAGCGCGACTTATCGTTCCCATACTTATATAGCCACACGCGGTGATGATGCCGCCGACGCGACGCTGCCGCGCGAAAGTATAAAGTATTTTATCTTGCTTATGTGTGCAGTACACACACGTGCGCGCGAAAGATCCTCATCCGCATCCGATCCGTCCCCCGTTTTCGTTGTAACATGAATGAAAACGGCCTTTTTCCGGCGGCAACGCGACTATATACACACACGCGCGCGCGCACAGACAACCCAATTTTCATTGCGCGGTATATTAATAAAACTTTTTTCCCCTCCGATCTGTCGCCTCCTCCTCCTTCTCCTCCTGGAGCTCGTTACGCGAATGCAAAGTCTGAGTCACCCGTTGAACCTTACGTCAACCCGTATATGCGACGTTACACACTTCGCGCTCGTACATGTATATGGTAGAGAGACTCAGCGCGTCTCTGCGTGTGTGTGTACGTACATATAGATAGTGTATACATATACCTGACGGCTCGCGCAAATAATCGCGTTATATGTATAACGCGCGCAGAAAAGTTCGCCACACTGCGCTGCTGCTGCTGCTGCTGCAGCGTCGCCAATTAAACGGCGATAAAGTCTCCCATCGTCGTGTGAGATCATCGAGTTCGAGGTCGAAGCTAAAGCCGAGCGATTAGGTGTGCGTATAAGCGTGTGCGAGCGTACGCGCGTATATAATGCGCTCGGACCGATGCGACGTTGCGCAAACTCGAAGGAGAGAGAGAGAGGCTTCTTTGATTTTTTGGACTTTCTGCTCTTTCGCGAGCGATAATTTTTCGAGAAGCAGCCCGATCGCGATGACGCGAGATGCGGCGCGTCGGAGTGTGTACAGAACGAGGCCGCCGCGCTGCAAGCGCGCGATTGTTATCGGGGAAATTTACAAGCCTCTCGGATTTTTCGCTAATTATTTCGGAGTTTCTCGTGCATGATGTACGAGGGATCTACGCGCAGCTCTGCAGTATAATGCGCACATAACGTATGTGTGCTTTTGGTTTGGATATCTTTATTGGAGGCGTGAACGGTATATTGTATGCGCGGCGCACGTCTGGGCTCGATTGAGCAATACTGAAGCGAGCCGCGAGTAATTTTATTGATTTATATGCGCTGATTGCACGAGCGAGATTTGGAGAGGCTCTCGCGAGGTGTGACCTTGTTTTTTTTTTCGTCTTCGTTCTCTCGAGCACACGTCGCTCGACCGAGACGAGAAGGTTTTCGAATCGGACGTGCCTCGCACGCGCGCAATGTATAAGTCATTCATTCCGTTTTACTGCGTACATTTATTGCAACAATTGAATAGCCGGCGAATCGTTTTACTCGACAAAACGCTTTTGCATCAATCAAGACGCGGCATTAAAGCTTGTCTTGCGCTGCAGCGCGATGCACCGTCGCGATAATGCTCGAGCCATATTTCAGAAAGCCGCGACGCACAACCTCATTTTTAAGCGTATCACTGCATCAGTCAACCTGACACTTGCCTCCGCGCTCTTTCTCTCTCTCTCTCTCTCTCTCTCTCTCTCTCTCTCTCTCTCTCTCTCTCTCTCGCAGTGGCCAACTTTTATTAAACTTGACCGCGGATCGAGAGAGCTTTATAATTAACCACCGAAGAAACTGCCTCGCGAACGGCAGCGCGAAAAAGCAGAAGAGAGAGAGAGAGAGAGAAAAAAATGGGCAACCTCCATTCCCGCCAACTGATGTGTATCACGTGTATATATATACACTTAAGAAAATGCTCAGTATACAACGCGTACGCAGAGTCGGCAGCGGTACACACGCGGCTGAACTGCGCGAATGCGAGAAATTAAGAGCGCGAAGCCCCGCGCGATAAGATCGCTCTTATCGCCATAACTCGCGAGCCCATTTTCACGGGCAGTAGCGCGCAAAAACGCTGCAACGTACACACACCGCGCGTACCATACTGCGACTGGCCGCGCGCGAATAAATCAGGCATCTATTCCGCAATATACGTGTATACTCAAGCCTAACCGTTACGTCTGTTTTTCTGTTTCAGGTGAGTCCCCTCTCGCGTGCAGCGCAGCAAGCGCCGCACTTGTCGAACGGAGTTCGAGCATCGCGCGCCAGCAGCTCGAGTTTATACATATACAGCTTTATATATGTATATAGCGGCCTCTTATCGAATTGCAGCCGTGGCGCGGTGAGTGCCGCCAAGTGAGAAGGATCGTGTAGCGCATACGGGAAGCTCGTGTGTGTGTGTGTGTGTGTGTGTGTGTGTGTGTGTGTGTGCGTGCGTGTGGAAAATTTTCTCGATAGTCTTTTTTGCACGCGAGACTCTGCGTGTATAATACCGTTCGCGAGGAGTCTTAATTAGCTCGCTCTCCGCGCGGTCGTTGAGGAACACGCTTTGAGAAGGCATTTTTTTAAAGCTGCGTTTTCATTAAACGACTCTTTCCCTCCCAACGGCAGCTACGGCTGGAAATTCGAACGGTAAAAATGGTCGGGAGTATAATGGTATACGCGAAATTGGACACGAAAATGTAATGGAGGAATTTGAGTTTGTAATGAAAAACTTTTTTTTTCGTCGTCGGGGATACGCAGCAGAGTTGAGTGTGCGCAATGTACATAATGCATAAAGAAATATAAGAGACTATGGGATATGATCCTGTGGACAATAAAATTCTTGAATGTTTTCGTTCATGGTCTTGTCTAATGGATCTTGGTAATTAAGATATTTATTTACTATAGTTTTATAAATATCATTTTCAAATTGTAAGTTATACATTGTCTACATAGAATCAACAATCTCAGGGGTACAATCGTGTTATCAAGTTTCGAAAAACCTGATTCACATTTTATTTTGAATGTACATCTACTGATATCAAATTACAAAATATCCAAATGATCAGACTCAACCAACGACTACGTCGGAGAGCTCTGCAGCAATAAGGCCCCGAAGAAAAAGAAAAAGGGCCACGCGCGAGAGCCCTACTGCAGTTTGTTTTCCTCCAGCAGTACCAGCAGCGAGACGTAATCTCGGGAAGAAGCCCGCAGCTCGCCTAAACAACTTACCCAAATATTTATCCAAGAGTCGGCCGATGCGCACCGGCGATCGGCCCTATCGCGGGCTGGCAAGTGCGCCGATCGAAATATATTTACAGAGGATCGGCCCACCAGCAGCGCCGCTCGTTCACGCAATAAACCAGACGTGAAACCGAGAGAGAGTGAGAAAGCCAGTAGTGCTCGGGATGCGTTCAGTTTACACGTGTTTTTTCCGTGCAACGCTCCGGCTGTATATGCGCATTGCAGCGCCGGCTTTTTCGGGGCCATCGTGTGTCCTTTTGTGCGGCTTTCGAATTAAGCGCGAATCGTTTACATTGCGTGCAGCGCGAGAGAGAGAGAGCGCGCGGAAAGTTAATTACGCGAATCCTTTGAAAAGATACACTCGCACACGCGTGTGCGCACTGCGGTTGTTCTTTCGACTACCGTTTGCGCGTATGTGTACGTATACGCACTCCATACGTATTGTACACGCGCGAGCGTAACTTATTAGCTTATACACCGCGGCTTTCTAATTTTAAGCCGCGCGTCGTCGTCGTCGTCGCGGTTGCGTGCACACATGTGTACACTGCGTTTCCGAAACATTGTCGCAAGCAATTTCCGCGATCTCGCTAAAAGTCCTTGAAATTAGCGTGTAGGCGAAGCCAATAAGCCAGCCGCAGACAGCAGCGCGCATTGAAAAATGAAGTATTCCTGTAGGTGTTTGTGTAACGTAAAGCCCGCGCCCGAGACCGCCGCGCGGCGCCCTAAGCACACAGACGCGTCGTTGGCGCCCAAAGCGGAGCCTCTCTCTCTCTCTTTCTCCTGCGTTTCTCTCTCTCTCTCTCTCCGGGCGTCTAAATCGATTCGTCGGACTAATTGCGGCCGGCCAATAATCGTTACGCTAATTGCCTCGTTGCGGCGTCGTCCGCTGTAGCTCTCGCTCGCAGTACAGCATAGCGCGCTGCGCATTCGCCGCTGTATACTCTACGCGCTGTTTTCCGAAAGATTAAATAAAGCTACGCGCGGAATTTGCCAAGTTTTTCAGGACTACTCGGCTCGGCGGCGCTCGCGCGAACTCATCTTTCAATTGGCGCGCTACGCGAATTAATTGGATTGCGAGCTATATGTATATATATATAGAGAGAGAGAGAGAGAGCGGGCGAGAGGGAGGGAGGGGAGGGAGAGTATGGCGACGACGCGCCCGGCAGTGGCACACACCGTTGTAACTCATTGATTCATTAGAGTATATGCGTGCACACAATGGCTCGGGCAAACAAGCGCACGGGCATTCTCGTCGTCATAAATTATTCGTCCGTTCAATTAATCGAAGAGAGAGCGAGAGAGAGAGGCTGGAGCGCGTCGCTCCGCGCTAACGCGTTTAGTGTGTAAGCGCGAAGCGACGCGGGCAGCTCTGCTGCAGCGGAGCCGGGGATAGGCCGCCGCGCGTGTACATCGTAAAGTGCGTAATTTTCAATGGATTATAATAGCCCGCGATTTCAATGCTTTTAATGCCCACTGCCACGCGCGCGCGCGCGAGATTACGTGTAACGTCGAGAGTCGGGACACAGAGAGCATAATTTGCTCTCCTTTAGCTCTTCTCTCTCACTCCGTGTGACGCCGCCGGATACGCTGTATACGCCGCTTACGCATCCCCGATGTTTATTGAGACCCTTTTTGCCCTCTCGCGCCGGATTTTTCAACTATACATATATACAGACACGCGCTCGGCGCGGCAGATCGCCCCGCGCTCGTTATCATAATGGCAATTAAGCTCTCGGCCCCCTGTACACACCCGGCTATATCCGCGCGGATTTCGGCTGAATTATTTTATCGCCACCCGCGCTCTCCACGTCGTCGTAGTCGCCGTCGGCCGCGCTGGCGGCTTTATACATCCATCGGAAAAAAGCCCCGTAATTGCGAATGACGATAAAGCTGCGTCGCTCGCGCGCCGCGTCGTCGTCGTCGTCGTCGTCGTCGTCATTGTAAAATCGCGGCTGCGGTGTATATACGTATGTGCGAGTGCGCGCGTGTGCGGCAGAGCAGGGTTTATCGGTGCGGGGGGCATAAAGCACGCAACCCGTTAGGAATCGAAACGGCGGAATAACCGCGCGCTGTTCCGCTGCATAGCGCGGCGCGCAACGATTAACTCGCCGGGCTGCGCGCGCGCGCGTGTGTAACTTACTTTGTTTCTTGCTGCTGCTTTCCATCCGACACGAGATGTATAAACGAGGGGGGGGGGGGGTTTGCTCTTCCTGTTACACGCACACGCGGCGCAGGGACTATTTTGTGCCGATTTATGATGTTTGCTCTGATCGCTGATGTACAGTTGTCGAGGGGGTTTGGGGGGAGTTAACTTTAAAGTGGAAATAACTGGATAGAGGAATGGACGTTTGAAAATTTAATTTTTCTACGGGTTTCTGTATTATTTAGGTAGAAACAATATTGTTTTGAATTTGATAGGTCTAAATTGTTTTGAGAATGACCACGAATTTTGACGTTATGTCAAGTAAAGCAGACTAGATCCAGTTAGGTTTCTGGCTAGTTTTTCCCGGATAGGAAAATCGCTAGCACAGCTGATTGGAATCTAGCTCCAAGTAGGTACAAGTCAGGGAGACTTATACACGGGCTGCTTTTGACCATCGTTACAAATTAAATCATTGAGTTTTTGCCTGTAAAAGCTGTCGGATCGTCAATATAAAAAGTACCGGTTGAACCATTACGTAAACGTTTTTTACTATTTATTATGGATTAAACAGTATAAAAAATCAAAGCTGCCAAAAGTTGATACAATATTGTATGCTTTAAGCAGTATTCAAATTTAAACATTGAATGTTATAAAGACTATGATGTTCAATATAGTCTTCAGAGTAAACAAAGTTATTGTTTATTTTCTATTTTAAAATTATAATTATTTCTAGAATGAAATCTTGTGAATATAATTAATTCTTGAACGGAATCACTCAATACTACATTGACAGTCACAATTTATTTAAATAATTTGTTTAAATAAATTGTTTAAATAAAATTAATTATTTACAAAAATTATTAAGTTTTTTCATATTTTTCTTCACGAAATTGATTGATACTTTTTTTCAAAATTCAACATTTTTTTGATAATTTATTTAAATAATTTGGCAATAATCTGAACTAAATACTACTAATATTAGTACTAAAGTGTTTTTTCGTATTTTTTTCACAAAATCAATTGTTTTGAAAATAAACATTTTTTGACCAATTATTTAAATAATTTTGCAATAAACACTCAAATTGAATATAAAATATTGCTTTCTAAAACACTGAATTGGAACTGGGTACAAAATGCTATTTCAAATAATTTTACAATTTTTAAGTATTTTCTTACAAAATATTTTACATATTTATACTTCATCTCTGCTTGTGCGTGTGCACGCACGCACGCGCACACGCACAATTAAATTTTGTTCATAGGAACTTAAAATTAATCAATTTTTTCCGTTCGAAATTTATTGTTTTTAATAAATAATGCTGTGTTATTATACAGTTGATTAGTAAACAAATTATTTATTTTTAAAAATGTTAATTTGAAAGTAGGCAATTATAGAGCTATCATAAAATGGATTAGTTCGGAGCTCGCCAGACTACTATGCAGGTATACTACCAATACAGGTATATGCAGGTATAAAGCATTTAGTGTGCAGACATTTCGAACGACTGTCTTAAAGCGGGGAATTCCGTCGACGAAAACTGCGATTCGAGCTTCCGAGCCGTTTTCTTAGCCCTGTCTTGAAAATGAGAGCTTGCTCCTACCTGGAGTATGTTCCGGAATGATCTGCCCGTAATGCCCTTAAGTACATTTGACAACGTTGCATATTAATTGCCCGGTATTGATGTCGTATAGAGCATCCCAACCTCGTCTGCAAAAATGGATGCAAACTGTTCTAGGAAGGTGCTGCAACGTTGTCAGATGTACTTACTGCTACTATAGCAGATCATTTGGAAACATACCCCTGATCGCCACCGAGACCGAGGCCTTCCGAGCTAATCCTTTTATGGCGGTCAGATGTCGCACAAGAGAAATTCGATAATTATCGAATATACACATTTACGAAAATTTAATATTTTCATATAGATCACAATTTTTCAACAATTAAAACGCAACTTGAATGACAATTTTCTGACAATTTTGAATAGTTCGAAAGGCCTCGATCTCGGCGGCGATCAAATAAGAGCAAGACATTCTCATTTTCAAGACAGAGCTAGAACAACGACTCAGAAGCTCGAATCGCAATTTTCGTCTCAAATAAATTGTAATAAACTTTTTACAAATATTCTCAAATTCTATGAAAACAAAATAAAATAATTTTTAAAAGAAATTTAGAAAAAATGCTAAATAAATTGTTTAAATAAATTATTTGATAAATCTTAATTTTTGATTTGTAATCAGAAATCCTAAATCATTTTAAAAAGTTATGACTCTTTAACTTTTATAACTATTGACTAAATAAACAATAAAATATTGTAATAAATTATCAATTGCATATTGCGAATTTTAGTAGATTAATTAAAAATAATATTTAGGATTTAAATGCATCAGTTATTTTTAATAATTAAACTTTTTAATCCGACAAAATATTCGATTGGTTATTGAGCAGTGCTCGGGCAGTGCTTGGGCAGTGACGCTTCTTAGAACTGCCCAGTGGGCACTACCCAGTGGCTAGCCTACTCAGTAGTTTCACTGCTCAAATTTCTACCAGGGAACTACAGGCACTATCTCTTAACAATAAAATTTTTTTAATAAAATTTCGTTTTTTATTATTTTTTATGAAAATTTCTAATTTAAAAAAAATTTATTTCCCAAAAATAGTGCCAATTATCTAAAGCTCTGCACACACACACTCGCGTCCTTTCTATATAAATCGAAAAGCAAAGAGCCGCAAAAGCGCACATCGAAGACGATAAAATATATCCGAGAGTCGCGCAGGCACAGGACTGCAGCCATATAGCCAGCGCAGCAGCCAGCGAGCGGCGGTCGCGGCGGCGGTGGTGTGGCAAGATACCATAACCTCCTTTAGATTTTCCAGGAGACCGTAGAGAGACTTATCGGGCATTAGCCGGAGATTACTCGCGATCCCGCTTTCCAACTTTCGGCTCCTGCACGGCCTCCACCGCCGCTGCCTCTCTCTCTCTCTCTCTCTCGTCCTTTTCTGCACTCGCGCAAATACGGATATAATATAACCCCCTGCCGCCGAGTATACCTATATACCTATTCCCAGCTCTTTCGTTCCATCTCTCTCCCCCCCCCCCTCTTTCTCTCTTTCTCACTCGTACGTGTACGCCGCGCGCTTTGGACATTATTTACGTGCCTTTGTAACAAAGTTTCGCTCATTATCCCACTGACCCGCCGTTCTCGCGCGGGCACCCCGCAATATAGCCGTGCGATGCAAATTAGCGTGTTTGTTATTTTAATTCGTAATTTACGCTGGCTAGACGATTTTTCCGCGGGAGGGCTAGGCTTCTCGTTGCTGCGCGCTTCTATGCGCGCGTACAGGCGTCCGTGGAGGCGGTGAATTTCCAAATGCTCGGGGTGTGTTCGGTTATTTGCGCGATTTATTCGCTTTCTCTCTGTAGCTATCTCTTTGTAATGAGAAAAAAATTAGCGAATCCGCAGTGGAATGGATTTAATTGAGGGCGCGGCGATGAAGAATTATTCAAAGCGAAGATGCGAGAATGTATATATTCGGAATTAACCGATTTGTTTCCGTTCCACGACATGCGAATAAATATTAATTGTAGAAACAGTCAAATGAATAACTTGTTCGAATAATTCGACAAATTCTTGAATAAAAATCGAACGATTATTGTCATTGAATTATAACAATTCGTGAAAAAATAACTTTGAAAAATAGAATTCAACCATGTGATTGATGCAAAAAATTATTTGAGTAGCTTAGTAATGCAATTTTTCATTGCATTATATACGTAATCGTCTGACAATAAGACACGGCTTATTAAAATAAAATAAATTAAATACAGAATAGAGAATATTTTATACTGATAATGGATTCAATGAAAATGTAGTTGTGTATAAGCACAGCATAGCTACTTTCCTCCACTGAGGAATAAAAATGCGCGAATTCGAGGAATCTCAGCGGTGGCGTGCGCGAAACTCGATGAAAAACTCGTATTATTTACGCTCTTTATCGAGCCTAAAATTTTTAAAATCGGATGTTCCGGTCACGAGTTACGCACGCTTCAATACTGCTAACTCATAGGGCTCTCGCAAAACTAGATTTTCACTTTTTTTTTCAAATCCTCACTTTTGATCCAGTGACTCGATTTTGAAGTTTAATAGCTTAAATAAAGCTCTTTTCCTCAACAGAAGATCCAAAATTGATTTTTCTTATCTGTTGAGCTATATATATGCGTTCAGAAAACTAATCCGCTCGATCAACCGCAAAAAGTAGAGGAAAAGAGCGTTGTCAAAATCGAGCATTTCACAGTAATAGGGATTTGAAGAAAGGGAAAAATGTGTGGTTTTTGGAATCGATATTTCGTGAAAGTCAAACCAAACAACTTTTTTCAAACATAGATTTTGCACACAGCAGCAGCGGCGGTATACAGAGCAGCATCGACAATTCAAACATCCTCTCGACAAATTAAAATTTATCGCGAGAGACGTCTCGCGCGAATGTATCAAAATTAAGTGACGGAAAAAGGGGAGAAAAAGAGAGGTCTCTCTCTGGAATCGGCAGTAGCAGCAGCAGCGGCGGCAGACGGGCACAATATGAAGACGCTTCCTTCGCCGAGAGAGCTCAGTAAAAATGGAAAAATATTTTTGCGTTTTTTTCGGAAACCCTGGCAACCGTAAATGCACGACGGTTTCTACAGAAATCGAAAAAATAGTAAGCCCTACCCAAAATTTTTCTCGGGGCAGAAGTTTGTATCCCTGTCATATATACGTATACAAATACACGCCTCTACCGGCTGTATACACTGTATACACTTATACAGCTGCACAGAGAGACTCGCTCTCGGGAACGAAAGAGATTTCCACCCCCGCGCGGGCGCGTGGGAAACGAAGCACCTGTCGAAGTTGCCGAGGAGGCACTTATCCCCCTCCCCCTCGCCCCCTCCACCGCCAAGGAAGAGATACAGTATTTAAAGAGGGAAAATTGCGGCACTGGAAAAATTGATAAAACCGCGTGTGCGCCCCCTTCTCTCTCTCTCTCTCCCCTTTTCAACGAATCGGTTTTTAAATGTCGGCGTTCTATACACCGGGCGCGCGCGCGCGCGCGGAGTGCGCTTTGCAAAATTTAAATGGGACAAGCGAGCGAGAGAGAGAGAGAGAGAGAGAGAGAGAGAGAGAGAGCTAACGCTGAAATTACACGGTGAAATGTTTATTTTTCATTCTCCCGCGGGGGCTTTGGAAAAACATCGACGGATTTCTTGCGGGGATTCGCGGCGCGGCCACTTTTCCTGCCCTTCCTCGCTCGATTTTCTCGTCTCACTCTATAGCGCGTCTCTGCCCAGCAGCGTATGTATAGAGAAACCAGCGGCCAATGGAAATCGCGCGCTGTCGGCAATGTTGTCCATACAAGCGTCGAGCGAGGAAACAATGGGCTTGAAATTTCGGATAGTCGGAGAATTTCGCGCGCGGGTATCATATATCCCTTTTCTCGATTTTCGCGAGAGAGCGAGAGAAAGAGAGAGAGAGAGAGAGAGAGAGAGAGAGAGAGGCGCGTTATAGTTGGCGCGAGAACTGATAGAACGAAACGAATTCACTGGCATACGACGCTTCCTCCAATTAAATCCCTTTATTGAAGGTCGAATGCTTCTCTCTATATCGCTCTCTCTCTCTCTCGCTCTGCGATCAGCATATATATAGCGCGGATCTCGCGCTGCGCAGCGCAGCTGTACGTGCGCGAAAGAGAAAAAGAGGAGGACGAGGAATCAAGATAGGAGTGTCGCGCGTGTGTATACCGGTGCGTCTATGTGTATGTGTGTGTGTGTGTGTGTGTGAGAGAGAGAGAGAGAGAGTCGTATAGAATTCGTTAAATGGATTCGCCGATGAATTTCGCTTCTATTATTAAAAGAGCCCCGGCGACACAAAGTGGATAAAAGGAAATGTGTACAGCCAGCGTATACGGCTCTCTCTCTCTCTCTCTTTCTCTCGCTTTTATTTTCCGCATCGATGACGCAAACGACGCGCGGCAGCTCGTCGCGCTCTCGTTATAGAATTGAAATTTCGCGAAAATAAAGAAATAAACGAGAGAGAGAGAGATGGAGAAGCAGCGCCTCAGTGCGCGGGAGTAGAATAGCGGATAATAAGCGTAGACTCTCTCGCTAATAATAATAGCGTAGTCGAAGCGTTTTTCCGCTCCTCTCTCTCTCTCTCGCGCGCAGTAGGCGTCCCCCCGCCCCCCTCGCGCGTCTAATACTCCCAACTGCGCGCAGAAACTCGCAGGCTGCATTCCGCTCGGTCGCTCTCTGATTTCGCGCCCCATGACGCTCTCTCTCTCTCTCTCTCTCTCTCTCTCTCGCTCTTTCTCTGCGCAGGCTCTGTCTTATCGGAGAGAAGCCATCCGATTTCCCCGCGTTTCCGCGAGAGATATTTCCCATCGAGTGACTGCACTACACGCAGTCCTACGGAAACGCGTAATTACATTAGGTCTCGTGACTCTGTCTCTCTCTCTGTTTTTCCGCTTTCTCGCTTTTCCGAATTTATTATTTTTTCCCTTCGAAAACAACGGCATCGCTCAAGCCACGTCCGAAAATGCTTTTCGAGCGAATTCGCACAGCTCGCTCTGTAATGACGCGCTCGAAACGCGTAAAAAAAAGTTGTTTATCGAGATGATGCTCTTTCGCTATCGAGCGAGCGTCGAAAACCAATTATTCAGGAGGGCGATGCGAGAGACTTGCATTCGAGAAAGCTGTGCGCATTTATTTTAATCGAGCATATAATCTCGGTGGACTTCGGGATTCGAAGGGACGCTATGAAAGCGACTGTGAAATATCGAGTCGGAGGGGGGATTGTCGTAATTTAATCGGTATGAAATCGAAAAGGGCTGCTACACGAAGATTAAAAAGATCGAGAAGTACGTTTTCTCGTAGAAGCTGCTCTGATAATACGTATTATACATATAGCGAAGAGTAAAAAAAGGGCTTTTGCACACACGCCCCGACGTACGGGAGCCTGCGCTCGGAAAAAGGTCAGGAAATTACAAGCTCGCCGAAGGAAGAGAGAAGAAAAACAAGTGCGTATGACGTGTACCGAATGGAAGGAAGGCTGCGGGCACGATATACACGACGACGCGTCGTCGAAGGGACGATTTCGTTCGTTAAGGTCTTTCGGAAGCTGCGAGAATCCGAGTTTTTTCTACCACTTCGGATTTTTCGCTCGTCACGTATACAAGAACACACACGGCTCGCGTTTTCCATCGCCGCTCAAAGAGGCGCGCGCAAAGCGATTTTATTAAGCGACACGCCAGCAGCTTTTTGCTCCTAATTATTTCCCGTCTCGTCGCGCGCTGCTACTGCTATTCTCGGCGATCTGCTCTCTCTCTCCCTCTCTCGCGTAAAACGCCGCGCGGCGGACAAAAAAAAATTATGTCAACAAACCCATAGAATCCAATCACATCGTAAGTTTCGTTTCGTGACTTTGCTCGGTTTTCCCGCTTGTCGTCGTCGTCGGCGGTGGAGGCAGCGGTAGCTGTATATCGCGCGCGGCGCGGCTGAACTTAGCCAATGCTAGTCTTCCTCCGAGCTTATACCAGCCGCACATCTATAGCCGGGTAAGAGAGAGAGAGGAGGTCGTAAAGTCGCTTAATCGGATGAGGTTTCGCGAGGGCGGAACGGAAAGTTGAGAAATGGCGGCCGGTCGTAAAGGGTCGCGCGCGCGCGCGCGTGGGTAAGACTCGCCGGCAGTGTAGCGCGCGGCGGCTTGGTTATATGTCTCTTTGCTCTCGCTGCCGCCTCAATTTTTCCTCCCTTTTATTTTCTCATTTTCCCTCTTCTCTCTCTCGCGCGCGAGCGTCTTGTATAGCGCTGTAATTTTAAATACAAACCTTGGATTTCGAGCGCTACACTATACTCGCGCTCTGTTTGCAGGGCGCGAGACCGGGCTCTCGTTTTTTCTTCCGGCTTCGTTCGCCCGCTTTGAGCTTTTATCCGCCGTGGAAACGCGCGAATTCAAGGCGTATTATCTCATTTTCCGAGTTGAACGTTTCTCGCGCTGTCTCTTCATTGCACAGAGAGGATCGAGGATAGATCTCGCGGATCGGCGATTCTTGGAAACTAATTTATTGCTTCGGCGTCCGTATAGCATCGTAATTTAAATGGAAAATGTATTCTTCGTATGCATTTTTTTATGCTTGAAACATAAAATTCAAAAAACCATAAAAGTATACATCTTTTCCTTGAATCTTATAGATGTACTTGAACACTTACTGTATATTACGCCGAGTCGAAAACCCCAATTCCCCATTTTCCTTTTATCGTTGAAAAAGGACCTGACGACGGGCCGTCGTTTCTGCTCTTTATTAAGCAATGCATGTGCGGATAAGGGAAAAAAGCACATAGAGACACACGCGCGAAATTTTCAATCAGGTCTCTACAGAGCGATTAAAAAAAAAGAAGAACCTTAAATTTTAACAAAGCCGTCTCAGCTCTCGAGAAAGCAAAAAAAATTCCTCTTTCTACGGCAAGCATTTCCTCTCACTCACTCACTCCCCCGCCCTGTCCCGCTCTCTCTCTCTCTCTCTCTCTCTCTCTCTCTCTCTCTCTTTCATTCGTTCATTCGTCTAAGACTCGACGTTTATTTTCCCCTTTCAGCGGCCTTAAAACTCCTTCTCCTTATACACCCCCTCGTTTTCCGCGCCGAGATTCTTTGGGCCAGCAGCACCGGCAGCGCCCGTTAAGTTCGCGCTTGTTTTTTTTTCCCTCTTCTTTTCCTTACACTTTCCAAGGCGAGCGAGCGAGCGAGAGCGAGAGAGAGAGAGACCAAGTTAAACTCTCGTCTTTCTTTAACGCGAGCGCACGACATCCGACTGCGACGTCGACGACGACGACGACGACGACCGATCGAGTCTTGTACGCGTTGGAAATTTTATTTCCCGACTTCCTCCTTCTACCCGCTACTTACACTCTGCTGCTGCTCCAGCCCTCCGACCCCTCAGTCTCTTTAACGGCCCTCCTTCCCGCCGTGTATATACCTATATACATTCAGTTCCACACCGAAGGCGACTTAGTTAAAGCTACTGTATATTAGCGAGAGGAGCTACGGACAAAAATTTACTGCTTTCTGCATTTGCAACGATATTGACGGATGGGTGAGAGAGAGAGCGAGAGCTTCGGAAAGAACGGATTCCGCAGCTCCGCGTTAAATAGGAGGAAAGCGGCCGATGCCACTTCTAAAACGCGGCGCGCGCGGCATTAGCATTCGGCGGGAAAAAGAGTTAAAAAAGTCATTTCTATGCCCAGCGGCGCGTTATAGTCGCGGATCACGATTATCCGCGGAGGGGGAGACGCCTAGACCTCGATGGGACAAAAAGCTCACGGCTCACGCGATCAGCGAGCACCACGGCCCTCTCGTTTTCTCTCTCTCTCTCTCTCTCTATGATATGGCCCAAGCTGTCGGCAACAGCCGGCAGAAAGCCCTGCAACCGCCTGTGCGCAAGCGAGCCTGCATTCACCTGTAAACGACGCTTGCGCGCCTTCGCGGCTACGCCTGCAAGCTTGAAGCAGCGAATAAGGTATATCGAAAGTTGTATGCTTGCGTGTACGTTAAATTTTATTGCAAATTTTGTTCCATTTCTTCGCTGAATTTTATTACGCTGACGCGAAGAGTCGACGGCATCCGAGAAGCGGATGTGGCCGAAACTTTATCGGGAATAGTGAAATAAAGCAGTTGCAGATTGTAAGAGAGTAACGTCGATCACAGCGTAATTAATGCAATAAAATGCTTGCATTTCAAGAAAGAAGATTTTTCCTTATTTTAATTCAGCAGACCGTGCTATATGTGCACCCTGTTAAGACGTAGAACTGAAGGTAAAGTGCAGACGCCTCCGGAAGTTCTAGAACCCCAGGCGAAAGTTCCACTTAATCATCAGAATTATTCCATTCTCTTTCTCCTCTGTCATATACTCTCTTGTGGGACATTACACGGTCTCGTGTCTCTCCTTTCGGCTAATCAGCCGCAAGAGTTTTTTTTTTCCTCAGCCGAAAAAAAAGCAATGTACGCCGTCTCTCCTCCGCCGCTCCCACTTCAAAAGCGTCCCCGAGACGAACCAACTTTCCGCGTAAAATCAACGAAACTGAAATTCGTTCCGCGCCCTGCGCTCGCGTCAAAAAGTGTTTAACGAAACTCTTGCAATTTTTTCCCCGTTTATAACTCGCGATGTTTACACCGCGCGAGAAGAATGTTCCAAACTCGCGGGAACTTGCGTACATGCACTGCATCGCACAACGCGCGATTGAAATAGCTGATTGGATATTTTTGCGCGAGAATCTCGAGGATGGAGGGGGGGGGGTAGGAGGCGGAAAAAAATAAGCTGGATAGTTTGGGTAACTTTTATTGCCTTTTGATGCGAAAACTGCAGCAAATTACGCGCGAGAGCATCGTCGGCGGGTGGGGTTGGAGGGGGGGGGGGAGCGAAGCGCAGCCCGGGAGAAAGTTTAAAAATGCGCCAATTTTCAAACGCGCGCTCCAGAAACATCTGATCGAGTTCAAAGTTTCAGCAAGTTTGCCAAGTGCACGCCGACTGTGAATAACGTGGAATAATGAATGATCACGTGATCGCCGCCGCCGCCGCTATATATACGACTCGGATTTCAAGGCTTTGTGTATACTCCCCGCACCCGCCGCCGCCGCGCTGATAATTCATTCCGACGTTATATTGCGGTGCGGGTTCCAATTTATACCTTAGCTTTCCTCGTTAAACCATCCCCCCTCCCTCCCTATACCAATTACGCTTCCATAACGATTAACGCGCAAACTTTGCGCGAGTATTCGATTCTCTCGTCCCGCGAGTGCACGGCGGCGGCGGCAACGAAAACAAAAAAACAACGACGTGATAACTGTATTTTGGTCTCGATGGGTGATGCGTGCCGCGCATAGCGGAAACTCAGCGGTGTAAACGCGAGACCATAGATGGGACGCAATGATCGCAGCGAAGCGCAACGAATTAAAGAGCGCGGAATTTCGTGCTTATATCGCTCGAGGAGTGCGTGACATAATCTTGCACAATATCGCGTTTCACGCGCACACGCGTCCATTCGGCGCCGCGACCCTGTTTCTTCTTTCACGCGGGATTCGCTCCTATATACACGAATTTCGTGTATACAATGTGTATACATACCGCGTGTATACTTATACGTACAGGCTTAATTTATGGCTTAATGATTTTACGAGGGGCCCCGCTTTTTTACAGCCGCGCGCGGTCTGGGCGCGCGCGTCACTCGTTTCTTTTCTTTCTTCCTCTTTTTATTTTATCAGCTCGACATCGTCGCTCCATACGCAGCCGCGCGCAGAGTTAAATGGCTGTGTGTATATACGACCGCGGCTCTCTTTTTTTTTCGGGGATTCGGAGCTAACAGCTTTATTGTATAATTGCACACGTCGTCGTCGTCGGCGGCTTCGAAAGAAAGCTCATTTGTACGAGGCCTGTTAAGAGACGAAGTTACGAAATGCCTTCGTGATGTGTCTCTGTTTCTGTCTCTTGCGACGATAAGCGTTTCTGCGATGTAAAACCCGAGCGAATATATGTATATACGCGATGCGTGTTATTCCTCGAGAGATAAGTGAGAGTGTCTTATCGATAACGTGTCGCGCGCCCGACGCGCGCGGAATCATTACGTGCGCCGCGAGGTCTGAATAAATCCCCGGGTAAAAATAATTCGCGAAGAATGTCAGCATCGAGAATGCGTGTGTGTGTGCGCGCAGGAATGTGCGGATTCGAATGTGCTGCTCGGAAAGGAGAGGATTTGTGTAAAGTTGCTCATGAAGTTAGTATGAATTTTACATAATTTTTATGTAAATGTAAAGAATAGCGCTATCTATTGCATTTTGTTCTCGGTGATTATTCATTTTTTATGCGCGCCTATTGCGCACAGTGTTTGCGCAGATAAACGCGGCAAAAGAAAGAGTTAGTCAGTTCCGAGACATTCAATATGCAAATATTGATTAAACGGTTTACTTAACATTGATAACAAGGCTCGTCTTTGTGCGTATGGAGTAAGACGTTCCGCGACGATGATCTACATAAGTACAGAAAGAGTCATGTAATCTGACAATGAATTCGGGCACGAGGCGCCTATGGGAAAGAAAGGCAAAGAAAACAGGTGAGCCCCATATAGAGTCTCCTTTCCCGGCGCACAACAATGAATCGCTCCCGTGTGTCTGTGTGTTGCATACGCGTATTTACGCTTGTTTACTCGAGCGTAAGCGAGCCGCTACAGTATACATCGCTGTGTATACGTATAGCGCTCGCTCGCTCACGCGAGTCACCTTGCGCCCGTGTACATTGTGTATATAGAGGATATAACAAAAGCTTACGTGTACGTGTGTACATACACACATAAACCTTGGCTCTTATATATCTCGCTTCATCCCGCTCGCGCGCGCGCGCGTCGTGGCGCTACACACACGGACATGAGAGAGCCCAGACAATGGCCGGCATTTGGGGGTTCCCACCTGAATAAAACACAGGCGAGTCCTGCGCGCCGTTGTAATAATAATAAAAAGAGAGCGACGCGAGAGAGAGAGGCGCGGAGTCCGAGACAAAGGAAGGAGAGCGAAGCAGGTGGATGTAGCGCGCATAGGCTAACAGGTGCGCTTCGTGAGCGTAGCTGGCCTGTGACGTCGCCGTAGCCGGCAGCGCAACGGTTTCGCGCTTCCCCCTCGAGTCGTCGCTTTCGGAGAGAGAGAGAAAGAGAGAGAGAGAGACGAGGGCATAGGAAGCCGGATGAATTTCTCGGGTTTTCATGTCTCGGGGACGAGACACGACGAGGGGGCGACTACGGCGACGACGAGGACGACGCTGGAATTGCGGCAAAGGCGGGCTGTGACCTACTTTGGACGGGAGGGAGCGCCCCAAAGCCGTGTGCACACACAGTCGCTCTTTTGGCCGGGGACGCGCGACGACGCGCGCGGGCTCCCGTACGACTCTCCCTCTGTGTGTGTCCCCCGGCTTCCCTTATTTTTTTTTCTTTTTCTTTTCATTTTGTAGCGTGACCAGTGCACGCGCGCGCGCTTTCGGCGAACGTTTGCGGACTCCGCGCGTCGTCGTCGTCGTCGTGACGCTATTTTTCACACGCGCGCGACGAGAGAGCGAAAACACGTCAACCGAAATCAGTTTCTCGAGGATAATTAATCGTAGAGTCTCTCTCTCTCTCGCCCACGCACCATTAATTTTTTTCCAACAACTAATTCGCTCGTCGGGCCGGGCACGAGGAGACGACACGTCAGAGACGACGAGCATCAATATACTTAGAGAGAGGAGGGCGCTGCATCCTAATCTCTCCGCACGCGCTTTTTCCCTCGCACCTTCATCAAAACACGCGCTCTTGACGGATCGTCCGCGTAATTTTTGCTCTCCGCCTATACAATACGTCTCCCGAGTCCTGCACTCAGACTGATGAGACGCCGCCTCGGAAAGCTCGGAAATCAGTTCGTCCGGAAAATTATCCAGCTGTGCGCGCGCTCTTGCCGCCTATGTAGTGTATGTATATACAGCGAGAGCTGCCCCCAATTGAGCCGAGGATACGTAATTAATTAGGACAATCAGTCAGCCGAGGAGAGAGAGAACTGAATGCTGAGCCAGTGCTTTTTATGCCTTCTCCCACCGCTCCGCGCGCGCGTCTACCTTCATCTTCTGCGACTTATGATACGTTTCATCGCGCAACGTATAGAGTTTTGGCCTGCGAAGAAAATTATTTTCTTGTATCGAGTCTATACTGCACGACTACGGCGTTCTCCAGTGTTCTCTGTGCTCCCGTGCAATTATTTCTGCGTAATAAAACCGAGTTGCAGCGTAGCGTACGGGGAAGATGTCCACCTTTAATGTATATATATGGTAAAAATTTTGAAAAATGCAAAAATGTATATCTTATAACTCTTGACAACAAAAGCACGCAATTTTTCATTTTTCCAGCAGCCTAGGCCAGTATATACATATCTGTCCCCCGAAGAAAGCATTACCTTAACGTTTCGCTCTCTCCATCTCCTGCGTACAGTAGGTCCACTCTATTTTCCCTCTCTCTCTCTCTCGCTCTCTCTTCCGCTTTTTCAATCTCCGTCCATTCTCCCTCCGCCGCTCCTTCTAATTTGCCGAGCCTAAGCCTCCGAGAGCAGCTCGGACAGAGAAAGAGGGAGAGGGAGAGGAGGGAATGGAGGGCAAGGGGCACACACCTTCATTATTCTCCCATTGTATCAGTGCGCCCCGGCAAGACATAAATCATGGAGCTGCTGCTGCTGCTGCTGCTCCTGCACCGCTGCTAGTCCCTCTCGTGCGCTGCTGCACCGGGAAGCTGCTTTACTCTTTTCCCGCTCTGCTCTGCGCTCTGCGGCTCCTACACGCGCTTTGCTTCGCACTCTATATATATATATATATATACTCGGACGTCCTCCGCAAGATACAGTTATATACAAGTTGTGCGCGGCTATTGTACATCGTCGGGCTGACCGCTATTCTCTCCACGATTTTATAACAACAATATTATGTACACGCGGACACACGCGAGTCACACTCGATGATTTCTCTCTCCCCCCCCCCCCCTCGGCGGTCTGTCTGTCTCTCCCGATTTCTCGAGATTTACCGCTGACAGTGCTCTGCGGACATATATATCGGGAAACGCGCGAAAAAAGAGCGCCGTGTTTTCAAAACGGAGGAAACACTCGCGCGTCACCTCGTAATCAGCTAAAGCTACAACTACAGGTTGTACATTTTTTTAGAATTCACTTGCGGAATTTCGTATTTTCGCAAAAAATCACCGTCAGCAAAACGTGTCTTGCCGCCAAATCGAATGGAAAAGAGTCGACTGTGTACAGCATCTCGTCTCTCGATTTCGAGGCGATGCATCGAGAGAAGCAGAGAGGCTGCTTCGGTTGCGAAATATTTCCCGCAGTCACCCCCGCGCACACGGGAGTATTAAAAAAAATTGCGGCGCTGCCGCTGCGGGAGAAGAATTTAATCAAAGCCGCAATAATTGCCCGAGTCTCGTAAAAATCTCTCTCTCTCTCTCTCTCCTCGTGTGCAGCGGCGACGGACGGGGAGGGGCGTGTGAAAAAAGAGCCGCATATCGTCTTTATTCTTCATCTCGTCGTCTGGTCGTCAGAGCAGAGAGAGAGAGAGACGCATATAAAGGCTCTCTCTCTCTCTCTCGTCGAGGAATTTTCCTAGGCGAGGAAATCTCCCGCGCGCGTATAACGTTAGACGCGCTCGATCCATCTTTCGTCGAATCTCTAATGGACGGACCGGGCTTAGCAGGAGAGGATGAAGGCTGCGATGCTGAAACTCGCGGATTAACGAGAAACGCCGACAGAGATGGAGGGCAGCTCTATATACACGTGCTCCCGCTGCCGCCGCTGCTGCTGCTGGCGGTTCACGGGAGACGAGAGAGAAAAAAAGCGGGGCGCGGGAGGGAAGCCGTGTTTTTGACTCGATTTTTGCTTCCCGGCTATTTCTCCTTCTCCCGCTTCGTCGGCCCCGACTGTAAATCAATTTCGGCCGCAAGTTTCAATTAGACTTTATTGCCGCGGCTCGTAAACGCTCCCGCGGTGCATAATCCTCGGCGCTGCTCTGTATATGTATACCGCTGCTCGGGCAAAGCAATAACAATTCGCGTGCGCGCGACACACTACTCGGCGAAAGAAAATTTCCACCGCGTCATCGAAATACATTCACTGCAGCGGCGGAGAGACGAGAGGGAGGGAGGGAGGGGCGAGCGAGGAAACAAAAATGGAATCGAGAGAGCAGCGGTAACGAGCTCTCAGCTCACGCGGACAGGGAAGGGAGGAGGGTTGATAGTGACACTGACGGAATAAAGCGCCGCCTAAAAAGCCGTATAAAATACAGTCTCAGCAGAGAGAGAGAGAGAGCGAGAGCGTAGCTCTCGTCGACAAAAAGGAGCAGAGACGGCTCGCGTCGCTCGTAATTCGGACTCAAAGCGTCGCGATTAACGGAGGCGTAAAAGCTCGCCTGCGCCGCCGCCGCTTCTTTTTTCTCGTGGGCGCGTTGACGCTTACGTGAGCGAGAGGGAGAGGGAGGAGAACAAAAAAAACTTGTCCCTCTTCTCGCTCCGCACGCAGCTCTCCTCGCTCTCGCTCTCTCTCTCTCTCTCTCTCTCTCTCTCTCTCTCTCTCGACGATTGATAGTGGTAGTCGAGCGTAAACAGTCACGCGCGGAGAGATAAGGCCGATGTGTACGCGCTGCACACTTATTATGCTAACGAAGCTAATGGGTGAAATCGAAATTTTGTTTGCGGCCTTGGACGGGGCGTAATTATTTTTGGATTTTACCCGCCTCTGCTGCTGCTCTCTCTCTCTCTCTCTCTCTCTCTTTCTCAGTGGATGTTTGCGCTCTCGGAATATACTTTTCTTTTAGATTATGCCGAAGGCGGGCTGCTGCACAGCCCGTGTCGGGAATTGCTTTTTCAGGATTATTATGCCGCGCGCGAGAGAGAAGGAGAGGAGATAGAAAGAGAGAGAGAGAGAGAGAGAGAGAGAGAAAGCTAATTAGGTATATATAGCGCGCGCTACCGGAAAGCTTTATTCATTGGCCGAAGTGCTTCTCGCGCGCAGTATATAGCCGATATATGCATGTATATTCGATCACATCGAAACTTTTCAAGTGGAAAAACAATTATCAAAATGCATCGCGTAGCACACATGTATACACACGCACATCGAGTATAGTACACATGCATATATATACATATACTCGCCGAGCGATTTGCATTCCTATGTATATAATGCGCGCGGCGTATATACATATACGATGCGGGGCGAGCGATATAAGCTTCCGCTCATGCGTGTGCACGCGAACTCGCTCTTTCTCGCCATGATTTATACATATATAGATATAGCACGGAGAGCCGTGTGTGCGCGAGTGTGCGTATGTATACACGGCGGCGGCGTCGGCGGCGGCGGCGGCGTTTCCTCTCTTTCTCGACCGGTCGCGAATTTGTCACGAGCCGGGGCAAGATGGACGGTCGGTCGGCCCAGCCGCGAAACAATTTATCGGAGCTTTGCTCGGCGACGATCGATCCGCTAACTCTCTGTGCACTATATATACATGCACACACACACACACACGGCCAGGGCAATAATACAACGACTCTACGGATATCGATGCTTTTTTTTCGTTCTCTCCGCCGCGAGCAAGTGCAACTCCGCGAGCTTTGTGCGCTCCGTTAATTGTTGCTCTTCCCGCGCTCCTCGCGCGTGGTTTAATCAATTTTTCCTCGCGCGAGCTGCATCGGCGGCGATTTCGAGGCTGTAATTGAATTAATCATTGCGGGGAATATGAGCGCGTTGCCAGCGAAGACGGCGAGCGTTTGAAAGTTTAATTCGCGAAAAAGCGGGCGCGAGAGGCATGGCTGTACGTCGTAAACTATTACAGACCTCTCGACCAATTAGACATAATTGCCAATTAATTTGCCGTCTCTATACCGTTATATACCTATATATAATATATTTGTGTATCTATATACGTGTAAGCCATCTCGAACGTAGCGAAATTAATTTCATTCGGAAACCAGTTCTATCTCTCGCTATCTCCCTCTCTCGTTCGCCTCTGCGCACAGAAACAAAACGAACTGTCTAATGAATTATCGCTACAAACTCCCTCTCTCTCTCTTTCCATGTAGTTGCACAGTAATCCATAATCTAATTTGAGCAAGCAATCGAATCGAAAATCTCGAAGCCCGACCGAGCACTCGAATCTGCTACCTTTATTGAGGTTCGGGTCTGAGATTCTATTTCGTTGGTTAGAACAAATATAAATGTACTAGTTACAGGTCAATCGTTGATTTGAGTAAATAATTTCCGATACATAATATAGTAATTTTAAGCGTACACTTACATTCGTGGATGCACCTCCTGTCCATATAGTTTCGAAAATGTTGTTAATACCTGTAATTTCGAGATGGAATTATTATACTATTCATAACATTTTGCATATAGTGAAATAACAGAAGGCATAATTTTTTAAGGCTTTAATTAGTCGAAATACATTTTATGTTCAAATGCGTACAGTAAATCAATGACTGCTTTACAAAAATTTCGAGGAGTATTTTGCCCCCTCAGAAAAAAGTGCGATTGAGACTAAAAATCCAAAGTAAACGCGCGAGAGCCACCGCGCAAACTTCACCGCAAAAAATTATATCGACGAGAATTCAATCGAGCGCGAGCGCGCGCCTCGCCTCGGCGAATTCGCGTGGGATGCTGCAGAAGTAGCAGCGGTAGTAGTAACAGCTGGCTTCGGCGAGACGAAAACATCGTCCTCGACAAATCGCTCATATAAGAAATTAAACGCCAGCGGTTCTGCTCAGGCGATTTGATCTACGAGCCAAGCAAAAGCTCTCTCTCTTCTCCCCCCGCCCCCCTCCTCTCCTTCCACCAACAGAATTTACGTCCTGTGTACATGTATACACACGAGGTAGATACAACTGTAACAGCAGCAGCAGCAGCAACAGCACGAAGTAAACTCGTGACTCGACGTCTCTCGAGTTGAAGTTTCCGCTCTCTCGTGTGTGCACACGTCGGACTTTACGATTTAACACTCGGTTTACATGATTTAGCATCCTTCCGGTTTCTCAAACGCCACGGCTAGTGAATATACGCGTATGTATATACACACGCGTATGTATAATACATGTATATAGAGGAGCGTTATATGCATGCAGTAGTCGAGAGTAGGTAACAGTAGAGCCGAGAGGGGTAAAGGCGGGAGGGGTGAGGGGATTGTCATTTCATTGAGGGTCGCAGATTGGCCCGTATTACTCTGCCGTTTGTTGATTATTTAGACGGCTGGACGCAGCATAAATGAGAGATGAGGCCACTACTCTCTATATACGAGACAATTGGGCGACGAGCTGTTTATTATTAGATTGTTTACTCCGGGCCGCTCGCAGTATATATAACATTCGCGCGCGGGGCACACTGGATGATTTGCACAGATGCGCTCACGCCAATCGCGCATTATACAAGCCGAGAGAGTCGTATTACAGAGTCGGAATTTTCTCCCTTTTCATTGGCGAAACCGCTCGGAATTTGCATTGATTCTTCGGCGCCGCGCGCGCGCGAGATAAAGAGAGCAGACGCGGAGAAAAAATGTTCGTACTTGCAAAGAGAGAAAAGTAATAAAAAGTCTTGTCGTAGATGAAAAATGGTCGATGAGATTCCGCATATTTTGATGGGGATGACGTATCCCAGACGTTCCCTCGGCTTCGCCTTCTTTTTTTTTCTTATACACCACGTTGGAAAAATTTCGACGCTCCACTTCTTTCCCGCAGCAGCGCCGCCGCCGCCGCCGCCGCCGTCGTTATATTCGACTGTACCTTTTGCCACGAGAGAGATAGAGAGAGTAGAGCGAGAGAGAGAGAGAGAGAAAGATAGAGGAGGAATCATTTTTCAAGTTCGTCCCCGCATTTATGACTCACTCCTCGTCCCGACTATGCTCGCCGTCTTTCTCTGCGGTAAACCACCGCTGAAATATCAGACCAAAATGAGAAGGTAAAGCTCCGCTTCTCTGCAGTATATATATACGTGTATCCGTGTGTGTGGGTGTGCGTGCGGTCGACGAACGATGGACGCGCAGAGAGAGAGAGAGAGAGAGAGAGAGAGAGAGAGAGACACGCAAATACTTTTTAAAGCTGACCTACACAGCGCTGGATCTCGGGGCAGGAAGGGAAGAAGAGCTCTCACCTTTGCTTTTTATCATCGCGATCGTTATATCGTACAGCGACGTTCTTCTATATGCATATATCACTGTGTTAGAATTTTTCTTTACAAATCGCGTAAGTCGTCCCCGTTATAATCCAATTAAAAACGTTGCGACGACGACAATGTTTAATTCGTTACAGTTTTCATTCTACCGCATTAGCAGTACGTATATTCCGTCATAACAAAGCTGCCACGTGCACACTCCGTTTCTATTACTCTTTTTTTTGCAAAGAGTCTCATTCTTCACTATGCTATACTCGGCGCGCTCTTTTTCCCCGTCTCTCTCTCTCTCTCTCTCTCTCTCTCTCTCTCTCTCTCTCTCGCGTCCTCGTTTACTCTTCCCTCGACGCTATATACTCTCCCCCACCCCCGCCCCCTCTCTTGTCCTCCCACTCACTCTTACTCTCTTTTCATTCTACTCGAGATTTCCCCTTCTGCCTCCTCTCTCTCTCTCTCTCTTCAGTTCCACTCGCCCGTGCACTATACTGCGTCGCCGCTCAACGCTTTCCGCCTTCATTTCTTCGTCGTTAGATTCTTCTCTCTCTCTCTCTCTCTCTCTCTCTCAACGGCCGGAGCTCTCTTTGCGCAAGCTCTTTTCCTGCTGCTTTAACTTTTATTTTATTATTAATCTCTCTCGATATACCGGGCGCGCGCGGCTGGTTTGGCTATTTTCTTCCTTTTGCGATTTTTCCTTTTTCCGTCTCTCCCTCGCTGCAGCTCGCGGATTGCCCGATGTGCGTTTCATCGGAAGCCCGGCGCGCGCGCGACGTCGATCGATATATCGAGAAGCGAAATAATTCAACGGATTGTTTTCCCTCCTCCTGCGCGACGCATCAGCGACACGGCTTTAGTCGACGAACAATTTACTCGTTCCGCTGCTCGACTGCATTATTTAATGCAGAGAGAGAGAGAGAGATAAAGAAGTTTTCCGGGCCAGGATGAATTTTTATATTTTTATTCGATGTCGTAATCGAGTGTTACGTCCTGTCCCCCCGTATCTCTTCCTCTCATTTCTCTTTCACGAGTGTCACGTTTTTTAATTAAGCCCAGAAAGAGAGAGAAAGAGAGAGCCGCATTATTACGTCGTTTTTATTACGGCGAGCTTTTGAAAAAAAAAATGAGATTCGATGTAATTAAACCCTGTAACGAGTTTATTTTTCTTGCCCTCTCGAACTCGAAAAAAAAAACCTCGTTATATAATTCCCCGGAGGGCGGAAAGCCATTTCAGCTTTAATGCTCGTTTTATTTTCTCCCCCGCCGCCGCCGCCGCCGAATTCCCGGTTTCGAGAGACGATACACCATGCGCCTCTTGTGTACAGCGTCGCGTTGTGTCGTTCGAAAATTTATCCAGTGCACAGCGACAGACGGACCATCAGACAGAAGCACAGACGATCGAGAGACGATGCCGAGTGTATAATTCATGCGGCGCATCGCGGCGGCGACGGTCATTCGCGCGCGCGCGCGGCGGGCGATTCAATTTATAATTGAGGGAAAAGCTCGTCGCTCTCGGGTCATTAGTACGACGACGTGTACCATATATATGCGTATATGTGTGTGCGCAATATATCGGGGAGGGGTAGAGAGTCGGAGGAGAATCGCAGCCCCGCCGGTGACGACGACGACGACGACGACGACGACGACGACGAAAAGCAGTAGCGACAGTCATTAGGAAATACTGTCAGAGTCCATCCATTCAGTGGACGCGCGTGTGGGTGAGCGTCGCACGTGCCGCACTTTCTCCTCCCGCTCTCTCTCATTTTTTTCTGCTTTGTTCGTGCTTTGCATTATCCTCCACGTTGCTTCGCTTTTTTCCCGCCGAACCGAGGGGGGTAGCTCGTTTAGCCACTTTTTTCGAGGTCGAGTTATCCGTTCTCGCGTTATTACGCACAGCCACGCGGCCGAGCATCTAGATATATACGTCGATCTAAAGATGTGGATGGGATGATACAAAGAGTAGATTGTTTTTTAAGAGGTGCGGGCGAGTACTTCATGGCAATAAGGTGGAGGTATAAACATTTGAATATTCGTCTGGGGAGCTTCTACAATCTATCATCTCAACTAAATTTACATTATATATACTTAAGAATCTTATACACACAATGCGAATTTCCATACATAAATATTTACGTAAGGTATTTATCTCGACGTATACCAAAATACCATATTTTCATGAAAAAAAAAAACAAAAGTATTGAAAGTGTACAGCACGCGCGTATCTCGAGAGAAAAGTTGAACAAACGATTTCCAAGAAGTCCACGAACGCCCATGAGCGCAGATTGTGCGCGACGGTTATTCGGTCGATTCATCGTATTTTCCTCACTTGCCAGGCATTATGTAAATGGTTATATGTACAATGTCGACTGCGTTATATATCTGCCCGCGGGAGGGATTCTCGTGTTCTTTGATTAGAGGCAATTTGACGCCTCGTCTGTATGTGTGTAAGAAAACAATTCGAAAGCATAGCTGACCCTCTTGTTAGGCGCGAGACGAGGAAATTATAGGCGCGTGCGGATGGCGTACACACATTGCCGAGAGCCACGAGTACATATATCTTCCATCTTGTTAGCTCGATTCTCAGCGGGGCCCTCTCGCATTCTCCCACCCCCCCCCCTCCTATCGGCTGCTTGAATATTTAACGGCTCGTGTCGCGAGACGAATGTGCGGACTACTGTCGACGTAATTTTGGAATTCTCGCGGCCTCTACGACGACGACGACGGATAATTCCCCGTGACAAACGCATTCGATCGTTACAATTATAAAACTGACGTATAGTAGCAGCAGCAGCAGTAAAAACAGCAGCCGCGTATGAACAATACACGAAGCATATCATGCACACGAGTGAATTACCATCAGCACGCGACTCGTTTCTTAATAATCTCGCCAGTATAGCGTTAATTCCCGCTCTTCTCGCTATAAATACACACACACAAACACACGCAATAAGAGCCGGAGCAACAGCAGCAGCAGCAGCTAGCAAGAAGCGCATCGTCTATTTCTCCTCTCCGCGACTCGCTTACAGCAGCGGGCGGTAATTTCAGCGGTGGCGGCAGCGGCGACGAGGCTAAACGAGGCGCGGGCGTTAAACCACGCGCGCGAAACAATGAAGCTCAAGAACGAGCTGAACGACTTTGCCCCCCCCCCCTACCCTGCCCACCCCTGACTTCGCATGCGGTCGTCGCGAGCGTTCCGTTACAAGTGTAATATGCACAATGGGGTGTATGTCGACTCTATATTCGTCTACGACACGACGCATACTATATGCATATATAGATGCGATAAGACCGTTCGCTTATCAGGGTAGGAATCGGCTAATTCCCGGAAATAGACGCGGTGCGTCGATGCGGGGGATGCGCGCGCGTAGCGAGCTCGCTCTGTTCCGGAAGTCGGGAAAGTAACGCCATTTTGTAATTTCCGGCGCGTGCGAGCTGAGCCGAGAGGGAGCGAGAGAGAGAGAGAGAGAGAAGCTACTGGGGCTTGGCAGGTATGAACGGGCTTGGATGATATTGCGGATGCGAGCTTTTCGAGTGCGTCTCTGCGAGAGTAACGCTCTTGGGGGGATGGAGTTTTCCCGGGGACGGATGGATGGATGGATAGTGGCTGCCGCGGGTACAGCTACGGTGTGTTCTCGGCATCGATCGATGAAAATTTCAGGAACCTTTTTTTTTCGTCTCGAACGTTTTTTCATACGAAAGTAGAGCTGCGGCTTACGTATTTCTTGAATTTAATCTACGCGCGAGTGCAGGCTTAATACTAATGTAGAATGTTTCTCTTTGTTTCAGGTGAGTCACGCGAGCTTATAATCATCCGAGTAAGTGTAATGTACTCGATTAAATGATAAGCAGTTTTAATCACGTAAGTATTCAGTAATTTTCTGTTGTGTGTACCGCCACGAAGAAAAATCTCGAGCTATGGCTACTCCGATATAGTTATATGCAAAACTTGGCATACTCTTGCTAAGTGAAAAATTCAGGTTGCTTTTTTCCAATAGCAATTTCTTTAACTCAACAATTTTGGTATAAAATAACATCTTGCAACGTTTTAATTAAATAGATAAGGATACAAGACAGCGCTGCAGTGTATAATCTAAAAAATTGAAATGTTAGTATTCTTGAAAGTAAATTTTCAAAATAATAAAAAAAAGACTTTGAATATTCTAATTCTTCAAGTCACATGCAGGGGCGTTTCGAACCCCTTGAAAAATCCCAATCGCACTATCGCCAATTCCAGACAGCCAAACCAACGCATATACCTCTCAAAAGCTGCAATCGAGCGCTTACAGCGCGCAAAGACAAAAACAAGAAACAAAAAAGGAAGAAAAACACAGGAGCAGAGAAAAGCCGCAGTTACACTCAATTATCTTTTCCACACTGAAGCCGACACATCCCCTTCCGGCAAAGCACATAACTCACCGGCTAACGCGGAGTCCGTGAAAAGGCCAGCGAATAACGCGCAGCCGCCGCGCGCGCGCGGCTCTCCGGACGAGAAAGAGAAAAAAATATATACGATCGTAGGAAACAACAATAGACGTGTATACACCGGCTATGGAGTTGCGCAACCCGTGAGGATCGAGCCTGCATTAAATGCCGGCGCGACGCAGCAGCAGCAGCAGCGGTCGCTGCTTCCGTCTATATACCGCACAGACGCACACATACTCGCGCGCACTACTCTGGCACCTACCAACCTACAGACCTACTGGCTTCCTACTTATACACACTCCGGCGCATACAGCGTCACTTAATTGATTCCGGATGTGATGTCACGGGCGCACATTGTAACTTCCCGCGCGAGCCAGCCTACGGAACGCCGCTTCGCGCGTTTCTGTATATATATATATACATATAGGCACACACGCACGCTTCTTCATCCCACGATCTTATCTCGCCGCGAATTTTCTTCTGCTTATGTGTGTGTGTGTTCAGCTTTATTGTCCTTCGGCTCTTTCCCTCCCGCGCATTGACGCGGCGGCGAGAGTGACAGTGAGAGAGACGCGCCGCGCTGTACAAATATATATTACGCCGATTAATCTGGGAATCACGTGTGCGCGCACGGAAACCCTCCCCTCCTGCCTCTCAATACTCCTTGGGAACAATGTCACAGCGTCGCGGGGCCGGTTTTGTAAGCCGCGCGCAATTATATACGCGATTGCCACACACCCGCCGAATTCCACGAGTGCACGACCTTCGAGTGACGATATACACATATTTTTTCTGACGCTCCCTCGTGTGCATGTGCTATAGTTATACGTGTGTGTACGTATATAGGTATACGTTATACGTATGCATGCAGTCGCGAGCTCTCGGCAATTCGAGGAAATCCAATCGGTCGTAGATTGAAATTTATTTTTAGCCGTCGTCGAATTGAGTAAAGATTTACGGTCGCGGCTCGTCCCCCGCGTTGCAGTTAGTGCTGCGCGCGGCGCGGAGCCTGCGCCTCAACTGTGCAGCAGCAGCAGCGGCGAGAGCTGCGCGGGGCGCTGTATATGATTTCGGGGTCGCGAGCCCGATGAAAACGTCGTTTTCGACCTAATTCGCCGGGGCGAGCGACTGTAAATCCAAGTGCAGCCTCCTCACCCTTCCCCCACCTCTCCTCTCTCCGCAGAGCTCCGCTTCGACTACAGTAGTAGTAGTAGTGGTGGTGGTGGAGGCGACGCGCACAGGAAGCGAAAGGACAAGATAGAACTGCAATTCCGTGACCAAATTTCCCTGGCTAACTGTTAATTGAAATCTGCAGTGTGCGCTGCAGTGTGTGGCAGCAGGCAAGTGTGTAGCGCGCACCACCTCCCCTCCCCCCCTCGACGTCTCTTATCAGCTATTGTGCGCACAGGTTATGAACTATCCTCGGCAGTATAGCCCGCGCTACACACTCCATAATACTTTTTCCCTATATGATGATTTATCTGCGCCGCGCCGCGCGGCGGCTCTCAAAAGCAAAGTTATGGCCGTCGTAAATTCGCGCACACAGCCTCTCTCGCCGCCGCCGTTGCCGTCGTACCGTCGTCGTCGAGGAGAGAGAGGTATATAGAGCGAGAAAAGAGGAAGAAAAAAAAGCTGCCGCGAGAGCATTTGCTTGCGCGTCGCTCGAGACGCTCTTCGGCGTTCTTCGTGTCTTACGCGGATTATATATATATTTTTTTTTTGCCAATCGTCGCGCGATCGGAAAGCTCCGCCGCAGAGGGAAGACGAGGGAAAAGGCAAAGGGATCGTCTTGAAAATATGATATTCCAGCGTCGCGCCGCCGAGTCGAGAGAGTCGCTAATTCAGTGCGCGCAGCGTACAGTGCGCGGCGCGGGAAGTCAATCGAGCGCTAATATCCCGGGGAACTTTCTTCATAACCGAAAATTCCTGGGATGAGTCGGGTCTCTTGGAATCGGACGTAATTGCAGCGCGAGAGCGGCTCGTTAAGAACTCGTTATAGCTCCGCGATCGCGCGGCGGCGGGCGGCGGCGGCGGCGGCAATCGAAGACTATATACTGCAGCGTCGGGGCTACTGCAGAAGTCGAGCGAAAGAGAAAAAGCTCGAGCGTTTTATATATATATATAGAGGAATATGATCGGCGGAGCGAAAAATTTCCTCGATCGCCACGGCGCGGCCCTCGTTATCATTTATCAGCTCCGGCCGGCTATACTGCCGACCACTGGATGTCTCTTTCACGAGTCGATCGGTATATATACACTTTCTGTATAACCATTTAAATGCTCTTTCTTTCTCTCTGTAGGAGAGAGCGATTAACGGAGTCGTTCGCAAGGAGTCGTGTGTTTTAATCGATTTCGCGACGACGACGACGACGACGACTATAGCTTCTCTGCCGCTGTGTGCGTATACCTATATGTATTGGCTCGGGGGCAGAGGCCGCGTGTAACAGTCGTCGGCGCGACTTCGATTTTATGGATGGCCGAAGAAATTGCTGCGTTCTCGGCACGGCTGCAGGGAATTTTCGGAATTTATCGAGGACTCCCGATCGCGCGCGCGCGCGTCTTCGTCCAATAGGACGAGATGAACCCGCTCTAATTGTTTTCATTTAAATCTTGCCTCAACAATTATTAGACACGTTTTTCGAGGTACTTTGCTTTTTTCTGGTTCTTTCCCATGAAGCGATTTACCGAATTTTGTGATTGACAAATAATTAATAAAAACTGTGATCTGGTCCACAAAAAGTTTCTTTGCAAACAAATCATTTTGATGGCTATAACGATAAATCTGATGGACGAGTAGATTGTAAATTGATAAATTGCAATCACCTCCTAATCGTTAAGCAGAAATTAATTCGACAGAATCTCCATGTCAACGGGTTGAAAGCAGTGTTTTTTAAAAAAGCACACCCCGCGTCAAATCGGCCAGAAAGACGGAGACGAACATTACAAAGTTGCTCGTAAACTAATCTCAGCTATAGCGCGACGTTATATATATACGTCCCTTTTCAGAATCAGGCGATACAGTCGACACGGGCTCTTGCTGTTGGCAAAGTAAATAAAAGCTACGGCGGCGTAGCTCTCTCCATAATAGCCGTAACTGTAAGAGGTCGCGATAAAACGTCGGGAACTTAGAAACGTGGCCCAGGCATAAGCTAATATGCTTACTCGAGCGAGCAACTCAAACATACGTACATATACTACATATATATATATAAGTATACATACACGCATACATCGTATATGTATAATAGGCGGTACATACAGCTCGGGAGAGCAGCAGCAGCACGAGTGTACAGCCAGAGAGAAGCAGAGAGAGAGAGAGAGAGAGAAGCAGCAGGAGCAGTTCACAGTTAAGCACACAATGAAGCGTATTCGCGCTCGGGAGATCGTTCCAAATCCTTCAATTAAGAGTAAAATGCAAATGAGCGCCGCCGACTCGTTTGTCGACTTAACCCGCGGGGACAAAACCCAAACGGCCGTGTACAAACACACCCATCTATATACGCGCGCCTGCGCGGCGTATACCTATGTATGAACAGTGTTCCCGTATATATACGTATATAGGCTGCTGGTTGGGTACACGTATACATTGCCAGTGTCTCTAGGAGGAAGCGAGCGCAACAACCTGTAGAGGTGCTGTAGCGCTGGTTATCGCCGCCGGAATCTTTAATATTAATGCCCTCAATTACCCGGCGCGCGCGCGCGCGCGGCGTTGCTCTTCGACGACACGATAATGGCCGACGACGTCGAGCCCGCGCGCTGACGTAGTCGGACACTTTTGCCCCACCGGCCCCGATCATCGATTTATCGGTTATTCGGCCAGCCAGCCCCAGCCTCTCCGATTGACTTATATTCGACGCCCCCTTTCCTCTCTGTGTACTGTCGAAAAGACACTGTTAGCGACGAGCTCGTTGTGTTAGATAGCGCATTATTCTTCGGATGGTTCGGGCTTTTTCGAACTTGCGCTTATGTAATTTCATTTGAGCCGAAATTACGACAATTATCTTTTGTCCTCGGAGCGTCGCTTTCCCAGTAAGCTTAAGAATACAAGCGAAATCGAATCGGATTCCTCTTTGACATAGTTCTCGATAAATCCGTACCGAAAATTGATTTCCCGGCCCCCGTTAATAATTCCCCGAGAAATCGCACGAGACTTAGTTAAAACGCGCGCGGTATTCTTATTCCTCATAGCGAAATACTGACGTCAGAGTGAGAGTATGAGAGAGTTTCCATTGCTTATTCATCGCAAGCCGCCACGCGGAGACGCAAAATCAGCTCCAGATCCACATAGCCGCGAATTCGCCATCCGCGAAGATGCCGCGCGTAGCGTACGTCATTTACAAGCCACGCGCTGCTGCTCATCCCGCGCGCGCGCGCGCACTTGAAAAAAAAAGAGACGGAACGAGAGAGATAAAGAGACACGCGGAGCAAGGAAGCCTCGAAAATATTTATAAACCCCCTGAAATATTCAACACACATGGAGCGCACGAGAGAGCGAGCGGCTCTCCTCCTCCTCCTCCTCCGACCTGGAGCCTAAGCATGTATATATACTATACGGAGAGGAAAAAAGCGCAGGGCGACTACGCGCACATGTGCGCTATGATGAGGACGTATAACCCAGTTCGAGAAAGCTGGTACATACTGAGTGCGTATGTATATGCGGGTATGTATGTACAAGTGGAGGAGCAGTACAGGCTTCCATATAGTACAAGCGTCGCTCTTCGCCGTCGCTAAAAATACCCCGGCAACTTTTACGCTCCGTGTAAATCACTTTGCGCCCGGCCAATTATAGAATTAATATTTACGCTCGTGCTTTTGCATCCGGATTCTGGCTCTCTCTGTATACAGCTATAATGCATAAATACAGGGAGGGGGTGCGGCGTGTGTACGGGAGCGCAGCAGCGTTAAGAGTCTCTGTCTGACGGACGCCTTTGTCGCGCGCGCGCGCGCGCGCGCGGCTATGAGGGTCTGGAAACTGTTTCGCCCGCAAGATTTACCGCTGCGGCTACTGCTGGCAGATTCTCTCTCGACTGTTTGTCCAGGAGAGCGCCGCGATGGTAATTACGATTTTGTACGAAAGCAAGTGTACGAGGGAGAAGAAAATAATATTCCCCCGCGTCGGAAAAATAATATTTCCCCGCGCTTCGGAAATATATTCCCCCGACGGCGGGGGGGCTATCCCCGTGCGAAAACACGCAAAATCACATGTGAAAACATTGCGCGCCGCCGCCGCCGCCGCCGATCGTCTATATCGTGTCATCTGCAAAACCTCCGCAGCGTCGAGCTTATATTATACGCGTACGTGGGGAGACGTCGTTTTCCTCTCTATATCTCTCTCTCGCACGCGACGATCCAATGTGATATAAATTTAATTGAAAGCGGTTCATTATGTTTCATACGAATGTTTGACTGAATTCGAGCGAATCTTCGTCGCTCAATATTATATATGTATGAATTATTTATTCGTTTGAATAGATTAAGCTGCTGCAGTGGCTCTCTCGAATCAAAATTCGACGATTTCAATATATATTTCGATGAGCGGAGGTATTCAATAACTGCATTATTATTTGGGAAAATTAAAAACGGCTTCTAAAATTGATATACGCGAGTTATTCTTTGTTTTTATACTTCAGAGTGCAATAGTGTTATTTCAAATTTTTCGCAAAAATATAAGTAATTAAATATACTACAGCTATTTCATCAAAATACACTTTTTATTTCGTGACATAAAAGTGTCACTCTAAATTTTCGCAAAAATAAAATATTTCAACACTACGCTATATTCGTAAAATATGCATATATACTGCTACATCGAGCTTCCGAATGCGCGGCAAGCCGACGCAGAAAGATTGTGATCTATTGGCTAAAATTTGCGGCGACGTAAGCGTCACTGAGATTTACACAGAGGCGCGCGAGTCTTGCTCTCGCGATCAAAACTTTTCAGCGCCGCGACGAAAGACGCAGCTCTGCGCGGGTCGCCGGGTATTATTTTAATCTAAAAAAAAGGGAACACCAGGAGCGCGACGACGACGACGACGACGACGATCTTGCATAATGAAAGATCGGAAAAAAATTCGCGTCATTTCGCGTGCGCGCTCTCTTTTCCTCGTCGAGCGTAGTGTTTTGCTTTTACACCCTCTCTATATATATACCGCTGTGGGGAGGGAGAGAGCAAGGGACGAGAAAGATGGAAAACTCAAAGATGAATAAATTCCGCCTTTTATTGCGCCTTTGCCAGGCAAGTTTGGAACTTGGCTTTCGCTTTTTTGTTACAAGGCTCGCGAGAGCTGACGTCAGACAAGTTCGCCAAGTTCTTTATATTGAAAGCCTCCTCGCGGATTTTTTTTTCTTCGTCGCGCTTTTTTTCACGCTTTTTGATTGCACAATGAGGTTTTCTTACGCTTTGTCGTTCGCTTTCAGGAAGCGCTGCCTCCTCGCCGCTAAATTAATCATGTGTTCGTTTCTGAAAATGCCGCTTCTAACGGCACTGCGTGTAATTAATGCGCTTTACAAGTGCGTGTTTTTCTTTTGCTGCTCCTCCATTTCCGCGCGGCGCGCGAGAGAATCGCGATTTTCATTTTAATTCGCGGCATATAACGAAGACGAATGACTAATGCACAATCGGTATATATACATGCGCGACGAGCGTTAGTCTATACATAGACGCACAGGATTATTCTCGCCGCATTTAAATCCACAGTGCGGCGTAAACAATCACGTAATTACCGAAACGAATTCCTTTGTGATAACAGAGGAAAGTCCGTTTCGGATAATGAGGTGCTTGATTACGCCGTCCCCTCGCGCGCGATAATTAGTGCCATTTTAAACAGGCCGATTCGCCGTTTCTATATACCATAATTTTTAGTCCGCGCTGTAATTAACCCTATTGATTCCTCTATTTCTCTTTGAGCGCGAGAGAAGCTATGCGCGAAACTTAGTCGCCGCTTATGCCCGGGCTCGGCTTTGATCGGTTGATTATCACAATTTTGACGCTGCCGCGCGCGATTATTCGATAAAGCTTCCCGCCGCTGAGCTACGAATTCACCTGCACTTTTGTTTGGCTCTCGTTAGTCCCTTGTCGTGCGCTAAGCGCGATCGTTTCGAGAGCTTTTCAGGCATTTGCTCGGAAAACAGTGCTATGGTATCCAACGGATTGCAAATTAGTTTATGAGCGGAACTGGTAGTATACGCCGAATTCGACGACGCGATGCAGAAATAACGGAATGGAAATTGGTAATGGAGACGCTAATAAAATTTGGGCTCTGTACTCGCAAAGCTGATGGTTCAAATTTGGAGAACTATGTATTTTGATGAATTCGCGGCGGAGCTTCTTAATTCATTTTTAATGTGATGAAAATTTCACGCCGTGATTAGTTTAAAATTAATTGAATAACTTATAAATATTCATTATTCCCTTCTTACATAAGCATACTAAGAATGTATTGACTCATTAGCGAGTCTATATCGAAGCAAAATTTTGTACTTTTTATTCGTTAACTAAATATTTTAACTAGCAAGCACTGAGTTTTATAAATTATTTATAATAGTAAATGATTTATAGAATATTAAGCTCGATTTAATTAAATATGAAAAATCGATGAATGAATAACTGCGATAAGGCAAGATATTATAATGAATCATAAGACTAGATCGAATTTTTTGAGTATTTTATTACAATGCTTTACTTACGTAAGAAAGCAACTAAACACATGTAAAGATTAACGATAAAAAATTGAAATCTACGAATAAGTAAAGAAAGCGAAAAACGTTTTTAAAACAAGAAAAAAAACTTTTATCACACGAAGAAAACCTACAGGTATGCAGCAAAGCATATACACACTACGTTGCAGTGTGAAAATGGTCAATTACTTTTAAAAAAGTTCCTCACACTTCCGCGCCGTCGCGCGGCAGAAGCGACGAAGGCAGCCGTCCAGCGATTATTACCTGGCTGGATAGTGAAAAGAAGCCGAGTGTCGCGAAATTTGACGCGCGCGGCACGCTTGCGAAGCGGCCCGCCCGCCCGCCCGTGTGCGCTTGAACTTTTCATAAAGACACAGAGCGGAGGCTATATAGCGAGTCAAGCCGGGCTTGGACCTTGAAAGCGAGATATTTCCATCCGCTTCCGCTGAAGTTGTGAGAGCAGCGAAGGGAGTTCTATTTTTAAATCTTGTTCCCGAGTGGCTTTCATGAAGCTCGTATATATAGATAGCGCGCGGAGCTTGAAGATGAAAGCCTGTCGTGCGGTTGGGAGAAAGAGAGAGAGAGAGAGAGAGAGAAAAGAATAAGACGCGGAAAGTACTGGGCGCGTATACGCAGGAGTATTAAGGGAAGAGAGAGAGAGAGGGAGCGTCTTTATTAACGAGTAGGCCACGCGGAATATCCGATTATCCTGAAGCTTCTTAAGGAAATTACGGAAAAGCCGGGACTCTTTCCTCTGTATCTGGCTTTCTCATCTTAGAATTCCACGCGTCTCTAGGACGATATCCACGCAGCCTTTTTTTTCATATCTTTCAATTAGGATAGCGCCGCAATAGATCACGGAGTCCGTCGAAAAATTTTCCAAGATTGAACGTCGGCCGCAGCGGCTCGCAATATATGCGATATAACGGCGGAATTTTCTGTCCCGCGCGTAAAACTGCGCTGCAGACGCTTCATTTTGATTTTCACGTATTTTCACGCACAGCTGATGCGGTGTAATTCTACTTTTTTCGAGTTTCGCGCGACTTTTTGAGAATAATGCCCCGAGGCGCGCCGCGGCCCGTTAAAATAGAGTAACGAGGCGCGCAGGCGCGCAGGCAGGGGCGCTTTTCACTTTTTACACGCATAATCAGGCTTTACATCGCGGAAAGTTGCCACTTTTGCAACCCAAGCCGCGATGTGCGGTTCTCCAGTGTATAACGTACATTCGTTACCTGCAGTGCACGCTTTTGTTTAATATTTCTCGGAAAGTTTCGCTGCGCGCAAAACGCTGTAAATATCAGAGAGAGGGGGGGAGGGGGGGGCAAAAAATGGTGCTCGCGCGCGCGCGCGCGCCTGGAAGGGACTTTCAAGTTTTTATGAAAAACACATCTGCGCTGCGCGCGGCTCGTCGCACTTTGCGCCGTTCGGCGAAGGCTCGCAAAAATCAAATAAAAGCCCGCGTCTCGCGCGACGCACACGCGCGCGAATATTTTCGAGCACTTTAGGCACGTTTCGCTTTGTTTGCACTCTCTCTTTCTCCCCCTCACTATGCGCGCGTGTAAAAAATGTTTTTCGCGCGAAATAAAACACACGAGAATATCTTCCCTCGGCGGCGCCACGCGCGAAAAGGAGGTATACGTATCGGCTCGAATATTCAGCGGCAGCTGTAATTCATATGAACAATATACGTTACAGGCTCTTTCCTGCCGACGCTGCCGTTCACGATAAAGCAAAAAACGCAATGCTTGACACACGGTTTTTGCTCGTCGCGGAAAGCAGTTAAAAGCAGTAGAGACACGCACGCGCTTATTAGATTCTCTTTGACGAGAGGCGCGAGGGGGGAGAAAAAAAATGCGGGGACAAAACATAACGGACGAAGATCAAGCCAGTACACAGACGTATGCGTGTGTGTGCGATGCGTTTAACCGAGTGACCCAAAGCGTTTAATAACGTAACACGCTGCTCTGCTCTGACGTCGCCACCGCCGCTGCGCCGACGTCGTCGTCGTCGTCTTGTCGCTCGGGCGAGTTGCGCAATCGATTAGATCATTAACTGCTGCGGATAATTGGTAGGAGGAGGAGGAGGTGGAGGAGAGAACGACGATGACGGGCCATTTCTCTCTCGCGTTACCCTGCAAGTCAAGCGGAACTCGTTGTGCGCGCCGACGGCGGCCGCTGGCAATTGTGATGCTGCAGCGACGAGCGAGGCGAGGCAACGGTTCACTAAAGTCCATTCTTTTTTCGACTCTTCGTCGCCGTGAGAGAGAAAGAGAGAGAGAGAGATGGCCTCGACAATTGCGGCTCTCCTCGCCCGGCTCAGCTATTGACCCACTGCCGCGGCGAATTGTCGATCGGTTGGGAACTGTTTTTTTTCTCGAGTATTTATTTCTGTGCTGGACACTCTGGACTCCTTATTGGGACGGATCGACCGCGCGCGGAGCAAACGCGGTTAGTCGCGAGACGCGAAGAAGCCAATAATACAAATAAAGGTTCGGTTTCCATTGCGAGGCGCGGAGGTTACAAAGTTCAATAAAACATCGGAGTTAATTATCGTCTCTGCGGAAAAAGTACGAAGATTCGAATTTCAATTCGTAACTCTCTTGAATTCCCTTTTCGCGAGAGTAGTCGAAAAAATTCAAAACTCGCAGCGAGAGACGAGACGCGAGAAAGGGATAGGCAAGATAAAATTCGCGCCGACGAGAACGGGGGGGAAGGAAGCGCAGGAAAAACATGCCGGCGCAACAGCAGCAGCGATGTCATGCGTGGATGTACCCAGTGGAGTGCAAGCGAGTTCCTCTCTCTCTCTCTCTCTGGCGCGACTTTTGAAAAAAAGTCGATAACACGCTCCTAACAGTAGAAAGGCGTGTATCGGGGATTTTGATTCGGCTCTCTCTCGCTCGCTCGTTCGGCGGTATATACACGTATATATATACGTAAATAGAGGCTGAAAGCCGTAGAAATGCCCGGAAATTCGACGGGGCGCAGTGCATCAGGCAGAAGCTCGGCAAAGTTAGCGAGAAGGTGGCTGTAGCGAGAGGACGGGAGAAAACCGCCAAAGCGAAAGTGAGTTGGGCGCGCGCGCGTCTGGGCGGCTTTCCGAGACAGACTGATCCCTCGCGATTCTTCAATTCTCATACTCTTTTATTTTACTGCGTGCAGATAGCGCTCTGCTCTCCTCGGCTCCTGCCTGATAATTTTCAAGCTTTTTTTTCAGCAGTCCAGATTATTGAAGTCTTCTCGCGCGGAGTCGGCGAGTGTCCGTCAAAAAAATAAAAAAAAATAGAGGAAGAAGCGCGAAGAGCCGCGTATAGGAGACTCCGGTGTGTGCGGCGGCGCGTCGCGCGGAAATGAGCTGTCGCGCGTGGCTCTCTCGCACCCTCGGAATGAGCCTCGTCGGCAGAAAGCGAGAGAGAGAGAGAGACAGCCTCGTGCCAATAGCAGAGCGGCTGCGGCACAGGAGAGAGAGAGCATTAACTCGCGCGGCTTGATGCACTGCGCAGTGTGTGTGTACACGTCTCGTATACACACGCGTGCTGAGATATTAAATCCAAGTGTGTCGCTATACCTCGTCGTCGTCGTCGTCGTCGTCGTTGTGGTGTGGAACACCTCGACTTCGCGCAGCAGCAGCAGCGAGCGCAACTGATTATGTAGCTGAGGCTTAGCCCGTCGACGGCAATTGATTTAAGACTTCAGCGCCAGCTGCTGCTGCTGCTGCTGCCGCTGCTGCCGCCGTCGACGCTGCTGCGTACGGATGCGAAAATTGAACGAGAAATCCGGGCTTGAGTGCGCGCAGACCCACACACACACGCACACTAGTGCAGCGGAGACTTTGGTGTGCGGGTGTGTTGGAGAGCGGAGCGAGCGATAGGATCCGACGATTTAATTCCGTCTGATCGTTTCCCTGGCCTGTCAGACGCAGAGATTTTTCGCGAGAGTGCCTACAGCATATATATACGGAGAGAGAGAGAGAGAGAGAGAGAGAACTTACTCCCAAGCTGAAATTAGTCCTTGTTATAGAGTTTATGAATCGCTCGCCGGATTTAAAGTTGAAGCCGGCCTGGACGCGCCAGTCGCGCGCTTGTCGAGATTAGGGAGATGAAATTCAGATGACGAGAGGAGATATCGGCTGCAGCGCGTTTTATGAATTGTACGCTCTCTCCTTCTGCTCGCCTCTTTATACGTTTAGCTGTAATGATCAGCGTATTTTTTCCTCGTGTACTATGCTGGAGATTCGCCTCGACGTATAATACACGCTCACACATACATTGGAGTTTTGCTGAAATTGACAAGAGCTCTCAGTAAGGGAATAATTACATCGAGGCAAATGCTGGACCTGCGAACCTGTAATTTTTGCGTTGATTTTTGCGAAATGCTCGTATCTTACGAAAATTACAATCGTGCACCTCTCGCGACCGCATTTTCGGCAGGTCGTAAATAGCACGCTTTACAGGAATGCATGTAACGTTTACAAATGCGTGTCGGCTCTCTCTTTCTCTCTCTCGCTCTTCGATATTGGGCCAACGCACGTAATCCACTTTGCCATTAGATTTACATCGGGCTCGCGTCAAAAGATATATATACATACACACCGAAAATATATACCGTGTATTGTGCGCGCGCGACTCTCTCCCCCTAAATAAACACGTTGGCCGTATGATTTATCAAAGTCATTAACCGCGCTACCGGTTCACCCGCACGACTTATCAGAGGAGAGGAATCGCAAATTAATTTATGCTTACAACTAATGCGATTCTCTCTCTTTCTCTCTCTCTCTCTCTTACTCTCTCTTGCTGTGGGCCGCAGCGAAGTCGCCGCGCGCCGTTTACACAGAGCGACGCATTAATACAGCCGTAAACATTCAGCGATTACCCAGAGATATCCCGTTCGTATACAACATCAGCCGTGCGCACGTATACGATAACTCGAAAATGCCATTAAGCCTCTCTCTCTCTCTCCCTCTCTCTGCAGTATTGGCAAAAATGCCCATTCGCCACGCGCGCGCGCGCTCCTCACTCGCTCGGCGGCAGAGCCCCGCCGCAACAATAAGCACGTTAACGTGATCTATTGCATTATTTATACGCACCACGGACGAGCCTCTGCGCGTCCGGAGAGGAGCAATCTTCGGAGTCGAAGCGAGAGCGCAATAAAAGAGCCGAGCGTCGAGCGAGAGAGGGCATGTACGAGGCTGTATACGCGACGAGAGAAGAGCCATTTGTCGGCAAAATGTTCTCTCTCCCCGCTACTCTCTCTCGAGGAGCCGGAGAGATAAGAATCTGGACCATTAACGTTATCTAATCTCCGCGGCCCGTTATAACTATTGCCAATGAGCAGAAATTTCGAAACACTAAGAAAAAGTTGCAACAATTTCTTGGCACCCTAACAGACCTGTTTTTCTCACGTCATCTGAAGAAAAAAGCTCGCTCCGAACATCTTGGGTTTTTTTCGGGCGACTCAAAAAACGGATATAATTAACAAAAAGAGAATCATAGATAACTATGGCTTTTATTTTTTACGAAAAAAAACTATGATTCTGTTTTTTATTATTCGTTTTCGATCGTTTTTTGCCCGGAAAAAATGTACCCTAAGATTTTCCGTGCACGCGAGCCTTTTCTCTTTCAGAACGACCTGAGGACCAAGAAAAAGGAGGTCTGGTAGGTGTGCCTTCTCGAAAATTTCTTGCAACTTTTCCGTCCGAGTTGTTTCCGAAATTTCCCGGATATACTCATATACACGCGTACATATAACGCAACCGGTGTACCGTATAGACGCACGACTACAATCTACATGCAAAGAGCGAGTATAATTTAATTCTCGTGAGCGCGTTCTTACTTACGCGCGTCCTTAATTCGAGGGAGCCCGCGAGAAAAAAGCAGCGCTCGCGGGAGAGCTGCAGCGTGTATAGCGAGAAGGGTGTGTGCAGTATGTGTCTGTGTAAGCGTTTCGACTTTTCTTGCGGCTCTCCCCCTCCCCCTCTGCCGCGCGACGAGCTCGCGCACTCTTTCGCGGCGCTAATCGAAAACAGACGCGAGTTTAATTGCGCGCGCTTGCGGGCAAAAGTTAGCCGTGTGTCTATCGCTTCACGCGGGTCGCTGTATATATACACGCGTTATGTACACTGCAGAGAAAACCGCAGCACGCGGATAACTCGATATAATACACGTGGGGGTAGGGGGGCAGTATTTTTCTCTCCTCGAGACTCTGCTTCTGTCGCGAAGATTTATTCTGGAATTGGATCAAATTCGCCCCCCCCCCCCCACCCACGATAGAGTTTAGCCCAGATTTTTCGAGATGCATATAACACATACGATATACCTATATAACGAACGCGTTTATTTGCGCGCGACAGTTGCCAAGCGCTGCGCGCAGACGTCGCGCGTCTCCGCAATTTGGCAAAAGTGTACGTAATAAACGCGGTGAGATAAACGCGCGAGTAATCGTAATCGCGCGGGTGCGTATCGCCTGGAAAATAATCTCTCGCTCTCTCCATCGTGGCTCGAGATCGAGAGGGGGGGGGGGAGGTGGGGAAGAAAGAGAGAAAGAACAAAGAAGTTAAAACCGCAGAAGCACTCGGGGAAAAAGCTATATACCATATATACATAAAAGTCGATTGTTGCCGCTGCACAATCGGGTCGTCGTCGTCGTCGTCGGCGTCGTGCACAAGCCGGCTGTATACGTGACGTCGCACTCAGATGGAGATCTGTGTCATTGATTAATGAGTATAAATACCTGCGCTAACGTCGTGGTTCACTCTCTGCACACGTATACGCACGCACATGTACACACACACAGAAAAAGAGAGAGAGAGAGAGACTCTCGGTTATATATAAGCTCACGGATTTCCGCAAAATATACTTTTGATCTCGCCGACGGATCGAAATAGGCTTTTTTTTCATGCCTGTTGCGCGTATTACAGTCACGACAACCGCTAATTTTGAGGTTACAGGTGCACATGCGACGCTCGCTGCTCTCTCTCGTGCCTACTGTATACGGTTGTCGCTATACCGCCTGCGTTGTAGGTGTATATATAGGGCGCGTATATATGCAGGTCGCTGATTGATAGTCGCTTGTATATATGTGCAACCGCGTGATTATACTTATGGATTAACCTGATTTTTTCGCCTCTCTCTTTTTCGCCAGCTCCTTTACTAATATACAGCCTGTAATTCACTCCCTTTCTTACATATATCTCGCGGCTCTCCGGTTTGATTAACGCGCAATTAATTACGCTGTATGTAAAAGTAAAATCGTGTTTGCGCAGAAAGGATCGTATTAACGAGCGCCAAGTATAAATGATCGAACGGGAGAATAATCGCACTGCGAGTATAATCCGCGGACGCGGCCGAGGAATCTTTCTCTCGAGCTTGCGTGAAAAAAAAAACAGCGCGCTATATATTGTATATGAAATACGCTGTATATATATTCGCGACAGCGAGAGGAGAAATGAGCGAGCCGCGCAAGTGGCACTTATCGAGAGCTGCGCGCGGCGAAGAGGCCGCAATTTTTTTACAACCGATACTTTTCGTCCCGTGCGTATATAGTATATATATATACGTATATATAAAGCCAGGCAGCAGTAGCGACGCATTCCAGGCTCGTTTCGTTAATTAACTGGCTAATTCAGCGTTTCGCTCGGTCCTTTTATTTTCGACCGCACAATTGTCGGCCGGCGTAGGAAGTAAATTTCCGGTAGGTGGTGGCTCTTCCGCCCTTACATACACGTATATTTTCTATACGTCTGTGTATACACTTGGCCGATGATTTTTATTCGAAAGCGAGAGAGAGAGAAAGAGTCGAACGTGTTTATACGTATACAGTGATGTGTACGTGTGTACCAGTGTGTAGCATCGATTTTAAGCGCGCGCCGCCGTACTGCTGATTTATTTAAGTAGCTTCTGGCGAAAATACGACGATGTTATTCGTAGGCAAGAGGCTAGTACTGCTGCTGCTGCTGCTGCTGCTGCTGGAAGGGAAAAAAGGAGAAAACTGGGTCGCTCGAGTTCTGCACTTCGTCTCTCTCTCTTGGTACTACTCCCCGGATTTGTGGCCGAAAAAGAAACGCGTTCCGCGAAAAATTAAGTACGAGAGTGCTCTCCGCGGCCCGTCGTGAAACTTCAAAAGTCTACACTCGTACCTATATATACACATTTGCGGCTCGCTGAATTTCGTTTATTTCTTCGTACTTTTTTTCCGCTACAGTACGCGCCATCACGTATAGCCCCGATGTAATCTCCGGCGAATTTTTATTATCTGAATTAGAAAACCTTGATATAATATACGCGTATACGTGTGAGCGCGCATGCTTCTCTCTCTCTCTCTCTCTCTCTCTCTCTCTCTCTCTCTCTCTCTCTCTCTCTCGATAAGATAGAAATTACGAGCTTTTTCATTTTTAATTGTATACGCGCGGTTTATCGCGCTCGAAACATTGTTTTGCGCGCGAATCGGCCTTAAAAATCGAAAATATGTATTCTCATAGCCGCGTGTCGCACGCGTATCTATATATCCGTGAGAGAATCCAGAGCGCGCCGCGTCTGCATTTGTATAAAGCGTAATAGATCGAACGTAAAGCGCAGCACCTTTGCATTTCGTAACAATAACACCTGCTCACTCTCTCTCTCTCCTGCGGGTTCGCACCTATGCGCATAGTTGAATAACGCGGCCTGTGCTGTAAAATACGCGTCACACTCGAATCGATCGCGATTGCGTCCCGCAGATTGGGGGAGAGAGAGATCGGCGATTCGCAATAGAGTCAGAAAATTGCGATAAATATCAAGCCGATCGGAGAGAGCCGCGAATCGTTAACGAACGAGAGATTCTTTTCGATCGATAAAACGCAAAATTTATATCGCGCGCGACAGCGGAAGAAGGTGCAGCCCGTGTATTCGCTTCGGTATATCGGATTATTCACCGCTGATAACGCTCGGAGATATGCACCGCGAGAGAGAGAGAGAGATGGCTCGGCTCTCCAGTACGTCCCAGCTGTTTTTAAGTGTGAGACGCGGATATCATTTGAATGCGCTGCTGCTGTTGGCATTACAGAAAAAAGGGCTCTAATGGAATTGCAGGTATAACCGATGCAATTGAATTAACGAGACGAGAGAGGCAACCGATTTCTTTTTCAAGTACGTGCTTTCAAACTGATGTAGTGCCGCATTTACGCACATCGAGTGCGTAACGGCTTGCTATTTTGTGAGTTTTTTTTCTTTAAAGTGCGCGGGCAATTTGAAAATTGTGTATTATACTTGCACACACACACACACACGATAATTTTACCTTTTTTCTTTTAACGCGCGCTAAGCGCGGAGTAAGCATGTGGTTTAATCCTTGCATAAGAATTATGTAGACGAGGTGTGTAATTTAACACGTTTTACGCGCGTTTTATCTTCAAAATTTAGAAAAGATACGTATGTTTACACGCATGAAGAATGCGGGTCATTCACCCCAACTATCGCTGTGTACGGAGAGGATGATAACGCACCTTCAAACATAAATAATTACGTTATTGCTTCAGTAGTTACTGTTAAGGCAAGGAAAATCAAGTAATTTTCCAGTCTTAATCGGTTTAGCAATAACGTTAGCAATTTCTAAAATTAAGCGGTACCGATATTTTCAATAAAATTATTACTGAAACAATGGCACAATGAAAATATTGAAATAATTTTCTTTCCAACGATTGCCAAAGCACGTACCATTGCTGCAGCGTCAGCTAAAAAGCAAATGTTTATAGAGAACAGTAAACAATGGCTGCTTCCAAAAGACAGTGCATCAATGGTAATGGAGGCGAACAGCGGCTCGGAATCTCAAGCCACACTCGCCGCGTGCCTTCTAACTCGATCAGCATTCGCCGGGAAACACGAAGCAAATAAAATAAATATCAACGTCGGGGGGAGAGAGAGAGAGTCTCTCTCTTCTCTTCTCGGGGAAAAACTGTGGCTGCGCACCTTCGCTGCGAATTAACGCGCTGTAAAGGATAAGAAAGGAAAGCACCGCGGCCCGTCGCTTTCGCTTTAAGGAGCCGAGCTATACGAGCCTCCTGGAAAAGGTCTTACTCTGTATGTATAGAGCTATCGAGTACGAGATTCGATGGCTTCTTCTCTCTGCTTGGGCTCCATCTCTCTCTCTCTCTCTCTTTCTCTCTCTGTTCTATGGTTATCGAATCGAATGGGAAAACTCTGTGATGGGCTTTTCAAATTTGTGGCATTTTTTCTTACAGTGGGTCTCGTTTTTTGCTTTCTGTTTTTCTCGAAGGCAAATTTGAGATGCCGCGGTTTTAGAGATGAAGAAAATATAATTCAACGTAAATACACATTTATTTTATGCAAACACGATATTCATAAAATGCATATATAGAATATAATAAAGTACTGAAAAATCGTTTTTAGTAAAATTAGCTACAACCATTAAACGATCTATTTAGCCATTTATTGATCGTATGAGTCAATAAATAAGCAGCGGTTTCTTTTCACATTGATTAGCTAATATAGCGCCACTATGCACTTGAATTTTTAACGACTGATCGTAAAATTGGGAGGGATAATCTACGTCGAAAATATAACGACAAAAATAACGCGAAAACGTGAAAACGAATTTTTTTTTCAAGCTTTTCATCGTCTATTCATCCGAAGAATTAATCCACCCAATCCATCAGAAAAAAAAACCAAATAAATTTGCACGACGATTTGTCGAATTTGTCTACTCGCTGCAACAAAATGCAAAGCCGGCGCAATAATTCGGGCCAGTCAAAGCGGTTTTTGCGCTCACTCCCAAAGAGGAAACATTGTTTTAACTAGGGCCAATTTCGCTAACTGCTCCAAACAATCTTCTCCCGCGCGCGAGTAATGGAAATTTCAAGCTGCGCTCGCGCGCGCGTGTCTGCAGCAGCGTTATATATATAGTAGGCTACCGCTGAGCGCTGCAGCAGATCGCCTCCGCGCGCGGGGGATAAAAAGAGGGGGGACACAATTTAAATGAGCCGTATATTTCAGCGCGAGGTTTAAGTAAGACGTAGGAGTTTTGTAATTCCGTTCTGCGGAGTAGACGGTATCATTTGAATACTCGGCAGCAGCTTCGCGAAGCCATCGGATCTGTTTCTCGCGCGCAAAGAAAAAGCCGCCCAGCCAAATAGCACATTCGTCGCTGCGCACAAACGAATGCGTGTCTCTGTGTGTGTGTGTATGACTTTATACGGCTCTCGCAGAAGCAGCAGCAGCAGTAGCAGCGGCAGGAGAGTCCCATAGTAATCCACGCCATAATCCTCCGTCCTTCTCGCGGCGGATTTCAACTCTACTACGTGACAAGAGAGAGAGCGAGTCTTGGCGCGCGCGCAGGCCATAGCCAGCCTAAATCCAGTTTGTTTAGCTATCTCACGCCCGAGAGCTATACGCGGCAAGGCAGCTCGCAGTCCCCTCGGGAGGGAGGAGGGTGCGGGGTGGTGGAGGGGAGGGGTCACCCTCATATATGAAACGTCGCGTGTGCAGGCTATATAGCGTGTATAGTTGGCGAGGGAGACGCAAGGCAGAGAGAGTGAGAGATCCTATGCGCACTACTACTGCCGGTAGTAGTAGTAGTAGTAGTAGTACTATATACCCTGAGAGCAAAGTAGCGACGGACGAGCCAAGTATATACATAGGTGTGTGCGCACGTGTGTGTATGGGGGAGGGACGCGCGCACGCGTGTGTGTGTGTGTGTGCGGTAACAGGGTCAAGTTGCCTTTGCGACGTTGCCACGTGTGATATATATGCGCCGACACACACACACACGCACGCACGTATAGGTATATTTCCTCGTCTAAAAGCGACTGACTTTCTTTTTCTATTTTCTCTCTCTCTCTCTCTCCCTCACTCTACTGCTCTATACGTTTTTGCGAAACTCCGTGTGCGTATACCTGCCGCGTGTGTGGCGACGAGCGGCGCTTTTTTCGCTTTTCCAGCTCTCGAGTCTCGTCGTTCTTCAAGCTCCGGAGAACCGAAGGCGGCCACTGCAGTAGACGCTCTTTAGCCGCGGTAATTTTCGAGATTTAGCCTAGTAGACGAGCAACTGAAGACGCTGCTTTAAGCCGGTAATTGCCCTGCGGTTCGCGATTATCATTGCTGCGCTCGTGCTCGAGAGAGTTTTCTTTCGGCCGGGCTCGCTCTCGATGTTTCGCAGACACACGCGCGCGCGCGCGCATTCTTTTTCGACGGTGATGTCTTTTCGAGTTTCTTCAATTGAGGATAATACGCGCGAGCGACGGCGACGGCGGCACAGCTTTCCACTGCACTCTGTACACCAATTCGTCAACGCCACACACCGTGGAAAATCAACTGGGGCAACTCTCGGGCGAGCTCCCGGCCGCGCGCTCGCGCCTGGAAAAAGTTTTTCCCCGCAGCAATTCGCGAGAAAAAATGGTCCTCATCTCTCGTGCGTTTTAATAAAGTTGCCGGAGATAATGTCAGCCGAGCCGAAAAGAGAGAGAGAGAGAGAGAGAGAGAGAGAGAGAGAACAGAGAAAAACAAACGACCGACGAGCAATATAACTGCGGAGAGAGAAAGAGCGAGACTATCATGTGTATATATATATATATATATATATATATATATATATATCAGTAGGTGCAGCGCGCTCGACTGATTGCCGTGATAAATTTTCCAAATGGCCGTGTGTGTATACGAAAACTCAGCTGGGTGCAGTGTACGCGTGTGCGTACGTGTGGATTTAAGGCACTACTGTCATCGATGGCGCGTTTCTTTTCGGGGCCGCGCGCGTGTGTGCGGTGCATGCGATAAAAGTCCGCTGCGCGCACGTGCGTGGGCTACGAGAATATTTAAGGAGGATCAAGTATAAGGGGAGGGGGGGAGGGGAGAGATAAAAAGGTGCGTGAGATTCTGCGATAGAGAGTATAGCTCGTGCCGAATAGGTACTTCAATCTCTAGAGCCAGCTGTGTGGAGCTCGGCGTCTGATGAAATTCACGAATAAAATGCACTCCCTTGGCTTGGATCTATAGAATCGACGAATCTTTTTTCTTTTATATGCTCGGGCTTATTCTGATCGATTGCATACCTTTGCTCGGTAGGTCGGAGGGGGTGATGGAAAATTCAAGCGAACGTATTGTTGAAAAGGGAACGTGCTTGTAGGTACGGTTTTTTTGGTTATCGTGCATAACTATAAAAAAATAGAGGAGCAAAATAATGTCCACGGAGTACAGATAAATTTTCTAGATTAACAAGCATTCACCTTTTATCCAAATTTTTACAACTTTCAATCCACATGGCAAGCGTTAGCTCTGCTCGTCCATTAATTTCTTTTAGTACAATAGATTATACTTCTGATGAATAATCGCAGACGCACAGCTCGTCCCGCGCAACGAAACCAAAACAATCCCTATATTACATCCCAACCGTCCAAACCAAGCGTGCACACACTCGTACGCGCGAAGCTAAGAGAGAAAATAAGAAGAACAAGTCGCAACTCTCGAGACAACCGTATACATATACACCGCAACAACTATAAAGTTTCATCGCGTCTGTACATCGCGAAGGTCCCCTCGCTCAGCGCTGTCTATATAGACATGTACACGCCAACCCGCCGCACACACACACATATAGGTGTCTCGCATCGCATCCCCTGGCCACGACCGCACAATGCGCCGCGGATAAAAAAGGAGAAGAGCCGCGTAAAAAAAGGACTGCCGCAGCGCAGCTGCATACGCTTACAGGCGTGTGTGCGTGTGCGAGCATCACAAGAAAAGCCAGAGAGAGCGCGAGATCTGACTTATAAGCGCTCGGCGTCGCGGCGCGCAAGCATAATGCACTTGGCAGCGCGCGAGTTTCGCATTACGCGGGCGTATGCATATAAGGCCCTTGTGTGCGGCGAGAGATGTGCAGTCCCTGCGCATACACTCAACGACGACGGCGGCGGCGGCGGCGGCCTATTGTCGCGAAAAGAAAGCCCGCGGTAAAGTGTGCCACGCAGCTCTCTCGCTCGCGCCGCATTTTCTTTTTCAAACCTCGGCTCGCTCTTTTTTTACTCTCTCTCTCTCTCGCTGCTGCTGCTGCTTCTTCTTCTTCTTCTACGGCTTTGTTCCTCGGCTCTGTGTGTATAGTGAGTTCCGTTGGCGCGAGCTGCATAATTGATAGTCGGGAGGGGGGAGGGGGGACAGACGTTAATTTGTTAATGGAGAGATTTTCTATGCGCGCGAGTCTCCCGGGATGCGTTGCTCAATTTCTTCGGCGGTTCTCTCCGTCCGCTCTCGCTCCTATATACACTCACTCGCCGTCCTGGCCATTGAACTGCGCGACGCGCGCGCGTAAAATCAGCGAGTATTTGTACTCGTCTCTCGTGTCGTGTGCGCCTATACCGCGCGACTTTCTCCTATACAGCGCGCGGACAAATAGGCTCGCGCTGAAAGATTTGCGAAATTGCGAGGAACACCTGATGCGTATACGCGCGCGTGACCAATGAATTATGCGGAGAAGAAGCAATGGGAGAGTTTTGTAGGGGGGCTTATCGTTCACGACTCCTTTCGCAATGTTGTTAAACGTTTCGCGTGTCCGATGGAAATTGCTAAAAATGCTGAGATAAATAAAGTTAAAACGAAATTATTTCTATTTATGCAATTAATGCTTGGAGTTGCTCGAATTACTGCGCGATGCCTAATCAACTTTGTAACCTAATCTAATTTTTTCAATTAAAATATAAATAGTTTAATTGTGAAATATGCTTTTATCGCTCGAATTGGGTGTAGTTGAGGGAGAAAAATTATTATGCATCTCTTGGAGACACATAGATATAAATAGTTTAAGTTTAGTTCAACTATTTATATCTATGAAGAATGTTAAGCATTTTTAGTGTATGAATCAGTGTTTAAAATTAAAAAGAACAGTAAGCATATAAAATGCTAGATTTTTATCCTAAACTAAAGAAAATTGTCTTTCATTTTAATCTGTTGATCACACATGATTCGTTGACACATCTTCCGTATGTACACTGAGGTTCATGGATTTTCGCATAATCCGTAGGACAGTAAAAAAAAACAAAAACAAAAGGATGAAATAGAGTCAGTTTTCTTCGAAAATGTTTAAAACACCTGTCATTCTGAGATAAATGTGGGGATTTGGATTTGAATGGTTAGAAAATTTTTTAACTAAGCAAATGCGGCAAAACTGCAAAATTGATCTCTTTGGTAAATTGAAAAATTGAATTTTTCGCTAAAAAAATTTCTATCCATTCAAATCCAAATCCTCACATTCATCTCAAAATGACGCACGTAGTTAAAACATTTGCCAAAATGGAATAAGCTTATTTCATCCATTCGTTATTGTCTAAAATCTTCCAGACAGTATGCGAAAATCCATATGTACGCTTCCAGCATAACTACTATGCTATCAAAGATCCAAACATGAGTTTACCACGTTTAAATCAAAGCTAATATTCTACATACTTTAAACTAAAAATTCATCTGGACAATCTAACATTAATTTTTTTCTTTTACGTATACAACAAAGCTGTTTCATCTCCCCCTCAATATAGACGGTTGAAAGCTCGGCGCATATGCATACGTAGGCGGCAACTGAATCTCCGGATTTTTCTCAAGCTTTAATATTGATTTCCCGCGCATCCGAGATTTTGCACGAGACACGCATACGTATTATAGAGCGTAAAGGAGAAAGAGAGAGAGAGAGAGAGAGAGAGAAAGAGAGCCGCAGACACGGTCCGTATCTAGAGTCTAGAGCGGAAAAGCCGGAAGAGCCGGAGAGCTGCGCTGCCGGAGAGAAAAAGCAGCTATAGCACGTATAGCGAGCGCTGTATAGAGAGAGATACTATACACCACAGTGTTGTCTCCAGAACGGCCCCTTACAACGAATCTCGCGCTGTAAATAATGCATGCTACGCCCCCAACTTTTTTACCCTCCCATCCACTCTCTCTCGCTCTCTTTCTATCCGCCACCGGTGTACGGCGCGCGGAATTTTCATTATTTTTGAACGAGGTTTCATATTAACGTTTTTTCGTTTTTCTCTCTGTGTTGCAGGTAAGAAGTGCGCCCCAGCCAGCCAGCCGACCGACAGACGGTAGTTTCATGAAAAATGCACACGCAAGTGAGTTGGCTCTGGCTGCAGCCTTCCTCTCCTCCTCCTCCTCGCCACCCCCCTTCTTAAAGTGTAACATTGCAAATCTCCTTCTTTCTTGCTTCTCCTCCTCCTTCCTCTTCTCCTTTTTCTCTTCCTCCTTCCTGCCCCGGCTACACGGCATACATAGCCTCCACTTGCTTTTACCTTAAAGACCAGTCCGCGAAGTGAGCTTACTCTCTGGCAATCTCAAAGATTAATATTGGGCGCAGGGGGGTGGGGTGGGGGGGGGTGTACTTTTAAATGAATTCTCTGGAGAGTGCGCGCGCGCGAGTTTCGAGCCGGGCTTTTTAAAGAAGCGGAGGAAGAAAAAAGAAACGGGGGAAGAATAACGCAGTTCAGTAGTGTAATGCCGGCACTAAAAAGCGAGAAGTTTACTTTCTCTGGCGGAAGAGGCGCGCGGCGCGCCCTGTAAGTGCCATCAAAAATTCAACTGCTGACATACTTCGCTCGCGTTCTCTCCTATATATACGAAGTTGCAGTGGCTGCCTCGCGCATCGCCCGCGGAGATGTACCGAGCGAGTAGACGAAGCGGAATACAGTTGCGCGAATCAGCGGCTGGCGAAACGCAACTTGGAATTCAATCAGGCGTCCTTATATACCTCGAAAATCAGAGGGCACAGCGAATCCCCATCGTCGTGAATTTCTTTATCCCACCCTGGCAATAATCGCAGCGCGATTCCCGCCGATCAGAGAGCGCACTGCAACCGAGTCTCGGAAGCTCTCTCGCATACGTGTATAGCTATGTATAGAGCCGAAGAAATCGTGGCAGCAGCTCAGCGCAGCGTATCACCGGAGGCCAGATAGAAGCCTCGCATAAGCGAGAGAGACAGACAGAGGAGTAGGATTGGCGAATTCATGCTACGTATATAGAGGGAGAAACGCGCTGCAGCCGTTGCCCTAGTCGTGTTATAAGATTAATGAACAAATAGCTTCCTCCCCACCTCTCCCCCTCTCCAGCATCGTCTCCCAGGACGGCTCCGGATGAGTAGTACCCGGAGCCGAGGGTAGTAGCAGCAGCGGCGGCAGTACCCGAGTTAGTAGTGCGCTGCTGCTGCTGCTGCTGCTGCCGCTGCTGGTACCCCAGCCCTCGTCGGCCCTATGAATGATGCAACGCGCGCGAGCGCGAGGGGGTTACGGAGTCCCGGCGTGGATTTACCGGCTGGCCATTATGCCGTTCACTCTATCGCTGGCTGGCGCAGTAGCGCCGAGAGCGGAAAAGGGGAAAGCCACCCCCCCCCCTCCCTCCCCCGTCCCGACGTTGCAGACGACGTAGTATACTGCGGGAGTTTGCCGATCGAGCTGCGCGCCTCGGCTGCTCAAAGCTGCGAGGCATCGACGTTGATGAATTTTCGACTTTGATGTGCGACGAGCGCATATAGCAAGACGACGACAACGAGGACTATACTATACCACTGCACACATGCATGCCGGCGCCAATATCTTCCGGCTATTTCGCCGGTTTCTGGATGCTGCTGCCGCCGCCGCCGCTGCCGCGCGCCGAGCGAGCGAGAGTTTCTGATTTTGGCGTTTGTTGACGTTCGAGGAAAGGGGTGGATAGGGGGGGATTTTCCTTTTTTCAAACGCGTCTTTTCGAAAGCAAAAATTTTTTTTTTTTGGCAGAGAGTCATTTGTGCGCCAGGGCGTTTTTCGGTTTGCGGGCGCGTAAATATTTTTAGAGCGAAACGCGCGTAAAGCGGCGCGAGCAGCAGCAGCAGTGTGTTTGTGCAGCATATTTGGAGATTCGATTTCAACGAATGAATAGCGCACGCGCCCGCGCGCGATTTATCGTTTAACCGCTGCGTCGAGCGCGGCCGCGTTTTATTTACAGAAAATAATATTTGCGCGTTCGTGTAAGCCAATTTATTGGAAAATTGCGCTCGGTGCTTCGCGCGCGGCGCTATTAAAAAATCCGGCGTTCTTTTGAGTAATTAGAATTGAATGCAGTGGTAATCGCTCTCGCTGCCGGTTGTGTTAATTAAATTTAAGTATTGTCTGGTAGAGTCAGCGGTGAAAATGAAATGTCAGAAATGTTAACTAGATCGTAAATAACAACCGCGTCTCTTTGTGATACTCAAGGCAGTATTTCGATACAATATTTTACAAATAGTCTTGCTTTCTTTATTATTACTATTTTTGGCTTTGTTTATACTGGAAGCGAAAGCAAACGACGACGAAAATATAAGAATCAGTATAGGATGACTCTCATTTCTACGTAGAATATTTAATGACACACAAAATTTAAAAATAACGATTAAACCACGATGCTTTTGCCAAATCTTTTTAACGTATATGTGCGATAAGAGCAGTCGTCGGAAATGAAAGGGCATGCACAGGAATTTCGGCCGAGCGAAGGAAAACGCAGCCAATCGATGCAGAACAGAAGCGCGCGCGGAGAGAGCGCAGCAACATCGGAGTTTCAACTCTCCGGGGTCCAGCGCCGGCTATTGACGCGCTTGAGCCGTTCATTAATGTGGGCTCGATTACGTTCCCGTGGGTGTCTGTAGGACTATCAAATAGACACCAAGCGCCGCAGCGTCGTATCTGCGCGCTACCACGCGACGACGCGACAATACATGTACAAGCTCGACCTGCATAACCGGTTCACTCGGCGATTCAGTGCACGAATCTATTTTTTTTTTTTTTTTGCTTCGCCCGGTGGTTAAGCTGATGGGGAACCAGCTACTATGGCTTTCTGTCCTCGTTTAAATTTTTTTCGAAAGATTGATGTGAAAAAAAAACACGGATCTGAAAATGTGCGCAAAGTACGAATAAAGCTGTGTATAGAAGTGTCTTCGTGGTGTAAAAATTTACTGAGATCGGTGCAATAGACGTTTTGACGTAAACTTCTTTATACTATCTAAAATATACCAATAATTATTATGGCGCAACTACAATTTCAAATTGTTTAAAATATCTCCACGTTTAAATATTGCCTTGACCGCTTAATTAGTTCGACTTCAATTTCGAATTTCCATTCGTCAACTGCGTTAAAGAGAAAAGAAAAACGTTACCGCAGATGTATCGATTTCTGCAATCGGTCGCATATCAAGCATTGGAACGAAAAAAAAAGAACGGAAGATAGAAGAGCTCGCAAGTTCATTAACAAGAGACCGTTTTATCAGGCCGTAGCGGTAACGGAAGGAGGAGGAGATAAAAAAAGATAGCGAGAGGCTCGGGTGCGCGCAGTAAAAGAAAACTTTCAGGCGTAAACAATGCGATCGATTGTGGCGCGGTTTCTGCTCTTCGTTACCGAGTTACGCGCGCCAACCGAGAAGCAGCAGCAGCGGCGGCGGCAGCAGCAGCCCCTAAGAGCTTTCGAAAGAAGAACACTGACGCCATTCTTCGCTCTCTCTCTCTCCCTCTCTCGAACTGCTATCCCGTCTGTCTTTCTTTCACGTCGCGTCACTTTCCTCTTTCAGCCCGACCTTTTTACCGAATAAAGTAAACAGCGTGCTTTATGTCTCGCATTTCTCTCCTTTTTTTTCTCCCCCGCCCGCCCCCCTCCCCTCCTCCCATTTTTTCGGCCAAGAGTGCTTATTAGCCCGGCTTGAATCTCACGAACGTCTCCGGAACGCGCAGCGTCCTGCTGCGCGTGCACTGCGGATTTCTGCACGCGGAGGCGGTGGGGATAGTCGGTTAAAAATCATTAAACTTTCCGCACCTATATTCCTGCGTATAAATACTCGTAAACGCGCGCGGCTAATCGGATTTGAATTATTTACGACTAATCCCTCGCCTTTCCATACTCGCGCAGCCCAGATAGACACATACACACACGCACGCATATATAGCGCACAAGTAAGCGCGAAACGCAGACATACACACACAGAGAGAAAGAGAGAGGGACTTAGCGGATAAATTGAACGACGAGCCGCGACATAATCACGAACTACTTACTCGCAATATCTCCGGCCGTAACTCATCCGGCTCCTCCTCGATAAATATCCGCGGATGCGGCATTATCCTCGCGCGCCCAGATATTCTTTGTACGCCGCGAGAAAGAGAGAGATGACTCTCTCTTTCTCTCGGGCTGTAATTTACGAGAGAGAGAGAGAGAGAGAGAGAGAACTCGCCTGGCGCGAGCGCAAGGATATTAATGAAAAGCAAAAGTATATATACAGACGCAGCCGTACGTGCGAGTATGAATGAATGCGCTCTCGAGAGCTAAACTGTAAATTGGCCGAGGGAAAGGTGGTGGGGGTGTTATATGTGTGCCCAGAGGAAATGAACGATTTGTCGGTGAGCATTGTTTGCTATAGCTCTCTCGCTTTCTCTCGCCCTCCCCTCTCTCTCTCTCTCTCTCTCTATCTCTTTCTATCGGACTTCGCAGTTCGAATTGATCGGTTGGAGAGAGAGAGAGAGAGAGACATTTTTTCCCGGCGGAGCTTTTGAAGACGCGCGCGCGGCGTGTCTTTCAAAATCGCGCGCCTCTGAGAGCAGCGCGAGGATCTCGGTTCCGTGGCTATTATCGTAACTTATACAAGATTAGTGTTTACTGATTGAGAGATATTCGTTTGGGGTATTGTAACGAGGCGGATGGAAATTCGATGGAAATTCTTTGAAATGGAAAGTCCGTGGGAGTGTAATGCTGAAGTTCACGAGTTATTTGGTGATAAATTTGAGGAGATCTTTGAGAATTCTTTTTTCTCGGATATTTTCCTTATATAGCGTACAAATGTTCGTAATTTAGCGCTGTTTATAAGATATCGTCATTTAAACGATTATCGTCTTATTACTTATAAAAGATGTAAATTAGTTATAGAAATTCGAATTTTCGTTTGATTCTGACATTGCGTCATTTCGCCTGAAACCTTCGCTAAACATTTTTAGCCCAACTCGCAGGAAGAGAGAGAGAGAGAGAGAGACTCTCTGTACACAGTACACACCACTACACGCTCATAACGCATGAGCGCACACACATGCGTAAACGTAGAGTCTATGGTGTGTATAGGTAAGTTACACACAAATACAGACGCACATACCGCACAGACTTGCAGACGTAGACGTAGAGGCAAGTTATAGAAGGTAGTAAGCGATGACGCGAACCATGCGCTCTTCTCTCTCTCTCTCTCTCTCTCTCACTGGTACAGTAGCATCCCCCCAGACCACAACTCCCACGGAAGTTTCAAGTAACGCAGCATCTCTGCCGAGCATCAGACGGAAACACTCGCGGCTGTCTCGACCGATTCAGCGCACAGCAGCAGCAGTAGCAGTAGTAGTACACCAGTCGTACATAGCGCACTTGAGCGCAGCCTGAGAACTGTTCGGGTTAGAGGTTAAAAAGAGACTCTCTCTCTCTCTCTCTCTCCCTCTTGGAGAGATATTCGAATTCCTGACGTCGTCTCGCCACTTAAACGCCGCGGCGGCGGCGCTGATGCTATACGTTCGACGTCATTAACCAGGCGCGCGCGAGCGCGCTTCGTGACTCGCTTCTCGGATCATTTCTCGAGACGTCGTCTTCTTCGCCAGTCTTCGTCGTCGTCGTCGTCGTAGCCGCGTGTCGTCGTCGCTCTTTATTTTTACAACCAATTTGTCTTCGGCTAAGGACTATTCACGCGCCGGCTCTTCTTCTTCTTCTGGCTTCTTCTCTCTTCCCCTTTTCCCCCGGCTAAACAGGCGCGAGGAGCGAGCCTTGTTTTTCCTCCTAGAGTGCGCCGCCTCGTCTCCGATGCTTTTAGGCTCCTGTTCTATACCTTTTTATTCTTTTCGGGCGTTCCGCTCTGTGTGTATACGGAAGGCTTTTGTGTGTTCGGAAACATACAGCATTACGTAAACGCATATCACGTTTTATCGACGATCCGACATTTGCGGATGTCATACGTACGCGGAGAGCCCAGTCAATAAATTCGTTCTCTCTCGCTCTCTGTCTCGCTCTCCGCGTTTCGCAATAAATTTATCGAGCGAAAAATTTTCGGAATATAATCGCGCGCGCCTTCGCGAATGTTATTGCGCGGCGCTTAATTCTCGCGGAAAATGAGGGGGAAAAACCCCGATCGAAATCAATTTCGACTGATGGATACGAATTCGGCAATTTATCAAGCGAAACGCAAATTCGTATGCGCTCGCGCGCGCGCGATCGGCGATTCGACGTTTCGTCGCGTAAACTTACATTAAAAACAGCTGTAATGAGTTTGTTTAACGGAGAAAATATCAAATGCATAAATTTGCATTAAGCGCTTACGTGCCGACGTTTAATTGATAAATTTATGCTCGCGCGTACGCGTGTACAGGCGCGCGAGCCGATGAAAATTAATTAAATTATTTATCAACGCGGCTTTCCATATACCTGGCAGCCGCCGTGTGTGTTTTCCCCCAGACGCAGCTGGCTCTGCCCGAAATATAACGCAAAGTTTCCCCCGGTACAGCATCGTCAACATTATCGTATATCGACACGTGTAATTCAGTAATCTCCTCTATATATAACGTGTATATATAGCGTCCAGTGTGTGTACGTATAAGCTGCGAGAAATAGGAGAAAAAACAATAGCGCGCTTTTATACACTCGGGCTCTTATTTTTAGCTTTCGCCTTCGGGCGCAAATGATCTCAAGTAGAGAAGAGAGCGTCGTGGCTCGAGCCTAGAATCGTTCAATTACTCGGCCGAGCGCTGGTTATAGATGTTATTTTCCAATGTTCCGGGCTGTGCAAGTGAGAGAGAGAGAGGCAGCGAACTATTACCGCGAGAGAGAGAGAGAGAACAACAGCAGCAGCGCATATCGCCGCAGAGCTACTGAATTAAGCGTCTTTGAGAAAAAAAATTCTGCGGTTTCGTCGTACACTTTACTGCCCACTCGTTATCCAGCTCGCGTTGCCTCATCATTTCTCTCTCTCTCTCTCTCTCTCTCTCTCTCTCTCGCTTGCCGCGGCGACGACGACTACTTACTGCCTCGCAGCGGCTCTCGGGCTCTATTTTTCAGGGGAAGAGAAGAGAATTGCTCGCTTCGAGAGAGCCCGGGATGTATAAACTATTTAATTTGAATAAGTTCCCGAGCGCGGACAGTGCATTCGCTTTTTTTCTCTCTCTCTCTCTTCGATACTTTACGAGGAAGTCGTCGCTACTCTCCACTTCTCTCTGCGTGTTCGCGTTAATTTCCAATGACGCAAGGCTGCCCCTGCTTCTATACACTGCTATATACGCCATTTCGTGCTTTAATAAGCGGATAAATTTAGACAGCGCGATATCGCGTGCGCTGTAGAGTGCGCGCGCCGGCGCAACCTCAATTGAAAATTAAGTCGCGCGCGTTAATTTTAATTTTCAGGTCGTTGGAAAATATTATTAATAAACGCTCGCGCGCGTCGATCTACGCCGTGCGCAGTGTACAGGTAATCGTGAATCTTTCTTTCCAAGCCGTAAAAAAAAAAAGATCGATAGAGGCGTGAGTCACGTTCATCGGGACGAGTTCTCTTTTTGCACCGGAGGCGCATAAATCAAAAGCGCGCGTAATTCAAAAACATCTATATCTTTTTTTTACAGCCTACACAACGCGCGCGCGCTCACTGCAGCAGATCCGAGCGGGACGAGTGATTAACGCCGCAAAGCGCGTCGAACGCTCTTCCCAAGGAAATAGCGCCGAGGCGCACGTAGACGTAAAAAGAAATCGTATCTTGTCGAGCGAATTATTTAAATTGAAATATTTCCCACGATTCGATCGCTTCGCGCAAGCGAGTCGACCTTTCAGTCGCAATTATTGCCATTAGCGCCTCGACGAGCCTCTATATACTGCCGCCGCTGCTGCTCTGTAATATGCATAGACAGAGAGATATAGACTCGCGAAACGGGTCCGAGGCGGCGGCGGCGGCGGCAACGAGACAAGTGCGCTATCGGCGCTACTTAACGAATGCTAACTTCAAACGTATACTTTGCGCAATCGCTCGGATGAGATATTTTTTTATTTTTCGAGGTTAGGATTGATTGCGAAAAGCCTTCTTTTTTTTGTTCTTCTTGAAACCGCGGTATTTTCCAAACTAGGGTATATTTGCACGCGTTATTGGCGCGCGGTACTCGGCGCCCGAGTGTATAAACAAGTTTGTAAAGATCGCAATTGATGAATTTTTCATTCAACTCTCCGGTTACATAAAAGATTCTCAGCTTCGTTACGCGACACTCTTTCGCGCGTCGAGGTATTAAAAATTAATCCGCACGAGAGCGAATAATACCGAGGCGCGGGGGGGGAAGCAAAAAAAAAAGCTGCAGAAATTTATCTGGAGAGTCGCTGGATTTTCCTGAGAGCTAAGACAGTGCGGCGTCGGCGGCGGTGCAGTGGGATAAGAAAAGGCTCTCTCTCTCTCTCGCCTCTCGCGAGGAGAGGACATCGGAAGATTTACGCCGAGAGGCGCGAGGGAGCGATTATAACGCTCGGGATTTACATGACAAAGTGTTTGGCCGGGAGATTTCGCAGAGCGCACGGCGGAGAGGCTAAGTAATTTCGCTCGGCGAGTCGGGAGAGCGGCGACGAGCTGCAGCAGCGCAAAGAGACTATATTGCGCTGCCGCTGCACAGCCAACCAGCTGTACAGAGCTGTAGAGTACATTTCGCAAGTAAAGCCGCTGCTGGTGCTGCTGCTGCAGCGCGTAAAATTGAGGCTAATTTCCGAAGGCGGCGAGAGCGCGTATGCGAATTGCGCGCGCGCGAGAGGCGATTTCCAAACGAGAATACGAGTTCGATAATAGAGAGGAAGTCGAGGCCGCAGTAGTCGTCGAGAATAGCGAAGCGTCGTCGCCCGTCTCGTCGTTAAATTCAGCTGAAGGGCTTCCATTTAACATTTTTGCCATTATCACGGCCCCGGGCGGCCTCCGCCGACTCTTAAGTGACTGAAGGGGGTTGTCGCTCTTTGAGGACCTCGACCTTTCATTGGCTCAATGACTGCTTTAACGAACGGAACTCTCGACGCTCTCGCGCTCTCTGCCACCGCCGCCGCCGCCGAGCGTATATATCTATGGAGAGCCTCGTGTGTATGCTCGCTCTATGCATACCGGGTGTCCCCGACGTTTCCCGTCAGCGTATATTTTCTTGGATTTTTCCGCTGTGCTTCTGTCTGGGCAAGAAAAAAATTATTACTGAAGCATAAGTACAGTAGGGTTTCTCGGAACGAAATCGTGGTTCCTGTGGAACACGTGTATTTTGTTTAAATAATGCATGTTAAGTTTAAAAAATCGGAATAAAAATATAATATTATTGAAATGTCTCCTCACCTGCACACCATGTGATTTAAAATCATTCAAATCATTATGAAACGGAAACCAAAAACTTCTTGTACATTTTAAAAATCTACGAAACAAGTCATAAATTGCCAAAACAAAACGACGAATTACTTAATAAGATAGAAGCTTTCAAAAAATTTAACTACTGCAGCTTTTACAACGCGGAATCACAGCCGTGCAGAAACATTTTTCAAAATCGCGTAACCCGAGCTCGTTACACACCTCGAGACGTACTCGTCTCTCCAGCGATTTGTCGAAACTTAAAAAATTTCGCCGCGCGCAGAAGCTCTTGCTCTCGCGGCGAGAAAGCCGAGCAAAAAAAAAAGAGTCGAAGAAAAATGTCTGGAGTCGAGAGCTCGTCTGACTCGTTAGACACTCCGTCGGAGAGTCCATAAAATATATCGAGCTGCTGTAAAGTGGACTCATCGTGTCATGCTTCTTGGCAAGTTTCCCGCTCGCGCGAGCCGCGGCTACGGTTTTATTTCCGCAACATTCGTACGTATAGGCCTTGCGGCTCATCCATCACGAGAGCTAATTGTTTCGAGCAAAAATTTTAATCAGCTCGCGTTCGGTTTGAATGATATGGACAGACGTTGAAAGATACACACTGTCTCGCCCCTCTCTCGTCTGCGCTACGCGTACGCGTGTATAATCCTTTGAAAGGCCGCGTCCCTGCTCTCTCTCTCTCTCTCTCTCGCGTAGCTACTCCTCCGCTCGACTTACCCGGAGATAAGAAAAGGAATAATGAATTTCCTTTGGCGTTTGAAATTCCCCGCCAAGTTTCGCCCAGCAATGCGCGCGCTGCGGATGAAGAATGTTTTCGAGTTACCCGCTAAGAGGGAGGGAGGGAGGGGAGGGAGGGAGTTAGGAAAATACGAGAAATTTTTCATAGACTACTAGAAGCGTTAATTTTCCGCAACTTTTGAAGAAATTAAATTTTTCGAATGCCACGCACCGAGGGTGGGAATCCGCGCGAGATCTCGCGACTGTTTAAGAGGGAATAGCTCCCTCCCTCGTCCCCCTGATCCGAAACTTTGGAAATTCCCCCCCATCAATATTTTTCGATAGAACCGCGCCCGCGCGTGCTGCAGAGTCGCGTCCCGAGGAAATTCAATCGGAAGTATTTTCGCTGCCGCGGCATCGGAATGAAATTATTACGACTCGAGTTTTTCGCCGAGAGAAAGAGCGAGGGGCAGGGGGGGGGGAGAGCGAGGCAATATCGGCGAGCTGGTTTCCTCGGAATTTCACAAGCTATCTCACGATCAAAGCGTTATGACCCGACCCGCGATAACTGCCCGGATTCCCTCCTCTTACAAATAGGCCATCGCGACGGATGCAAAGTAGTGCGTATACGACTCTCTCCCCTATCTCCCACAGTAGAACACGAAGAATAAGAAGGAGATAGAGATAGAGATAGGGAGAGGGAGCTTAATTGAATTTCACCCGTTCAATTAGAAATTCAAATTCGCGACGGTCAGTGGATGGTTGTAGCTTTTTCCATTTGCTCCTCCTCAGGCTCTCTTACGTGTGGGTCTGCCGTATATATGTACGTGTATACGCGTGTGTGTGTGTGTGTGTGTGTACCCACCCAGTGCTACAGGGACTTTTAATTGAAAGCGTCGGAAGCAGCGCGGCGCACAGCCTTCGATTTTCGCTAATCAGTTCGGCCGAATTTCGGGCGTGGATTATATTCCTTCGTGTGGCACGTATGCTCGCGGCGACGAGAGCGAATCTTGTGCAACCTGTACGAACTCGTGATTTCTTTGGAATTGTACGATCAGGATTTTATTGCACTAAAAAAAATTAATTTATTATTCACGAAAGTAACAGTTCTTGCGTCGAACACGAGCGAGAGGACATTTTTTAAATATTATTTCGCATAAATTAAAATTTTTTGATCAGAGTCTCTGCGAGACTTTTTCGGTCGTCGGAATAATACCTCGAACTGCAGTTAACGCTCGGCTGCTCGGCTTATTTTTTTTCCGCGAAAATTTAAATTATCAAAAGTTAATTAGTTAATTAGGGTATGAGCGAATTTCAAGGTTCGCTCCAACCGGGCGCCTCAAGATCGGCGCACATATTTCAAACTTTTTGTGAAAACTAAGCTGAAAAGTCCAATTGAGATGTTCTTTCGGTAGACTGATTCGTTGAGCTTAGTTCTAGTTCTTCGCTCATTACATTGGCGGAAATTCAAACTATATAAAAAGCTCTCTTTTTTGGCAATCGAAAAAACAGGGTTTTCATCTCCGACATCGCCCTTAAAAAAGAATATTTCGCAGAAGTTGAAAAAGTTCTCGGAGCTTGTTATCGTTTCGTGTTAATTTATTCAATTTTACGTTTCTCTACAGGCTAGAAAAAAAATCTATCCACAGTTGAGAAGCTCTGGACACTTCGGACCATGTGGGCGATCAAAAAAAAAAAAAAATTGCTACGTTGTCCCGCAATCTCGACTGTCTACTGTTAACCAGAATTCGTACACGTCCGCTTACACGTTTTCAAAAAGTCGAGCGCGTGTGCTTACGTATACACACAGCCGCCGACATCACAATATGTAGAGCGATTAATATGGGGAAGCGAATAATTTTACGTAATTATATACGCGCGTCTTTCAGGCCTCGCAAAACGAGTGAAATATCGCGTGCAATTAGCCACCGGCGTCGTCGTCGTCGCTCTCGCGTAATTTCGGACTTTTTCCCCCCGCAACCTTGGCGGAGGCCATAGTGTGGCCCGCGGAGACTCTTCTTTGCAGCATGAGAAAAGAGTAATTACATTTACATCGTAAAAGCGGTAGCAAAGGGGGGGGGGGAGAGGGAGGGGGAGCACCGCCGACAGCTGTAAAACTTTTTCGTTTTCCGCGCTGACTGCTGATGTAACATTTCGCCAAGGGCACTTTCGGACTTTTGACTCTCGGCTCTCTCTCTCTTTCTCTTTCCGTCTGTCTCGTTGCGCACACCCTTTAAACTATATATAAAGCGGCGAGAGCGTTTTCTTTTCGTTTCAATTTATTTTCGAGTGTTTTCCCACGCTTGTATAGCCTCCCGCGTTTCAACACTCGATTATAATCGTTCGGCTTATTCATACGGCTGTGAGAGAGACAGAGGATGCATACAATGACTATCGCAATAAATCTCTCGGTAGCCATATAAATAGCAAACGCAATGAAACTGAAAAAAAAAAATTATATGCATAGCGCGCAGATACATACTTATTGTTGACTCGTCGACTTAGCAGCTCGTTATAATGACTCAGAGCCGCAGCTCTCGCGGCGGGCATATAGACGCCTTAAATCACTGCGGTTCACAGAAGTCGTGAATACACGTATATCCTATACACGCGGTGAAAAATTTTGCCGCGGAAAAAATCGCGCGACTCGTAAAAATCTTTAAAAGAGACGCGCGCTCAATGCCAATGCGCGCATCGGCGTCGCGCGCGAAGAGCCTTGCGGCAATCGTCGCGCGCTTTATACGACGCGCCATTATTCTTTTCCTTTGCTTTTTTTTACGGCATCATCCTTCATAAGTCTCACTCGGCTCTCGACTCTTATCAATATAACTGGACGCGCGGCGACAGAATGACTTGCAGCGAGGCTCTTAGCTGTCAATAAAGAAATGCCGCGCGCGAGAACGATACTGATTCACCGACTGCTCTCGCGTGTCTATATACTCTGTGCGTACGCGCTTTTATATACAGGGGCAGACCGAGGCTAACTTGGATAAATTTTTCTTCTTCATATTTTTAGTTCACACACGGGACAGCTGTAGGATTATGTTTTTCGATTATTTTTTCTTTTATTTTTGCAATGAAAATTATGCTCTCCTCGCGGTCATGCGGATGAAAGAGAGAGAGAGAGGAAGAACGCGATCTTTTAAGAACTTTGACAGCCTCCACTTATCTACGGCTTTTAATATCTGCTTATTATCATGCAAGAAGTTGTCTGAATGTTTTTTTGTAACCGCATGCGCGTCGTTTCAAAGCTGATGAGTGAAGAGGAACGAAATTATTTTTACTTTTGTTTTCGAGCTCTGCGCACCTCCACAAGCCTACGCCAATTGCACAACTACACAGACTTGAAAATATATACGTTGAACATTGCCTTAAAAGCCTGAAAAATATTTCTGCCGATGCGCGTACGCCAAATACTCTGGATTTTTCCTGTGTTTTCGTGAAACCAAAAAAAAAAAATAAATAAAAAATAGAAAAAAAATTGGAAAACCCGTGGCTAGAATTTCGCGTCGTACGCCCCCCCCCCCCCCCCCCGCACAGTTACACGACACAGCGAGCAGACGAAAACACGACGACGAAAAACAAGCTTCTCTTTCAGAATATTATCATTTTTCCAAATTGCCTCCTATTCAGCGTATACGTATACGTATACATAGCCTGCTCCTATCCAGCTATACAAATACGCGTATATCAACGACAGCTATTTCCCTGCGCCCACAGAGACGCGGGAGCCATACAGCGGATAATAATCGCCATCAGGCAAAAAAGCTATCGAGCATTATAGAAGCAGTAGTAGTCGTGCAGACGTATTATACATGCCCGGGCGAGAAAAAGCGAGTATGCTGCGCGCGGCGTGATCGCGACTAAGTGAACGCTCGCTTGCGAGATGTCCCACGACGCGTAACGCTTATATGCACATGAGTCACACTATATAATATTCTCTCTCTCTCTCCCGCGCTGCGGCCGGTCTAATTAGCGATTATGTCGCGCGCCGCCGCGAATCGATTCGCGTGGGAGCGGAAGCTCGATTCCGCTTGAAGTCGCGAGAGTTCGCAAAGACACCGACACGTATACGTGCACATACACACACACGTGACACGATGCTGCGCAGCAGTACAGCTCGTTTCTTGCGGCCCTTTTTTCTCGGATAAAAATACGTTTGCGCAATATGCGCGCGCGCGCGCGCGCGGGAATCGCGGCTCCGGAACGGTGCGCTTCTCTAAGTGTGTGATGTGTGTGTGTGTGTGTGTGTGCAAAGTGGAGAGTGAAATTTCGAAAAGTTCGTAGCCTCGCTCTCCGCGTATTTTTTATATGCACGCGGCGCGCGTATAATCTTGAGATGTATATGGGTTGCATTAATTTTGCTTTGGGAGAGAGAGAGAAAGAGAGAGAGAGAAAACTGAACACACGCGCGCACCGTGATATTAGTCACGTATATAGAGAGAACGCCGAGAAGGAGAGAGAGAGAGTGCGGCCGCTGAGCGCGAGAGCGACGGAAAAAAATTGGAGTTAATCCACTGTGATAAATGGAACGGTTCATTTGAGTAATTGGCCGAAGAGGTCATTGATATTAGCCGCATTAGTTTCATTAATATCGCGGAGAGCTGCGCATTTTCGTCGCGGGTGTGTGTGTGTGTATATATATATACGACTACCATCTGCGATTACGATGATGATGATGACGATGCGGCAATCGATGTAGGTACGTGTGGATATTTCGAGTGAAAATTATATACACAATCCTGCCACGGCATTTATAATCCCGAAGAAAATCGAGCCGCTAACAATACATAACATTTCAACACTTGGGCAATTGGCTTACCTCATCGCGCAGATCAGCATCATCAATTCTCTCCAATTACAATCCTCGTCTTTCTCTCTCTCTATCTCTCGCTCTCTCTCTCTCTCTCTCTCACAGCAGCGGCTCGTAATCGCGATTTAAAATATCCAAATTAATCAATCAAGCTTCCCCTCTTCCCGGCATATCTCGGCTGCGGCGTCGAGTACTCGCGCGATATATCTATATACACGGACCAGCTCTCTCTCTCTCGACTCGTGTGCACCTGTGTCGAGTCTCTCAACGGCCCGATGGAATGTTGCCTCAGCGGCTCTCGTCGAGATGATCTCGGGGCTTTGGAATTGTGCGCGCGACGCTGCTCAGCGCACGTGTGCGCCCGTGTGTGTGTATACAGTACACAGCCGTCTCGCGGAGAATTTTTCGAGATATACGTATAACAGAGCCGCGTACACGCGGCAAGTGTGACAAGTGAATTTGAGATTTGCCGGCTAGATTGTTTGAGTTTTTATTCCGCCGGATCGGATCGTTAAGCGCGCGCGCGCAGCTCGAGCCGAGAAACTTCATTTCAAAGGCTTAACCTTCGAGAGAGTTTGTTTTCATTTATATACACACTCGCACACGCGGCAAACTCGTTCCTTCTTTCTCTCTTACTCGCCGGCAAATGAGCTTAGGCCAGCCGTGATTAACTTATGCTTTTTACGACGCTCGCCGTATATACGTTAAGTTGAAAAACTTTCCTACGACCCTATCGTCGCCGCGGCGATGTGCGGCGGTAAAATTAAAAAAAAAAATTGATAATTAAAAACTTTTATCATTATACGACGCGCAGGCTATATCGCGACTGTTTAAGACGCCGTAATCCTTAACTATATTCATTTTGGTGGGGACTCTTAATTTGTCATATTGCTGAATTTTCCTCTAAACGCTCGTGTATAGCGCGCACTTGATTAAATTCATTTCTCTCTCGTTAGCGACGCGACGAGCTGTATACGTCTCCGCTGATGCGCTGCCTGCGGTTTTTTTTTATCGCGCATACGTATACCGCATATCCTGCATCTGAGACCACGTGCAAAAAAGACTTGTGTACACGTTTATCTTTATTTTCACGAACTGCGATAAATCAAAGCGAGATATGCAATATTTGAGCATATCACGACGGAATATCTTCGTGATTTCGAATTACAAAAATTGCGCGCTTACGTAACGTCGTGAGTAACAATGCGAGTAAAAAATTTCACGTTATGTGTAAAAAAATTAATTCTCGTTTGAACACATCGAAGGAACTGTAGGAGTCTCGCGAAATTATTCTAATTTTGCAACCATCTTTTTTTTTCCAAAAATCGTAACCACCGACTGCACTCCACAATCGTCGTACAAACCTTCGTACGTCTTCTAAATCCACGGCACTTGGATGTATAAATCTTATGCAATTCGTGGAGTATATTCCCAAAAGCCCGCGCGCGAGAGATGAACAAGTCATTTCCCGGACTGCTGACACTCGTAACACACGGAGTAGTGCGCATCGGAGATGATGAAGTAAGCAAGTCCTTGGCGGGAGGTGTGTAACGGATCATCATCTTTGGGGGGGGGGGGGAGGGGGACGATGCAAATGTTCGCCTCTTGCGCAACGTCTTTTGGCGCGCGCATACCATTGTATTACCACTGCGGCAGTTCACCCATATACATATATATCTGTATATATAAGTACCAACTCATGTAGATATACAAACACATCGGTTATATTCCATTGAGAGATAATCCCGAGACGTGCATTATCGTCTTCGCTCTCGTCGACGGAATGCCAAGTCCATCTGGCATTTAAATCGCGCGATAATAGCGACTCGGCTGCAGTGCGCTGACAATTGCGAGGAGAGAGAAGGAGGAGAGAGAGAGCGAAAACGTACATGTGTAAACGACACGGGATTCCGTGGCATTTTAATTAACCGCCGTCTACGCGATACGCGTCCATACGTGCACGTGTCTCTCTGCGCGCGTGTGTGTGTGTACGCTCGGGAATTTACGCGACAGCGCCGCGTATAATACAAGCGCGAGTCTACTTATACGCGTCGCGCAAAATATCGACTGATTATCATGCGGCTCTGGCGGCGTAGCAGTCGCGCTATTCCTTCCACAGGGCCCTCGCATTTACGCTGCGGTGCAGCTGCGATGGGGGGGGGGGGGGAGGGAGGAGAGAAAAAACGAAGAAGAAAAACCAGAATACAGCGCGCGCGCGCGGTTGACTCCCGGGACAATTTGCATTCTCTTGCGAAAGCCCCTCGCGAGTTGACAGGCTTCAGCTAAATTAACCAACCTGTCGGAATGCGAACGGCCTCTAATTGACTCATATAGCGATATGGAAAAGGTTAGCCGGTGCTGCTGTCGCTGCGGTGTGCCCCGATATTGTTCTCCGCAGCCTTTAACACTTCTCTCTCTCTCGAGCTGCGATTTTTGCGTAACGAGAAACACGCGAGGACTATGTAGTCTAGTCGAGGAAGAAGTGTACGCGAGTTTCTATGTGTGTACATATATATATATAGGTACTGCAGCGCTGTGGGAATCGCAGCTGTCGATTTCCGCGACGCTCGTAAATCCGCAGCTGGAATTCGCGACGACTGTGCACACACGAGAGCTGTGTATACACATCAGCTGGCCTGATAAGCCGGTGGGAAAGATTGCTCTCACTCTCGCGCGCGCGAGCTTGTCGACGCTTATAACTTACACTATACACACGCGTATATGCATCAGAAATTAAATGTATCCAGAGCGTATCAGATCGCGAGGCGTTATGAAACGTAAGTGCTGGTAATTCAGTGTGTGTACCACATGGAGTGCGAGCTTGCGCAATGCCCACACATATATACTATACATATTATAAAATATTTCCTTTTTCATTTTTCATTTTACTTCTTTTCCGCGCGGGCGGGCATTAGATGACCGGTTCTCGTAGAAAAATACACTTTTCGGGGATCCAGAAATAGAAAATTTTTTTTTCACGCCAGAGGTTTCGGACCGATCAGACTTTCTTCTGTTAGCTGATAGATAGTAAAAAATGCAGAGGAACATGGGAAACGTGGAACATTAGAATTTAACATGGAAAGGTGTACGGAAAAAAAAGACAATCGGCTATTCGGATTTTTATTTACTTTTTTTTTGTCAAACAGACATAACTTTGGATCAGAGCATCGAATGTGAGCATATTTTTTTTTAATTAAAGCTCTTTTGCTGTATTTTATTGTGGTGCAGTTTGAAATTTTATTTGTGCCTCGGAAACATTCGTAGTAGTCATTATTCCAGTATTTCGACGCATTAATTTTTTGTAAAAAAAAAAAAAACGAAAAATGACTCAGAAATATGGTTAGTAGTAACTTTTTCCATGTTCCTCTACACTTTTGACTATCTTTTGGCTTACAGAAGAAAGTCTCATCGATCCCAAACCTCTAGCTTTAAAAATAAAATTTCGATTTCTGTACCCCCGAAAAGTGCATTTTTTTATGAGAACTGGTCATATGCGCGAGCGTCCAAGAGTATACGGCCCGTAATCAGGCATTATCTGCGTGCGGACAAGATCGGAGATGTTCCGTCGTCTCGGCGCATCGACAATTACAGCGCGTCGTTTCATTACCTCACAATGGCGCACACACGCGGTGTGTAATGGACGGCTGTAGGAGCTTCGAGAAGGAATAAAGTCGCCGCCGCCGCTTTCTGCGCGGGGCAGATAGCATTAAACGCTCCTTGGAATTACAGCTCGAATTCTAAGTGATTTACTCGACGGAGTGAGCCTGTATACAGATACGCGCGCGCGCGCGCGCGACCTTCTTCTTTTTGCCATTCCTATAACGCGCTGCAGCAGCGGCAATACGACTATTGCTCATTCCTTTATCTGCCCGTTATAATGGCCTTCCGGCAAAATAAAGCCGGTTCACGTCGTGTCTTGGGCAAGAGTGTGGCTCTACGCTCAAATTTTCAGGTTTTTTATTGGGCGATAGTTTGACAAATAAGACTTGACAATACGTTCGAAATAATTATTGGGAATGAAAGGATGTGAAATAGTGCTGTTCGATCGTTTTGTTCATCGTGTAAAATAAGGTTTTTTGATGTTGACGATACTTTCAGAAAATATTCTGATAAACAACTGCTTTAAATTATTTACAACGGGATAATATTAAAAAATTGAAATAAAATTTTTATCCAATTCTTAATTGAATTTCTTAAATCAATAAAAAATGATTTGAAGGATTCATTAAAATCATTATATTATAAAAGCTATCCCTAAGGAGCCATTCGGCTGTCTCGAATTCCGCCTCGCAAATCAAGGCTCTCTCGCATTGTTCGCGGCCGGCAATGTGTTCTCCCGTTGTTTTTTGGCGCGCGTTGCATCGAGAACGGGTTTATTATGCGAGAGCGATAATTTTGCCGGGATTATGCAAATGCTCGGCGGTGCCGAGCCCGGCGAGGATCTTGTTTTACAAATTGAAAGGGAATCGCTTTCCGATGATTTAAGCCAAGCTCCGAGCATTGTATAAGATTTTTGCGAATTTATGCTAGCCTAAGCATGAGATATGGAGCTACTATGCCCCCCCGTTTTTTTCCCTTTTCTGTACAAGTGCATTCAGATTTTTTGTACGCCAACTTCCAGGTTGACATTAATGTTAACGAGACTTTGACTTTTCCTTTTTATATAACGATACACGTTATAATTGAATTTCATTTATCTCAATCTATGTAAATTTCATAATAATCTATGTAATCTTTATAGATACAGATATCATCTAAAGTTGTATTTATATCTATGACTGAGATCAGGTTCACGAATGTTTGAAATATTTAACTCTGACTAACCGCGATGTGCTAAGTAAATGTAAGGTAATTGCTCGAATACGTCGGTTCATAATTAAAATAAATGAGACGCATCCCAGTAAATTGACGTTTTATGGTGCTTATGTGTAAATATAGTCTATTTTTAGACCACCAAAAAATACTGTTGTTACATTTACACAATTGTCGTTAACATCAGTATTCCAGAAAAATATTTATCCAAAATTGCCTCGAAAATAGACTTGAATTTTCAGACGATAACGCAGTACAATAGCACACGCGAATCCGCCCCGCACGAGATAACTGCACTGCAAAAGACTGCAAATTTTCGGAGGGCAACAAGCCGTTACGTATCATTGCACTGCAAAGAAAAAGTAAGTCCCTAGACCTGCATAGCCGCGCGCGAGAAGCACACCGAGAGCAACAATTTGAACGCGGCGTCTTGTTTCCCTCGCACCCCCCCGACATGCTCACCCTCAGCTATACACAGGTATAGTCGGCATAGACGGTCTCCCCCGAGCTTACACAACAGCAACCACCTGCGGCCTGACTGACTATACATACAGTCGAGAGAGTGTACAGAGGTGGAAGAGCGGCGGCACGTAATATGCATACTTACACACACACAGTGAAGCGACTCCTGCGCTCTCGGCTCTCGCGCATTGTCGGACACAGGCTGCTGTCCGCGTCTTTTGCCAGCCTTAACAGCTCTCGAGTGCTCGCGCGCGCGCATCTTTATGGCACATCTAGCGCGCGCGCTCGCTCGCTCGCGGGAGAGCTCCGAGAGAGCAATCGGCAGCGCCGGTGACACGATTTCCATTTTTAGAAGCGCCATCGCCGCGCTACCGCAGGTGCGCGCGCTTTATGTCGTTATAATAAAAATAGATGGGCCGACACTACTCTCCTCTCGCTCGGAGCAGCGGCTCGCTCTATATCGCGTGTGTGTGTGTGCGTGTGTGTGAGCGAAAAAAAAGCAGACAGTGTAGGCACGAGAGAGAGAGAGAGGCGCGATTATTAGAGAGGCAGGCGCGAGAGAGGGAGAGGGGATTATTATTATGCAGGCTCGGATTGATTATTGGCTTGGTATATAAGAGAGGGACTGCTGCCGAGCGTTGGATATACACGAGGCGCGAGAGAGTGTACCAGGCGATAGCCAGGGAATTTTAATTAAACTTTGGCGCGCACTAAGCTCCGGAATGATAAACGCACGGCTCTTTTTTCCTCTTTCCCATCGATATTATTAGACGATCGAGCCTCTCTCTCTCTCGCTCTGTCTCTCGATCCGGACGCGCGCGCATTATAAATCGCTCGATAGCTCGCGCGATAAATTTGCCCATTTTTATCGCACGCGCCCGCGTTTACGCCGAGTCCTCCTCCTCCTCCTTGAGAGTGAGAGCGAGAGTGTGTGCGAGAAAGAGAGAGAGAGAGAGAGAGAGAGAGAGAGAGAGAGAAAAGCGCAAGAGGAAAATGTTTTGGTTATACGTGCCTTTTCCTCCTCACCAGTAGAGTGCTATACGAGGCCGTCGCGTAACAAGTGCCTCAGAGGCGTCGTCGTTGCCGCGCTGAGGACCTTGACGTACTTCTCTCTCTCTCTCTCTCTCTCTCTCTCTCTCTCTCTCTCGGTCTCTCCCTCCTTTCCACCGCTTTTTTTTCTTTCTCTCGCCATACACACGCCGGCGCAGCAGCAGCAGCCGCTTCGATTTATATGCTAAGAGCAGATCCGATAAGATCGTTCAATTTTGCAAGGGAAAGTGTCGGGGATGAAGAAGGAAGCGGTCGTAAAAAAAAAGAGGGAAAAAAATGGAATGCCACGCTGCGGCTCTATACGTAAGGGAGCATTGCCCAACACGGTGGATATTCAGTGTGGCTAATTATGCGTTTCCGACTGGCAGCGGCAAATCGCACCGCTCCGAGCTCATGATTTATCGAATACCGCGTTCTATTAAGCTTACATCGAATTCTTTGAGATACTAGTGTATCTTGCGGAAAGAATTTGAATGGAATCAATTAATTCATTATTTTATCAACGGCCGCGTACAAGTGTGTATTATGCAAATACGATATAGAGCTTTTAAGATTTTTTTCGTTTGATCAAAGCAGGATAAAGTACATTTTTGTCTCATTTTCCTAGTATAGTTCAAGCAGCTGTTGTACCGTATATGAATAATGAAAATTCAATTGAAAGTAAAGACTTTTTTGAGGATGCTGTAATAACGTATTAAAATTACAATTAGCAAGTTAAAAATCTCTTGAATTCTACCATTCATATTGGAAAAGGTGTACTTCTTCAAAATTTTCATTTTCATCGTGACAAAAATAAGAAAAACATACTTTCCAAAACCGGAAATGAACATAGTATCGGCTGACAACTGTGTTTCCGAGAGTTCGCGAACTCGTCATTTCAAATTAACGAATATCTTATACTTTTCCACCCGACAGCTAGCTCTGAGGGCCGATTTCCGTTACATCCATCCCTCCAAGGAACAAAGTCCATATACCCAATCATATCCGGATTTTCATCTTGGGCACGAATTGAAAATATCTGCTCCGAAAAATAGCTCCATGCATATAACCGTACTGGGCGCCCCCTCCCCCCGCCCCCATATTTCACGCGCAGTTGGCAGTCACACGCGTGATTTGTATTTCTCTCTCACTCTCTCTCCTCTTGAAAAGTTTCGGGGTTAGCTGCAGTTCCGGATATTAGCGCTCAGGTGCGGCCGTTGAATTTATGCGGCGAACGCGCGTCGGCGGCGGCGGGATTTGGGGGGGGGGGAAGAGGGGGGGGGGGTGAGGCGTTTTCCAGGGATATCTTTTCACTCGCGGGATAGCGAGTCGTGTGCGCGCCCGCGTAGACTGATGGAATACGCGGCGCTTATGCGCTGACGTTCATCGTATTCTAACTTTCGAGAGATTATGCGGGCAATAAGCCGCTGCGCGGGAAATCCGATGGGGCCGTAAACGTCCGCGTTTTTCTCCGCCTTTATAATTTGCCAAGATTTCTTGCCCCATGAAATCCCCTCCGAGAAGATTGCAGCGCGTGCGTACATACGTGCATATTTATATATAGGAAAGGAAAGAAGTCGAAACATTTGTAAAAGCTTAATATGACCCTCAGATATTTTCCTCGCTGACGCGCGCGCGCAGGGAATAAGGAAGAAAAAAAAGCAAGTCGCGAGATCCCTCGCTAATTAGTTTCCCTTCGAGTTGCATTTCTTGGACTCGGCTCCGCCTCTCGTCTCCTTCTCTCTCAATACGAGCGATAATCCGGGAGCGGCACCTTTGTCCGCGATATTCACGGTTCGATTCCAAGGGAGTATTTGCCTCCTGATAATCTCTGCGCGCGCGTTCTCGATTTGAAAATCGCGCGGGAAAAAGGGATTAGACGCGCGCGACGGGGCCGCGATTGAGGGGACAATTAATGCTCGCGGCTCGTTTACAGCTATCTCTATCCCCCCCTCTCTCCCTCTTCAGTCCCTCTTGTTGAGATTAACCGATAAGAGACGAGACGATCGGCCGCGTAATCAGCCGAGACAACTATTCGCGCGCTTGAGCTTACGTTTAAGATCGCTGCGTTTATATATACATCTCTATACGTGTATATATATAGCTCGACGAGTCGCGCAAGGACTTAACGACGTATGTACATACGCCTCCGAGATGGCCAGGAGATTTATCGATCGCAGACGCTGTTAAAACTTTACGTCGCGCCGTCGTGTGTCCTCGTCCTCACTCTACACGGCTCTTCCTACGCACACGTGCGTTTCTCGCATCGCATCGCGCGCGACGAATTTTACGAGTAATACACGAATATACGCTCGCACACATCGCGACGCGCGCACCAGGGCTTTTTAATCGCTCGGCGCTTCTCGCGCACGCGGTGGTATACGCATCGCTCATTTACAAGGGAAAATCGTGTCCCGTCGCGTGCACTCTACGCTATTCGGGACGACACAGAGGTACACATATAGTCGCGAAATCGTCCGATACGCCGTCGGGTATATAAAAGCCCTCGACAGGAGATGTGCGATTCCGAGACTGCGAGAGGGGGAGATCAGAATCATTTTCATTTTGAGTAAATCCTGCAGTAGTAGCCCCATAGTAGCGGCGTATATTCGCAGAGGCGAGATACAGATTGGCCATCCGTTATCGCGCAGCGAAACGTCGAAATGCGCGAGCGAGAGTGTGCGCAGAGCCGTTATTCGTTTTACGCGCGAGTCCAGAAGAGGACCTTCATCATCTCCCTCTCTCTCTCGCCGCTCTGGCTCGCTCTTTGGAAAAAATAAAATCTCGTTCGGCGTAATCAACGAGCACTTGATTTAATGCGGATCGCCAGGCTACTCTCTCTCTCTCTCTCTCTCTCTGGCAGCGCGTATATATCGGCTGAATTTCCCGTTGCCGCGCGCGCGTCAGTCGCTCTGGAATTCCTCCGCCCCCTTCGTTATGGAGAGCTGCTGCAGCGCGCGGCGGCGGCAGCCCAGGCTTATCTGTCGCGGTCGGAAAATTACCAAATTTCGCGCGCTAGGGATGGAGTTTGCCGCGATGTTTCGCTACGTAATTATCTAGAGAGGCTCCTCGTCATGCCTGCCAGTGTATAGAGAGAGAGAGAGAGGGAGAGTACGCGCGCCGTCGCCGTTTCGTGGCGCATACCGCTCAAAGCTAATTCGCCCGACTAGCGCGACGCGAGCGAAGAGCAATGTATAGAGTGGCCGTATACCTTGTCGCTTGGGACACGCGCGACGATTATATACAGCTGCGGAAGCGCGCGTTCCTTGCCGACCTTTTCGCCCGAATCCGATGTGTGTCTGTATCGCGCGGCGACATCGCTGCGGGATTTGCCGTCGCCGCTTATTCCGCCGATCGCAATTACCCGCGAGCTTCTCGGTCCCGTACATTAACCGATATCGATGCGTCTTTCAATGGAAGGGGGGGGGCGGGATTTCAGCTAAACCACTTACGATTTGACGTATAAATCCATTGACCGCGCGCCGACGAGAGGGCGGCCGGGGGAAGGGGGGGGGGGTGATTCTATTAGGGATTACACGTTGTGCGCGCGCTGCACGTGAAAATTGCGGGCTTATAACGACGGTTCGGGCAGCCTCCGAAATTCTGTATAATACACCTCGCTATGCTCATCATTGCGCAAAATTAATTGTATGCGCTCCCGTGTAATTATAAGCTTTACACGTCATGCCGCTTGAAAATCGCTCGCAGGAGGCATATAGCTGATCTACGTAATGAATATGTCACGTTGATGGACGTGATAAAAGAATGATTTTTGCGCTGAGACTGTGGACGCGAAATTTACATCTTAATTTAGAGAAATCGAGTCTACCATTGCTTGATAAGAAACTAAAAAGACTGACTACTAATATTTATATTTATAAATTTTGAATCTGAAAAATAAATCAGTATAGTATAGCATGATATAGTATAGTATATAAAAAAAATAATTTTACTCTAAGAGAAGAATCTAATAATCTGTCAAATAAACTTCCATAAATTCGACACGTTGTCTGTACAGTAAAAAAATAAAAAAAAATATAAAAATATTTCTACATTTTCTAACAATAAAGTACTAGATTGACAAATAATAGCATTCTAATTTTTCCTATAACTCTTTTCTCGGCCTGTCGCGTATTCTAAGCGTAACGAGCGCACTACACGTCGTAAAGAGCCCATATCCAAGCGATTGATTATTCACGCGTGCGTTTCAGAAAGACGATTAACTTTTTTCATTCGTCCATATAATTTAACTATAGAGACTCAGGTACACCGATGTGTATACATGCGAGAGACGTTATATGTGCATAGAAAGCGAGGACACTAAGCACACCCGATACGCGTTTGCGTACGCAGAGTTCCCCCCTCCACATATACGCGCTATAAAGTCGCTTCATTCCCACATAATGAATCTCCCCATCATCTCCAGCCCGAGCGAGCCGCTCGTCGGGTTCATCGCACCCGCGTGTGCGCGCATCAGCCTCTGCAAAACTGCACAACACAGCAGCAGCAGCAGCAGCAGCAGCGCCGGTGATCCGATCGGACGTAGCGGAAATAGTCAGCGTCCCGAGATATGGAATCGATCCGACGTATGTGGCTGATGCAGTAAGCCCGCGCGCTCTCTTTCTCTCTCTCTCTCTCTCTCTCTCTCTCTCTCTCTCTCCTACTGCTCTGGCATCGACTTAATATGACGTATCCAATGACGCGACGCGGTGATGATGATACCCAGGAGGCAAGGGATAAATCGAGCCGCGCCAAAGGCTCCGGTGTCGCCCTACAGCGTCTTCGTATAGAGACTCCGCGCATAATAATATACCATCGGGGGAGTGATAGTATTTTGCTTTTGTTGCTGCTGGTGACGCTGTGTTGCTTAATTATTGTGCCCGAGCGTTCGAAGCGCGAAACGCGCGAATAAACGGCGAAGGCTCCTGCTGGGCCGGATTATTTGCGCGCCAGAGTTTGTTTATATAGCGCAAAATTGGATTTTCGTCCGTGTGCCAAAAGGATCACGTGTGTTATACGCGTAGTTTTCAATCCTTTCGCTCTCGCTACGATATTTATAATTTTTTTTTGCTTTGTTTTTCCAAACTCTTTTCTGCCGAAAAAAATCCATAAATTTTCATCGGCAACATTAACGTAGTCTTACTATGTACACGATAAGAAACAATTAGTTGCTGATACACCTATATACTAGTCATTCTCAAGTGTAAACAAAAATAATTTTTGAGCAAAAGGGCTAATTAAGCGAATTTCGTCATTGGGCGTATTATATATCGCCGACAATTGCAAAAATTCGACGACGATCGAGTCTGCGAAATTTTCTTGCGTAACGAGAGCAGCCTGCGCGTCGTTCAACTTGGCTCATTAATGATTCAGCGCATAACCCAACGGGGGGGGGGGGGGGGGAGAAAAACACAGAGTATTATAGTCGCACCAAAACGATGCACATATATGTTTACAGGTAATTAGACACGAGTATAGCACGTCACACATCGGGATAGTCGAGCGATCAGGAAAATAAAAACCAGATGCAGCACTGTATACAGAAATACGTATCTGACTTTTAATTGCAGCGTATCCGTTGCATCAGTCCACACATTCGCATGTGCGCGACAGCAGTTAGTCGATATATAGCGTCAAACGTTTCTCCGAGTAAGAGAGAAAAATGTTTACGGAAGAGAACTATACGGCATATATAGCTGAGCGCGATGGAATTTTTTTTAGTCTCGCGAGAGGGGGGGAGCTATTGCATCCACACACCGTACGTGGAAATATCGATTGCTCTTTTTTTGCAATTTCCCGGTGAAAACATCTATATCCTTGATGCTTTGATCTGCGGCGTTATCCTCGCGTAACATTATACATTAAAAATCTGCCAATCAATATTATTACATGTTTCAACATTCGTCCAACGCGGTGATTAAACAATCAAAACTTCTTCTCGAAATTCGCACAAAGTGTCCCCTCACGTTCGTCGTCTCTAAAAGCAAAATTCCGATGAAAATCCCCGCCTCCTTTCTCTCCTTCTCTCCCGGGGTTACTTTCCGCAACCGCACGCGCCGCTCACTTCTCCTCGTCGCAAAAGTATAAACGCATAATGCCTGCCCGAGAATTTTATCAATGCGCAGTTAGAAGTTACGCTCGGCGCTGAAAAGAAAACGCTCCTCTCGAAAAAAAGGACGCGCGCGCGCGCAGCGAGTGTGCGGAGAAGCTTCCATTGTGCCAGTGCGGCGGCGTTTTTTTCTCCTCTTCCTTATACCGCGACGGCTGCTGCTGCGCGCTTTAAAAACTTTAGCGTCGACGTCGTTGTCAGCGCGCGGCCAGCCGAGATAATGCAACAATAGAAACTGCAGCCGTATAGCCTGGGCTGTTTACGCTCTTCTCTCGGCCCCCGCGTGTATATATACGTGTATACAGCTGCCGACCCCCCCCCCCCCCGGCCGCGCCGTCAACGTGTTAATTCCAGCGAAATTTTTATATCAAATTAAGTCTCTTTGGATTACACGTACGCGCGACGCGCGCGCGAGTATGAAATTCATACCTCGCTGCTGCTGCTGCTGTAGCTCTCGCGTGTTTTACATATTACGCGCCCGGGAGCAAATCGAATTAATTTAGCCGGGAGAGCGGGCGAAATCGCGGGCTTCTCGAAATTTTGCGAGACGGCTCGATAAATTAATTCGTCGCCGCGCGCGAGGAGAATACGGCTTTTATGGATGTATAATCGGGACGTGAATGAGACGAGGCTATGCGGCAGCTGCTGCGCGACTCGCGTGACAGACGCCGCGGCTTTCGAGATCGATGCGACGAGTGACTGGCTCTGATGCCGAGAGAGAGAGAGAGAGAGAGAGAGCGGATGTAACGGCTGCAGCAGCGCAAAACGCGCGCGACGGGATAAAGCGAAACACGCGTGAGAGAGAAAGAGAGAGAGAGTAACGCGCGGGCCGCCGATCTTTCGAAAAACGCGCGGCTCGACTGTCGATATTTTCGTTGGCGGCTTTCGCTCGACGCTATGCGCTGTCGCTGCTGCTGCTGCTGGTGTACACCTATACACAGTTGCGCACACAGTGCACACTCTGTGCGGAAGCTTCGTTCTTTTGTTGCTTTCCACTCTAAGCTGGACTTTATTCGCCCTTTTGCTTCTTCTCGGAGAGAGAGAGAGAGAGGAGCTGGAAATCGATGAGGTTTATCGCTTTTCTTTTTTATTGTGTTTTTGAGAGCCCCGGGATATACCGCTGGTCCCGGTGAAATGACGTAAATTTGAGTTGAAAGGAATTAGCACTTAAAATATATACTTGAATCTGTATTAGTCTGTGGTGTTTAAGTTACTTTTTCTATTATTACAGAATTATGACGAAATTAAAGGTGAAAAGTTTGTGTTCTCTCGATAGTCCTTTTAACCCTATTTCTAATAAAAACTCGAAAGCTTATTTAATGAGAGGATAGAATTTTCAGGATCTTATTTTTAGATACACGTTATAGTTAAAACGTGAATACAGATCATTTGAATTTTATTGCCGGGAAACAATTTTGTAATCCTAACATACGAAAAAGTTTTCATACAGCCCTTTTATAGGCTTTGAAGGGTTTTAAAAGCTCAAGGTTAACGATAATCTTGTTTAGTAATAATAAAACAGATTCTTTGATCGAAGAACTTTTTATTGTACTTTTAATGTGCTTGCTCGCCGAATAACGTCCATTATCATTACGCATCGATGGATGTTTGAAATTTCATTAGCGGCGCCAGCAGACCGGATAAAAAAAATATCAATCAGACGTATCGCGATTTCATAAACCAGCGAATAAAAAAGAATAATAACAATTCGGTCGATCTCGTAAAATCTTTCTCGCTAGGCACATGCAAAAGAGGATAATCCTATATTCTGTAAAATCAAGAGTATAACCCGACTGCAATTTCGACGCGAAAATTTCATTCGGGCGAGACACGCGAGCGAGACCGACGTAACTTGCAATTCTTCTCCCGTCTGCTGTTGCGGCGGGAAATTACTATGTATTCGAAATTTGATACGGCGTGTTGTAAAAAAAGTGCGGAAAAAAAGTGGAGGAAAAAAAAGCGATGACGCCAGATGCGCGCGCGCGGGAGTCGGTCACTCCTCATACAAAATGCATTTGCCGTCCGGCTCGTTTTCGCTCTTTCTCTGCGGCGGGCAATTCGCACGCATGCGTGTGCGGAGAGGTGTCTCTTGCGCGAGAAGTTTGCTGTGTGTCGAGTCAATATTTCATGGCTGCGGTGTTCCCTTAATAGTTCGTTCGGCTTTCCTCCTACATGGAAAATTAACCGTTTTTCTTGCTAATGCGCTGATTAATTGAGAGGATTTTTTTTCGGTGGAAAGTGTGCGTTGTGTTTAAAATCGCTCGAATTAACAACCTTAATTAATTGTTGATAAAAAATGACGCGTCCTCAACAGTAAAATTATTCGCATCGCTCCGCCGTTGCCGTCGGGGGGTCCACGTACGTTATGCAAAAGATATTTCTGTAATTACTCGTCCCGTTTCGCGGAATTTCCAGCGAAATTAATTTTTGTTTATCGGCTTTAAACCGAGTGCCAAGAAAAGAATCATTACCAAAGTGGCAACAAATTATGCTGTAACGACTGGTCTCTGCGACGAACGCCGGTATGTTTTTTTTTTATTTTTCAACGCTTCAAGAAATAAATCCAGTCAAAAGTTACCGCGTGAATTTGTACTTTCACTAAACAGAAAAAAAAGAAGAAATTCATTCAAAACTCGCGTATTTTCAGCACCTAGAGCTCCAAAAAAAAAATCAAAGCGCGGGAGATCACATAATTTCGAATGTCCAAACAAGCTCGCGCGCGCGCAATAAAATCTGGAAATCCAGCGCTTTTCCGCCTCTCTCCGCGAGAAAAAAAGTCGAGTCGAAAACAATCGTCGGCGGGGGTGGGGGCCGAGCGCAGCTCGAATTTCTATCTATCGCTCGTCGCTTCAGTATTTTTATTTCGATTTGCCTCGCTCTCCGCTCTTCTTTCCGAGGCGACAGCAGCAGCGCAGCAGACGCCACACACAGAGCGGCAGCGCGTCGTTCCTCGATTTTCGCGGGGCTCACGCGCCATCGCTGATTTTTTTACAGTTCCGCGGGCGTTATAAGCAAGTTACGAGCGAGCTGCGTGTGAGAGGGGGGGAGGGGCGGGGTTGGGAGGTGCAAAAAAAAGAGACGCGAGATGGGAAAAAAATGTACATTCGCCCCCGCGCGCTGATACGATTTTTTATGGCCGATGAGCTCACGGCCCGCCGTCATCCGTTAGGCTCTTATAAATTGAACTTTATCCCGCTCGCCAATAAAATTTCGCCTCTCGCCCCCACCTCTCTCGTCAAAGTTTTTCCTTTTTGTTTATACCGAGCTCATCTCTTTTCGCGGATTTTCCTCGCGCTTTGTGCGGGATCCACGCGGCGGCTCTCGTAAACTTTCTGATATTATTTTCGTTGCGTCGGGGGGCCGTATCTGGATTTTTAATTTCGCGGCCATGAAATGCGCGCGGCGGAAGGAGAGAGAGAGCCGAGAGAAGGATTCTCTCGGCGCACATGTGTGTGTACAGAGTATAGTATACAGGCCAGGTTCTCGTCGCGCTTAGCGCGCTTATCACGTACGTGCGAGAAGCTCTTGCGTAATCGCGCGAAAATATTAAAGCCGTGGCCGGGAATATTCGCGCGCCGGCGCGAGTGACATAACCCGCCGCTGAGAGACGCGAATATTTTGTTGTAAAATGTATATTGGAGTAATGAATGAAACGATAGTGACACACGGTGTATGCGATGTTTCTAATATACGTTCCTTTCTCTTTTGTTTCAGGTATGTAATCGAGGAGAGCTATGAGCAGCCAATGTTTCCCTTGAACTTTCCGTAAGTTGTTACACATCGCAGCTCGTAAATATTTGCAAAATTTCGGTCTAGCGAAGCGTTGGATTGTGAAGGACGATCGATTTTTAGCCAGTCGTCCTCAGCTAATTTTTGACAAATTCTTTAATATACTTGGTTGCGCGAATTCGGTTACGAGAAGCTGGTTAATTAAAAAAATTATACTAACAAATATTTGCCTTATTAGCTAAACATCGTCTTAAAAAATAGCTGGAATTATTTAATACGTTAGTATAATTCGTACTAACATCAATTAACATTCCAGCCGGGAATATACGCGGGGAAAAAGAAATGAACGATACTCTCGTAGGCGCGTGACGGAACGATAATCCGTTTTTGTCGACGCAGTAGCAGCAACAGCATGAGTTTCAAGGACTGGAGATTCACACGTACATAACGGCAGCGTGTGTCGCTCGAATAATTAACAGCTCTTCCTTGGCCTCGTCTCCCCACATCATCATCGTCGTCGCGTCGTCCTTTCTCTTTCTCGCAAATATGCAGCGCGCGCGGCTCGTTCATTGAATCAGCAGCAGCAGCAGCAGCAGCAGCAGCAGCAGCAGCAGCAGCGGCAGTAGCGGCGTAGTATATATAGTGTAGTATATACACCGGCTCTTCATACTCGTATATACATACACACACGTATATACCCTCGATCGTTTTCTCCCTTTCTCTTTCGCGCTCGCTCAGTTATGTACCTGCTCCCCATCCATTCACTCTCGCGCGCGCGGTTATTCACTTTATAACACGCGCGCTATTCCTCGCGATACTCGTTTAATCCTCGCGCCCCTCCCTCTCTCCCTCCCTCGCCGGCTGTTTACTCTACGCGCGCAATCGGCCTTATCTTCGATTCGAGCGCGCGGGCTTTTTTTTACTCGTCGTCTGCGCGCAGCCGAGAAAGCGAGGAATTTTCGCCAGTTTCGCACGGCGCATAGCCCGCCGCGTAGTACACAGTATATAAAACTACGCGCGCGAAGCGACCGAAGAAAGCTATATGGTAAATCTTTGCTCTGCAGTCGTCGTCGTCGTCGTCGTTGGCGTCGCGCGACGGTGTACATAACTTGTTGCGAAATTCATGCATACGTATAGAGGCGCGAGAGCGAGAGAAAGAGAGAAGAGGCGCAATATAATGTCGCGGCTTTATTGCATTCTTCGCGTCCGTGAACTCTTTCGCCGTCTTCTTCCCTCTCCTTCTCCGTATGTGTATATACTATCTCCGGCGCGCTGCATTCCATCTTTGACCAAGTTTTCCACTTTTATTATTCCTCGGCGGCGCGGCGCACATGTGACGGGCTGCAGCGCCGCTTCTTTCGAAATATTCTCGCCTTTCCATGCATGTACATGACCAATTCTCCTGGTAAAATGCAATTTTCGGGGTAAGCCGAAAGATAGTCAAAAGTGCAGAGCAACGTGGGTAAAGCTACTCGTAACCACATTTTTGAGCCATTTTACTCTAGCTTTAAAAAAAGATTTTCGATTTCTGGACCCCCGATTCTCCTAAAAAAATGCATTTTTTTAGGAGAATTGGTCATATGTGTACCGAGATTCAAAAGCGCGCGAGACTCTCTGACAGCGAAATTCGTATAGTATATATACGTAATACAAATTCGATAAACCGATTTGACGATTAAGTCAATTGAATGAGTTCTTATTCTGGTCGGAATGCCCCAATAATCTTTTTAATTGAGAATTATCGATCAAACTATTGAACAGAAATTAACAATTGGCGATCGATAGCCAGCGAATTATGTAATACGTAACGAAATAGTTCAAGCAAACAATTATTTTGGCGATATTATCTAATCGGGGAAACATTTAGCTGAATCGGTAATGTACACATTTAAATGAATGCATACCTTTCATTGGCGTATCGCGACACATTATATATACCTGATAAATTACGTTTCTGGCGAATCGTACAATAACGCATACAAAACCGGGAGAATTCCAAGCTGGCCTAAGTATATTTAACCCACATATTCAATGAAAATTAAATTCTAAGCAAAAACAATCGTATATTATTTCTCCGGCGGCACGTTCACATACACACACGCAACTGTCGTATTGTTGCGCTCCTTTCCAGCTGAATCCCGCAGCGACGCGTTTAATCTATCCCACACACGCGTTACAAGTGTGTTTACCCGCGAAAGGCCGAGAAACAGCTCGTGCGGCATTCCGCGCCGCGTATAATATTAAACGGACACTTATCAGTTTCTCGCGCGAGCGCTCGGGAAACGGGGAAAAACGCCCGCGGATCAGCAGCAGCAGCAGCGATCGCCTATACAACTGGCAGTATAGTAGCCGATGCGTAATCCAATGCACGCGCTCGCTTAGACGCGCATTCCAGCCTATATGTAAGCCTGCGGTCGCATATGGGATCGGGGCCGCATGCGGGCATCCAATATTCCGCCGATAGGTCGTGGTCACGCGAGCCCGCGGAAATTCCGGCGTGCCGATATGCGGCCGGGGAGTGACTCGAAGAATGAGGTATATATGCACTCTCTCTCTCTCTCTATAGCTTCCCGGCTACTAGGCTGCTGTCCTTCGATATATTCCAAAGGCGAAACTAATATCGCCAGGCCTCTCTGCCGAAGGGGCGGACGACGATTATATGCGGAAGCGTGGCTGGAAATCTTAATTGAGATCTATGCAGATTATTCTCGCTCTCTCCTGGAGAGGAGAGGAGAGGAGCTCTCTCTCTCGATTATTGCGGGAATTGTTGAGTCACTCGCCGCGCCAACGCCAAGCTCTCTCTCTCTCTATCTTTAGCGCTGTTGATTTCTTTTCCAGTTATTGCATAATTGACTGGATCCGCCGAGGGGAAATTGCACATCGCTGAATTTTTGCGAGATTTATCGCGGATTCATATATGTAGTGATCTCTGCGGAGAGCGAGCGTAAATGCGCGTGTATACCTGGAAATCTACTGGGAAGCTGGTGGCGAAGGATTTTTATTTATGTTTGTAGGGAATATGAGAAAAAATGCTTTGTGCGAAATACTAAGGCGGTTGCAAAAATCTTAGAGGGGTTTCTTTGATGACATTTCTCAGATTGTATGATAGAATCAAAGGTTATTTGTGTATTTCAAACATAATGCATACAGCATCAAACGACAAAATGAAAATCGGCATTCGCAGTGTGCGAAGAAATCGAAACTATAAAGAAAGTATAACTCTTCAGGTGAAACGTCCGCTCTGCGGTTCAAAGTTATGAGAATTCACGAAAAAAAATGTGTAAATTTTTTAATGCACTTAGATGTTCGGTCAGCTTTTCCCACTTCTTTCAAACTCTTTCATAACTTTTTGACTGATGCGTCCAATCTGGGCGAACTTTATTTTAAATTGAAGCATATTTTGGTTCTCTGCATAAGCAGATTTCGCGTTCGCGCCACCGGCCATTCCGCTTTAAAATTGCTCAATTTATCTTGAAATGAAAAACTTCCCGAGTTCGTAAAAAAAAAGAAAAAAATACTGTCGCATAGACAGAAAAAATTGTAACAGCGTTCGCTTGTCTTTCCATACACCGCGAGTAGCATATAAAACCCTTTTCAAATTTTAACTAAATTTCAAACAGACCCGTGTATTTACCTTCTAGCGGCTTTTACGTCCCGCTCAAAGTGAAATTATACGAGCGTTTAAAACTACGCGCTTATTTCACGCAGAATCCAGCCCGTGTGTGCATTTCATTGTCGACATAAGCCAGCAGCAGCAGCAGCAGCTTTGAGCTATGTACATTGTATACACTCGCTCGCCGATTCGCCAATGTTGCCGCAGCTGATTTTTCTCCCTCTCTCTCTCTCGTCTCTCGATCAATCGTTTATACAGCTCGGCCGCACAGCCGCGCGCTGCGCATATGTTTGAAAATTACCGTTCGAACGCGCGAGATGGGCTCGTCATCATTATCATCATCATAACGATGATCGCTTGCTTGCTTGCTTTAGCCCCCCGCGGAAACTGTAGCTGTAGAATATAACGTGGCGGCGGCGGTAGCGGACACACGCACACACACACACACAGAGTCTATATATATATACGCGCGCATCGCGAATCTCGCCATCTTTCTCGCTTGGACCATTGACTCCGGCACCACAAAGCAAATAGGCCGGACTGAATAATGAAACGCGCCGTTCCGAGCCGACGCCAGCGCTGCATCGTCGCGCGCAAATTGCTCAGCGCTTCGATGCTGTGTCCGCGTCTACATCTCTGTGTGTGTGCGTGTATGTCTGCGGTGTGTACGTTTGCGAGTGCGGGGGGCTGTGTGCGTATATATACACGCGTAGACGAAGAGAGAAAGAGGCAGGTAGACAGTGGAGTATTGAACAGTCGAACGCCTGCATCAACGCCGAAATCGAATAGATCTATCTCTGAGCGCGTGTTTGCGCGTGCGAATATGGTACATAGTTGCGAATTCGCGCGAGGTCGGTTGAATTGCTATACAGCGCTTGGGACGACTATCCACTTGTGATTTCTTTTTTCACTTTCTTTCGCGGTAGAACGTGTTTTTGTTTCGACGAAGAAATGGAAGTTATACGGACACTGAGAAATTTGATATTTTAATGAATTTTACTGCGCGTTAATAGGGTTGCTTTTGTCAGAGGCTTGGCTATGCAGACAGACATTTCTCTCAATCGAGGAAATGCACGAACTATTGGAATTTCAATACACGATTGTTTATCGACCGATAGACTACACGTCAATGGGCAATTTTAATGGGATAACTAATGCAAAAGTTGCTCGGCGCGGTTCTCAAGCGAACGGACAACTCTATCGGATTATTGATAAGCTTATTTATCACGTAACACCTCGCGCGCAGCAAGACTGGCTGCCTCAAGTTGAAAATAGCGTCTAGTTACGCGAGGATGCAGTCGTACGGGGATTACGTACGTGTACAACACGTACGGGACTTTATTTTCTCACGGGACCGCGCGGGCAATTGAACGGAAAGATCAAATCGACATCCCCTCGATGTATCTCGCGCGTTTTACAGGTTAATATAGCTTCTTCGGCAACAACGGCGCATCTCCACACTCGGCGCTAGAAAAACAATCGCGTATCCACAACAAATTGCATAATCAGCGCAGTGCGCGCTGGAGGTCGTTCAAAAATAGCTCACCGTGCGCATACACACACGACTCGCATAACTTTGCCAGGCGAGAATTCGTTTTCGCACGCTGTCCCTCTCGTTGCAAAACGTTTCCTGCACGTGTCGGCTGATCGTTAACGGAGACTGGTACATGCATATAGCCGCCGCCGCCGCCGCCGATTGCAAAACGAGCCTCGACAATGGAAATTCGACGCGCGCGTTCGAGGCGCAGCAGCAGCGGCGCAGGCTCTAGGATTTTGCAAGAGCTGCTGCAGCGGCGGCAAAGCGACGAACTTGACCCTGGGCTGAATATTCGGAGCCGTGGAAAAAAGTCCTGTACGTGTATTATACGCCGGGGATTATCGGATCGTGAGCGTGTCTAATCGCGGCCTATAAATACCGACAGGCTCGGCTGGCTCGAGACGCACTTGTGCAGTTATACGTGGCGTGCGTGTCTCTGCGGGATTACACGAGTAATTCTTTTTAAAATCGACAGTTGGAGGGATCGAGAGTCATTGGATTTTTCAGAGGGGAGGGACGCACACCTATGCCAGACGTGTTTTATTTCGTTTGCTGTCGCGTATATTGTAATGAAAAACAAAGAAAAGAATTTTGGAAGAAATTTAAGAAACAACCTGTTCTTTTGCAAGTGAAGTTCCAAATTCAAATAAAATGTGTATGGATCGGTTGAACCGATCAACAGTTACGAACGTTTTGAAGAACAAGCGGTTTTTTTACGTTTCTTGATTCGAGCGATCATTTTATGCGATTGTTCTTAACTTGAAAATTGGTTAGAGTCACAGCGTACGCCTGAGCTCTGGAAAGTATACGCTTCCACCTCGAAAATCCACCTATTTTTCGACCTCTTCAACCTCCGACTGTCAATTTCAAATAGATTTACTCATATAGATAGGCGAATCCGCGAGAGAGAGAGCCTGTATTCACGCTTTTGCCGTCTACAGGCGAGAGTACCGTAGCGGTGAGTTTACAGCGTGTGCCATCAATAAAAGATAAATACGAGCGTATATAACATATACCCGAGAGCTTTCGCCGCGCGGCTATACGTACGATATCTGTGCACATACGCAAACGCGCTCCTCTGTGGTCTGACGTGTAACGGTTGTTGCAAAATTCGAAAATGAAATTGAATTTTTCGCCGCGCGTCCTCCGGAGAGAGAGAGAGAGAGAGAGAGAGAGAGAGAGAGAGAGCTCCATTGTGCCGCGGCGTCTATGTATTCACAGCATATACGTACGTACAGTATTTCGAGATGCTGGTTTCTTTGAAACGGGACAAGCGGATGATGTACGTTGGAAAACTGGCTCGAATTGTCAAAGCGCGAGCGGGACAGTGTCTCTGGCTTTCGGCGAAGAACAAACATCACGCAAAGCAGCGTATATATATACGTATACGTATACATCCGACTGTCGCGCGCTGTGCAGTCAATTTGCCAAGTTCCCCCCTCCCCCCGCCCCCCGGCGAACTTCATTACAAGTTAAACATGCCCAGGTATGTAATGTAATCAGGCGGAGGTCAAATAGCACCAGATTGAAACCCCCGACGACGAATTCATAATAATTCTGCCAGCTGTGTATAGATATATATATATATATATGTGTGTGTGTAGATCATCAGCGCGAGTATGACCTCCGAAAAAGAAGCCCCGCAGATGCGCGCACACAGGGAAAGCCACGAGTAATTGTTTCCATCACGTGACTTATCGTCGTTAAACTTCGCACTCTCTTCTCGCCGCTATATACAGCACGCACACGCGCACACGCGCACACGGAGACACGGACATACGCGCGTGGGCAGATTACGTCCGCCCCGTTCGGGGGGTACTTTAAAGGTCGTTAACTTAATTAACGGACGTACGTAATGCCCGGTATATGGAACGCGCCGGCAGTGGTGGGGGAAGCAAACGCCGGCCGGCGAGTCTTCTTCTGATGCTGCGCTATACATATACACGTACTTACGTACGTGCTGTGCTATGTGAGCATGTGGTGTGTACTATATACGTAATAAGCGCGAGGGTCAAAAGCACAGCCGCTTCTGCGCGCGCGTGTGTGTGTGCGAAAGCCATCTTAACGAGAGAGAAGGAGATCGAAAGAGAGGACCTCGTTAAGGTCCCCGCGCGATATATGCTCGAACTTCGAGCGACGAGCGACTCTGAGAGTTGGGAGAGTAAAAGTGGCATAATGGACAGTAGCCTATTTGGCAGAGTACCCCCCCCCCCCCCCGAAAACACGTTTACAGCTCTATTCAAATCTAGTAAAAGTCTCTTTTAAATATTTGCCTATTGTCACGGCGAATAGACAAATTACGGCTAACAGTATCATAATGGCACATATCGAGTTAAACGCGCGTCATGGCTATAAATCATCCGATGAGGTGACGTCACAATGGAATTTATTGCGCTGTAAACTCACACGCGAATCGTATAGCCGCGCGAGCGAGCGAGCGAGCGAGCGAGAGAGGCACTTTAGAAAAATGTATGATTGAAATCGAGTACACTCGATCCCGTCATGTGCATAAATTCACCGAGCTCAATTATTTTCAAGTGCTTTTTTCTAAATATACACGCGCGCTCGCGTGCGTGTATACCTATATATACCACACACGTGTATATACGGTGCGCCACGATCCGTCTGGCGTATACACCGCGTAGTGTAGCGTATTTAACGGCCTGGATCTTCGCTCGGCAAAAGTGAGACTTTACGAAAAATGCCCATTGTAGTGCCTTCCGAGATCAACGCGAGACGATCAAAACCGCCCACCTATACCGACGCATCGCGCGGACTTTCTCTCGACTGGCTGCGGAGTCAAAACACGCCGGCCGTATATACATAGGATAAGTGCGCGCAGCGCGTGCAGCTCCCACGCTTTTGAGCGTCCGCTTTCGTGAAATATCACCCTGGGCTTCGCTGCGGCTGCTGTCGTCTTAAAATCCTCGGCCCGTATAGAAGCTGCTGCTGCTGCTGCTGGACGTGATATATACGGCTTACATTTGCTGCCCTTTTTCTACTAAGCAGGACAGACGAGAAATTTTCGCCTCTTCTTCGAGTTGCGCAGCCTTATTTTTTGATATCGTATATTAACCCGTCGTCCACCGATAAAAAGTGTTCGCCAACACGCTCGGGCAGTCCGAAAGCTTCTCTCTCCGCGTACGGCCTCGCACATGCGTGTTTGATAAGCAATTCAAATTTTACGCGATAATTTTGCGGCTTATCGATGCGAATAGAATGGAAATGACGCAGAAAGACGTTATATTTCTAGTGCGCGCGTGACGAAAGATTTTAATGCGATTGGGCAGGACTAGAGCAGGAAAATTCGTGTCACAAGCGATAAAATACTTGCCTATACGCAAGTATACTGTACTTTTATAGTGCGTTAATTATTTAATCATAGCTGTAAGGTGATCGTGTTGAAATAATTTAAAAGCATTTTGTTGAGTATTAATAAATTAATCCGACCAATAGAATTACGCTTGTTTTACACTGAAATGTCGTATTCTAATTAAACTAGTCTAATAAAACTTTTTATGGAAGGATGTTGAACCGTGCAAGGTGTACAAACTCGTGCACTATATGTTGCATTATACAACACTTAAATTTAATACAAAAAAAAACAACTTCCTTTTCAAACTAATTTTTTTTTTCAAAATTTCAAAATCAATTTCGCATAAGCCCCTCACTTAACCATCACTTTGTCATTCTAACATTAACGTCCTCGAAAGTTGGCATATATCTGTCCCGTAAACTAAAACCATTGAAGCTCTCGATATCGCTTTCGATCGGCAGTTTCCCGGTAAAGTAGAAAAAACAATGACACTCGGCGCACTCGAGCGCACCTGACACTTTCCCTTCCCCTCTTCACCCTCTCCCGCAGCTTTTCGAATCCAAATTTCATAAGCGTCGAATTCCCAGTGGAATTGCACAGCAATCGAAATAACGGCGGGAACAAAAAACAATCGCTGCTCTGCCAACTAAACAAAATATTTCGGAAAAACAGTGCCGTCTCCGCATTCCTGTTGCGCGCCGCCCCCACCCGAGCACACTCCAGCAGCAGCAGCAGCAGTCGATAAACCGTAAAAGCAGGCCTACAGCCAGAAGCCCGAGGCACAAAGGATCTTCGCTCTCTTCGACTTTCCTAAGGGACGTTCCATCGCTCTCTCTCTCTCTCTCTCTCTCTCTCTCTCTTTCTCTCTTACGCTCGGATGATTCCGGCCGGGCCGCCGCGCATCAAGTTTTGTATTCTCTACCCCGAAAGTCGCGATCGGACCGAGATACAACCGCTGCGCGAGCGTCTCGTGAAATCTCGGGACTACGGACAGACACACACGCGCGCGCGCGCGCGCGCGTATAAATATACCGAGGCCGCCGCTGTCCCTTTTTTCTGGCCCCGTCCTCCTCCCTTTTGATCTTCAGCTTCTTCGTCTCATCCTCATTTTACTTTCGCCTCTCTCTCTCTCTCTCTCGCTCGCTCGATCTCGAAAGCCGTGACTTTATAGACCTGTTTTCCTTTATTTTTTTCCCTCTCCGGGAATCTTCTCTTCTCGCACTGTGAAGTCACGGCCGCTGCATCTTCACTCTCTTTGTTCGAGGGTAGTGTGGCGTGTATATATATACATGTATACATGGGTGTGTCGTTTGTTGACGCGGTGCAAGGTCGGATTTATTTTATGGACGTCGAGTTAGCTCGAGCGTAGCAGTCCCGTAGATTACGCGGCTAGAATCCATCGTTCTCTCCATCCGCTCCGTATGAGTGATCGGCGTCTCGGTTTTCGAAGATGCAGCCGATTACACGGCGCTCGAAAGCCCCGTGTGAATTTTTATTACAAATTTTATTTTTCATATCGCGCGCGCGTCGAGGCTAATGAGAAACAGTCGCGCGGACGTTTCTGGATGTATATTAAAAATCGAGATGAGACAGTTTTTATTGTCTTGTTTTAAAAAAGATGTAGATACTTTCTTTGCTAAATTTTTCATAATTAATTTTTTCAAACAAAATATTATCTTAATTTGTATACGTACACAATTATTTTATTTGGTTCGGATAATTTTTTTATCTAGAATCACACCATTTTAAATAAGTAACGAAAAAAAAATCTCGAAATTCGAATACTTAGATTCTTAAGTATCCACGTTATATCTTAAGATATTACACTGAATCAGTATATGTTTCCAAACATACATATGTATCTGCCATCTCATTTGTATATCACGAGGACTTTACGATGAGCACTCGAACGTCTCCTTGTTTCTTGCTGCGAATTGCTCGCTCTCTACTGCTAAAAAAAAAGTATTCTTCGCGCATCTCTTACACACACGCGTATATATAGCGCGAGAGATACACTTGCCCGCCGCCGCGCGAGTGCGGCGAGAAAAAAAAGGCGAGAGAGCGAGAGTTAACCCGAGGATCACTCGGAGAGCGCGTTTCGCAAAAATTGAGCAATCCCAATGGCAACTTCCTTTTTAACGCTTAAACATTCATTGCGCCGCAAGAACTCGGCGGCGTACGCATATATACACACGCCGCGCTCTCGCTCGCCGGCATAACATTATAAACTTTTTGCCCTCATCAGCAAGTCAGCCGCGTAATCAGAACGTAAGCGCAGCGCGCGCTGGTGCAGGGGACGGATGCGCGGGAGAGGGGGGGGGGATGGGGGTTATCACACACGCGCAATTGCCTCGAGGCTGAAAAATAAATAAAGAAGTGCGCGCGGAGGAACTAAGAGTATAGAGAGCCGCCTCCTGAATTTCGAATCATATTCAAAAGCTTGAGAATTCACGGGTTATATACGCCACTCAGCTCTCTCTATCTCCCCCCTGCTCTAAGGAAGGGGGGGAACCCCTTTCGCTCTCTCTCTCTCTTTCAGAAAAACAAACTTTTTCTGTAAAAAGACACGAAGGCCTATACTCTTCCTCATTCTCTCGTCCTCCTCTTCGGAGAGCCGGCTCTCTCTCTCTCTCTCTCTCTCTCTATACCCGCGTGGAGAATGCGTGCGTATATATATATGCGCGTGTGCGAGTCCGAGGAGGGAGAAAGAGTTACGCAACGAGCGGTTCTCGTCCGTTGATTATTTTTTATAGCTCGTTCGCTCGCGGGAATTTTTAAATGGCGGTTGAATGAAACCGGTTCTGCCGTTTTCTCGTACACTACGAGACCGAGCGAGAGAGAGAGAGAGAGCCCCCCGACGTCTTTCAGCTTCTCATCTTTGCGCGCGCGGCCTTTCCTTTTACTTCTTCTCTCGCCGTCCGAGCGCCAAAGGAATTCGCTCTCTCCCTCTCTTGCTTATATATTTCGCGCGTGGGGTGAGGTGGATGGGGGAGGGGGGGATATGCGATAATCGAATGTGTCTTTCTAGCCTCTGCGCTACCATAGCGAGTCAAGGACTCGATCGAGAATCTGCTAGATTGAAAATATGCTAATTTCTTATTTGAAGACGATGAATGTTTGTTTGCTGCGCGAGAGGGAGAGAGAGTGAGAGAGACTTTTCGAATTTTTCTTATTTGGACAGCTCTCCGACTCGACGTGTATACGAGATTAGAGGGACATATAGTTATGACGGGGGGGGGGGGGATTATCAGAGAGGCCCGAATTTACATGTGGTCCTTTGGAATTTCGGGATGACATTAGCATATGATTTTTATGTTACAGTCCTGGCGAAACTGCACTGTGATAGCGCAGCGTAGTCCTTTTTGCCTGCAAACAATAAGCCTCGAGGTAGTTCTCTGCAGGTTCGAATTGATGCTTTTAATGTTTTTCGAGAAATAACATTCAATGATATTTAACAATTATTATTGAAAAATGTGCATTCATAAGAAAATTTCATAAAAGCCAAAAACTAATTAGTACCAATATAAATGACTTTTGCATCTTTAGTTATATGACTCTTCGTTGGAAAAGTAAATAAAACAAAAATAATTCCAAGTCATTATTCACCCAACTATATTGAGCAATAAAACGTAAATTCGATCCGAGAGCCGCGCATTATAGCGTTTATAGAGCCGCAAGAAACAGATGTTTCTATAAAATAACTTAATAAGTTTTTTACGCGCGCGGTGTGTACGCCCGAAACGATCGCGCTAAACGGCTGCTGGTCAAATTGATTGCCCGCAATTACCTGCATTGCTCCGACGATTTTTGGCCGTCGTACCTATATATACCTGGGACTCTCGTCGGATTAATAGCCCGTGAGGCAAAAACGTGCTCGGATTCGCGATCCATAACTTTCTCTTCTCTCTCTCTCTCTCTCCCTCTCGGGCAGATCGAGCCGAATAATCTGGAACACAACGCGAGCGAGCGAGAGCTGCCGCCGACGACCTGACGCAATTCCCTCGTATTTACGGAATACTTTTCCTTCGCAAAAAAAATAGCGCACGCAGTGTATTTGATAAATTCCTAGTATAGAGAGAAAGAGAGAGAGAGAGAGGTTATAAATCATATTCCGCATCGGCGGTATATAGCAGCAGTAGTGGCTAGTACGGTCTCTGGCACGATGTTTTTCCTGGAATTCCCGAGCCTCATGTATAAAACAGCCAGATACGAGGAGAGCTGTTTCTCTCTCTCTCTCTCTCTCTCTTGGCTAAAAAGGCGAATTTCGCATTCGGCGAAATCGAAAATCCATTCTCGATCGCTCCGTCCCGATTCTCAACCGTCTCCTTATCCCATATTTCGCTGCGCGGAGCCGAAAAAGAGCTGCATCTCCTCGTCGTCGTCGTCGTCGTCGGTGTGTGTCCTCTCGCCCTCCTCGGCGCGCGTAAGTGAAGGTACTCGAGGCAGCGGCGTGTACACGGAGGAAAATGCAAAATGCAGAAGGCAGAAATCCGTCGGGCGGCGCGCTATGTATTATACTGCGCAGCCTCGCGCCTCACTGAGCAAATAGGGTGTCTCTCGCTCGCTCGCTCGCTGCTACGCTGCTGCTCTTGGCGAATTTTCCTGAATTTGCAGATCCAAAGGATCCAAACCGTTAACGCCGTCGAGGAGACGCGCGCAAAACCGAGAGGAGAGCCTGCGAGGAATGCCTTTTGCTTTCTGCATAGACGCTCTCCACTGGGGTGGAGACGAGGGGGCCGATTAAGTTATTCGCGCAGGTTTTACTTGCTTTTAAAGCGGGTGTATGCGCTTTTTCGGGGTCGGTTATACGGATATTTTAATTCGGCGCCTGGACTGCGTCGGACACTCGATTCCTTGGGCTCTATCTATACTCTGTATTTTCAGCCTGCAGTTTTATATTTCACGAAGATATTTTACGCTGCTTCGAATAAATAAATCTCTCGACTTTAAAAATAGTTAATGGCTCGCAGTAGAAATATTTGACTCGCGCTATAAGCCCGGTGGTATGAAAATTCTAAATTTAACGAATATTATTGGGCTAGAAGAGAGAATGAAAAACTGGTTAAGAATGCTGTGCATATTATTTAAAATCAATTCTATGCGATATTGCTAAATTTAAATAACTTTTATTACTTAAAGTCCATTGGACCGAATTATATTAAACTTGAACGTTTATAAAACGAACAGCCTTCTAATTACAATCCTTTTTTCTGTTTCAGGTAAACATCTGCGAATTATCCGAAGTACACTCTAGTTCTAGTATAGCGGTAAGGCACACTTACGAAAACATTGATATTTACTTGCAGACAATAAATTTTTTACTCGCATTCTCAACGGGCGATATAGTTATACCTGCGGAAAGTTCGAGCTATTCCCGTAGCACCTTCACCGCTTCTATATCAGGGTCATCAAAGTATAGCTGCTTGACATTCTCGCGGCTTCGCTAACAACTTCCTCGTCGAGTGCTTCACGCCATCCCTGTACATCCGGATATTTTTCATTCTTGCTTGCGATATTTATCGTCTATCTCTCTCTCGCTTATTCCCGCGGTTCACTCCCCCCCTCCCCCAAAAAAGCTCGTTTAATTTTTAACAAGCTGTTTTACTCGGGGGAAAAGCGTTGTTTTCACATTTTCGCTTTGATTTATGCCCACGCAGCTTTACGGTTTCGCCGATCATTACATCTCGCTGTGCGCGCGAGCTTTATACGCGAATTTCCAAAGCCGAGTCAATGCCACTTGCGCACAGAGCGCGGCATTACGTAACGGCGCGCGCCTCTTTTCGGATTTTGCAGAGCAACAAAACTGGGGAGAATTTTTTGGCCGCGTCAGTCGTCGGCACCGAATTGACCCGTTTCTCTCGATAATCGCCTCTTAGGAAATAGTCCGGGTCAGTTAGTGCGCCAGCTACAGGACGTAAAAAATAAAAGGCGCCGAGGAAAGAGGGGGGGGGGGAGGGGTGGAGAGAAAGAGAGTCAAGGAGGTCGCGCGACGACGGGGAGAAGCCGAGAGGCACGAGTGCAGGGGAGGTGAAAATAAAAGGCTGCCAAGAACCGACGATTTCGCGAGTGAGATGTACTCCCCGGGCCAGGGCTATACTGCAATGCGACGGAGTATTGTCAGCTTTTGCTTAACCAACCTGTTGGAGCTTCAGTCGCATTGGGATCGCGTATATGTATAGGCGTACTTAGCGCTAAACTATAGGTATATACTTCGCTGAAATTAATGTTTCAGTACACCGCTTCTCGGTTCAACATATCGTATCGCGCGTATAACATTATATATATACATAATCGAAACTAATGAATTGAGCGCGCACAAGCGTTTAATGCGAGACTTGAGGCCGATGAATTTTCCGGGCGTAGCTAAAGCGGCAGTCGTATTTCAATGCTTTTTTACGATTTCGTCTGCGCAATGCGCGCGTACAGGCCGGCGATTATAAACTTTGTAACACACCGAGGCGCACTATAAAGCCACCTTTATTCCGTTAATAAAATGTAGAAGCAACCGCGCTGCGCGCGCGCGCGCGCGCAGGAAGCCGCGGTATAAACGCTTTATCTAATTTATCACGCCGACAGGGCAATTCGTTCCTCATTCAAAATTTCATCGGCTAATTTTTATCGCGTAATTTCATCGGCTAATTTCTCCAAACAATATAACCGCGGCTCAAAAATCTCTAGACTCCTCCCCTCTTCGCCCCCCGACAATAAAAGCAATTTACACTCAATCATCCTCTCCTCCCCCCCCCCCCTGGCTTTCAAAGCGAAAAATCCTCCTCTCTCCGACAAAAGCCCGGGTTCGATCGATCGATCGATCGCGAGACGCGCCGCCACCTTGGACGCGAGCGCGATAATTCACTAAAGTTTATACACGCGATCCGTTGCGTGCGCGCGTGTGCAGTGCGCGCTTGCGCCCGGGAAGGAGAATAAAAAAAAAGTGCGCGCAGCGAGAAAAGCCTTCCGATGTCGCTCGCTCATAGGCTCGGGAAATCGATTTCGCACTTATATACGACATCGCACCCACACACACGTACGTGTACATATATATAGGCGCGCGCAGCGCGACGGGACTCGCCTAATTTATGAATCTCGCGGAGATAAAGCCCGATACTCTATAGAGCCCGCGACGCTGTATAGTATTGGCAATATACGCGGAGGAGCGAGCCGGAGTGATTCGGCGTTTTACGAGGGAGATTCCTTCGGCTATAGAGAGAGACGCGCGCGCACACGTGTGCAGCAGTACACGCGCCCGCATATCCCGCCGTCTCTCGTATGTATATACCTATATACAGTCGCTGCAGCGCGCGGCTCGTCTCTCCGTGCGTTTCCTCTCGTCGTCGCGTCGTAGCTTTTCTATGGCTGTTGCAAAAGCCGAGTGATGTTCTCCCAGTGAGAGAGAGAGAGATGCAGGTCTCTCACTCTCGCGATCCACACGGCGAGAAAGCCATTGCAAGTGTTTACGATTGTTATGCATATAAATGCGGCGCTTGTTTATTTTACGCTTCATTAGATCAACGGTCGCCTTCGCGGATTTTTATACGCGCGGAGTAAAATTTTAAGTGCCGGCCGAAGCGGGGCAGCTCGCGAAACGCGCGGAAAATTTTTCGTTTATCACGCGATGACCGAACGCGCGCACACACACACCGAGATCGCGAGCCATACTTGCGCCGTCTCGCTCGCGAGCTCGTTACAGCGTTGAATTATGTTGCAGAATGTAGTGCAGCGTAATCGCCGAGATTTTACGGGCTCTTACGTAACGCGAAACACCGGGCGCTTCTTTTCGACAGTCTGTTGCGCTTCCGCGTAATAATCCTATCGCTGAAAGGAATGATTGCCGTAAATTATTTGTTTTCTTATTTTGTTTTTTAAGGGATTTTTATCGTGGTTTTATTTTTCCACGGTAATCTAATAACTCACGGAAATTTCGGAATTTTAAAAGATATTTATGAATTCATTGAAAGATTATTTTATTATTTTATTATTTTATTTGTATGACTTGCTTAATTAACACAACTTTAATAATTGAATAATCAAGATACATCCATCTTGTTGAATCAGCTTAAAATGAGGATGTGGTTGGTTTCTAAAAGGTCACTACGATTTCTGGTTAACGTTCTCAAAAATTTTAGTAAAATTTATCGCAAAATCTTTCTCTCATTCACAACGAAGCACACATCCCTGTATTTTCAAACGACTCTTCAATTTTCGCAGAGCCCTAGATTATTACAATTTCTTTCTTTTCGTTTTATTGTTTCCCAAAGGCTTAATTGCGCGTCGTAAAATTGGCGTTGGGATTTGAACGAGGCAAAGATGTCTTTGAATAATCGTAAAAGGAAAAGGCCTTATTAACGAACGCGCGCCGGCACTGCTGCTAATCGCTCGTTACGATAACGTCCGCAAATTGTACGACTCGCCCGTAGCTACGGCGCTTATATGGGTAGAGCGAGAACATTCAAATCGTCGTTGAAAGCTTAAAAAGTCTCGCTCGGATCGTCGAGCTTTCGTCTCTCTCTTCTTTTTTTTTAACGCTTAAGGCGGCACTCTACTATGAAAATTCAAATTTTTTTTCAGTCTTCCTTCAAGGCGGAGTTTTGAAAAATATATACGTGTAATCAATATGTACAAAGTTTTTATGTGAATTAAACATTGTTTGTTTCAAATGCTACTCTTCAAAACGTTCACTACCTCAAGTAACGAAAAGAATTTATACATGGTGTAAGGATAAAAAATTATGCATCCCTTCGAGCAAACGTATTTATTTTCAGCCAACGTTTTTTTAAGGTATTAATTTAGTTGTTTAATTCTTATTGTATTATTGTAAATTTTGTTTACTCTATATTTTTTATACATACTTTTGGCGTTTTAACCCTGATGAGGAGCTCCAGTTATAGCTCGAAACGTTGGCTGAAAATAAATACGTTTGCTCGAAGGGACGCATAATTTTTTATCCTTACACCTTGAACAACATTCGAGCGATAGAAGCATCTGTTACAATCAGAATTTATATATTTTTACACTTAATTACATCTTTTTCATTTCCGCTGAAAATAAAAATGTTAAACTCGGGCGTACACAGCTCCTTGTACGAACTCGAGGCTACGAAGCTCACGGCACAGCCGACCAGCCGCGTCGGTTCAGCCGCGGCGAGCTTTATTCCAAGGCAGGAATCAAAAGCACTCGCGGCGCAGCCTCGTAAACAAAGTGACAAATGCAGCGCGCGGTATCGTAGCGCTCGCCCACTCGGCGCCATTAAGCTCGCTTCTAATGACTCGTGGCTCGCGGGCCGACTCTATATACACCGCTCTCGGGGCTCTCGCGCTCTTGCCTCTCCGCCGGCGGCATCAGCTGCGGAGCTCGAGTGGCTGCCCTAATGCCTAATGAAGTGGTGGGCCGCGAGCCCGGCGCGCAATGCAACTCTCTCAGGCTCTCGAGGGCCCTCGCGAGCCTGTTTACGCGGAAACACTGATAACGTCGTTATCGTCGTTACGCCGCTATCCGCTGCGAGAGTCCGCGGGCTCCTTTTCACTCCTCTGATTCTCGCGATTCTTCCGACCGCGCGCGCGCGCGGGTATACGTATACGCGGGTGTGCGCAGGAGGGGCGCGAGCTGAAATTATGAATGGGCTTTTATGTGGCGAAAGTGCATTGTGCGCACTTTGGAGTAGCGTTCTTTGGCTTTTGACGTTTGGTTATTTGCGAGACAAACGATGGATTTACGGAGTAAATGTTACTTTAACGCGCGGCGACGAAAAATTTTGCTTAGAGGCAAGTGTTTTTCATATGGCTTACGAATTTGTGGCTTGAACTAGTTTGAGACTTGATTCATAAATTATTCTTTAATCCCGAAGGATATCCCTTTTTCTCCAAGTTTTTTTTCATTCAACGAAATTAAAGTAGTTGAGAATGTTGAGATTTGGTCAGAAAATCAAGAAAATCGCTTTCAAGATATAATACTAGATTATTATCCCAAAACCTGTCATTTCGACATAATTCATCTAAGCGTAGTGCGAATTAAATAGCAATGTAACTGGATATTGAAAAACTAGAACAACTTCGCCAGGCGAATGCGAATTACGTCTTTGAAACCTCACCTCGAAATATCCCTCCGTTTGGCTCATTTCATTCCAGCGAATCCGAAAGGGGAATTTAAAAAACACGTACAAAGCTCGACATTCTCTCATTCGAATTCAAGCTCGACTTGCAACGGGTACACGTGAGTACATCTCGAAAATAGAAAAAAAAATAGAGAAAAAAAAACTCGAGAAAAGACGAAGAAGAAAGAAACGGGAACTCGGGAAAGACGGTCGCTGCATTCATGGCTTTAATTGAGAAGGAAAAGAAGGCGAAGCCGAGAAGAAGACGAGGAAGCGAGGAAGAAAGGAAAAGCCGTAGGGGGATAAAGAACAACTTTCTCTCCCGCAGACCGCTTAGTATTTCGCCGGAGAAAAGAAAAAGGGTTGCTACTCGAAATACTTCTCATTAGTACAAACACTTGATTCAGCCGCGAGCGCCTTTTCCGTGTCTGTCTCCGTCTCCCTCCCCCTCCCCCCACCTCCCCGGTCTTCTTCCCTCGTTTTCCTATTCTTCTCCCACCCGGCTATATATCCCACCGCACTGAATACGCCGCGCTAGTGTACAGCAGAGGCACAGCGTCCGCGACGACAACAAAGCGGAACACTTAAGTTTAATTTTTTTTCTTGCTCGCGCGCGCGCGCGCGCGCGCGCGTCTACGTACTACGTCTACTTCGAAATGAAAGGGGAGTGGAGCGCGTCGTTAAAGGGTGACGAAATGGGCAAACGCTCGTCGCTTAAAGCCTCGCAAACAGCACAAAACAACGCGGAGAGACGAGGAGGACAAGGACGACGACAGGGGGGGGGGGCGAGACGGAGATACGGAGCGACGAATAAAAAGCCCGAGAGAAGACAGAGCGGTCGAGAAGAAGACGCGGCACAATGGTCTGTAATGAAAGAAAACGCCGGATGCAGATTCGCTTTCCTCGGCTGCGGGGGTATGCGGGAGAGGCGGGCTTGTGTTCGAGCCCATCCTTTACCGCGGGGCTTCCGTGTAATTAATGCATCTGATCGTCCAGATGCGCAAGTTGGCTCGTTTATGTCGCTCTACATACAACAACAACAACAACAACAACTAAGAGAAAGAGAGCTTAAAGGGAACGCAACACCCCTATTATTTAAACAAAAGAGAAACTTGTAATTTTGATTGGGAATTGGTCACTGTCGAATTACATTCGTAACTTATTGCAATTTCCAAAGCATGTACTGTCCTGAAATCCCGTGAACAGTGCTTTTCACTGAGGTTACAGTATCCTCAAAAAGTCGATTCAAAAACCAATTTATTCAACTCCAACCGCGAACAATCTCAAATCAATCAAAGTTATTCCCGCGCAATTTTTCAAAAAAAATGATCCCTTTCTTCAGACAGTACAGGACCGCTTCGTCCCCTCAAGAACGCGCGCATCCATAGCACAGCGGCTGTACACACACTGTACATACGTAGCCGCATAAAAGGAGCCTCGCTTTGCATTTTGCGTCTCTCCGCAGGCTTTGCAAATTTACGCGCGCACGTGTCTGCCCGCCGGTATATGAATTCCGCGCGCGCATTCAACGCCGCGCGGCGTACACGTGTAGCGCCGCCGTCGCCGCCGCCGTCGAGAAACTCTCGCGTCTAGCCGTGCGCACGGCGGTAAATAAGCAGCGCAGCGGCATAAAAAGCTCGGAGTGAAAGAGAGGGAGAGAGAGAGAGCTACGCAGAAAGCAGGCAGCGCGGTATATACCTATACAGCGCGGCTGTACGAAAAAAAAGGGCAAAGGGAAAACGCCGAGACGGAAGCGAGAGCAAAAGCAGTGTAATACACACGTACACACACAGCGGAGTCGAGGCTAGATAAAGGAGAGCGAGAGAGAGGGAGAGAGTCGGTTCGAAGGAATTGGAGCGAAAAAAGTGGCGGGATAAAGTTTCCCGTCGTCTCGGTTAGCGCAGCAGCCCTCGATATTGCGAAACCGTCGTCGCGCCGCTCGTTACCGCTCCCTCCCCCCCTTTACCCACCCTACGCTCGGATATTTGGAAATAAAAGAGAGAGAGAGAGAGAGAGAGAGAGCTTGGTACACAAGTGAGTTGTGAGCTGCTCTCGGTGAGGTTAATGAGCGGAGCTGTACTGAAAGTGCTTCTTTGCGCCACGAGCGCCTGCAGTACGCAGAGACTACGCACGATCGATTTTTTATACGATGCGTATACACACGCGCATACATTTTTTTATTCGAGATACACACACACGTGCCTGACTTTCGCTCAATGCGCCTCTTTCTCTCGACTGTACAGCAAGCGCGTCGCTCGAACGGGATATTATACATGTGCCGTACGGCGTCGCGTGCCAGACTATGCGAGAGAAAGTAAAGGGACGTTAAGAAGCAGGAGGATAAAGGGGAAAAAGAAAATTAAAAGCCAAGACGGAGAAAAGGCAGAGACGTCTGCGTGAAAAGCGAAAGCGTAGCGCGAATGTGTGTGTACGTCTGCGGGAAAAGGCTGAGTTGCGTACGCACAGACTGAGAGAGAGAGAGCTTGCGGGGAAAAAGTTCCGAAAGCTGCTCTGCGATGAGAAGAGATGAAAAAAAATTCTGCGCGAGGCATTTATGTATAAGTTGAATACGAGTACGTATCTCTCTCCTGTCTCTCTCTCTTCTCTCTATGTGTCTCGTAAAGTACGTCAATAAAAGAATCGCGAGTCCGAAATATTTTACGAGCGTCGTCACGTCGTTCGTTTTCAAGCTCTCTCGAAAGCTCGAGTGTGTTCAATAGAGACACTCTTGCGCGCGCGAGAGTTCTCTCTCTCTCTCTCGCTCGCTCATTTTCAGCACTGGAGCGGAAGAATAAATTTCCCCGGACTTTTGTTTACGCCAGAGCGGACCAAGTGTCGATAAAGCTCTACCCTCTCGTCGCTCAGAATTCAAATGGTTTCCAGGGAAATATAGAATGTACATACACACACACACACACTCGAAAGCTTTCGATTTTGCGGCGCGCTTTTTCTTTGTTTTCGTGCGCGCGCGAGATGCCTAGCTTTCCGAGTCTCGGGGCGAATCCTCATAATCGCCTCACGCTTCTACTTAGAAAAAAAATTTGACCTCCCCCACCCCCTTACCACCCGCTTCCTCGAAAGCTCCGCGTGTATATTAAGGCACGTACGGGAAAGCTCTAAAGCACGCCGAGAGGCGCTTCTTGCCGATTTGGCAAAACGTACACGTCGCGCGGAGAGTTTCGCCTTCTCTCGCTCTCTCTCTTTCTCTCTCTCTCTTGGCCAGAGGAAACTTTGTTAAGTCTCGCGTAAAGGGAAAGCCAAACGAAGGGACCTGGGAAACAATGATGCCGCGGGAATCATAAAGGAGGGACGGGAGCCGCTAAAAGTTCGGACTATTTTTAGTGGTATAACGATGGACTTTGTTTTCTCTTTTTCGTAGTCGCGCTTCTCGAAAACCTGCCGAGATGAGAGGAATGAGGGGGAGGGGGGATGAGAGCACCGAACGTGAGCCATTTATCAAAGTAGAGTGGACTTTTCGTCTCTCTCTCTCTTTCTCTCTCTTTCTCGAGATGCGCCGACGCGCAATTATATACGAAAATTTCTAACAAACGCCCGCACTCGGCAGCGAAATTATATTTTCGAAATTTCGCCGACTCGCTCTCCCGTATAGTGCGAGAGATAAACAGTGAAAGCTCGCGGGAATCACGTCGCGGAAGGACGAGGGGGTGGTGGTGGTGGAGAGGATTTCCGTGAAAGCCCGATCGCGTCTGCAACGCGCCGCGCGTGAAAGGGAGCGCTGAGAGAAAGAGCGCGCGAGTCGAAGGTGTATGGTGGAGCGTCGAGAGAAATCGATGCGAGCGTCTCGGTGCGCTTATCTTTTTCCCTTCGTTTCTGCTTCTTCCACCTCCACCACCACCTCCTCCTCCATCTCTCCCCCCCCCTTTTTTTTTAAAGAAGATGGAATGTACCTGGACTACTGGATGGAAATCGATGCGTATAGTTTATTTTCGGTGGCGATAATGAAAATTATGGAGTGGTGCGAATGTAAATCAAATTGTGGTACTCGCTTAAATGTAAAAATTACCAACTCTGCGACTCCCGTCCCAGCAACCCCTGGTTTGAAGTATCAATTAGCTGCGGTGTAAACTTGTCGATGACTTAGCGAATGAGGTCGATTATTGCCGATCGGCTTTTTCGCGCTCGGCTAATTTTATTTAGTTACATTATCGGGGGGGGGGGGGGAGTTCGAAATCGCGTGAGCCGTCTATTTCCGTAAATGGATATAAAGCTTGCGCGCACCTGCTCAATACGGCACAAACACACGCAAACGTACAGCGTTATTTCAGTCATAATACGCATAGCCGGGAGGGTTTGAGAAAGGTGTACATATATATACACAACACACGCTAAAAATTTTAATCGCAGCGCGTCGTATTACGTTTTATGTAGGATGAGCTGCGAGCGCTGGCGCATTAAAGCGAATTAATTCCAGGTGTGGCTTAACGCTCGGATTTTAAAGCAGAGATCGTCTTGAACAATGACATGTGTGCATTGGACCTAAAAATAATAAATCCAATATATAACCGGGTGCATTAGCTCGCCGATATGCCGGTGTATACGTATTACGAAACAGGCCGTTTTTTTATTACGTCCTTTGAAATTCATGCAGTCGTAAATAACTGAAAGCCAATCTGTAATTTCAGAAAGCTCCGACTTGATCCGTATTCCCCCCCCCCTCCCCCTCCCCCGCGCAGCGCCGCGTCCGGCAAACATTGTAAAACATTTTAAATTTCGCTAAAATCCGACTTACGGGCCACTAACGCGCGTAGTTTCGTTAAAATACCGGCAAGCACGATAATGCTCGTCGAGGCGGGGGATATGTATATCCCGAATGATTGTGTAGATAGCGATGTATTGTGTACCTCGAAACGTTTATTAATTTCCCGAGTAATTCGCGCGTCGCGTGTTTCACCTCTGCAGGACGAAAAGTCTTGCCTCTTTCCGCCGACATGACCGATCGAAAATTTCAACGACGCCGCCAACGCCGACGACGACGACGACGACGACGACGACACTCTTGTGTTCGGCTCCGCAGCGCGCAGTAACCGCAAGACACGATAATCGATTCTCCCCCTCAACTATTACATACCAAGCTCCCTTTTCTCTCCCTCCGTCCTCCTCCTCCTCCTCGTCGTCGTCTTGCCGACCTTCGATCGTCTCGACGTTCCTCTGCACTTTCTACTCCCCCCCCCCTTCCAAATCCCCCCTTGTCTCGCCGCAGTTTCTTCCGCTTCCGCGATGAAACCGTCCGACCAAGGGAATTCCAGCCCTTTAGGATTGCCAACCGAAGGAGTCGCGCTTCAGAGAGAGAGAGAGAGAGAGAGAGAGAGAGAGAGAGAGAGAGAGAGAGAGAGAGAGAGAAAGGACTGACATGTATGCTTTCTCGTGACCTTTTTCATTTTCTCGACCTGTTCGCAGTACATACTATTTCATAATTCAGAGTTTATGTGGATTTTGTTTGCTGAAAATGTTTTCGACAACTCTGAATATTTTTCGGATCGATGGCTTCGACGAATAACATAATTTATAGATCCTTTAAATTTTGCAACGTTTCAAATTTCGCGCCGACTTAGAGCACCAATCCCTTCGCACGTCCATACGCAATAGTTGCAAAAACAATAATACGAATAATGAAAATAAGCTTAATTCCCTATAGCGATGAATGTCTTTCGAGGCTATTCAAGAGCTATATATTATCAAGCCGAGAATACTTATTACTTATTGCTTCCTTAAAACATCTCCGGAGAGACGGCGTTCCGCTAATTCGGTTAGCAGCTATAGCGCGCGGTTTCTTTTTTCAACTGAGTTCAATTTATCGCCGTATATATCTCGAATTCTTGAGCGCAAGAAGCCATCTCGCGAGAACTAAATCTGCAGAGCGAGAGAGAGAGAGCAAGTCGTTGAATTTACAGCTGCTGTCATACGCTTACACTTCCACGTAGCCCAAGCTAAAATCATTTTACGATCGCAGACGTGACGACGATCGTGAAAATCTCATCAACGACTTCCGCGAAAAAAAGCAGCTGTGCAGCAGCGGCAGCAGCAGCAGCCGTAGTAGATCGACGCAGGAGAGAGAGAGAGAAAAAAGCTCGTCGTCGTCGCTAAAACTACTCGTTTTCGCGCGACAATGGACAGCAGCGGCTCAGTACGCACCAAACAGTTTCTCGTCGGGGGGGTCGCGAGGGTGCAAAGTGTGTTGTTGCCCCTCCCCCCCCGAGTCTCCCGGAGACAAAGGAAAAAAGAAGCGGCCCGGCCCGTGCTCGAGAGCTTTTCGAGTGTCGGAGCGAGAGAGACGGTTGAGAAGACGAGGAGAGCTTGCGCGACGCCGAAATAAGCTTGGTTTTCTGCTGCCGGATAGACGGCGACGTGTCGCTTCCCTGGATCGCTCGCTTTGCGCATTGACGCGCGCGGACGAATTGCTCCCAGTGGAAAATTAATGGCAAATTTATCTGGAGCTGCTGCTGCTGCTCCTGCTGCCTGTCGCAAGGGAAAATTGTCGGGAAAAAAATCAGCCGTCGCACGCGCACGCACGAAAATTTTTCGCCACCGAGACTTTCTTCTCCATCGACGACTATGCTCTTTACCGAGAAAGAGAGAGGAGAAGAAACAAAGAGTCGCTCGTGGGGAAAAGTTTTTCCCGCGCAACTTACGGGGAGTCGCGCGAGAGAAGTGCCCCCCCCTCCCCTCCCTCCTCCCGACTCCCCGTCCCTCTCAAGGAGGAGAAGAGAAGAAAAAGCGGAGAAGAGCTTGTATATATATACAGAGTATATACAGTCTAGGTGCGCAAAAGCGTCCAGCTCCTTCTTTTTTTTCTCTCCTCGAGTAGTCGCGCGCGCGGCGTCATTTTGGATAAGAAAACGAGCAAGACCTTAAGCACTTGTACTTCTCGAGCCCTTCGTCGGCCTTATACTTTTCTCCCTCCTTCTCTCTCTCTCTCTCTTTCTTCTTCCCGTCGACTTAATAAACGGCACGCGCATTCGCGGCGTTTAGGGACTGCTCTCATTTTTTATTTCTCCACTTCTCTCTCCTTCCTCGCGCGCCGGTCCTTTTTCCGAAGTCCAGCGGCGACGCGGCCGCCGCTGCAGCTGAAAGTGTACTTTACGCTAAATAAATGGCCAGCCAATTATGGCGCGCTGAGAGGGTTATACAGTTTCAGGGAAAAAGTTTTTTTTTTTCCCCTGTCTACCGCGTGTGGACGCGGTATAGGCGAGAGGGTCGGTGCACTCCGTTAAAAAAAATGGTCAACTAAAGTGGACAACGCGTTCGTCAAACGGAAGCTTCGTAGCCGCGGAGAGTACACGTATTGATAAGTAAATCTGTAACGAAAATTTAACCGTGTTATTCTCTCAGATTTCCCTCGTCAATCGTAAATTCGATTTTCGTTTCCGCGGTGAACGACGACGAGGCTAATCGCGAGTGTCTCACGCTCTCGATTACAAAGTATCGGCCGACCATTCGCGAGAGTGCATAGTTCCCCTTTCCCCGCGTAACTATCATCGGCCGCTCGCGCCGTAATTGCGTTTTGCGAAAATTCGAAACAAGACACACTTTAGCGCGTGTATAATACCTCTCGCGCAGCACACCGATTACAAAGCCAATCGAGCAGGGGCATTAACGATTGCATTTTCTTTTGTGTGTTCCAGGTGAGCCGTCGTAATTCTCCTTGGCATTGTCTCACTCGGCTTTGCTAATCTCTCCCCCCCGAGACCAACCAAGTTCAGCAACAGCAGCAGCAGCAGCAGCTCTCGCTCGTCGGAGAGAGAGAGAAAAGGTTACTCGTAATCCGTCCGGCCATTCAGTCCGCGCATTCAGACGGTCTCGGAGTATACGCGCGCGCGCGATGCGCCCTTTCAGCCCATTCGCTGCGCGACTCTCGCAATCTCGGCCGATGAAACGGCGCCGCAGCTTTTTACGCGCGAACGCCGCGCGATATAACAAAATGGCGGCGGTTTTTGTGAAACAGCTGTTAAACTTTGTTGTAAAAGTGATGTTAAACATGATTTTTTTTCTCGAGAGTATATGCTTAAAATTACTCAAAGAATACGTATGAATTTTTTCGAATTTTTCCAAATTGCACAATTTTAGAAAAAATAAAAAATGGCGCGCGCGATGCGCCCTTTCAGCCGTCATTCGCTTGCGCGACTCTCGCAATCTCGGCCGATGAAACGGCGCCGCAGCTCTTTGTACGCAGACGAACGCCGCGCGTATATATATATATGTAGCAGGACTCGATATCGAGTTTGTATAGAGACGGTGTTTCTAATCAGCGCGCACGGCGCAGGGGATAATTTCTCTCTCGGCGCGTCGATGCGAAAAAGTAGGCTGGGAGAAAGGAAGTGGGTCAAAGCGCGCGCTCCCATGCCGGATGAGCGGGGGGGGGGGGGTTAGATTAGGGCTCGAGAAACTGCTCTGCTGTCGGGGAGAGTGGAGGGTTTTCCGCAGATGAGCTGAATTGTTCCGATGTCGCGTAATTAATCGTGGAGTAATGTTGGCAGAGTATTTAAGAGTCGTGCTTTAGCCGTACGGAGTTTTACTTTAATATTTTGTTTTTCTTATTGTTGCCAGTTGAGAAGCAATGTTATTCGTTTTGTTATTTTGCGCGAACGAAGATCGTAAAATTTATTAGGAGTATTTGCGTTAAGACATTGTTTTGTTTGATCTTCATCTTTCATTCCAAAGACTGCGTGTGGTATCAGTTAGAATTTTACGAGCTGCTTCGAAAGGTACGGGAGGATGGTTTAAGGTTATGAAGATATATGGGTATGTAAGGTGAGTACATAAAGTTCGTTGCGGATTCAGTCAGCTGTTCAGCGGTTGGAGTTTACTATACCCATATACTTTTTGAATTAGAACAACTTCTCTAGCAAAGCTTTAAAAAAAAAAATTGTGTTTCATAAACGTTGCAGACGAAATCATTATTCTACAACCGTTTCACTGAAGCAAAAAATTTTTACGAATACTTTCAATTTTCCCGAAAAAGTTGTTATTCAGAATTTTCACGCTCGGCGGCTCTGCGCAAGGAAAATACATCGCCCTCGGCGCGAAATCAGCAGTATTTAATATTCGCGCGCGGAGGGTGTGCGATTGTCGCGGACTAAGCAGGAACACGTCCCGAGGGTATCAGAAATCGAGTTTCGCGCGGGCCTTTTTGCAGGCACGAGGCGTCCCGCGGGCTTTTTCAAGGCTGGGAGAGAGATGCATGTACAGTGCAAGCTCCCCCGCTTTCACAGAGCGAAAGGGGGGGGGGGAAAGAGTCGTTTTAGGGTAATGCCTTTCCGATAGTGTTCACGGAAAATTTAACTGCTTTCTCTCCCCTTTCTCTCGATGTTGATTTTTTCTTTCCCTTTTTTTTTAATCGTCCTCGCCTCGTCGTCGCATAATTAAAGAAATATTTCGAGTCGGCTTTGAGGAGAGAGAGAGAGAGAGAGAGAGAGAGAGAGAGAGAACAGGGTATACACCGCGCGAGGGTTACTTTTCCGAGTCAATTTCTTTTTTTTTTTTTAATTGCGACTCGGAAATTTCGAAACTCCGCGCGTGGGGCAAGTTTTAATGATTTCGAGCGCGACTAATTAAAAAGCCCGCGGAATTATTAGTTTTATTTATCAACCGCTCTCCTTCCAATTAAATTTTTAATTACGCACACAGAGAGAGCCCCACCGCCGCAACTCGTCACATTTCCAAGCGGGGCGAGAGGCACATAACGCGGAGAGCTGCAGCGCTGTATACGATATATAGTGTATATAGGAGCTTGCGCGCAGTACGATCAAAAGGAAAGGCAGAAAATAATAAAGACCGACTATAACTCCGTTAACAGCGGTGCCAGCGCGAGAGAGAGAGAGAGAGAGAGTCCCGCCCGGCAAGTTTCAACAAAAGTCTTCAGCTCGCGCGTCCCCCTATACACGCAGAAATATATAATAAACGCGAAAACGTTGCGCTCTCGCGTTTTCGCGCGCGAAACACCAGAGCAGCGCGCGCTTATTGTTTCCTGCTGCACTGCACCGTATGTAGCTGTGTGCGAGCGTGGGGGCGCGAGAGACTGTGTACAGGGTTATAGCGCGTTGGGCTGCTTTCGCGGAAAAAGCTCGCGAGCGCTGCAGCCAAGAGTATACGTATACTACGTGGGAGAGAGAGAGAGAGAGAACAGAGACTCGGAGATGAAATTAATTCCGGTGCATCGTAGAGCGCCGCGCGCGCAGTTGTTTGTCTACGCGAGAGAGAGATAGAGAGTACACGCGCGCAAGCGGCTGCAGAGCGAGAGAGAACGGCGTAGACGCGCTTGGCTGCCAGGCGCAGACGCGCACGCATACACACGCGTGGGCCTATAGATATATGCGCGCGGTATGTGTGTGTAGAGGTGTGCGTCGATGAGGAAGGCGAAAACGTCGGCGGCGAGTCAAAGGTTAATTAAATCGTGTCTTGACGTGTAAAGGGATTAGACAATAAATGGATCGTCTGCGCCTGGCGTAGTTCTGTCGGGGGCCCCGCGTATATATACAGCTGTAGGCTGTAGGCGCTGCAGGCGTGGTGTGTGCGCGCACTGCAGCTCTACTACCTGTCTCTCTCTATCTCTCTCTCTCTCTCTCTCTCTGTGGCACGCAGACAGGTGCAGACTCGCACGTACAATGCGAGACGTAACACAGAGGTAACGGGGAGAGATGTCGGAGGGGTCGGCGCGAGAGAAAGGGCGAGAGTGTATATATAGCGCGGCTTGTATGCGGACGTTCGGTCAATCGGTTCGGGGGAGCCTGGCCCGGAGGATCAATGACACTGCGTCCGCGGAATCGTGCTGCGTTTGTCCTCTCTCTCTCTCTCCCTCTCTGTCTGCTGATACTGCAGTACTGCTGCTGCTGCCGCCGCTGCGATGTCCCGTTATCTGCGATGATTCAGAGAGCGGCTCTCGCGAGCTGCGTGTTTGTACACGTGCGCGCTGTAGATCGGCGAGGCGAGGCTTGTTGATTGCTTGCTTGCTCGCGAGCTGTGTAGAGAAAAAAGGGGGGCCCCACCGCTAACTTTTCTCTGTGCGCCCTTGTTTCTCTTTTCGCGACGGCGCGGACAACTTGGTGATGTCGAGCGGGGAGAGGGAGGGAGAACGTGCGTTGGACTCCTTTTGCAGTGGAGCTTGTCCGAAAGGTTTGTGGAGAGACTCGAGTATGATGCACTTAACAAATGATAATATGCAACCTGCAAATTCAATGATTTTGTTCGAGCTTTCGTGCTCCGAATAGATGTTTGTATGTGTCTAGAGCTCCGCGTTCGGTCATGGTTCAAGATATAATAATTATTAACGTACAAATGAGTATTAATATTACGTACCTCTGTGCCACAGACATAGTTTACGTATTATGTCTTATAATTATGTCCATCTGGTTACTCTAATCTGAAAATAGAATAAATAAATGAATAACGAAAATTAATACTAATCCATAATTAAATAAGTGTAATTAAGTAAGTGTAATTAAATAAGTGTGTTAGTATAAACGAATTAGAATCGAAAATTTCTCTAGTATTAATAAAATAAGACAACTATACAGGAAATCGAGTCAGCTTTCCTGGTTGTATTCCGAGCAGGAGTCAGGGATAACCGGTCTGTGTCTCTTCGTGCTCGGGAATTCCCCCAGCTAAATATCAGCGGGGAAAAGCTAGATTTGAAAAGTTTCATTCCCGTGTATATATATATACGAAAAAATTTGAAAAGTCGCGAAAAAGAGAGCTTTCGCATCGCGAGTCACGTACTTTCTATAACCCTCCGTGTATATATTATACTCCCTCTCTCTCTCACTCTCTCTCTCTTTAGGCGCTCACACGTGCGCGCATCATCGTATGCGCGCCGTAACGCGCGCGGGGGCGCGTTTCGCGGTGCGAATTTCGCTGACGAGCGACAGTAAAGAGTATACGAGTGCGCGCAGCGCGTGCGTCATAATTATGTACACGAGCTTTAACGCGCGTTACGTTTGCCGAGTTTGTAATACCCCACGGAGGGGCTGCTGCTGCTGCTGCTGCTGCTGCTGCTCTTTTAATAATGCGCTTTATCACCCCGCGCGCGCGCCAAATGATAAATCTCCAGCTGGCTGCGAGTAGAGTGTATATTTTCGATAGCGCTCGCCGTTACGCGTATATAAGGTATATATAATACGTGTGTACGCGCGGGCTCGTGCCCGCGGTGACATTTCGACTCGACGATGCAGAAAAGCTCTCTTCGAAAATTCTCTCTCTCTCTCGGTAGTCAGCGCTCGACCGCAACGGCGTAAATCGTCATAACCCGTCGAAACCCGTCGAGAAGTGTGCGGAGGAGTCAAAAACGCAGTAGCACGAAGTAGGAGAGAGCGAGAGAGAGAGAGAGAGAGAGAGAGAGAGAGAGAGAGAGGAAGGGAGAGGGCAAAAAAAGCTCGACGCAAAGTCTTATACCTTATAAATGGACTTTCTCTGTTACTCTCGGGGCTGCTCTCTCGTCTCCTCCTCGTAAATCCCGCAAGTCCCGTAAATCCCTTCCGTTTCTCGCTGCTCCTCTCCGCCCCCCCCCTACCCGCCGCCGCCACCCTTCGCGTTCCCTTCCGGCTTGAGCTTTTTAAAAAAGAAAGAATATGACTATATGAGAAAGCTTGCGCGTCGCGCGCGAGCTTTCGCACCTCTGGACGTGTCCGATTTCGCCGGGAAACTGCGCGCGCGCGGAAACGTCTCTCGGGCATTCGTCAGTCGTTAATTAACTCCCGCTCGTTCTCTCTTTCTCTCTCTCTCTCTCTCTCTCACTCTCGAAAGCTTCCTTTTTTCGGAGCTCATTTTTCCGGGGCTTAATTGCCGGAGAATTCGTCTTTTTAAATATCGTTAGGGGGCAAGAGGTATAGCCGGGAGTCGATTAAGGCGGAGAGACATTTATTATAGTCGGCCGCCGCCGTTATATACGTATACGCTATTGGCAACGGCTGACTCTGCTCTCCGCGGCGAACTTAAATTTTATTCGCTTTAAAATACATATAATGCTCTATCAGGACTGCTACTCGCGAGCACAATAGCTTATAAGCAATAAAGCCGGTAGTATATACTCCATTTCGAATTTTGCCGGGAGAAAAGCTGACTTTACGAAGTCAAGCTCCCCGAGACGAGGCGCGCAATCTTCTTCTCCGCGGCGAGCGGCGCGGAAGAAAAATTTTTCTCTCTCCGTCTCTTTCTCTAAAATATGACCGTATGCACGCGCTCATTGCAGTCGAGAGAAAAACGAGGAAAAAAGCGTCGATCATCTGACATAAAATTATAAGTGATTCCATGAACGTTTTGCTTCTCGTACATCGTGTCTTCTTTCACCTTCGACTCGCTATTTATCTCTCGTAAAACCAAAACTATGCAACCTACTTCCAGCCAGACCAATGAATTCTACGCGTCTAATCCAACTCAATTAGTCGTATTTTTGCACAACGTGATATATTCTCGAAGCTATCTAATTGCAATTTATTAACCTCGTTAAATATCCCATAACTTGTTAAGGCTAATCGAGTTTCGTTATGGAGTGGATAGCAAAATAGTTCGTAAAATAAGGCTTTCACGCGGCATTTTTGTGGCTCTTTACTGTTGCATCAATATTTTTCAGTCTCACCAACCAACCGCTACGTCCATACCCGATCCTGGTCGCGAATAGCTATGAGAAACAAATTTTATGTCAAAGCTTCATACCTTTGATATTCATTGCTGTCTCGCGTTCTTAATAGCGACGGTATTTCATTCTGTGCATATAGAATATTCCTTACATCTCACGATCCGCTCCACTAACTTACTTGTTCCGCGCATTCACTTATACGCCGTTAACCGATCAATTTTTTGTTTGTTTACACCAATTAAACCGTAAACAGCCTAACCTACAGCATAACAAACTAATCTTCCTCCACACTCGAAAGCGGAAGGAGCAGTGAAGCGACGAGGCTGACCAGGAACTCGCCGATGTATTTCGAGCTGGACCTCTCACAACGGCCTTACAATTAACGCGAGCAGCGCGACAAACAATGTGGCTGGGCTCCAGGGACTTTATCGGCGGGCACAACTTGATTAATCTGCCGGGCATTGTATTGGATGGCGGTGTGATTGCTTCGCGACCCTCCTTGAAAATCCTAGTTGTCGTTACTGACGTCTAGGACGCTTCTATAGGATCTGGAAGCATCTTCGCGTGGGGTGAAAGCAATGTTGTGCGTTACAACGAGGAAATGCTTTTCAGTATTGTAGGAATAAGAGATTTCTGATTTCTCGTTTCAACTACTGCGATGCTGATGTTGTATAGTTATTATTTTCTTTTTTGTCCTCTCGTAAAAGGAGTTAATTCGTTTTCAAATTGTTCTGGTTGAAAATTAGGCTGTTTAGTTTTGGTTAACTAATATAATCTGTAGCTTAATGAACGTGTTTTTGACCAAAATTAGTACTAATACCAAAATTATCTAATAATTACAATGTTCAGATATTGACAATAGGATTGACCTTATTATACGAAATTGAATTTTTATCCGTACGCGCAGTAATGCTAGCGTGATATTTTGAATTTCGAAACCAACCATTGATTAGATTATTTGGATACACTCTCGCGCAGAGAAAATTAAGTTTTATGCCTTGCGCATACGGTATGGCTAATTTTTCAACATTCTCCTACTGAGTTGAAATTCCAATCACCCGAATTCCGACATATTTGTATATTATAGGATGTGCAGCAGATATTCGAGATATGATATAGTTATCCACGATATCCATCTGGAGTGCCGTTGAAATTCCTTTTATATCGGCGTGATTTATTTGAGGAATTCTGTATATTCGTGGAAATTCGCGACCTCCCACACATCGATTATTGCATGCGGATCTTTTAAAATGTGTTTAAACTCAGAATAGCTGCGACAGTTTGTTTATATTTCTTAATTTCGAGTCACTAATCTTTTTTATATTAATACTGTGTTTGGTATTATCGAGCAGAATTTTTATTTATTCGCGTTGGCTTTCTTTTGCGTGTAAATTCTGAAGAAGAAAAAAATTGTTCTGAAATCGATTCTTTATACAAGCTACATACAACGCACGGAAAATTTGCATCCAGTACCTACATAAAATTCAAGCTAAAACTCGGAGCCGTATACCGCGTACGTTTACAAAAAAATTTTCTTCCAACAATTTTGCATAAAAGCCATATAATATTTTAACAAAAAATAAGAAGTTCGGCCATTTTTTTTGGTTGAGTCTTCATTTTTACATATAACTATATTTAAATTTTAATATAGAAATTTCATTTTCCTGGTCGGTGGGGTATTTTCATATTACCGATCGTTACCGATCGTAACGGTGACTTCTTTTAATTAATCCTCGATCCAAGGCTTCACAGATCGCGAACTCCTGATCCGGCAATAAATAAGGTCTCGCGCTGTACTCGACTATTCCACTTGTCATCTCTATCTCTCCTGTCTATACGTATACGCGCTCGGATAGCCGTGCGGAGACTAACAGAGCCGGAGCTCCGTTCGGAGGAGCGAGCGTAGCGAAAGATAAAGACGAAGCGCGAGATAGAGTATAATACCGGAGCGGGCGCGACTCGGGGACGGTCGTTCGTTGCATAAGGTCGCCTCGATTTTGCGGCCGCGCGCGGAAAATCCGGTTTAATATGCCGGGACACGTCGCCGTCTTACGAGGTACATTAGCCGGCTTGCGGCGCTTCTTCTCTTATTCCGCTCCTCCTATATGCTGCCGCTCCGCTCGAGTATATATGTATATAGCTACGCGCGCGTCCCCTTCGGCACTGTATACACACGGAAAGACAAAGAGAAATGCGTGCGCGCGGCGGCGGCGGCGGCGACCAAGGGGAAAAAGCCGTCGCAGGACGTGGACGAAGCCGGTGGGTATATAGCGTCGTCCTTCCGCTGATCCTGAGCTCGTGTTTGCTCCCGAGCGCGGACCGGCCGTGAGATGCGCCAGTGCACCACTTACTGCGCGCACTACTCCCGCGCTATGCTTTTTCTCAGGTTCTGCGCGTCTGTCGAGTGGAGAAGGGATTTTCTTTTTCTATGCTGATCCGTCACGCTCGTGCCTATCGTCTTTTCCGATTCGATTCGTCCTGGAAAACGAGCTCTGCGTAAATTATCTCAGCGTCGGATACACTGCAGACTAATTCTCCGGTCTCAATTCCGCTCCATATACAGTCAAGAGTTGAAAAGAAAAGTTGACGACCCTCGATTTTACGAATACCCCGGCTATCGCATGACTGATTGTTCGATGCCTTTCCAGCCGATAAATTTTGAAGAACCGATGCAAAATTCGAGAATTCGATCCGGCAATTCCGCTTGAAAAATTGAACATCGCGTATGCTTTAAAGGCCCGCATGCGCGCGCGCGCGCGCAGCCGCCCCCCTTGTACCTCGAAGTGAAAATTTCATTACACCGATTTATGAAGTAGAACAGCCGACGAGGCAATTTTTAAACTAGATAGGGGGTGGACGAGATCCTGTTATGGCTCGCGTCATCGAAATAGAAACGACCGACGGGAGAGAAATTTTCTGCGGCGAAAGTTCGTTTTCCACGGTGGTGCCTTCGCTTAAAGCGGCTCCGCTCCATCCGCCCCCTCCCGTCTTCTCTCTTTCCCCCCCGTTGCACCGCACCCTCCATTCATGAATTTTCACTCTTCTCTCGTTAAAGCTCGTTTCGTTATTATTGAATAGCGTTAATTTTTCGAGCGACGTGGTATAAGAAAAATAATACAACGGAGAAGATGAATGAGCGCAACGGCGAACCGAGGCTCGAAAAACCTTTCAAAAGTAAAAGAAGAAGCTGCAGCAGCGGCGGCGGCGGCAGCGTCACACGAGCTCCATACCATTTTCCCAGTCCGGTAGGGCTAGCGCACCCCTGGGCTCTATTTCTCTCTCTCTCTCTCTCTCTCTCTCTCTCCTTCTCCATCTCCTTCCTACTTTTCTGTCTCTTTTTCCCTCAGGAGTAATTTGCCGCTCTCTTTTTCATGACTTGCGCGGCTTCGCTTTTTCTCGCGCCCACAGCTTTTTCCCATTCCAATGCCGAGTGCGTGTGTGTGTGAGTGTGTGTATACGTATTGGACGACAGCGTCGCCGGAATACCGGATGCTCTGTGTTTTCCCCAGTATTTCGTGATTGAAATGACGTTGTTCGAGCTTTCTTTGCAATGTATACTTGCACCCGTAGGAACCTATCGTGGGTCTTTCAATGTCTTCGACATCGAGATAAGATACATACTAGACCTCACAGAATCCTTTCTCATACAAGATATTGCATCTAGAGATAAAATTTTTGTTTTTATCTTCGAAGAAATCAGCAGTCAAATGTTTCTTAGATAGATATATCATTACTTCGCTTGAACTGATACGACAGGATGAGTATAGCCCGAAATTTTTTTTCACCAGCGCACGCCTGCAGCTGGAAGCTCGTAAATTATTTTTTCGACGCGGGATCCGGCAAAGAAGCCACGGGACAAGCGTTTCCGCGAATCCACCTAAGCTCTCCGTGTAACCAAAATCCACAAGACAATGATCCCTTGCCCCCCACCCCCTTCCGTAAGATCGAGATAATGGGGTTTACTCCCTCGAAAGCCGGAGGTTAATTAAAGGCCATTCCGCTAAAATCGAGGATATCTCCTCGGCGGCGAGACCTCCCCCCCCCCCCTCCACCCAGCTGAAAATCGATTTCCGCTATCGCGAAATTTCTTCGCTTTCTCTCTCTCTCTCTCGCTCGCTCGCTCGCTCGCTCTCCATCTCTTTCTCTCTTTTCGGCGGCACTTACTTGCGTAGGACAACTGTGCGGTGGATAAGAGATTAGCTTTCGATTGGCCCGCGGGATAACCCCCATGAATTAGGCGATTCATGCACGTCGGCCGAGCTTAAACTCGCGTCGCAGGTCGCAGCTCCGGCGTGTATATATATATGTGTATATATATAGGGAGGGGGAAAGCGAGCGCGAGGCCGTAATCGCTGGGATCCGGAAGGAAAATGGGCTTCTATATGTCGAGGATCGAGTTTTTATCTGATGCTGGACGGCTCGTTTTATGGCTGTCTTGGGTGGGATTGATGGAAATTTTTGATTTATCGTCCCTTTTTCGGGGGGGAAGGAGGAGGAGGAGGCTCCGAGTTTTGTATTGATGGGAAAACTTTTCCGGCCACATCGGGCTATATGCGTCTCTTTCTCTTCAGCCGATTTTGTTATTGAAAGGCTCGCCGTTGTAATCCGCAGTCTCCTTCCCGGCGGAAGATCGATTAATTCTTATCCATTTGCGCGCCGGGGCCGCCCGCACACCCCTAGCGCGCAGTATATTTTTCGAAAATCCGAACGTACAGCACCGTATTAGAAGTATCCCTACGCGAGGATCCCAGCGAAAAAAGCTGCGCTTTAATCAAAGTTGCTGCGTGCAGCTCGTCTCTCGCAAAAAGCGAGCGAAAGATCCTCCGCCGCCGCGCGCGCGCGCGTGCAAAAAGCTAATTTCGTCGCGCGCACCCCCCCCCCCCTCCCCCGCACCGCGCTTTCGCAAGATCCTTCCGTCAGTCATTGTTTTTGCAGGACACGACTCGGCTTCTCACGCACCCGCCGGCTCCCTTTTCCGTATCAAATAGTTGAACTCAATTGCGAAATCGCGTCAGCGTGAAAAGCAGAGGGACGCGCTTCTCTGTGCGCGGTCGTCACTGTCCGGCTTCTTTCGCGCGCGCGCGCGCGCATACCGTTTAGAACGCAACCCTCGTCGTCCCTTTTTTTTCTTTCTTTTTTTTTTGAGGGATAGAGCGCGTTGAAACGTGGAAAAAGCCGGTATAATGAAAGCGAGGGAGACGAGGCGCGCTCTTGAGTGGAAAAATGTCATTATCCTGCGCGCAGCGGCCGTACACGTCGAAGCCATATCGCGTCAACGACGACGGCGACGACTAATGTGTATTGAAAAGCTCGAGATTCGTGTGACCTCGATTTGTTTCGTTTTTTCTTTTTTTTTTCTCCTCATCGCGGCGTTTACCCCCCGTAGAAATCCGATGACGAAGTCGTATGTATGCGATATCGCTCGAGTGGCCACATCGATTACACGCAGGTATAATTTTCGAATTTTCGTTGAAGCCTAATACATAAGCTCGTCGTATTGCGTTTCTTGGCAATTTAACATCCTCTTCAAAGCTTTCTTTTTAGATGTAATGAAAATGCGGCTGCACAAACTGCGGGAAAAAAATTTTTTTTTTTTACGAGAGCGGGGCGAAATAGAGAGTGAGAGAAACAGTGCTTCCTCCCGTAGAAACGCGCGGAAGGCCCGGAAGCGCAAAATTTTCCGGGACGGCCGAAAAAGAGAGATGCAAAGGACGGCGCTCCCTCTCGTCTGTGTGTTACGAGGGTAGACGGATGACGACCTTTAAGCCGCATTCACAGCGTTGCCAACGGCTTTCTCTTTCTCTCGTACATGTATATAGCCTTTGTATTTTCAGAGTCACACTATAACTGACGGAACAACGCGAGAGCAATAAAAAGAATAACTTAATCTAATTCGAGGATCTTCCCCTGGTAGAAAATATACAGTTTGGATTTATCGTCGTCATAATACGGTATATTATCGAGTTAATGATCAGAATATACTACGTATAATACTATCATGAATTCTGTGTTAACTACATAGAATATGATGAGATATAAACATAAAAATAGTACCATTAAAGTATAACCAGATGGGAAACCGGCTATATCTCTCTTGCGAAGATGATATTTATGAGTACGAGGGGACACTTATACGTGAGTCTTTAAGTATCGCCCGAAAGATAATTTTTTATTAATCAATTATCAATAAACTATACAACTCAGCAATGCTCAGGCAATTCGACTACCCCCACACGTGATCCAACAGTGATCGTCGCGCGTCGACGACAAATACCAATTACGATCGTAATGCTGGCAAATTTTCCATACTTTATACGCTAAAACTTTTCCCAGAGTCCCTCTCCGAATCTTTTGAGGGATGCCTCCACGGCGGAAGGAGAGACAGAGCGAGAGTATAATTGAAAACGCGCGGCCGGGGCGCGCACTTAATCAAGCGAAACAAAAAAGGGGAGAGAGAGAGAGAGAGAGCGAACGCGCAGCAGCAGCAGCAGTAGGTTCTTTATTACTAATTAAGCTCGAGCTTGCGGATTGCTCTCTTTTCTTAATGCGGACGCCGCGCGCGGCGAATTCCTTGGCTGAAAATCGAATAAGCGCGAGTGAGCTTGATGAGTGCGCGCGCGCGCGCCGGTATCAGCGCCACGAGGCCAAAAGTAAGCAGTATATATACGAAAGCCAAAAGAAAAAGAGCCGAGTCAAGAGAAACTCAGTAATTACTCGCGGCAATTATTTTCCGCGGAAGACGGAAGAGGTTGGGGGGGTAGAAAGGAGGGGCGGGGGGGGAGGAGGAGGTAGGGCGTAAAAGCTACTAGCGAAATCGGAGTTGCACCAAGTTAATTAAACGCAGATAGTTGTTCCGGCATACGTCGGCACACAACCCCTTCGGTCGCTGCAGCAGACGCTCGTGTTTGCTTTTTTCTTCAACTCTCTCGCCTCGCTTTCATGCTTCCTTTCTCCCCCCCCTCTCTCTCTCTCGTCTGTGGACTCGTCTCTTCCTTTGCTTTTTTTCTCCTGATCACATAATCGTGAAAAGCGGCATTGCCGAGTTGAGAGACAGAGAGAAAAAAATTCAACGCGACAAAACGAGCTTTAACACGAGAGGGAGCGAGTCCGACTTGGGAAAGTGGAAGTTTAAATTTGAATGAGTGCGCGCGGGCAACTCGGGTGTTAAACGCGTTATTACTACACGGGGCACGAGTGCGCGCAGTCTTTGAAAAATTCGACAGCTTCCGCGGCGCGCGGCGTCATCCAGGAAAGCTTAAACGCCGCAAAGCTCCCTCTGACACCGGAGACCACGCCGTAGGAGAACGATGGAGGGAGACAGACAGAGAGAGAGAGAGAGAGAGAGGGTGGGAGACGAGAAAAAAAACCACAACGGAGAGGAGTGAGAGTAGACCGCGCGCGTCCCTCCGACGACTCTCATCAAGCTCCGCCGCATACACTCGAACAATGTACACACAATCGCGGCCCATTGTTTGCCCTGATTGCGTCAAAGGGTTGCGACGTCGTCAGCCTCGAGTGTATACCACCCCCTCCCTCCCGCCCTCGAATGCATCGGCTCACCCTCTCGCAGTGCACTCTCGCTCTGTCTCGCTATATACTCGCTGATGTTCACAGGTGTGTGTGTGTGTGTGAGAGAGTGTACAATATATACATATATGTATATGTATATTCATAATCGCACGCACTCGATCGAGCGTTGAAATTTAATTGTCGGCGCTTTAAACGTGCCTCCGACGCGCCGTCAGAGCACTTTATACCCCCTTCGTTGCGGGGAATCTGCGCGACATGCCACTTTGAGAGAGCAAGAGAGAGAGAGAGAGAGAGAGAGAGAGAGAGAGAGAGAGAGAGTTGGTCGACGGGAAAAGGTTTTAGCGTAAGGGCTGACTTTTACGACCTTAACTGATTGGGTTAACGATTCTTCGGGGCGCTGCACGCGCAGAGAGCGCCGAATCGTATTTAAATCGACGCTGTGCTCTCCGAAGAGACCGCCGTATACATATCAAGGACTTTTCGAGAGTATAATACATAACCATACAGCGCTTCGTGTAACAAAGTGCTGTGTATAGTTGCAGTTTGACGCAAACTGTATAGCCGCGTGTCGTCTATGCCTTGTTACCGACACTCCCCGGCAATGATAATTACCATTCGCCATAGGTCCGCGTATTATATATATATTCAACGTCGAAGCGGTAATTCGCAACTAACTGTTGACTGCGGGGACTATTATCCCCCGGCTCAGTTGTGTATAGCGCATTAAATGGAAAACGTATTCCACCCCAGTATTATACAAGCAAACTTTTATCAGTCGCAACCCTCTCGGAGTGTATAGCGTCTCAAGATACAGACTCGCACGTACACACACGCAGCTCGAGAACTTATTCCCAAAGTGCATATTAAGTCTAATACCCTTCCTTCCTGCTACTGCTACTGCTTGGGATTTCCAACTCGCGCGCTTTCGCCGAGTTAATAATTCTTCGTTAAGGCGCGCGACGCAAGTCGCGCGCGTCCTTCCGCGAAGGAGAAAAAAAAACAAGGCCTCCAAGATAACAATGCGCCAACTTTCGCGGGAGTCTACTGCGCTATCCGCTACTCGTCAAAAGTTGATTCGAATATCTCGGATAGCTGACTACGTATACGTATACGGAGTTTCGCGCTCGAGCCGCTGCATAAATCTCTTTGTCTCTCACACCCCCCCGACCGAGAGTCTCGTGTCATTCAAATTAACCCCGCAGTGCGCTATACTTCGTGTTATTCGCGATAGTCGCGTCTTCCGAATATGTCGTTTGCTCCACACTGACGTCAACGGCTTTCATCACCCGGACGCAGTCCGGAAACTTTCCAACAAGTAGTCGCACGCGAGCTGTGGACATGAATGTAGATACGTTTGATAGGGGATACGCTTTCTTAACTAAAAGTACCTCGGTTAGGTTCGACCTAGGTACAATTTTCTTATTGTTGTATATGAAACTTAAATATTGAGAGACAACATCTTGAGTGAATGTATCTGGATAATTTGCTCTTAGATACTTGAATATCTAGGTACAAAAATATGTAGGATGAACATGGTATTTAGGTACGCCAGTATCTGCATACACTATAGTTGGATACAATAGTACCTAGGTACATTATAATGCCTTATTATAAATACATTAATATCACATGGACATATCTTGCACACAAGTTGTCCGCACATTTTCCATTAAAAACAATGTATTTGCCTTTCAGATAATATATCAAGCATCTTATCTACATTTCAAAGATATTCAAATACCTATATATGCTGCTGTCGCGCGTACAGTACAGTACACGCATTTTACGGCATTGCACGCATAACGCGCACGTCTCCTCCTCGTCGCGGCACGTGAAATCAGGTTTTTCCATCCGAGAGTAAATTTCTGAGGCCGCGCGCGCGCGCGCGCGCGCATATCGGGGAGTCGTACGAGGCGAAAAAAGAAAGAAGCCGCGAAACTCCCCTAAGATAACCGTATATGTATATATATCCCCGAGTCCTCTTCCTGCATAAGAATCTGTCTCCGGCGCGTAATGAACTCCGCCGTTCCTCGCCCGTCGCAAGAAATTTCCAACTGCTGTTTTTAAAAGACGCTCCGAGGGAGCCAAGAAAGAGCGAGAGAGAGAGGGGGGGGGGGGAGCGACGAACTACCACAACGACAATGTTTTCGCGGGCTGGAAGATGGCGCGCGTCCCGCGAGCAAAAACCACTGGCTCAACGCTTTGCTGCACCGAAGCGAGAGAGAGAGATAGATCTTTTTGCCTCTTTCTCTCCCTCTCCCTCCCTCTCTCTCTCGCCTTCTCCGCGGACTTTATGGTCTACGAGCGCGCTGAAGTTTCTCCTAGAGAAGAAGAGAGAGGGGCGAGAAGGGCAGAATCTTACTTTTCGATTAACTTGCCGGCGGCACTAGTGCTGCACGTGTGGGTGAGTGTAAGACGGTCTGGGGGGGGGGGGGTATGAGTAGCGCAAGCGCGCGAGGAGTTCTTCAAGCGCAAACTTTTTGATGAACAACTTTGTTAAGGGGCGGGGAGGGGTGGGTGAAGGCTTGAAAAAATTCGGGAAACTAGTCGAGCGCGTGCACCTGTGGCTCTGTGTCACTCGCCGCGCGGCTCAACCCTTTCTTGCTCTCCCGGAGAGATTGATTAGCCCCTCCGATCGACGGAATTATGGAATTCGTACGTACGGGGCTGCTACGGAATGTATCATTCGTTTACTGCCCCTCATGCATATTTAAGGGGATAAAAGATCGTTATTAAAGGGAATTTCGAAATAGCTTTAGCTCAAAGCCCTCTGGCCGGTTTCTGCTCTCTCTCTCTCTCTCTCTCTCTTTCCGACGTTGTATTACATCCGCAGGGGCTATACAGCGATAGCTGCTCTCCTGAGTATTTAAACTTTTCAAATTGAAATTGTTTTCGATATTCGGTAGAGTGCAGCGGCTCTCTCTCGTGCTTTCCCAGCTCTCCAGACGCCAGACGAAAGAGGGAAGGCAAGGGGAAGAGCGAGAGAGAGAGAGAGACATCAGAGAGGGAAGATGAAGTGCTCAGCTGGTGCAGCGCTCGCCAGGGCGGCGGGGAATCGAGATTTGAGGGAAAACCGCGGGTTGACCCTTTGAAACGCGCTCGTCGCCCGTCGAGGCCGAAATTCCATCCGACTAGTTTTCCTAATACCGTCGGAGAAACGCACGCGGTACGTGTGTGGCTTTCAGTCGCAGCGACAACTCGATTTATAAAACGCCGGCGTTCCTGCACCGCCGCGGCGTCGCTCCTCTGCAGAAGAGAGAAAAACAAAAGACACCCGTGAACCCCGGAAAAATCCTCTTTTCATGCATACATCCAATAAATATGATCGCAAGCCCGAGGAGAAGCAGGCATGCGCCGCTGCTGCTCGATAATTGAATAAAAAATCAACGCGAGCAGCAGCAGCGAGAGAGCAATCGGATCGCGTGCCTCTGCGCCTCTCTCTCTCTCTCTCTCTATTTCTCTCTCTCTCTCTCTCGTGAAAAATGCAGCAAAGCGGGAGCAAAAACGAGCAAGATAACGCACGAGCGGAGAAATCGGAGAGCCGAACTATACGCGCGCGCTCGCGAAAAAAAAGCGCTGCGAGCCATTGACTCCCCCCCCCCCCTCTCGGCGTTCGTGAAAACGCGTGCGACGACGCGCGTGTTTTCGAGTTCTCGCGCGCGATGTCGTCGGCACACGCGCGTCATTGTGCCGCCGTTGCGCAGCGCCGATCTAGGTTGCGCGCGCGCGTATAACAAAGTATCGCGAAACAATGCCCTACGGTTTGCGCTTGTTTTTCTCTCTGTGTCTGCCTCCCTCCCCCTGCGCGCCAGCGAGTTCCTGAAGTGCGCGGTATATAGTCAAAGTTCGGATGTAGGTGGAGTAGGAGAGAGAGAGAGAGAGAGTACGCGTTTTACTCTTTGGTTTTACACGAGCTTTTCGCTTAAAATTATTATTCAGTTTAGTTGCAGAAGCCGTGGTCAGTCATGGCCGAGTGTCTGGATACACGTGTTTGCATGTGTGCGGAAACAAAAAGCAAAGAGTTTCTTTTTTTTTTGAAAAAAATAGCAAATGTACTTCACTGTAAAAAGTATGCGTATTATGCAAACAGGATACAAGATAATGTTTGTGTATCTTTGTAAAAAGTATGTGAGTCCAATGTTTTGTTTTTAGAATACCTTAATAAATATGGTACGCGTAATGCAGAACTACTGAGATACTTGATTAACTAGTTACGCGAGCATCTAGATACATTTTCAAGATACTTTGTTTGAACCTAAAGTACCTAAATTACCTAAATTCCATGGTACATCTGCTTACACCATTATTTCACAAAAAAGCATATTAACCATGACGCATCTTGATGAAAGTTGAGGAGAAAAACGCGTGATCATTTTTTTTACACTTAAAAAAAACTGCTCGCAGCTATTTAGCTGCCGGAGCAGAGACAAGACTCTGTTTCACGTTTATCTGCTGACCAATAAATTATTCTGCTTTTCTCTCCTGTCCACGTGCAACACTTCATAAAGCGCATCTCTGGCTCGTCCGGGCACTGAATAATAAATAAAGAAAACTAACGCGATGTAACGCGCGCTTATACACATGAAAATTGTAATTGCGCGCTCGACGATCGATGCCGGGAAAAACAGCTGATTGCAAGCACACACGGGCTCTTGATATACATTTTACACGAAAGCAGCGGTATGTATACATATATAGTGCGCGTATAACCCGTTATGCTTTTTCTTATCGAAGGAAGGATGCTGCGGAGGTATTTAATTTATCTAGTGCGGGAAGCTCGAGGATGAATAAGGTTAAAGCGGGATGATGTAAAGCTTTCCTTTCTTTTTTCGTCGAGCGGACTCTCCTCTCTCTCTCTCTCTCACTCAGTTTGATAACGAGTAGGACGTTATCGGCTGGCTCGTTTTACGCCATACCTGCCTGGAATTTATGATTATATCATCAATTTTTGTCCCGAGCGCTTTTTACGCCGCGCGCGGAGCTTGAATAATTCGCGCTTTTTACTATATATATTTATTACGCGAGGAAGAAAAAAAGGGGAGTTTGGGCTGTAAAAATTTGAGAAAAGGCTCTCGGGCTAATAAATAGCTGCCCGGCGCGCGCCCGTCGCCGGCTGCAGTGAGATATCCGCGCGCGCACGCGCGCATTTGTCGAAATTAAAATTTCCCCTCGAGCGTGATCGCTCATCGGCACTGCGCGCGCTCATCCCTCGGTGAAAAAGTCGTTAATTTTTCTCCCTTAGCCGGGCGAGAGTATAGCGGCGCAGCTTCTCTCTCTCTCTCTCTCTCGCTCTCTTTCGATCGATGCCGCATAAATAAGTAATTTCAAATCTCGGCTTATCGGGAAAACTTTGATCAGTTTCAAAGGTCTCGTCTAGCGGCTACGCTTGTATCAAGCCGAGCTTCTCTGATCGTACGAGCCATGCATACTTCATAACTTTGTGCCGCAAGTTTCTCGCGCCTCGCGCGCTCCTCTCTCTCTCTCTCTCTCTCTCTCTCTCTCTCTCTCTCTCTCGCTTTCTCTTTGTGTATACGTATGCCGGAGCCGCGAAAACTACAGGCGAGTTGCTTTAATTTTCTTTTGTTTCTCTTTTCGATTCTTAATTTCGGAGCAGCAGCAGCAGAGGCTGTTTACATTTGCTGGCCGGAAGCTGTTTACCGATAGCTTTTCTTTTTCGAAAGCTCGAGTTTTTCTTCTGTCCTGGAAGGGTCGTGCTCAGCTTCGAAACGAAGAGTCAAAATGATAAATTTTTGAATTGTCACAAAAATGTGCTTTGAATTGAAATATGTACATTTCTCATTCTCCACTCGATGGGTTTGAGTAAAAATTTCAGTATTGTTTTGTGGTAGCTCGGGCTCGTTCTTTGGGCTGCTCATGATTTGATTCTTCGGAAAAAACTGTAATTCATAAAGTGAAGCTGTGCAAGAGCTATTCTTTTAATAATTTTCAAGTTATTGTACGAAACAGACTCTCCACCGCGAAAGAATGAAAAATTCGCTCTTCCTCCACCGGGAAAAAAGTTCGGTTTTTATCAGCGAGATATCTTAATGCCTTTCTTTATCATCCTTTGAGAATTATTTACAGGATCGATAAGCCGCAGCTATAGTTTCGAGGATAAGGCAGCGCATCAAGGAGCGAGCGGGGCTTTTTCTCGTTTCGAATCGTCGCGATTAGGAGAGAGAAAGAGAGCTTTCTTAGCTGTCGGCCGACGCCATCAAGGACAAAAAGAGGAAATCGCGTGTGACCTATTAAATACAGTTAAACGCGGCGCTTTCTCTCACTGTCTCCGCCTCAACATCGATAAATTTGGAGGGAGTCCTAGAGGGGGTTGGCGGAGGGGAGGGGTGGAAGGGGCGAACATTTGAATTTCATGACGCCATTTGGCGGCGGTGAGAAGAGCGCGCGCGCAAGAAAAGCGGAAGGAAGAGAAACAGAGGCTCGGAAAAAGGGCTAGGAGAGAGAGAAAGAGTAGTAGCGGGGGGAGAAAAAAAGACGCTCAGCCGCGCGCGCTTCTACGGGGTAATATAAAATGTACGTTGGACGTGGGCGAGCGAGACGGAGAAGGCCAGCCTCTGGCCGTTGGCCAAAGCGCGCCTGAGTATACCGGGGTACCGCGGGCCAAGCGCAGCGACGGAGGCGAAAATTATTCTAGATATGAATTTACGGTCTGCACACGCTTTCTCTCTCTCTCTCACTCTCTGTCTACGTATACAGCTATAGAGCTACGCATAGGGGGGGATATAACGTACAGTCTGCACGACACCGGGAGGATAAGGAGAAGCTTGGAATGAAAGAAGTCGTTGCGCGCGCGCTCTGGAGATAAGGCAGGAGAGACGCGGTCGGACTTAATAAAGCCCGAAAGCTCGCTCGCTCGCTCTCTCTCTCTCTCTCTCTTCTTCCTCGTCGCTCGCTCGCTCGAGCGCCCTTTTCTCTAATTCCCTGTAACTCCACCTCTCTCTCTCTCTTACTCCTACTCACGGTGTATATCTTTCGTCTTTATCTACAACTACTCGCTTGTCCCCTCCCATTATACCCTCAGCCACAGCTTTTCTCACTAGCCGCGTTCTCCACTTTTCAATTCTGTTGTTCCGATGCGTCCCTGGTGTTCCGTAGCGGAGAGATGTCTTCACGTAAACAAGCAATGGATCTTAACTTTTTCCAAGGTATAGACGTGTACATACTTGTAAAACTGAAAATACGGCGCTACTTTCTGTTGCAAGCTCGAAACACCTCACAATCAGCCGTACTACACTGAGAAAACAGGTCTATTAATTTTTACTATACTGTCGAGTTCCTAGATTTTCAATAAAATTGACTAACACGTAAATTTTACCTTTCAGTACAGCAATTTTTATGGTTTTCACGCTATACGGCTGGGTTTATAGAAAGTATAGTAATTTTTATAGTCTGTACACTAATCTTTCATAGAACTGTTTTCTCAATGCACATCCGTACGCAAAAACAATTCCCTCGACCATCCCGTAATGAAACATATAGCTATACGCATGCAGCAGGCGAGTCCTCGTCTCGTGTTCTCCATTAGCAGCGCGGCTTCTACGAGGCACACGGCAGCGCGCGCGTCGTCGCTTTGGAAAGTGGAAAACCATCGCCCTCCACATAGTCGTCGGCATCGCGGCCATCCGGCCGCTGCAGCGCGTTCCCCGGTAGGCGAGCGGCGCCGTTAATGCCTATTATACGAGCCGGTGCGGCGCACAGCTCGCCCTCTTCCGCGTCTTGTCCCGAGCTCGTAAAGCCCTCACTTTCAGGCGCGAAAGAGAGCTTACGCGGACGAACGAGAGGCGAGCGACACGATTGCGCCCGCAGGATTCCTTCGCTCGTCGCTTCCCGCCCCGCACACGCGACGGGCCGACTTTGTTCGAATTTCATGGCAGGCTATCTTCCACTGCTCTCTCTCTCCCCGCACACTTTCTTTTTTATATATCTATTTGCTCCTTTCTCTTGTACGCTCGACACGCTCTCGCCGAGCTTCCGAAAAAGGCGCATCATCCCGTCGGAGCGCACTGCGCGCCCCTTTCCTCTCTCTCTCGGAGACGTGCATTATTCGAGAGAGAGAGCTGTCCGCTCCTCCGCGGATGTTAATTATGTTTGCGCAGCCTCCAATTATTTTTCTCCAGTCGAGCAGTAGCCCCGGCTTGGCTATAAGAATAAGACTTCTCTCGCAGCAGCAGCGGCGGCAGCAGCGCAACAAAAGGAGTCGAGCGCCGTGCAGAAAGAGCGGGGAGGAAGTCGGGCCGGCGCGGAATCTTTTGTGAAGTTCGCGGGAGGCTCGTCATTAAAAACATCAAAAGTTCCGAATCCCCAAGAATAATGCTCGCACGCACACACACGCGCGCGCGCGCTCCGAGATTTTTCCAGCCTCATTCTCGTGCTCTCCTTTAGCTGCGCTCGTTATATACGTATATCCTCCTTGTCTCTGTCTATATATGTATATACGCATAAGTATGTATATATATATATAAAGCTCCGTGCGAAAAGGGGCCGTGTGGGTGTGTGGGAGGCGAGCGAAACGAGAAAGAAGGACATCGCTCATGTGGAACGAAGTAAAAGGGAACTCATTAGGGAAATCTGCCGGGGTTAATTCCTTATCTCGCGCGGTTCTTTTTTTTCCTCCTACTCCTCCTCCTCTGCCTCACCCGCTCATCCGCCTCGGCAGTCTATTCACCGCGCGCGCGCCGCTCAGGGGAAGAGTGATTTTTAAGTTTAATCGTCCGAGAGCTTTCATCCTCACCCCCCTCCCGAGTTTAAGGACATTTTATTTTTGTTTGTTAAAACGGATTGTATTTAGAGCAGCACAGACCGCGCGTACGTATATAGCCGCGTATACCGCGAGTAAAAACAGCGGAGAGAAAAGGAGAGAGAGAGAGAGAGTCGATTTATTTCGCGGCGCACACATAAAGTTTTTTTATCCCGGTCGGCGCGCTCAAGCCCCATAACCGCAAATCCAATGCGCGCGCTTGTGTCTACTGATTTTCCGGCTTCGATGCGGTCGTTCGTTTTCTCCCGCGTTATATACCTCCTCTCGCGGCATCAGCGCGCCGAGAGAGAAAAGAGAGAGAGAGAGAGAGAGAGAGAAAACTGCGCGCTCTCTCGCGGGAGCTTGCGGAAAATGACGGGAACGCGTCGCTATTGCTGGATGGTCGAGACCGCGAGCGTTCTGCAACAACGCTCCCCTCGACGTTTTCGCTTGGGACGCGATATATATATATATATGTAGACACGCGTGCGACGCTCGCGACGCCTTTTCGAATGTAACGTTGCGCGCGTCTTTATATTCTCGGTGGAGAAAAAAAAAGCGAGGATGGCGTGTTTATGCCTTCGCTTTGGCTTGAATAAATTCTGAAGAGCGCAGCGCGATGCTATCTGCGCGCCTTTTAATGCCCTCGCGCCCGATATAGCCCCATGCGAGCGAGCACCTTTGCGTTATTTTACGCGCGTTTATTTCAATATAGCGGATAAGCTGTGGGTGTGTATGTGTGTGTACACTGCGCTTTCTTCCTCGAAGCGCAAGATTTGCGACGGGGGGGAATTTGAAGTTTCGGCGAAATTCGCCGCGGAAATATGTGTTTTCGAGGTATTGGATATATCTGATGGACTTTATATATCCAAGTTTTTGGGGGGTGAAAGTATGTTTTTGCGAATACCTGGTTTTATACAGCGGATATTAGAATTAGAAATATTAGAAAGTTGATTAGAGCGCATAAAACTTAAATTCTACCGTATACCGTGTACGTAATAATTACCTTTGACTTTTTTGTATTCTCTAACGAAAAACCGTTTGTTTCTCTGTTTCAGGTGAGACTCCTTCCACAGCCCATTATTAGACAACAACTCCCACGGCGCTCGCAATAAATCAGCCCCCCCCCCTCTCTCTCTCGGCCCCGTAAGTCCGCAGATAATATCACTTGAGTAACAATGCACGATCGGGCTCTTCTTCAGGCTCCGCGCAAAAATACTCGGAACAGCGCGGTGCGGGTCTCTCGCTCTCGCCCCGGAGCGCACGACAGCACCCTTACTTTTCCCTTCACACATGCGCGCGGTAGGATGAGGGAGGGATGTGTGTGAAGGTTGGGGGGTGGTGGGGGGGCTATATCTCGAAAATTTAATGAGTCATCGCCTCACTTTCCCGGAATCCAAAATTTGCGCCGCGGCGAGAATGTTAACGACTATACTCGGTAGTGCCCTCCCTCCCCCCCATCTCTAGACTCATTGTTATTTTCCTTGCAGCTCACGTGGAGGTGATCCCTTAAAAGCTCGTGTGTGTGTGTATAATGCTTGTATATCCGAGGCGAGGCAAAAGCGTCACTCGCGCCTTAAAGTATTGATAATCGATTATAGAAGCCGGGGGGTGGGGTTGGGGGGGGGGGGAGAGAAAGGTATAGAGCTTTCGCGGTTTATAATTAAAACACGGCATGTGTGCGCGCGCGCTCGCGCGTGAGAGAGAGAGAGAGAGAGAGGACGATACGTGTTGTATAAGCGCGGCGAGAGAGTCCCAGTAGCAACAGCAGCGGCAACGGCAGCCTAACATGCATAATAAATTTCGGAAGATAGCGGCGGAGCTCCTGGTAGCCATGGCAACGCTGTTCTCCGCACACCTACACGTATATATATACGTAATACGGCCCCGTAGGTGCGCGCGTCTATACGTGCGTCTTGGTGGTGCGCCATACACTAACGCTCCGCAGACACACACGCAAGCTATCTAAAAATTCTCGGAAGAGAGGGTGAGAGGACAAGTATATAGCGCGCCGTGCGGCAGCCGGTATTGCCCCCCTCGGAATAGTCTGCCGCGTGTCCGCGCGTGTATATGTATAAGGGTGCGTGGGTGTGTGCTCAGCCCGGCTGCGCGGGTGGGCTCGCGGGCTGTATTAGTATTCCCGTAACGTAAGGTGGGCCGGTTACGATCTCGCTTTCTGTCTCTCTCTCTCTCGTCGTCGCTTTGTGCGCGGCGCGGCGTTGCCCGAGTTACACTCCGTGTTTACGGCGCGGCCGCGGCGGCGGGGCTGTGCGTATATATCCGGCTTTTTCGCGGAATCGAGGGGGAGAACGTTGCATTTTCAGCGGCGGCGGCGGCGGGACAATAATGAAGGAGCCCCGTGCAGAGCACACCGCAGCGCGCAATTCTCGGGGTAGCTTTCTTTCTCTCGCGTCGCTCGACGCTCTTGCGCCACGTGCGAGCGACGACGCTTGTAGTTTTTGGCATGAGTCATTGCGCACTGGTCAGTGTAGCGCTGTCGGCGCGGCGGATATCGATTGCCTTGATTACTCTTGCAGTCCGGAGCGGTTGCAACCGAGCGGCGCTCTGAAAACTTTTGCGCCCGATGAGGCGCGCGATGCGCTTGCGGCATCGCTTTGTACACGTGCGCAGTGTACGGATATAGTACACGTTAGCCGTTGCACGCGCTAACGAGTCGCGTCCGAGAGCGATTTTTGTTCGCTCAATTATAACAAGTAGCTTCTTCCACCGCGGGTATATTTAATGTACTCTCGTGTACCACTCGAGGATACGTAGATTAAGCCGTCGAGTGTACGGGACGAGCTTGAATTTATAATCTGGAGAGCCGCGCGCGTGCACATCGCGCTGCGGCAAGCTTCGAGCGAGAGAGAGAGAAGAATAAAAAAACGAGTGTACACAGCTTGATGAGAAGAGCCCGAAGCTACGAAGCTACACGCGCAGAGCCCGATAGAGAGACAGAGGGAGAGAGGCGCCTCACTTTGCATATTAACTAGGGCCGCCGCCGCCGCCGCCGCTGCACCGACGAGCGGGCGGCGGCGGCGTCGGCGATGAACTCGATATATCGGTCGTCGTCTCTCGCTTTCGCACACGTCACTCATGAACTTCCAACCGCGCGGCATATGTCGGTGCAGCGAACGCCAGTCCCCAACGAGTGTCAAATCCACCCCTTTCCGATCTCCCCACGGAGATAGACTCGCTCGCTCGCTCTCTCTCTCTCTCGCCGACTATTTCGCCCGTGCGAGAGAGAGGGAGGGAGAGAGTGAGTGAGAGACATGGCAGGCATGACTATGCGTCGAACGCGCATATTTTTTTTCCTCGCTCGTAACCTGTGTGCAGACGCGGTGGGCGCTGCTGATGCGGTCGAGAAATTTCCGGCGAGGAAATCTTTTTAAAAGCGCCGCGCTTATAGGGGAGGGTTGGGGCTCGCGGAAATTTCAGGTTGATTTTCGGAAAAGGGGCAGCGCACGCACCTGTCGGGAGTCGATTTCTGTCGTTTATTACATTCTGTATATCATACAAGCAAGGTCAAGGGGAGGGGGGGACAAGCTTTCACTGTTTTCGCAAATCCAATCTTTGCTTTTGTTTAGAATACGTTACACGGGACCCATAGCGAGCAAAGTATAAAAAAAGTCCGAAGGCAAGGTGTGCGTGTGCTCCCATTCCGAAACCCAAGCGATTCTAAAAAAGATTTACTCGCACATTGTGCGATGTATACAAGCGACGCGCGACGCTTGTGGTCAGACGCACATCGCGCCTTATTAACAGTCGGACGGGAGACGCCAACCTAATGAACCTTGCATGATGGAGTGGCTGCGCCGGAAAAAATACGCGCCTTCGCTTGTGCTGCTGCTGCGGCTGCTGCTGTGTGTGTATGTGTGTGGGAAAAACAAATAAAGAACGAAAGAGAGCGAAAAAAGGCTTGGGTGACGGAGATTTATCGTCGCGCTCTACAGTAATCGAAGCGTGTGTGGATCGATCGATCGGATTCTTGCTCGGAGGTCTACGACAGTTTCGAGGATGACGCGATACTCGATTTTTTCTTGTTTTTTTCATTCCGCCTGCGCGATAGGGAGAGCGAGAGGGAGGAAGGGGGAGTCAAGCGCGGAAGTGGATAATTTGCGGCGGTGATTCATTTTCCTCTCGACGATCGTCTTGGCTTTGATGCATTGCGCGTGTGAATCAGCTGATCAGATGATTATTGATGATTGCGTAATGACAGCGCGTATCGCTTTATTCGCGCTCGAGTCTGTCGTATTGTTGAACTTTTCGCGGCGCTCGCGGTTTCCCCGCGAGAGCTGTATACACTCGAGAGACCTATATTATTGCGCGCGAGGCGATGTGTAATTAAGAATTTTCAAGATTGCGCGTATTTTTGGAATTTTGCGTGCGCTAGAAAATAAAATTCGAGCAGGATAAGCTGTAATTTATAGCTCGAGAATCCGAGAGAATGCGCAATTACGTGCGACTGGTATTGTTTAGCTATAAGTACCGAGGCGGCACATATCAGCGCCAAGGGAGTGCATCGAATCGCAGCAGTAGCTTTGCTCCAAAGTATCTCGGAAATAACGTCGTCGTCGTCGTCGTCGTTCCGTGATTCCCTCCAGCAGTATAGTTGCAGCAGTCCCTCGCTCTCGACGTACGATCGCGTAGCTCTGGGTTTCGATTGTATAGCCGAGCGTAAGGACGATAACGATTCTCGTCTACACAGTCGTCGTCGTCGTCGTCGTCGGCGGCGGCGTCGTGTGTCCCTCTTCGATTTTCCATTTTCCGCGGGGCAGAGAGCGAGACGCCGAGGCGGATTTTCGATTTTCCCATCCTCGCACGCGACGACGACGACGAGAGCGAAAGAGGAAAAAATAGCCCGCCGGGAGAGAAACCTGCCGCACGCGGGCGCGCAATGACACACCCTGGACCATTGCGTCTACTTATTCCGTCCATACGTGTACGCATATGTATTTATATAGGGGGGGTTGGAGGGGAGGGGGAGGATATATACGTGGGATGAAACAGCCCCGAGATCGTTATTGCCCCTCGTCCTCGTCCATTCTGACCTCCGTGAGATAGGCGAGAGAAAGAGTGAGACCGAGAGGGAGAGAGGGAGAGAGAGAGAGAGAGAGAAAAAGCTCGTATCGGTCCGCGCACGACGACGAATTTTCTCAAGTACGTGCTACCGGGTGATTCCCGAAACGCGTTCCATTACGCTTCTTTTCTCGGGCGACACACACACACACACATACACACACACACACACACACATACAGACACGGAGACACGTAGCGGGAGCTTCGTCTTTCTCGGCGCAGTAGTTCTACGGACGATAGAACATCGATATAAACCTCTCGTTTCGCCGGTAGCAGCTCCTTTTCTTCCTGTATTTGGCGAGAGCGAGAGAGAGAAAGGGACTGGGCTTTCCGTTCTCTCGTCGGTCGCTGCTGCTTCTGGTCCGAGAGCCAGACCGAGAGAGAGAGAGAGAGAGAGAGAGAGAGAGTAAGGGAGGGAATGATTTCCCGGCTTCTCTGTCGTTCCTTCTCCTTCGCTCTCTGGATGCCTCAAGATTGCCGCCTTTTTCTCGCTCCCGCTCATTCTCCTTCGACGGAATAATAGTGAACTCGTGGCGCGGAGAGTTTTTCTTTAGGACACACGCCAGTTTTCAATCTCACTGCAGCCACGCGCGCGCGGATACATTCCGAGATATATATACTCCGAGACGCGCGGGATATAGATATGTATGTACGTGATTGTTTTTCGATGCCGAATTTTGTTAGCGAGCCGAATGATCGGGATTATTGCGAATCAATGCTGGGAGAGATTTTTAAAAAATTTTGAAAATGCTGTTGTAGAATTAGGGAATGAGCTCAGGTTCTACTTGATGAGTTTCAGTGCACAGAGCATTAATTTTATTTATCAAGATTATTAATGACGCTTTTTGTGAGACACATACAAAAATTTGTTTTATTTAACCATATGAAAGAGCATAGTTTCTTCGAGATACGCGAATCCCGAGAATAGAATCTAAAATTGTGAAATAATTATTTTCCTAGGAGACATGGTACTGAAATAGAAGGTTTCGAATCAAATTTAGATTTTATACTTATGAGTTTTACGTACAAGCATTTTATCCTTTTACAACTTTTTACACACGATCCGTACACACACGAAAACTCGTAAAATTAGTTTAAAAGAAAAAAGCCGAGCGTACCAATGAGTTGGCGAAGCCCTTCCTTTTTTTTCATGCATATATAATTTTTTTAACGAGCTGAACATTGAAAGGGCAGAGGAGAGAGAGGGAGAGAGGAAAAGCTCGTTTGCGCAAAGCGTTTTAAATTTTCGCGCAATTCAAAACAGAGAGCCCACGCGCGCGCCCAGCGTATATATATATATATATGTATATAGATGTAAGCGCGCTCATTGTGCGACTTTGCGAATGCTGCGCGTTGGAACTTTTGAAAAAGAAGGCGCGCGCCGCGCGGGCTCGTTTTCCTACAACTGCGTTGAAATTGCGAGAAACAATTAGCCAAGTGGGACTATTCAAGGCAATTAGGACTATCATAATAGCCTCGATTCACGAGACGCCGAGCGTTTTTTCCGGAACTCCGCTCTCGAGCCCTCCTCTCAAAACAGAGATGGAGAAAGGGAGAGAGAGAGAGAGAGAGAGAGAGAGAGAGAGAAGGACGAGAAAAAAAGAAATACACGAGAGCTACGCGCAGCGGATAGCTATATACACACGCGGCGAGCGAAACAAAAACTATCATCATCATCAGGATGGCCCGAGCAACGGCAAACATTTTTACTACTGCCCCGGCGCGCCGATCTAAACCGAAAAACATCACTTCCGGTCAGCTTTTTACGAGCGACAGAACCGAACGCTCGCGCCGCGGGGCGAGAAGCATTGCGCGCTCGCGACGTATACAGATGCTATGCGTATACGCGCGTGTATGTTTATATATATACCACACGTGCATACGCGTATGTGCGGACAGGGAAAGGCCGTGCGGCAAAAATAAGCGTCGATGTACACACGCACAGGTGCTTTACTACCTCTAATGAAAGGGTTACGGGCGATCGGTAGTAATTTTGCGCGCGCAGCTCCACTCGAACGTATACACATATATATTTATACACGCGATATACATTGGACATACGGGAATCCCGCGCTTTACGCGAACGTAAAAATCGCTTAATCATTAAAAGCCGTAATGTCTCCTGAGCTTCGAGCTGCGCTCGGAGTTGTACGTCTCTCTTTCTCTTTCTGCGTGTACCCCCCCCCCCCCTTCCCCTTCTCCCCCGTATATCTCCATATTCATGCCGCGCTTTCGCATACTCGCAAGACTAAGCGGACGAGGCGAAATAAAAGTGGAGCGCTACTGCGAAGAGCGAAAAGCCAAGAGCGAGAGCGAGAGCGAAGAGAGAGAGAGAAATATAAAAGGCTGTACAGAGAATGCTTTGTAATAAGGGAGATGGCGCGGATGCTGGAAACTTGTTTTTCTTCGGCGAGCGAGCTTCTTCCTTTCTCTCTCTCCTTCTCTCATTTTTTTTTCCTGAAAAATTATTTCGGAGAGAAAAATACGCAGCGCGCGGGGAGAGATTTACGCGGCTGCGCACGCGATTTTTTCGCCTCTCTCTCTCTCTCTCTTTTTTTTCGAGTTTGATTGTTGAACACGCCAGCAGCGCCGCGCGGAGAATAATATTTTCGTATGCGCGCGCGTTCGGTGCTCTCTCGTTCTCTCTATCCCTCTCACCCGGGTTATGATAAAAACTAGGGGGACTCTGATGCCTCTTCCCCCTCCCCCCGCCCCTTGCTCTCGAATATATATCCGCAGTAGCGATATTATATATTTTTCACGAAGCTAACAGCCGTCAATAATAAAGCAGCGTCTTCTCTTTCCGGTTCTGCTGCTGCTCTCTCTCTCTCTCTCGCTCGCGCGTCCGTATATTAAAACGTGATTGATGTGCGCGCTCGGCTGTACGCCGTGTCCGCCTATATTCATTCGACGTTTGCATTCGGCCAGTCGATACGCAAAAAAATAACGCTAAAATTTGAGGAAAACGCGATCAGCGAGCGTGGACATGACAAACCATAAATTTCCTCTTTTATTTGAGAGCAGAGGAGAGGGAGAGAAAGAGAGAGAGAGAGAGAGAGAGAGAGAGAAGGTCAGAACTCGCCGTCGTGATTTATTATAGCTCGAGGCCGTCCCATTCGATCGGAATTATGTGCTGCACGCGGTAACCGCAATTCGCCCGAGAGAGAGGGGGGGGGGGAGGGAGGGAGGGAAAGAGAGCGAGAGGAAATGAAAAGAGAAAGAGTGATATGGCTCGTCTACTCTTTTTCGACAGAATTTCATTTCGCCCCTAAGCGGCGAAATAAGCGCGCAGTCCGCAGCCGGTAATTCGCCTGCGCATAGTTGGCAGTTTTTTTTTCTTCCGCGTATACGCGTATTTACTGTATTATCTCGCTTTCTCCGCTCACTTTTACTCTTTTCGCGCGCGCAAGGGTTGAAATAGCCGCTGCTGCAGTGTTGAGGGGGAGAGCCGTCGGTATACGGCAGCGGTAGCGTGTACGCGCGTGAATGAATCATTGGGACGCGCGATTCTCCCCCCCCCCCCCGTATCGACGCCTCCTTTTGTTTATCTGCTTTTCCGGAATTATTGAAGAAATAATTTATTAGCGCTGCTCTGCCCGGCTCTTGCTGCCGACGACTGCCTGATTTACGGTGACTTTTTTTTTTGGAGAATACATCACGTATATTTTCGCTGCATTATGTTTGATGTTGATGCTTTCGAGAAAAAAAGAATAAACGTGCGTGGACACTCGTGATAAAAATGGTCGCCAAGTGTTCGATAGTCGTAGGCCTAAATAATTACATTTGGACACGGTATTTGATCGATTTATTACGAAAAAAAGCTTTGTACTAATTATCGCCAAGTTTTTAGAGATCACTAGAATTTTAGCTAGAAATAGAACCAGAAATATTTCAAGCGGTATAAATTTATCGACCAAAAAATACGCTGCAGAAATTGCCCAATCGCGCATAGTATAGCACGAATTATCCGCAAGCATATAAACCGCCAATCGGTCATTCGGCAGTTGAGGTTGGTTTATATTTTCCAGCGGGGGCAAAACATAAAATTAATTTCCGTGATTGCGAAGTTGGCCTTAGCGATGGAAACGGTGCTAATGGCGTGGCACCGTTATGCAAATGCAATTTCTATGAACAAAAGCCGAGTACGAGTCGCGGCCGTACTTAATAATGCCATAATTAGGTTTGTAAATTGTACTCCGCGCAGTGTGTCCCGAAAGCAAAAAAGAGTCGAGCATAGCGCGAGAGGGAGAGAGAAAGAGAGACACAGACTGCAATAATAAAAACTCGGGAAACGCAGCTATAAAAACACTTGATGCAGCCGGCTGCAGTATCTGTAACAATTTGCATAATTTTACGCGCTATTGCAGTTCATTACCATCAATTACCACTATTTCCGACACGTATCCCTCATAAACAAGCCAGAAATTACGCTCAATCAATGAAGTGCATAACACACAATCGTATTACAGTGAATATAATCGTGCACGAATTTTTTCTTCGACGCGAGCTTACACGCGCGCACTCCGACTATCGCGTGTTTTCGCGTTTTTCGCGACGAAGAGAGAAAGAGAGAAAACGAAAGGAGCAGAGAAAGAAAACTCTCGCTCACTCTCGCTTTCGCACCGCATATTTGCACGCTCGGGCGCAGCGGGGGCCTCATTACGTACGTCGAAAGAAAATAAAAGAAAAAACAAAACACACGCGAAAGCTTATCGCGGCATTTCGATCTCCTCTACGCTGCGGCAGTCATGCACTCAACGATAATTACGCACAATTAGAGGGTCGGAGAGAGAGAGAGATAAGTAAAGGGTGGCACGCCGGGGCTCGCCGTAAGACGAGGCTATAGAGAAGCCCATACGGAGGGAAGAAGGGATGGACAGTTTATTCACGGGGCAACTTTTGTCTACCCCCGCGACTTTATGAAGCAATAAAAGCTGCCGGTCGTACGTTCTTCGACTGGGACCGTATACGTGTGTGCGTTTCTTTCTCGCTTCTCGCGTTTTTAGCGGAAAACCTCGTGAGAATTGACGAGTTGATAATGAACGTACGAGGATTTTGCTACCAGCTGAAAATTCAACTGCTGTTTATCTTTTGCGCAATAATGTAATGGAAAACCTTGTACTATCGTCAAAATGTTTAACAACGTACAGTAGTCCGTCCAATTCCACCGAAGAGCCAACTCGATACATTTAATTTTTCCATTCGCCGAGCACACGACGCGAATCCAGCAGGCGTCATCGTTATTGCACCCGAGACAAATTCTTTCACTTCCCCCCCCTATACACAGCGTTCTACCCAGTGAGCAGTGCATCGACTCAATAGGAAAGCGCCACGCAGGCCCATGGCTGCAGCGATAAATCAGCCCGGGGGATGCCTCCTCAGTCATCAATGTGCACACAGCATTCGCGCCATTGATTCTAATTATTGTCTTCTTTCCCCCTCCCGCCCCTCACACTCTCTCCCTCCCTCTACTCCGCCGTATACATGTATATACCGCGTCAAAGGCCCTATGCTGCAAAGTTTTCAGCGCTCGCACATGCGAATATCTTGGCCGAGCAGAGGCGGCGCACAAACACAGAGAGAGAGAGAGACGCGGTATCAGCGCCGACCATACGCTCTCTCGCTCTTGCGCAAAGTCGCATCCCCCCACCGCTCATTGGCTCACATCTCATTTCTGTCCGTCTGTCTCTCTCTCTCGTTTTCCCGCTGGAGAGCACCGCGCGCGCGCCAGGACGACTTGGAGGAAACTTGTGGTAACGACGGGCCCGACTGGAATTGCCTCTTTGAATTCATCCCACCCCATGCTCTCTTCGTCTGAAAAGACGCCCAATTCTAGCCTGATGCGCGCGAGATGATGTGCTTTCCACCCGTGGCTATGGATATATACAGACACGACGCTGGTGTGTGGCATCAGCCCTCCACCTCCTCGTCGTCCCAGTATCTCGAGCTCTTTCGGCTGGGCTGCGGTATTATCCCCTTGTGAAATCGTCATTGGGAATTTCGCGACTTATACACGCGGTACACGTTATATAGCCGAGGCGATAAAGGCAGATACGGCGCTTAAATACGCGCGAGTCGATGCTGCGCTGCTAAGCGAGATAATGAATTTGCGCGCGGACGAAGCTTATCTCCGCGGAGATCGATGTACAGCTTGGTAGCCGCAAAATTTTTTAATTAGCGGCCGGCCAGATGTAGGAAAACGCTTCCTGCTGGCGCAACAGCAGCCTAAGACTATAATTAAAAGTAAATAATCACTGCGAGCGTTTCCCTCCTCGAATCGAGTCTCTCTCTCTATCTCTCGCCGCTCTCTCGTTTCTTCTTTGCGCGATGCGCTGCAGCAAAGGAATCCTTTATTTGCGGCTCTTCAAACGAAAGCTCGCGCGCGCTCTACCTCGGCCGATCGGTCCGAAAGAAATAATTAAAACCCGTTGGCGGGTGCGGAAAAGGGACGCGAGAGAGAACAAGCGCGGTGAAGCTCCGCGCGGTGCGTAGCTGTTCTTTTGCTAATTGTAAAAAAGGAACGGCGAGCGAGGGGGAGCGCGCACGATTCGCGCGCCTCGAGTTCAAATATTTGCTAAGCGAAGATTTCACGCGCGTATACGCGTTTTTTTTTGCGACTGCGGCGCGGGGAAGAAACTCGCGTTGGATTTCCTCCGGAGCGGAGGAGAGGAGGAATCGACTACTCGCTGTTTGTTTTGACTGATTGATTGATTCTCGTTTTTATGCGCCGCGGCTTTTTGCCGCTATTCATTCGATTGTTCTCCTCTCTCTCTCTCTCTCTCCCGCGATATATATCTTTGATAGCGAGAACGAGAGAATGATTAACGAGCTTCTGTGTTTGCTCGGCTGAAAAAGCAATGAGAGCGGGTTACGCATGCGAAATTCAAAAAACGATTCCTCTACACCTCGGCTATACATGCATCTCTATTTCTATGGCTTTAAAAGAATTAGTAACGACCAAGTCGGGAGTTATCGTCGAAATTTTGTTATCGATTGAACGCCTACACGCTACTTCGACGTCCGACCACGTGCCTGTAATGTCCTAAGTTGACTCATCAAATTAAATCCACTTTTCCAGGTTTTTTCATTACGTAATAACGTCATGAGTTCACTATACATTTTTCGTCCTATATTACCAGCTGCCCCCGTAAGTTACCACAGCAATTCGATATTCACGCTTCATTCGCTGAGGCCACTGATATATATATAACGGCTTGAAAAAGCCTAATCCATTTAATGATTACTTGACGAATATTTTCCCTTCCCCCTCCGACTCTCTTTAAACCCTCGACGAGCGAGAAAGAGGGGCTGGAGGGGGGATTGGGGGCGAGAGTCGACGTTTCTTCCGAGGGGCTGAACTGCAGCTTATCTCGAAGAGGCACTTGTCGGCGTATGTGTGTGTGTGTGCGCAAAGCCGAAAGACAAACAAAGCCACTTTGATCAAGCGACAAAGAGCAGCAGTGCGCCGCGCGACAACCCTTTCCCCCCTCGCATTACCACCCCTCCCAAAGGATGTGTTCTTGGCAAGACCCTTTGACCTCACGGTCCGTCAAGCTAAATAATAATTAAGCCCAGGATGTCACATACCTTTCGATCTGGCGCCTCATCACCCCCTCCCTCCGCCCCCCAATTCTCTTGTTATTCCCAGCGAATAACACTCTGTCCTTGTCACCATAATTTATCTGCGAAAGTTCGGGATCTGCGATGATTCATGAGGCAAACGATAATGTTTAAGATTTTTATTTAAAATATAAGTATGCTGGGAATAATAAATGAATAAGCTAGTTCACGACTAAAATAAAACTTCAGCTTACGTCTAAATAATCTGAAAATGGACCCTACGGTCCGATCGAACAATGCACGTCATTACACAGATAAAAATCTGCAAACCCTAACATTACATCGTGTGCGCAACAATGATAGAACGATAAAGCGACCAATACGCTGTTAGGGTCATATATGCGACAAGGACGTAATTCGATTGGGAATCAAGGTGGTGTTCAACAACCGTTCGAGAGGGGTATACTTAAAAAGAATTTCGAAAATGATTGCCACCTATAAGCGTGCAGGAAAGTTTTTCAGCACTTTTACACGCAATTTCTGCATCACGTAATGAATATGCAAGGCGTGTGATATTAACTCAATTACCGGTCGTCGACATGGAAAACTGTTGCTGATCACGACAAGCCAGAAAGTACCGACGCCGACGACAAGTCTACTCAAAGGGGTGAATTAATTAATGCGACTGACTCGACGCCCACCTCATCCGGACAACAAAGCCACACCGTTCTCTCTCACTCTCTCGCGGACGGAACGGTCTAAACAAGACGCTTCGCGTTATTTTTCCCTCATCTCGACCCCCCCCCCCCCTACGGACTCCCCGCAGCAGCTAGACTTTCTCTTTTTCAGCTCGTAAACTCTCGATTCGATGAAGCGAGGCATACATTATTCAACTCTCCGTCTCTCTCTCCCGTAGGTATGTACATATATATATATAGAGAGAGACACAGGCGGCGGCTCTTCCGCGATAACGTCATAACTTTATAGAGAGTAGGGGGGGTTGGGGGGGTTGTGTAACGTTTGGCGCTTAGCGCCTGCGACAATAAGCTCTCGCGCCGGCGACGCTTCTTTCTCCAAACTCTCGGGACCGTAATGAATTTCGTTAGTTGTCTCTCGCGCGCCGCTCAGCTCGCTCGCTCGCTCCACGGAACTTTATGCAATATTGCGCCGCGCGTAGATAATTTCCGCTATATGGCGCGAGCACAAGAGGCGACTGTATACATATATATGTGAGCTGCGCGCGCGCGTGTAAAGGCTTTTACGCGCTGGAAAATTTGAATAAATTCGTTTTCGGCGGAACTTTCGAGAGGAAGGGGGGTGAAAGCTTTTTCTCTTTCTCTCTCTCTCTCTGTCTCTCTCTCTCTCTCTCTCTCTCTCTCACTCTCGCTCTCGTCCGCGCAACTCGCGCAACTCGAGAGGCTAATTTTGACGTATAGCAATCGCCCGATGTGTAATTACTCCCTCGAGAAGTGTCGTAAATATACTCGGAGGCCTAAGCACGTATAGCCTCAAATGTACAGATCGACGGAATTCATTCATCATACTTAACGTCGGCAATTACGCATGAAAATAGGAGAGACAGAGAGAGAGAGAGAGAGAGGGGGGGGGAAGTACGCAACTAACCTGCGCCACGGCAGGCAGAGCCGGAAATAAAACAAAATTGCGCACACGCGACTCGAAAGAAAAGCTCTGGCTGTATACGCACTCGGGAAAATAAAACAGCAACACGCGGGAAAGGACGTCGCGCGCGCTCGAGTTTAATGGAAATTTTCGTAGGGATTTTCTCTCTCTCTCTCTCTCTCTCTCTCTCTCTCTCTTACTCTCCTCAGGTATAATATGAGAGCCGGAAATTCACGCGGAATATCCCTTCCACTCTCTCTCTTTCTCTCGCTCGAGCTGCTGGCGCCGATGTAGTCGAGAAAAAGGCCGAGGGATGTGCTCAAAGTATATACCGCGCCGCCGCGGCTAAGCAAAGAGAGCCCGAGGCCATGGTATTCCGGACGAACGACCGTTTTTATTTCTAATTGCATCTCAAGATAATGCAACGCTATCTCCGCGCGGCGCGTGTATCCTCTAAAGTCGCTCTGGAATTACACGGGGACGAAAACGAGCTGGGATTCGCGCGCGCGCGCGAGAGAGAGAGACTTCTTTCCAGCTTGATTAATTTTTTTTTCCGCGGAAGATCTGATACGGCGTCGGAATTACCATTGAAGCTCGCGTCGACGATGTTAATACTCGCAATATTATCGTCGGAGGATTAGAGAGAACCTGGAAATATCCCGGCTGATATAGAAAATAGTTGGGATCGTCGTCGTATAAGAGTGATCTGGATTTATACCGGGATACTGTAATACTTATACTTCGCAATAGCATGGTATGCATGATCAGCTTTAAGCGTATAACAAATGAAGAAATTTTCTATTCTTAGTGAAGATATTGTATACTTAGCATATGCACTGTTATGTAATAATGAAATTTGAATTATTCAGATGAAGATGGAACTTCAGAACTTCATAATTACGCGACTACAAGAAATTTAAACGAGTACAAATCCATCAGCGTGCAGAATTTCTATGCGAGTTTTCTTTATCTCCCTTTATACGTGGAATAAATGCATCTACGTAATTGACAAACTTTCGCTAACTTTTCATACTACCATTCTTTAACAAAAGATCCTCGAAACACTATTTTCCTCGGGTTCCGCAGCTGTCTTACAAAGCGACATATTTTTCCAGCCACACGACGAATACATTATTCTATTATAAACATCTCCACCAGACGCCTCTGCAGGCGTCGTCAGTACAACTGCCCAAAACACTCAATATATACACCAGCAGCCAAGTGAAATATCCAAGGTCGGCGGATGTCGGTTTAGTCGCTACTGCTGCTGCCGTCGCACAGCGAAATTGCATAATAGCGATTCGGTCACGGGGGGGCGGGGGAGGAGGGATAAAGCCGCGCGGCGCTGCAAGGAGAAGAAGCGCGCTGGAAACCGCACTAATTCTAAGCCCCGCGCCGGACACGAGATTTAATGCGATTAGCCGCGCGCTCGCGCTCTCGGGGCAAAAGTGCGATAGCGTCCGTACATGCAGCGAGAGCTGGTCGCGCGCGAATTTTCGAGACTCTCTGCCCTAATGGTCGCCGGCTGGAGGAGGGTATATATATACACGCGGCCGGCTGCAGCGCGACAATTTCCGCGAATTTCGCCGGAGCAGAGCTGTCGCTAACCTGTTGCGAAATTATGCGGCTGCGCGATATTTCCCCGGGATTTCGTCCCCGCCGGCGCGCACCTCCGCTCGACCGTATTACCGTCGAGGGGAGCATACATCTCGAGATTAGCCGGCAACACACTTTTACCCCCCCCCCCGAAACTTTCGACGCGCCGCTGGTGTATACGGTATAGGGGACGTACTGCGATTCTCGCGCCTGTCTCTCTTTTTTTCTCGGTGTATAACGAACGAAAATTGGGCAGGGCGTGTACGCATCGATTCCCATTAGCGTACAGCGACGACGATGTCCCAAATAACCAGCCGCCGTATGAAATTCGCCTTTTGCGGCGATTTTCCCATTCAGCGTCCGAACAATGGGGACTGCACTTGGGAAGTACGGCGGCGGCGGCGGCGGCGGCGAAAGGAAGAAACGAAAGTAGGAGAGAATCAAGTTGAAGGACTCATTGTGTGCGGAGCTGGAATGAGACGTGGTGGCAAGAGGTGGAGAAAGAGAGAGAGAGAGTCCGCGAAAAATGAGCCGCGCATTTATTCCGTCCTTTATGAACCGGTGGGCGAGTAGTAGCAGTAGTAGTCGAGCTTTCTTTCCATTTTCTTGCTTCTCCCGTTGTTTTGTTTTCTTCTCCACCGCGGCGGTGTGCACAGAAGCGACGGGAGGAAACGCTTTGATCAATCTGAATGAGAATCTCGACCGCGGGATTTATGCTTCTCGAGATTAGTCGTCGCCGCACGCGCGTCAGAGCTTAACGGTTAAAAAGCGCGCCGCGCGCAAGAGAGAGAGAGAGAGAGAGAGAGAGAAAGGGAGACGAAAGCGCTCGATTTCGCCGAGTACAAACACGCGCACACATACACAGAGCGAGGGGTTGAAAGCTCGTAAACATTCTCGTCCTCGTCGTCCTCGTCGTCGTCGTCGTCGTCGTCGGGTAGTAGCAGCGCATAAAGCAGCAAGCTCTATGCGAACTAACGTAATTTTTCTCACTTTGCAACTTGCCTCATAAATTATCTCCTTCGAGTGTGTGTGTGTGTGCGCGTGTGTGTGTGTGTGACGTCGTCGCTCGCCCTTTTCTTTCGCGCGCTTTCCTCTCTCTCTCTCTCCCCTGCGCTGCAGCCGTGATTTCCGTACTTACACTGCTCGCGCGCGCGCGCGCGCGTGTGTGTGTGTGTGTGTGTGTGTGTGTACCCCGTTGGAGGGTAATATGAACGAGTCTCGTGCTACGTTACAATTTCCCGGGAGCGAAAGTCGTCGTCCTCCTCTCTTTCTTTCTCTCTTCTCTCTCTCTCTCTCTCTCTCTCTCTCTCTCTCTCTCGAGAGAGAGAGAGAGGAGATATTACCATCTTCTCTCTCCTCGGCTCTCCTGCTCTTACGCACGGCGGCGGCGGGCTTGCGCGAGAGACTCCTCTATTTTTAAGGCACCTAAATTTCGAGGCTCTTCCACCTCGGCTGGATAATCGTGAGGTAGCTTTGGGAAAGTTCAGAGAGAGAGAGAGAGAGAGAGAGAGAGAGAGAGAGAGACGAGTAGTACGAGGAGGACGTAGCCAGTTCGCAGCTACTATCCCTCTACCCTTTATACCAACTTAAAGTACGACGGCTTTCTCTCTCTCTCTCTCTCTCCACTGGATTATTACAGCGGGCGAAATTTCCGAATTCCCGCGCGGGAAAAGTCCAGCCGAGATTTCTCTCTCTATCTCTCTCGTCCGAAAGAATAATAATACGCCCGTGTTATTTCGTCATCTCATCGGTATATAGCCGCGGCGCAACACAACGGATTAATTTCCGAGCTCTCTCGCCTCTCTCTCTCTCGGTCTCTCGACCTCTCAGCGGCAGAAGCGCGACACGGACTTGGCCCAGGACCTTCTGGCATTCCCAAAGGTTAATTTGCGAATTCGAGTCCTCTAATTCGTTGAATAGATTCGGGGGGGAAGAAGAGAGAGAGAGAAGAGGGGGGAGGGGGGATCGAGCTGTGTGACGTCATCTGCCCCGGCAAACTACCAGCGGAGCCAAGACAATCGTCGTCGGGCTTAAGACGCTCGGATTAAGGGGACAATGGTTCGTTCGGGACTGTCTCTACAGCTCGAGAAACACGCGGCGTTCTGAAAGATAGGACGGCGACGACCACATAAAGGAGATGGTATCCGGCAGCCGCGCGGTAGCAGCAGCGTTGTGTGTATTGACTGTACTGCGCGTCGGCTCCTTATTCGACCAGTATAGAAGAGGGGAGAGAGGAAGGTCGTCAAAACTGAGGTTATAGAGATCGGAGGAACTCTCCTCTGTATTACTGAGCGAGAATATTGTGGTGTGCAAGAGAGCGAGAGAGAGAGAGAGACGGAGTTTGACGCCGGAGATGAAAATAATCAGGATAATGGTCGTCGTCGATGCCGCGTCGTCGACAAAAGCCCGAGAGTCTCGAGGATAATTAGCCCAGTGTCTTCTGAATTTATGGATGACGTTATGAGCGAACGATAAAGAGAGAGAGAGACTTGTTTCACGATCACGCACTCGTTTAACGAGGACGCGACGCGTCGACGGTGCTCTCGTACCTGACCCCGGACACGAGCATATAAGTATATCTAGATATATGTATCATCTAAAACATAATGCCACCTTTCCAAACGATATGCATGAGTAAATATTAGACACAAAAGCGCATCGTATATCTACCCAGGATGATCTAGTTACCTGCTTTGTATTCAATTTACAGCCCACATGAGTATCCGTATACGCTATAGTAATCATACGATATCTCGAGATTTTAAAGATACACCCGAATACCGACGACTGCGCGTCGCGCCAGCAGATGCGGTCAATTAGCGACTGCGGGACGACGAGGCGTATCCTTAAATTTCGGGACTGTAAGGTCGGCAATTAAACGGGCACTGCGACGGCGGGGGGCATATAAAATTACGAGCATCGAGAGGAAGCTGCTGCTGCTGCTACTGCAGCCGCCTCCCGACAAAGTCGTAGAAAGACTGGCTTTCTCTGAGCGTCGTCGAGCCCAGAAGACGGAGAGCGCGATAGCGAGAGAGATATCAGAAGCGCCGGCGCGTCGAGGAGACTAATGGAGAGTGTAAGGTTGACGCGCTTGCGGTTACGCGCCTCGCGCAATCTCCGTGTGGCCGGGCCGGAGAGGTGAGCGTTAGAGTAACCGGATATGACGTCATCAGCGCGCTGAGTCTCCGAGCCCTTTGCTCCCCCCCCCCCTCCCTTCCGCCCGCCCCTTTGTTAGCTCCGTCTCGCGGAGCTTTTCTAGTGTGAGAAGAGTAAGAGAGAGATAGAGGGAGAATGAGCAGACCTAGGAATCCCATCAAGAAGTTCGGGAGGGGTCCGACCGCTTCGGTTAATAATGCCGTCGAGTCGCCTCCTCTCGAGGATCCCTCTCCTCCCAGTGAGTTCTAGGTCACGGCGATGCCGCCTCGCGGTTAGGACTTGCGCCGAGCTGGAGGAATCTCCTCCTCGTCGCTCGAGCTATTATGAAGTCGTGGATTGCTAATGATCATCTTCGGGGGCTGTGTAGCCTGGGCTTATACGGCTTGGGATTGGCGCAACGATCGCTCGCTCGGAGAGAGAGATAACGCGCGCGACGATCGTCTGTGCGGGGTCAGAAAAAATTTCGTACACTGTGTGCAGTGTTATGGCGCTCCTGGAGCTGCGGCAGAAGTTCGGAGCCCAGAGCGACTGTCTTGGAGAACTGTGACGCTGAGCAAATAGGGATCGAAAGCTCATATTACTTGGAAATGAGTTGGAGGGTATTACAGGGATGGCTGACTGTTTAGTCAGGTATATCATTGTGCTATGGCTGGTGTATATGTACCTTGCTCGACACTGGATTTACAGATTCTTTTTTTCTTCGGAATACATTTCCTTCCACGCATGGTATTTACATACAAGAGTTTTGATTATTCTGTTAGGTAATAATAAAAGCTATTTATTTCATAATTTCACAGGATATCCGCGGTAGTCTGCAAATAGTAAATATCTATCGTATTTTTGTGGACGTATCGTATTCTATATTTTGTTGAAATCATATAAATTTTTGTAATCATTATTTTTCCAAATATTATTTTGAATAATATATAGAGTTTTGAGAAACCAATTTAGAAATATTTTATTTTGTGTGAAAGTGCATATCCCTCTGCCCGCTGCGTTGAATACGCACGCGGTATTATACATCACGTATATTTTGCATCGACACTGATCGACGAGTGAATAGAAGTAATTCTTATTCGCATCGAAACTTTCGAGATTTCATCAATGGAAAAGGGGCGAGTGAAAGTTGAGCAGAAAATTTAGTTTACACAGCTCGAAGATGTTCTCCCAGTAGATTTTTCTCCCTCTCCGCGCGCCGCGGCCTCATCCTAGACCAATAAAAACTCGGCGCAAGTACAAAGTTCCTCCTGCGCTAATAGAGCTCGCGGAAAGTTTTCGCAGCGCGCGCTCTCGGCGCTGCCCTTGCTGTGTTTGCGAATTAAGGATATTGAACGGGGAATCGAGGAGAGAATCGCTTTCCCACCCGCGCGCTCGCGTGAGAGAGAGAGAACGAGAGTGATCGATTATCCGCGCGGTGAAACTCAATTGACGGTGTATTAAAATAATTGCGATCAATGAGGCGATCGCCGCCGCAGCCGCCAAGTGTGTCCTTGTCGATCCGTAATGAGCTCGGTATATAATGAACCGTTATTACGACGCCGAGAGAGAGATGACGAAGACGCGCGAAACAGTGTTTCTTACACACATCTCTCGCGAGAGCCGTGTTGATGATCGTATTATCGGTAATTGTCCGTAATTCTGTAATTTTCATCAATTCCAATGAGAAAATGCGGCGTTTTCCTCTTACGCGCGCGCGCGCACACGACGACGTGCTCGGCCGCACTGCACAAGTGAAAGAGGTCGAGCTTGGTCAGACGCAGAGCCGCTGCCGCAACGCGTAGAAACACACCATTGCAGGTTTTGCAATCGTCATCGTGTATTTATACGCAAAGTTGGAAAGCTTAATTACCACGAGATCCAGCGGAGCTTGCAAGCGTATCAGCTTTCCGCCTCTCTCTCTCACTCTCGAGAGAGAGAGGAATGTCCCGGGCGCCAAAAGTTTTATGTCTTCTGCTGATACACGCCATCATCGGCATATCGTCCGGGACGATCTATTACGGCGCGAGGAAAATCCCGAGGATGAGGGAGAGAAAGAGAGAGAGAGAGAGAGCGCGAATATAAGGAGCAAAAAGAAGAGCCGCAAGCGAGAAAGAGCATAGCGTCGGCGGCGGCCGACAGCTGCACCAGCAGCAGAGCAGCAGCAGCAGCAGCAGCGGCAGAAGAACGGCAAAGCTACTTAAAAGTTTTTAAGTGTTCCCTAACTAACGTTACGAGGCGATTATTCGCATTTAGTCACCGTCCCGCTGCGCCGCGAAGATTTGCACTCGACGAGCTTTTTTATTCGCTTGACTTCCCCCCGCACACCGCGTCCTCTCTTTCTCTCTCTCTCTCTTATATTTCTCTCTCCAGGACGTCTCTCGTCGCCGGCCTGTTTGACGGCTGCTCAGCGCAATCCTCCCTGGGCGAACTTTCGCACCCGATTTTACGCGCGCGTCGTCCTCTTCCCCCCTCCTCTCGCCCTGTCGTTTCGTTTAAAAATCAAATTTCGCGCTCAGTCGGCGCGCACACAGCTCGTCTTCCTCGCAGTATAAACGCGAAGCTTTCGCCTCTCTCTCTCTCCGCACGTACGTATAGACGCATAAGCGAGTGTGTAAGTATACACATATAGGTGTATAGGACGGTGCGCACGTGTGCGTGTACACACGTAGGCAGCGAGAGGGACTACCCCGAGAAGAAGCGTCGTCGTCGTCGTGGCGCGTTAAGATTTAAATAAAACTTCTCTATGACTTTACCAGCTCTCTCTCTCTCTCTCTCTCTCTCTCTCTCTCTCTCTCTCTCTCTCTCTCTCTCTCGCGACTGCGCGACTCGCTTAAGCAAAGTAGTTCTCTTAATTGCCGAGCCATCTGCATTTAAATTACAAAGTTAGCGCGAGCGCGCGAAGCGAGAGAACTCGATTAGAAAGGCAGCAGCGGCGCAGAGTCCGACGTCGCTGCTGGCTGCTGTCGAGGCTGTGTGACGCTGCTGCCGCTACTACTGCCGCTCTGACTCTCGGAGGAGTCGTTTCTCTTTCAAAGATGTATCACGACGAGCTGCGAGCGGCAGAGCTTTGATCGCCATATAGTCGCGAGCGCACTTGCCAACTGCGCTTCCCCGCGCACTGCTGCTCTCTCCCTCTCTCTCTCTCACATTTCGCGGCTGATTCGACGCCGTTGCGCCGCTGGCGAGTACTATTCCGCTCTCCCATACCTCTCCCCGACAACTTCCACGTCGACTTCCGGCTGCTTCGGCAAATCAAGTTACCGAGAGCTTTTTGGCAGAAAAACCTAATTACGCGCTGGGGGGAGGGAAAAGGGGGATGAGAGAGACTACTGCGTGCGGTGTAACTATAGTGCGCGGGAACGTTCTCGCTAGTCTTTTGAGTGATATGTGCAGGGGCGATTAAAATTTTCAAAGGGATGCTCGTCCTGAGATTGAAGGGAGTCCCCGCGGGAGCGAAAATCGATGCGAGATAATACCGGAGTTTCCAACGATTATATATACGTCGATGATAAAGGAAAATTCGAAAGAGCTTTTGAAAGTTCACACACCTGTAATGAAATAAAGCTTTACAATATTTTTGTTTCCAATAATCTCTTTATAAATGCGTGATATTATTCATGATGAAAAAGTAAAACACTTGCTTTTATATACACTGATTGAAATTTAGTGTTTTCTCTGTAGTAATCTCTGGTATAATATGTCTTATCTTTTTAGTTAGCTCGTTTGACATTCCACTGAGACTGACATGATAACTGACATGTAACATCAAAAAGCATTTTTCAAATAAAATTCGCACAGAGTCCGTTTAACCGACGTTATTTTTCTCCTTCTCCCAGACATCCCGAGACTACCAAAATAAACGCACAACCGCAGAGAATTTTTAAGAGGAGACCGAGTCGAACGCATCTCTCCCTCTCTTTGTTCCTCTCTATCGGGGGTATACGAAAGCAGGCATGAAATGGTCTGAGAAAACGTGTCGCGGCTAGCGAAAACTCGTCTCCTCTCTCTCTCTCTCTCTCTCCCAGCAACACGTGGCTCCTACTCCATATCCTCTTCCTCCCACGGCGGCGTATTTATCAGGAATCGAGTAAACGAGCGCCTGGCGGCGGCTACGTTTTCTCTCTCTCTCTCTCTCTCTCTTTCGTTCTCTCGTGAAAAGGTCCGCCGGAGGCGCGCGACGGCATTATGTGCGCGCGAATCGATAGAGTCGCGTGTGCAAAACGCGTTATCCCACCTGTCGGTAACAGAAGCTCTGGCGCCGCGCTCTCTTTCTCCTGTGCATTTTTCTTTCTCCCCCTCATTCGTAGAAAGGGAAAGGGGGGGGGGTGGGAGGGTGTGGGGGAGGGGATCGATCAGCCCAGGACTAAATTAAAAGTCCCTTCGCTCCGTTTTTCTCCGGGATATATTCCGATCGCAGAGAGAGAGAGAGAGAGCAGACGACGACGCCGACGACGACGCCTCGCGATGTCCTATGGATATATTATGAGAACCACCTGTCTCTCGGATATGAATCCTTTTTCTTCCTCCCCCCCTGCTCCTTTTTAATAAAACAGCCGACATTTTAATAATCGCGCGCGCTCGCGCGGGCGAGAGATGCCGGCTCGCGAATTGCTCCGAGGAATTGAGTCATCGGCTCCACTTTGCTACACTCGCTTTGCTATATATATAAGTGTACAGTCCCCCGCTGTCGTCGTCGTCGCCGTGTAGCGCCTTTAATAATTTATCCGGGCGCTTTTTGCCTTAATATTCTAACGGCGCCTGTATAAATTTAATGAAGAGGAGTACTTTGCGGAAAGCTCTGTCTATCTCGCTGCAGCAGCAGCAGCCGCTTCTGCTGCTGCTGCTGCTGCTTCGACACGGCGTGTGTGGCCTGGAATTAATAATAGGCTAAATGAATCGATTTGGCTCTCTCGCGTGCCTTGTATTAGCGGCGCAGTAAAGATGTCATAATTGTCAAGTGCTCGTACGCTTTGTTTACGATCGTCGAGTAACTGACGTTGTTCAGTGTGTGTACTATTTCAGAGCCGTAGTCGAGCTCTCTCTCGCTCTCTCTCTCTCTCTCTCTCTCTCTCTCTCTCTCTCTCTCTCGGCGTCGCTCAATCGCCCATATTAACGTTTAACGAGAGGACGTAATAATTCCTGCATCTGCTTATGGCGCATACGTGCGCGCGTCGCGCGTCTACATTACGATTAAATTGAGAGCTTCAGTTTTAAAATGATTTGTCCGCGATCCGAGTGACACTTTTATTAACTAACACATATTTTTTCACGATTACTTTTACGATTAACAAAGGAATAATTGCATTATCACGCGATTTTTCGCCCTAAGAATCACATCCAACTAACATGCAAAAAAAGTTGTACACTGGGGTGTGCCGGTCTCCCTTCCCCGCCAGAGAAAAAAAAATGTCAACACTTTTAGCTACCGAGTCGCTTCCAGCTAACCATGTATTTGCTCGCGTACACATCCAGGCGAGTGTAGTTTGCGTTAATAATCCGTCAGCACCGCCGAGAAATTGCGTGTGTATTTCCCTCTCGCGCGCGGCGCGTATAGGTATACGTACACGAGCCTCGAAGAAAAAAAGCGAGCCGCGAAACAAAGGAAGCCCCGACGAAATGAGGTGTTAATCGCCGAGCCATTTCCAGCGTGCGCAAAAAAGCCCCGAACTACATCTGAGAGCACAGCAGACAGGGATAGACGGCGAGGGTAAGAGGAGGAGGAGGAAAGCATCGGTGACGACTTGGAAAGAAAAAAAAAACGTAAATTATGTTTCATAGAAAGAATTCTACTGGGAAGTCGCGTCGTCGCTCTGGGGGCTGGTCGTCGCTTCTCTCTCTCTCTCTCTCTCTCTCTCTCTCTCCCTCTTCATTCTATTCCAGTGGAATATCCATTAGTTACAGCAGCGCTGTTGACGAAGCATGTTATTTCCCCTGTGTACGACGTCTGCTCTTTCCCCCCTCCCCCTCCCCCCTCTCTCCCGGTCTCATTCTCGCGCTTTGACGTATACCTCTTCACCTCTTTCTCTGCGCGCGCGCGCGTTTGTTACCGGAGACCGCGAAACAGTGACAATAAACGTATCGAGTCGTCGAGGGCTGCCGCCGCCGCCGCCGTGTGTAGCCTCCTCTCCTCTGTTGGCTGTCTAGCCGCCAGCGCTAGCGTTGCGCGCGCGCGCTGGGATTCTCCCCGCGATCATCGCTGGGAGGAGCGAAAAGTCGGGTAGACGCCAACTTTCCCGGTGATTTATTAAACTTGTCGCTGTGTCTTCGTGTGACGATGCGCTCGATGCTCTTGCGTGTACTGGTATATATATGTGTGCGACGAGAGAGCCGCTGTGTTATTCTCGCGATGCCGCGGCGGCGGCGAGACACACGGCTGTTAACGGCCGTTTAAAAGAGTCGTCGCTGATTTTTCTTCGATATAGGTGTACATCGTGGGACTCGTTTTACAAAGTTTACAATTTGCAAGCGCAAAACGGTCGTCGCGAGTCGACTCGTCTACAGTTGCAGAGGTGTATACGCAAGCAGGCGATTATTTAACATTTTGTAAGCTCTCGAAAGCAGCGCGGTAGTCTTTGTGATTAATGTATGCGTCCGCAACTCTCTCCGATGCGACTGCAACTTATCGCCTTAAGTAGTAGCCCGGGAGTCGCGCGTTGGCTTTTAGTTTCACCTTTCGACCTGTGTATATATACATATATACATATATGTGTGTCTGTGCGCGCGTGTGCATGTATATATATATATACATGTACTTACATACACTCCAAGTTTGTATAAGGTCAAATTAGATTAAGCTCCACTAGTCAGGTTCGTGTTTCCCGAGTCTAAGGCGTCTGTACCGACACACACGGCTTAGAAAGTTCCGTGGCTCTCCAGCGTTTCTCCGCTCGACGTCTCTGTGTATCTGTGTCTGTTGATTTTGCGGCTGGCTTTTCTATTTTATCCTGGAGACTCGCTTCGCGCAGCTTCCCGAGCGCGGCAGCGAAATACGGAGTAGTTTGCGAGAAATTTTCTCTTAAAATCTCTCCCCGCGAGGACCTATTCGCTTGGACTTAATTCACGAGCGAAGCTTAAATTAGGAACGGTTGCAAGGGGTAGCATAAAGTGGGTAAAAACGCCGCAAGCCCGTGTATTTTCTTCGTTTGTTTATTTACGCGATTGAAACTGGATTTTCTCGTAGGGAAAAAAATTACGAAACGATTTATGGCATCGTTACTCAAAATGAATAATGAATAACTCACTCTATTTTTTATTTTTGTAAAGAATATAAACTTAGATGCACGGCATCTTACCTATATATATATTTTTTGAGGTAAGACTTTACTTTAACTAATTTTTCAATTATTAGTAACCGTTAATTGCTTACTTTCATCATTATACTACATTTTTTATTTCAATTTTTTTCTTACGAACCTCTCCTTTCTCTTCCCCCCCTCTCTCTCTCTCTGGAAGGGGTTCGGCGTGACGGCAATTCGAATGGAAAAAGGGGGGGAGGGTGGAGGGACTGCAACTGCCAGCGTTTAAATTAACAAGATTCCTCGCGAGTCGAGAAAAACGGCTCGGGGAATGAGTTGCCGCACGCAAAGTTTTGCAAGAAACGCATCAATTTCAGCTCCTGCAGCGACTCGCCCCGCGCGAGAGTGCGGGAGAGGGAGGGCGAGAGAGGGAACGACAAATTCTATTAGCAGCGTCTACACACGCGCGTGCGCTTATAAGAAGGGCAGAGCGGCGAACTACGCGAGTCGATTTGGCAGAGAGCGCCCAGCAAAAAGTCGCAGCAGCCGCTCGGAATTTCGGCCTTCCGGACGCGCGGCTCTAATGCAGTTTCCTTGCCAGCTGCGCCGGAAGTCGTCGCGATTCTTTTCTCCTTGCCAAATCGACTACGCTCTCGCCGAGGGGACAATTATGCTCGCACGGATGCATAGGTAGCGCGCGCGCGAGCAAACCCACTGCTGCAGTCATCAATTTCCTCGACAGCTTTCGAGGTCGCGAGCTCGTTCCTCGCTGTTTCTTCTTTTTCTCCCTCTCGCTCTCTCTTCGCCCTCCTCCCCGGCAAGCACGTAAACATTGCGCGGGACACGAGCCCCGGCAGATTAAGCAAAACCGCAGTGCGAGCTTTCAGTCTCCCGATAAACGTTTCGCGAGGAACACGCGGAGCGACAAAAATAAGGCGAAAGCACAGAATCAAAATTGCGCACAGGTTTTAATATACGTGCAATTCCAGAGTAAATTTTTCTCGGAATCGTCCCTATACATCGCCTCCTCGATCAATCCTCGTAATCAGCTGAGTGTGTCTACATACCCTTACAGTAAAAAAACGCGACGAGCCGCGTATACACGCAGCGCAAAGAAAACGTCTCTTGCGCCGCGCGTGACGTGCGTGAAGCCAGTAATATAGAGTAGGCACACGCATATACATAGCTACTGTGTAAATTCGTTTGCCTCTCTCTCACTCGGATATACGTACGTGCCGCGTTCGCCGCGTATGTAGACGCGCGCAGAGCCGGAGCGCGAGATATTACTCGCGAGAGAGAGAACGGATATACATTTATGATACGATCTGATGCATATGGAGGCAGTAAATGCATCAGACACTGATGGAGGGTACTTGAATGTGTCGGGGATGAAAGTCAGTATGAATTTTCCCGTGAGGATTGCGCGCGCGCGCGCACACACACACACACACAGACACAGCACTGCGCGTATGTAGACATAAATTTGTTTGAATAATAAAGTAAGTAAAGCTGCTGCTGCCGCGTTGCATATATATACGGGGAAATCCAGAAAATTAATTCGGGGGTTTTGAGGCCTTGAAATTCGAAAGGGAGGGAAAAATTGCGTTGTATGCGGGAGCCGTGTGGGATATGTTGAAAATAGGGAAAAAGTGTAGTGTTGCCGCGAAATGGAAAGGGGCGAGGTTGATTTTCAAAATTTTAGAACGCTAAAGACTAAATTGAATTCACGAATTTTGTATATAGATGCCAATACGAAAACCAAAATATATTTCAATTCCTTTTTTTTACCGTCATTATTATTTTTTTATAGCAACAGTATTTATAAGTACACAATAGGATCAATTTATAGATAGCTAACCGAGATTACTTCTAAAGTATTTTTCTGTTACCAATATAAATAAACAAAACTATAGATATGAATAAATAGATGTGCAAACTAAAGCTGGTGCGCAAAATCAGGAATAATCTAACGCTCGAAAACTAAATTTCCCAATAATACTCTTTCGACATCCCGCGACTACAATCGACACACGGACTCTTCCGCACTCGTCGAAAGATCGCTCCTATCCCTCTCCCACGTGGCAACGTGTCGTCACAAAGGCAGCGCACTGTTTTATTATACACCGAAAACAGAGAGACAGAGAGCAGGAGGGAGAGAGAGCGTCGCGTCGCGTCGCGTCGCGACGTGCGCTTATTATTGTTCCGTGCGTATATATAGCTCTCGAAACGTGAAATACCGCGCGCGCATGTGTGGAGTGCGCCGTCCGCCTCGGCAGAATTATCCTTGATTAAAGGCATTGTCGAGGATGCGCCTCTGAAGCTCCGCTGCGCCACAGCTAGCCCCGTCGCCGCGATGAAATTGCATTTAGCGTTTTCGAGCGCGCGAGTGCATTTTTTTTTCGGGGGCTTGTGTATACACACGCACATCAGACGCGCGGCGAGACAAGAGTGCGCGCACATCATAGCTGTTTTGTTTCGTCGCTCGAATACTTCGGTATAGATATACGCGGTTGTGCGTGTGTACACAGCTATATATGTATATGGATATATACTTTTGGGAGAGGGTAGCGCAAGCGTGATTGAAGCGATTGTTGCACGGCTCTACCCTCGGCTGAGTGAATTAGGCGGGCTTTTTGAAATTTCGAAAACTCGGTTAGACGCTGAAGGAGCTTCATAAAGCAGCTCGTTTGATAGGGAGAGAGAGAGAGAGAGAGACGTAGAGCGAGGGCCCGCGTCGAAAATAGCCCCCCCGACGACGGCGTCGACGAGCCCCGTCGATGAGTAACTCGTCGGCTACCCGAGATGGGCGTTCGCTCGGCGAGGGAAAAAGAGCGAGCTGCACTACGCCAGATGCTGCGGAAATTTTTTTTGCCGCTCGAAATATCCTCTGCGCTTTAGGCGTCTGCGCGGAGGTGAACTCGTGATTTCGACGAGGTAATTGATACGACGCGTGGACGTAAACGATAATGGGTGGTGTGTAAGCTCGAGACAGAATGTAAAATTAACAAAAATTTTTAAAGCAATTAATAAAGTCGGCAAAATAAAACTTATATTTCAATTTTTGTATATTTACTAAGTACCGAAGAAAATTACATTTTACCCGGATATATTCAGAGGGTTAGAACGTCCCAAAACGCTCGCAACCGTAGAAACACAAATTTTCACATTTCGGCCAGTCTCCGCATTAAAAGCACCATGTAAAGACAGCGAAAAGTGTGTGAGTAGCCCCTCTCTTCATCATTTCGCTCCTCGCCCCTGTATACACTCGATTCGGCGTGCGTGCCGGGTAAAGGCTCGGAGCTTGCGGGCGCGAGCTTTACTTTTGGAAGTCGTCCATAAATCGCGCTAATGGCACTATTCCTCAGGACGCGAGAGGCCTAGCGCTAGCCCCGTAACCCTCCATGTTATATCTCTCTCTCTTCGTGTCTCGCTCTCTTTAATTAATACGGGACGATCGTTGCGCGCCTTCGGAGAAGGCTGCCTGCATTTTTTACATGTAAATGCCGCAAAGCTCTTTTGTGCGCTCGCGGCTTTTTTCATTATTGATGATAACTCTCGGCTCGCGCACGGCTCCCGTAATGTAAATAAAAGGGAGCTTGGCTTGGCAAGCCGGTTATTGTCTTTCTGTGTGTACCGGCGCAGCGATTCGATTCGTTTCGATTCAATTACGAGTTACCCCGCCGCCGCCGCCGCCGCCGCCGCTGCAAAGTTATCGATGCAAACGCTGCAGACGTATATATTTCGCGCTGCTACCCGCCGCCGCTGTTGCAGCGCTCGTTTCGATTTTCTTTTTTCGCCCCGATGTCGCCGGGGCGTGTTTTCAATCGGCGCAAATAAGTTTGATATTTCATCGAAATAATAGGGTTTTAATAACGCAGAAGAAAACACCGGGCCATTAAGCCATTTTAATATCGTTCGCCGGCGCTACGCTCCGGCGTGCCGCACACGATATCGTATCTCGTTTCCTTTTCAATGCTTCCATTGTTCATTCGTTTTTCGCCTTCGACGTTTTTACTTTTGTATAATTGCTTTGTATAATTGCATCACATCGCGTTTCACGGCAGAAAGCTTGTAGGAATAATATGTGGAAATTATTGTGGATTCACGAGGGATGCCGGTAATTTTGATTCTCATTTCGATGATAATATGAAAACACGATATTAAAAAATATATATATATAAAGACAATGTCAAAAGTAAAATTTGAAGAATTTATGTTCATCTTACCAGTAATTGTTGTTTTCGCTCTTTGAATATTGCTCTCGATATGAATGCTCGATATGCTTATTATATTGTTTTTACCTGCAACAAATCATTTTTGGCATTCATTATTGCATACAGTTAAACTATAACGCCGCTCTTGCAGTTTATTAACTATTATACAAATATAACATAGACATTTTTCGTTTCAATACATACATTACATTCTATACATTAATTTCAATACATATCGTCACCTTTACGCAAACTCAAGCTCCAAAATGCAAAATTCAAAGTCTATCCGTTACATCCCCTGCTTCGTAACTTGCCGCAGTAGCGCGGGCGCGCAAGCTTCGAAATAAGCTCTCTCGCGACAGTCAAAAAAATCTGAATAAAGCAAGCAGCTTTCGAGCAACATACTTGCGGCATACTTGTACTCTTTCGATTACCAAAATCCCGCCGGGAGAGCGAGAGCTGCAACAAATTCGAAACTTGCCAAGCTACCCCCCCCCCCTCTCTCTCTCCCCCCACCCCAATTCCTCATATTTATCGCGAGAGGCTTGCGGAGAAAACGCAGAGAGCGGCTCGTCAAGCGAGCGCCTCGACGGCTGCACATTTAAACCGTTGCATCCTCTCTCTCGCTCTCTCTCTCTCGCTCCTCTCGAAACTTTCGACGTCGCATACGCGCGCGCGGAGCTCGCTCGTCAGGAGCGCCAACTATGTGCCCTCGACGGAAGTGGGAAGGGGCTTATGAAGCCGCAACCTCTCGCTGGGGATGTTCCCTCTCTCTCTCTCTTTACTGGTATGCTATAATCGCCGAGGATGTACGCGAATCCGTATCCCCCCCTTCCCCCCCCCTCCTGCAGTCATCCTCCGCCACCACCGCCGTCGTAACGACGTCGTTAGATCGCCAGAAGACGAGGATGACAATCTTGCTTGCAGTGGCATGGCGTAATGGCACGGCTTTTATTTCGCCGAGCTACTGCAGCAGCAGCACCAGCAGCGCGCGGGATATTCTTTTATTGCGCGGGAGCTAGATGGGCTTGTTTTATATATATGTATAAAGTCTCTCGCGCGGCATCTCTCTCTCTCTCTCTCTCACTGTCTTTCTCTCTCTGATGAGCAGAAAGGGATATCCGAGTATGCTCTTTTCGGAGATCTCTCATTTTCACCGGCGACGTCTCGCTATGTATTCGATTAAGATCGAGTGGGCGCGTACCTCGTATAATATTTTTTATCTATACGCATACATAATAACGTTTTACGTATAATCCGTCGTGACTGCATTATTATAGTCTTCTTTTACATATATACCCACACACACACACACACACGTATAGCAGCGATGCGGAAGATGACTGCGCAAGTATTCGAATTAAAAATAGATTCCTTTCCGATATATAGGCGCGGCGACGGCGTAGCGCGCAACCTACATTCGCTCGCGTCTCTCCCTCTCGATCGGAAGTGATCCCTTATCACCGACGAGAGAGAGAGAGAGAGAGAGAGACTCTGTTTATCCTCGTTACTCGCCCCCCTCGCTCTTCCCACGACGCGGGCTTCTCTCTGTATAACTATATACAGTACGTGCACAATACGCATAAACTCGGAGCGAGGCGATGCCTCTTCCCGGCGCTCGAGCGTCCCGCCGATATTACCCTCGGAGAAAAAGGGGGAGATCCTAAAAAGCATCATTCATCAGTCGCAGCAGCGACGCACAAATCGCTTGGTATTAGGGCCGTTTTCGGTCCCCTTATACCCCCCTTCACGTATATACATATATATATATATATATATATATATAACGTGGAGTCACGCGAGCCGAGCGATATGTAGGTCAGAAGACGGGCTACACACTGTCGCCGGCGCGCATATACTATACATACTACTCGACGCGCGGGAAAGCGAGCGGGAGAAGAATGCGTGTAGTTCATAATTTAGATGGAGCACTCGCGCGCGCGCAGGACCGACGCTCTTTTCGCTATGTAGGCGAGTCGTCATGGCAACTGCTGATTACCGCGCGGGAGATGCTAGATATATATGTATGTATGTGTACATGTGCGCGTCGGGCCTTACGTGTTCTATATACCTATATGGACGAGGCTTTCTACGCCTCGGCTGTACGGCTGCTCTCGCGCGCGCTTGTTTATCCGAGGAAGAAATGGAGGCAGGCCTTTTACGCTGCTTCTGCGATTTTTTTTCTTTTTCTCTTCTTTTTTTCTCTGTAAAAAGAAGAAAGGAGCGCGATAACACTGATGGAGGAAGACATGCAGAGGAGGAGGAGGAGGAGGAGGAGGAGGAAGAGATATTGGCATGGCAAGTAGCGGCGGTGTATAATGCATCGTCGCGCAAGCTTCTTCTGTATACGGAGATCTTGTCGAGCGTATTTCTATTAGTCCGGTAATATTTTATGATTATCGTTTATGAGATCTTCTCGCTGCGAGGACTTGTATCTATACTGCTGGTCTTTGTTTCCGTGAAGAGGAAGCTTTATCATGTAGTTATTGCGTTACGGTTATTGCGTTGGTTCATAAATGTTAGTTATGCTATTAATATCGTAACGTCTGAGTTTCGAATAACTTTTTTAAATTTATTAACTCATTTCCATTTTGTGACAGTGTACAAGAACATAGAGGTTGGAAGAATTTGGGTATTAAAACTTTTTTCGTTGTTTTTTTTAACTTGATGTTCCGTTCAGTTACGATATTTTATATTTTATCAATAAATTATATACATTAAAAGTGATAAAATATGTCTAACGTAAAATATTTATTTCTCTGTTTCAGGTGAGACAATAAATCTGCCTCTCGACCGTAAGCTCTAAGATGTCATTCGAGTATCATAGCAAGATAGGGTTCAAATTTTCTTTTATTCGTGGTTTCCATTTTGTAACGATTTCAAGTTATGTAGGATATGCAGGTTGGATGAATTTTTAAATAACTTTACTCTATACAACAGTATATATTGTATGTAGAAACGATAAATTAGTTTGAGGAAAGCTTAATTACAATGGCTTTTCCTTGATAAGAAATCTACCCTGACTATTAGAAATATTCATTTTTATTAGCTATTATGAAAAATTATAAAACCCACCGGTCTGTTCTTAAATTTTCATTCAACTTATCGGTATACATTCCAAAGAGAGAAAACCAGTCCAATTAACACAGCTTAAAAAAAAACTACGAATCCGTTTGATGAAAGAAGAAAAAAAAGAGAAGAAAATAAAATTGTATCCAATACACTCTCATGCAAAGTAGACGTTCGTCTTAATTCTCGTTTACGTGAATGAGAAGGCAGCTGACTCGAAAGCCAATTGCAGAGCGTATACGTAAAGCAGTAGTTTCGCGAATAAGAGAAACCACCGGCAGTAGTGGCAACACAGCGGTCTAATCAGTGCTTGCTCTCTCTCTCTCTCTCTCTCTCTCTGCAAGGAAATTCACGGCCTAATTCGGAAAAACACTCGACTCCTTTCAGGGACCTTTTGATCGTGCGCGTCTGCGCTGCTGCTTTTTTTACCCCTCGTTGCCAGGCTCAAAGTGTACTCGTTATTTCGCGCGAGAAAAGAAACGGCGAGTTGGCAGGGAAGAGGGAGAGAGAGAGAGAGAGAGAAGGAGGGAGAAAAACTGAGACGGGGAGGAAGCTGGAGGTGAAGACAGGGCTGAAAAGAGATGTGCTTCGAAGTGGAAGTGAATAAATATAGACGCGATAGGCGGGTGCATTCATATGTGTCGATTTATATAAATATATGTATATAATTATATACGGCTGCCGCTGCTGCACTGCAGCGCTGATGTGGAAGTGTATGTCATAATGCAATAAGGTACTAAATTGTGGGAAATATTAAAATATGTAAGTTGAAAGGTTAAGCCGATTGTAAAATATTATAAAAGAACTGTTTTGAATACTTAAATACATATATTATTGCACTTGATTTGTTGATAATATTCGAATCTTCCTTTTTCGGCCGAATGATTTGAATTTGAATGAAAAGTAAAAAAGAAATATAAATGGAAATATTAATAAATAATACGCTAAACAATCAGTGATATATATGCTTGTGAAAATTCAAAAAGTTAAAAATATTATTTGCAGGTCATGGCGTTTCTGTGAATTCTGTAGCCGATATAAAAAACGTTTACATCAGACTTTTTGCTATATAATTACAAGAGTTAAAAAAAAAATTTAAAGAGAGCGTAAACATCTCAAAAGAAAAATAATTTTATCTACCTGTAGTAGAAAAATTGCAGCTCGTAAACATTACACCATACATATTTAGTATTTCAAAAATTAATTCTTTTATGCGCATTTTCAAAGCGGCTTTCGCCTCCTTAAAGAAGAGCGACAGGAAGTAAAAAGAAAAGGATCCTGTTATTTGCAATGAGCAGTGCGCCGGTGGGCTTGAATTTACTCTCAAGCGCGTGACGTTGAATAATACGGGAAGGAAATTCGAATTTGTGTATGCTTCTACAAGCTTAACAACAGCCATTTAATGCAACCGGTAGTTAGGACTTAGAAACGGTGAAAGGGCAAGAAAACGAGCGTCGTCGTCGTCGTCGGGACGACGAAAAGGGTGCAATTTCAGGTCATTATGCACAATCATTTAGACTCGATGGCTACATTATAAGCTCCTGGCATTTCGCTGCTCTCGCAACAATATGCGGCCATTTAACCTTTCCTCCTCCCCCTCATTCCCCCCCCCCCTCTCTCTCTATCCTCAGCTGCACACTCTATCAACGTTAAAATTCTACACGCAAACTCTACGCGATTTTACGTATATATACGAAATTCGAGAAAGAGAGGCGATAATTAAAAGCAACTCGTTTATTCGAATTTCGAAATTAAAGAAACGCGCAGCTCGACCAACTCATCAAGCCTCATAATTATCAAACTCCTGTCTGGCTGAGGGCAAACACGTACAGCGCGGGAGGGGGGAGGGAAAAAAAACTAGCGCCGCCTCGCAAAGCCAACAACTACTTCAATTTAAATCCTCGTTATCTAACTCCGGCGCAAAAAGAAGCGGACGGGGGTAGGAAGAGAGGGGGTTGGGTGGGGGGGGGGGAGGAGAGCAGGAGGCGCACATACATCAGTTTGCGCACGAGAGAACAGCAGCCGGCAAAAATCGAGCTTGCAAAAAGGAACTCCGGGAAGCAACAGCTTATACGTATAAATGCGAAACACGAGGGGGAGAAAAAAAAAGGAAACTAGAGGAGTAATAAAGAGGCTGAAAACGCACGGGACAAAAATGGGTCGAGTGCGCAGGCCTAATTGCCGCTGCTGCTGCTGCTGCTGCTGACGCGTACTGCGCTGCAGCGTGAAAGAACAGTTAGTAATCAGCTTCTCTATAGTGTCTGCGATTTACGCAGAGGGGAAGGGGTTGCCCAATACGGTTACGTTTCCCATGGTGTGCTTTGGATATATTTTGAAATTGTAATTATGAAATAATGCATTGTAAAAATGTGCATTGCCTATAACGAGATTTAAAATTGAGTAAAAAAAAGGCATTTGAAAATGTTAAGTGAGTACAATTTCTATATAAAACGTTAAATTATGCAATTTGCAATCGAAGAAATGGTACTCTCCGCAGCACATAGCTAATTTTCGTTTTTGGACTCACATCTTTTAATCGTGATTCCGAAACTAATTTTGAACCGGAACTAAATTGGCAATTTTACCGATTCACCTCTAACTTTCTGTATAGAATACTAGTATCATAAAAATTTTAATGTATCGCTCATAAGAGCCAAACTTTACGTGGGAGCCCAGATACGCATAATTAACCGTACTGGAAGCTACGCCACGTTGGGCAAACTCATCGTTCCTATATCAACATAAACCTGTCGCAGCTTAAGTATACACGCGGGGCAATGACCTATTCTTCCCCCCGACAATCGACGAATGCGCTTTTCTATGCGAGACGCCGCGTCTTCTCGGTAGCCGAAAGCAAACAGTCGCTGACAGCGTCTATTATATCGTACAGCTGGAGGCTCTTCTTTTCACGATTCGTCTGGCCACTGGATTGAAGTGTTTTCGTAAACGATCTTCTTCAGCGTCGCACCGGGACGATCTTACGGACAAATTACGGTATTCGATTCGAGTGGGCTCTTCGTCGGAATTCTCATTCGAACGCGTAGGCAAACAACGAAACGAGTATATAAGAAAAATCTTTTTCAATTTATAATGATACTGGCGTAATCTCGAGTTTACCATTCCATCTAGTTATCATGCCGATGTAACCGCGGCGTTTTAAGCGCGCAGATCAAAGGATACCGCGCATCGGAGCGGGTATCTCCATGTATACCTTTGCGAATCGCTTTTACGGGCAATCGAGAAAATAGTGCTCGTGTACTCTCTCTCTCTTTCATTTTTTCCGAGTTTGCGCGCTCGCGCTCACTCCCGTAAATTATCATCGAGTGGAGCTTCCGATTTCGAGGAAGTGATACTAATAACCGTTGCGTATTGCTGGGAGGGGGAGGGGTGGAGGCATTGTATTATTCGCGGGCGGCGTGTGTTTTATACAGAGAAAGAGAGATTTGAGATTTACTCTCGGAGCTTATAATCACGGAAACAGAGAATTATTTACGATCTCGAGATTTCAACGTTGATTTCGCGCATTGATATTTCAGTGCGCGTATAGCGGTCGGCGTCGGCAACGACTGTCCGAGAGATAATTGAATGCGAGGAAGGGGTGCTTTATGGCGGGGATTAAAGCGCTCGCCCGCCGCCGCGTTGTATTCGATGAAAAACTAGTTTTTCCGGGTAGGAAAATTGCTCGATGCTCTTCCGATGAATATTTCAGTGTGTTGTATATGTGTGTGTGTGTGTGTACGGGCGGCTGTACAGTTAGAATGGCTTTCGAGTCGATAGGGTAACGAGAGCGTATAAAGTCCCTGAGTTACGACGCCGGAATACCGCGGCGTAATGAGATATGAACTATGCATTCTCTCGCCCTCTGCGCTGCTCCGCTGTTGCATCTTTGAAAAACACGGCCGAGCAGCAGCAGCAGCAGCAGCAGTAGCGCCTCCTCTATGTGTAACAAGCGCAAAAAACGTCCCGCGTAAATCGTCCAGTTCACGAGGCAGCCTATATATACGCGGGAAAGGCTTTTTCTCCCATACACGCCGGCGCGCGCCGGCTCAGGCCCTCTCGGTATATAAATGTATATACATATGTATAAACTCGGATCCTTTGTCCCGCTTCATTAAGCATTGATAATATTTTCACGTCTCTTTATTTTCTCTCTTCGGAAATTCTACTGGGAGTTGAGGGTCGAGCCGTCTTTTAAATACGAAGAGGAACGAGGTTAAATTTTAAACGTTTGCATGTCCATTTGAAGTCCTTTCGAAACCCACTGAGAATTGCTCAAAAAATTTTTTTGTCGACGATCCTGCGTGAAAAGAGGAACTCGAAAATTAAGAAGTAATTGAGTTCACGAAAAATTGTCTTCGCATTAAAATTTAAAGTCACGTATTCATATGCAATTAACAAATTATGCTTTTGAACACAATATCACTTGAGCTTATTCGGTCTTTCCTGTAACTGAAATTAGAGGGGATTTCCAGAGGATTTTAAAACGTCGAAACTCATGCTTGCAATTCAAAACTATAGCTTTCGAAGAACTTTCTCGAAATCATAACAACTCCAATGTCCCTCAATATTAACCCGAAAGAATACTCGCTCGTAAAAAAAGCTGGGCGAATCTCATTGGAAAGTCGACGGAGTATACTGCACGGAAGAAAAGTGGAAATTTACCTGAGAATTCCAGCAGAGCAGAGTTCGAAGTCAAATTTCATAAATTTTCTTCCCTACACTCCCCCATCCCGAAGTTTCGGGGCTTTCGGCTTTGCTCTCGTATGCCTTCCAGCATTGCGGCTCGCGTCACGCGGCGCAGTGTAGTGTACGTGTACACTTCGACAAAGTCCAAAATGCAAACGCGCAGTGCACGAAATACGCGTAGACGCGTGTGCGCGCAACTCTCGAAAAGACTCGGCGAGTTTATCGGTTTTCTCTCCCGTTGGCGCGGCCGAGAGAGAGAGAGAGCGAGTTCGCGTATACACACGAGGTATACAGCGGGCAGCTGTAAGGGGGCGAACAAGTTCGCGGGGGAGAGAGAGAGAGAGAGAGAGAGAGAGAGAGAGAGAACGAACGCACGGATATTCGCTTGAAAGCCGACTACATAGCGCTACTTTTAAAGGGAAGAATTTTAAAGAGATGCGCGTGCCGCTGACATCGGCCGAGGCTTCAGTCGAGCAATTAAAAATTTTAATGAACGTTTGTACTGATTAATTCCGCGTGGCTAAATATTATGTTGCCGTTGAATATTCAGGAGGAGCCGCTCTTCTTTTTTTTTTTTGTTCTGCAGTCGCTGAAAGGATTTGTTTTAAGCATACATTAGCGGAGAGAAAAACGTTTTTGTTTTGTTTTTTTTTTTAAGCCTGAAGGTTCTTAAACGCAAAACGTAATGCGCAAGCTTTCGGCTTTTGTACGCGAGTTAATAACGAAATTCCAGACGGGCTAATGAAGTAATCCTTGAATTTAGGATGAGTAACCTAAGTAATAGCTTCTGTTGGTGCGGCGATGCACTTGAAATTGCCTTGTTAAACCATTACATTATTACGTCTCTTCAGAACTGTATAAACTTAAGGAGGTGGCGCCAAAATAAGCTCGAGTTTTGAGATGTTAATTTTGTTTGTAAAAATATAAACATTAATTAGTTATGTATTATTTTTATTATGCAATACACAAATATATGTAAAAAACAATATCTTACATCTTAAACTTATTTACGGATCCTTCGAAACTCTACTCTTTAATCAAGAGATTAAATACAGCTTTTATACATACATTACGCTTAATGTGTTAATATCCTTATCACATCTTCAAAGCGGCTTACCCCTTTATCATCACTCACAAGTCACGTATGCTCACCGGATCTCTCAATCCGAACAGGTTCATTGACCCATCGCGCCGAGTAAGACGCGATGCGCCGAAATTATGCGCGACATCTCGCAAATATAAACATCGCATATCTCCATCATCGGAAGCATCGCGGCAGTGCAAGAAGACGTCAGTCCGACAGACGTCCGATGCTGCGGCAGCGCATGATACATGCATTCGCGATCGAACCCCGCGATAGATCGCCGAGCGAGGAATGGAATGGAGTTTCCGGCCGAGCGGCGAGTTCCAACGAAATGCTAAGCCTATATAATGCTTCGCCCCGTTTTTTTTTCGCCCGCGTCAGCTGCTGCGCCGGGCCGGCCACTGCTGCGCGGAGAAAATTTCGCGGCGGCAGCCCTTTTCCGGTATGCATCGAAAATTTTTACGAGGATCGCTCGTTTGCATGCGCAGCAGAAGACACGCGCATTGTTTCGGTGGGGGGGTGGGAGGGGGGAGGGGTGCGCGGGATGATTTATATCGATGTTTAGATGAGATGCACGCTGCCGCTGCTGCTGCAGCGATGAGTTATGGATTGGCTCTACGTCTTTTGTATATTTATCCCCATGCATGAGGATGTGTGTGTATTTTGATATTGGGAAAAGAAATTAATGGGAAAACTCGGGGTTCTTGTTGTCTGAAACATTATTTTTACAGTTGCGGAAGTAAGTTGGATTGATGTGAAATTTTGTATGATTAAAGAGTATAGTGTAGGTGGGCTTGTTTTGTACTTTATTAAATTTCGTACCGTTTTGAACAGCCAAAAGCATATTGTATTTTAGATTTTGCTAATATTTTTTATGAACTTACCATATTTGAGTCAAAGATTAGAAATAAACGTTGAAATATATGCTGCACATTCTTTTAGCATATACTTGTTTTAAGATGAATGTAAGATCTTGGAATCGTATGAACTGTGTTTAAAAATTTTTATCAGTCTTTGATTTTTCACTACGAAGTATTAGCAAGTCCAGAAAGACTCAAACAAGTATGAAAATGTTGGTGAATTCATGCCAATTAATTGAAATGATTCTTTTTACAAAAATAATAGGGGTGTGTTTTGTCCCCTTCAAGAAAAAAAGTAGTTCTCCAAGAGCTTAGAAAGCGGGCGGCTCTCATCACCTCTATTCCACATTCATAGAATAATTTGCATTTCGTCGCGGCTCTCGGAAAATCTGAATGGCGAAAGATTCGACGTCCCGGACGACGACGACGACGACGACGAAGACGACGACGACGACGCGCGGGATTCCGATGTCTAGAAAAGTTTTGACAGTTCGCGCTCGCGCGCGAGACCGAATTAATGAGATTCCTTTTTCTTCGCTTTCTCTCGGCTGTCGGAAAAATATTCCGACGTTACATCCCCCTCGTCTCCTCAAAAACTTGGCTCGATTTAGAACTTGCGCGCCCGGTGCGTACACGTGTCTCTCTCTCTTTTTTCCTCTTTCTTTGAAGGTCTCTTATAAGCAGTCCTGGAATACACAACAACGATCCTTTGTTTATACCCCCCCGACAGCGGCTTCTCCTCCTTTTTTTTTGCGGGGCCGCGTCCAAGAAATTATTTCCCCTCACGAACTTCTCTCGGGGACGTTATTCTTTTTTTGCGCACTTTTCAAACAAAAACCCCCCCCTCTATCTCTCCCTCTCTCGTCGAAGTTGGTTAGACTCTCGTGGAGAAGTTTGCGGTTTGTCGAAGAGGCATACACACGGACTCTCGAGTACATTAGCTTCTTTTTCTTATCCCTGATGAAGAGAAAGGAAAAAAGGAGCGCGCCCCGGAAAATCCGTGTCCGCGGAAAATAGTTGGAAGTGTATTTAAGAAAATTTGTCGGACCTTCGCCGCGCTGGGTTGTACTAACATCGGGGCTGTCTTGCTTGCTTGCGCGCGAGACTCGTAATGGCTATTGTTTCTATTCAAATTTATTCCATTCAGCGCGGCCTGAGTACTTTTCACTTGTCCGCCCGCGGAAAATTGATTTTAGTCCCGCGCGCTCCGAGTTTTACGCGAAAATACTGCGCTCAAGGAAAGTTACACATTAACGCGAGCCCTGTGTATAGCCTCCACGCGAAATTCTGTCTTTTGAATAAAGTCTGCACTATACTCGTTTGGAATCTATTCTCGAGACTGAATTCGTATAGACGTATACACTCAATTCAAAGCGATAGATTAATTGAAGTCAAAATAAAACAATTTTGTAATTAAATTATCGGTATATCGAATCGAATCAGTATTTTGTGACGCCACTCGATTTAATCGATTCGAATGAATAAACAATGTTACAGAATCATGCAAATGTTATTAACGTCGTGCATTTTATGAATACGAAAAAAAATGTATTTGATTAAATAAAATATTCCTTTAAATTATTAATATGCACATATTTAAATGTAAGCATACTTTTTCTTGGTGCACGTACTGGAACAATACAGAGTATTAACCCAGGCTTTCAAAATTAATTGAATATACCTCAGATGAAAATTTAATTGGAAAAGGAGTGATTATTTTTCTCAATGTACGCTCATAAGCTCTTAACCGACCGCAAAATCATTCATCCACGCGGGTAAATTAAAATACCCGCGCGCAGCTGCGTAGTTTTTCACTCGCGAAAATAGTGGAGAAACCTTTGGAAAAGACGGATTTCAATTTTTTTTTCTTTTTTTCAGAAAAGCCAGCCGAGCACGTAAAGCGATCCGGCAAAGTTCATTCTCGCACCGGCATTTCAATTCCAGCGAGATTTCGCGCGTTCCAAGAATTTTTTTCCATTCGCGCGCGCAGCTGCTGCCGTTCTCTCTTTCTCTCTCTCTCGTCAAACGGAAAATACCTAAGCGACGATAGAAGGAGAAAAGCTCGAGGCGATGGCCTGCCGTGAGATCTCATTAATTTGTCGAACGAGAGAAGAGCTTGGCGTAATAAAGGTCTACACCACTGCGATGTTTGGGGGGGAGAGAAGACCGACTGTCGGTTTATTTAATTAGCGGATACTTTTTAATGGCTGCAAGTGTATTCCTTCTTTTCTGGGTTGACGTTTCTATTTAAACAGTGGAGCGTTTTTATGATTAAATTCTATTTCTTTCGCTATCTCTAAGCGCCGTTTGAACTCTAGCAATAAACCTCGCTAATGCATCCTCTTTTTATTAAAAAACAAAACATTGATTCTCGGCTAAACGAACAGAGGAACGGAATTTTCTACTCGAAAGCGTACTATAGCAATGTTTCCTCACTACGGAAGCAAAACAAAATCATTTACAGCTCCAGACTCCCATGTACGCATATAACTAGCTCGTGCTTACCTCCCGGTAAGAGGGAAACTTCGGAGTCAAGTTCCCGAAAACTGTCAGAGAGTCACGGCACTAGCAATAGCAGCAGCAGTGCATTTCGATAATGTCGGGCGTCCGCCGTCTCCGTAAGAGAGAGAGAGAGAGAAAGAGCCGGTGAAACGGCCAATCGTCGCGGACAGCCGTGATTTCATTCCCGTCGCGTCTCTTCCTTCCTCTTTTCTTTCTGTCAAACTACTGCAGCAGCGGCGGCGGCGGCGGCAGTGGCCGAAACAAAAGAAGGAAGAATCCGGAAGAATGGCTCGGGCAAGTTTTTCGCAGGATCTCCAGCCCCTCACCCCCCGGCTAACGGACGTTTACAATAACGAATGCGGTCCGGCGCGAGCTGCCAATGGAATACCGAAAAGTTTCTTGTTCCCCCGATTAGCGCGGAATGCCTTTAATTCGCTCTGTCTCTCTCCGTCTCTCTCCGTCTTTTTCTTTCCTGCGGCAACTCGATTATATTGGGAGCGACGAGAGAAGGAGATAGGAGAAATTGGCGCGGATTCTTCGCGGCCTTTTCTTTTCTAATGCTGCGTCTCCAGCAGCGGGCGCCGCCGCCGCCGCCGCCGCGCGCGCGTTTCCTTCCCCTCCCCCTCCGCCCCGCAGAGAGAAAAGAGAGCGAAGAATTTGATATCTCGGCGGAGCGAGAGCCGCTGGATTTTCTCTCGGGAAGCGCGGCTTTTCGGAGCGAGGGAGCAATTTTATGGTCCGATGACAGCCCCGGCGACGCGAGGAATTTGCAAAAAGTTTGCCATTTGAATGGAGAGGATCTCGCGCGCTGTTCATTAAACTGTCGATTCTATTCTTTCTTATACGCGCACGGCGCTCTCTCTCTCTCTCTCTCTCTTCTTATATTAAATTGAATTCTATTGTGCGCAAAGACCCGCAGCTGACACTCGCGGCTTTGATAACACGATTTCCTTTTTCTATACACTAAAATAGCTTTCGAGGTGAAACCAAACTTTTTTTTCTGCTCCGAAGGAAAATAATCTTGGATTTGTTCAGAGACGTTTTTTTAAGTCAAAAGTTGAATTTCGCAAAGGGAACAAGCCATGTTTTTCACACCTACAAATCGAGAATGCGAATAAATCATGCTTGTTAATAAATTTTGATAGAATAATGAGGTTTGTAATCAAAAGAGATAGTATCATATTTAATTTATTGCTGTATCTGGTAAGCGTACAATTCGTCGATGATTTTTCACTGTCGGTACGATTTTAAGGCAGACAAATGGGTTTGTAGGGAGCTGGGACTTTCAAAAATCATTCTTTATCGTATGAATTATAAAGAGCTTTTGATTTACAGATCTATATAGTCATTAAAAGTGAGTGATGTACTGTTAGAAACGTGCGATTTATAATTATTTCTGTATGGATGCAAATAGGCCTCTATACTTGTCCTTTACCACAAAAAACGTTTAATGCGTTGTACAGTAAGGGAGGAAGCAGGACCATTTCTATCTCGAGAAATATAATTTTAACTCTCGACTAAACTCGTGCTAAAACGTTATCTCACCCTCGCAAGAAGTGGTCCATCCCTTTAGCCCACCTAGTTTCGTAATATACTGCATCCCGCATCAAAATAATTTTGCCAATGATTCAAGACACGATAGTCCTTTAGAAAAACAAAACGATTCTTGTCGAACCAGAAGCTTTTTTTCTTCAGATAAAAGTAAATTTCCCAATAAATCAAGTGAATTCGCGAAACGATCGATTTTTTTTCTCACCGAGTAAGATAAAGAGTTCCACGTGCTCTCTGCTAATGAAATGCCATCTTTTTTATGTTTCAGGTGAGAGGATATTCCAAGGCTCTCTTATAAAGCCGCGCGTAAAATTCGACTCATCGATCGGTAAGCGATTCCTCAAATCTGCAGCCACTAGAAATAAAAAAAAGAAAGAAAGAAAGAAAAAAAAAGAGAAAGGGAGAATTCCCCTCGCGCGCGCGCGCGCGCACTGAAAAATCCGGAAAATTTTATTGAATCCATACATCTCTCCGGCTCACTCGAGCACTTCACTGCAAGCTCGACGTGTCGAGTGCTGACGACGAGCTCTCGCTGCAGGAAGTTTTAAATTGGAGTTTTGACTGGGAGCGCTGAAACGGACCTAATGTGATTTCGAATTGGTTCGCGGCGGCGGCGGTGGCAGCGGCGGTGGCGGCTGCAGAAGCGATGAAGGGCCGTGGCAACGACGATGAAAGAGAAAAAAAAATGCGGACACGAGAGCATATTCCGAGACGACGCGCACGCGTATACGAGTCTCTCTCTCTCTCTCTCTCTCTCTCTCTCTTCTCTCTCTCGCTCTGTGTATACTGAATTTCGCGGCAAATCGAGTGAGCTTTTCAATGGACGTAATCTCTCTCTCTCTCTCCCCTTCCTCTCCTCCTCCCCCCTCCCTCGTTGCTGGACGAAACGAGATTCGACTTTCGATTTTTGTGGGAGTCGAGTGTGTCCGGGCTTTCAGGGGAAGCTGGATGGTTGCCTTTGACGCGCGGAAGATGCTTGTCTTTGCTAGATTGAAGTTCTTTGCTCGTGGATTGAAGGTTGGATAAGGGAAAGGTAATTTTCCTTTTTTTTCCCCCCTCGACGAGTTGTGCGGCATTCCAACAAATCGTCATTTATACTCGCTTTATTTTGATACACGTGAAAAAAATCACTGCTCAACGTCTCCCTATGATTTTCCTAAGTGCAAAATGTATGAACTCTGAAGTAGTCAATATTTCCTGCTTTTATTCGCTAAGAATACACTAAATGAAGCAATGAATATCGATTTATTGTGAAATAAAATGTATTGTTCGTTGCTGAAATGGAGCTGTTGTAAATGTTTTATGAGTTAGTGACTGAAATTGTAACTAAATGTTTTTTCTTGTAATAAATCTTCCCTAATAAATCAGTGAATAAATTCAACTTTTTAATAATTGTGAGCGTTTTTAACTGGCTCCTTTTACAAAGACACTTTTAATGCAGTAACATTTCACTCAGACTGTCATGATTTTCTGTTATATTATTATAATTGTTAAAAAATCCGTTTTAAAATTATTCCTTTGTAATTAATTTAATACAAGAAAATTTAATTCAATTTCTTTTCTTTTAAAGTTTTATTAATTTTTAATCACATTTTCAATCGAAATTAAGAAAATTAGAAATAACGTAATTTATCTTGTAAATTGAATCAGCACTAGGTTTTTACAAGTAGAATATGAAATTAAAGCCATATTCTACAGAAATTTCAAAATTGGACAGGGAACAATTTCATGTTATTTATATAAATTTATTCAGTTAACATACATTTCTTACTATTCTTTGTGAATACAACAAGAATTAAAGTAAAATTATAAATTATTTGAAGCCCGAGGACCCCGCGAAAATGAATTATTCACTATTTCAGATTAAGTAAGCATAAATAAGTCCTGAAAATACGTCCCACTAGAATCCAGCACAGGGATAGAATTCTCATGAAATAAAAATTAAAATCCAATCTACGATACGCTCGGCGCGAGCACACCTGCAGCATCCATCGATCCGCCTCGATATCGGCGCGCACATGTGAGCCTCGAACGAGAGAGAAAGCACAGAGAGACAGGCAGACGGGATCGATTAGTCGTCGTGCAGCCCACCTTCGATTTCCGCCGGGTGGCACGGCCAATGCTAATTTAACGCCACGCGCGGCTAGGAGAATTCCTTTTTTGCGGAGGCCACCAAAGCGTGCGCCGCTTAATTGCCGAGGCAGAGGCGCTCGGTTCGAGAGAGCAAGAGAGAGAAGGAGATTAGAGTTTGACTAGCCGTCCTTGCTTTGATAAAAAATATTTTAAGCTGCTTTCTTCGATGAGCGCTTACTTGTCGTTAATTTTCTTTACTTTTCTGCACGTTTTTCTGTACTTATTAGCGAGATTCTAACGAGAGTTGAACAGTATTTTGCGAATAGCCTATTTCAGCTTATTAATGAATTAAATCTGATTAGTGACCTGTATTTAGTCGTTTCATTAAAAAATTCATAAGGTTAGCTGAAAAGACTTCGTATAAGATGTTATCGAATAAATTTCGTTAGTTTAATTTAGATTAAGTTTTAGAGTTTAGATAGGCATGAAAACTTTTCATCCAGTAAATTCAAACAGAATTCTTAATATTTATGTACTTCTCAATTACATTAAATGACCCGAGTTTTCATGTACATTTAAATTCACTATTACTGCACAACAAAGAACATTTACATGAGATCAATGCATATTCATACAACTTTAAAGTTTGCTATCAAATTTCTTGTACTTAAAAAAAAATCCGATTACATGGAAATTCAAGTAAAAATTTTTCACACCATACGGCAAAATCAGAAGCATTATTTCGCCTCGGCGTAAAAAGGTGTAGGTGCAGATGTAGACACTCGCCAACTCCCCCCTTCTCTATTCTCTCTCTCTGCGTTCGCGACTCTTATCTGCGTGTGAGTTTCTTTTTATAAGCCAGCATCGCGATGCTTTTTATCTGTATGTATATATGGGGCCGGAGCTGATAAATCCAGACGAGCGCTTTAACTGGGAAAATCGGAAGGCGTCTAATGTTTCCAGCGAGTTACGCAACGACTCTAACGACGCGCGTCGATCCGAGATAAAAATGAAAATATTATTCCTCGCGATAAACGCAGACTGAGACTGCACAGCTTTTATACGCACACGTGCACATACAAATATAAATCCACGCGTACGTTAATCCGCGAAAATTTTCCCGGTACACACACACACTTGCGATTTATACATACATATATACGTATATATACACACGCAGTGACGTACACTAGGGAACCATAGCCTCTCGAGAGCCCCGTAAATCTCCGCTTATCCCGGAGAAAAGCATAAATCGAAGGCAAAGAAAGAATGCGAATAAAACGAGTCTATATATCGACAGCCGCCGCCGCCGTCGCGCGAGCGCTGCGGAGGGTTTATCAAGAGTGCGCGCGCGAGAAGCAGTAATGCGTCCGCCTCTCCAGCATTATTTCACCGCGTATATACCTCTCCCCTCCTCGTTGAGCACTCGAAAAAAACTGGGTTAAGTCTGCTACAGAATGAAATCTCGTCTCACAAAGCGAGATAGAAAGAGAGAGAGAGGGGGGGGAGAGGGAGAGAAAACATGAATGCACCTACACCTACACGCACTCACGCACACACACACGCGCGCGCGCGGATATTTCTATACGCAAAGTCGATCGAAGAGAGGATATATAGATATATATATACATACAAAAACTTCGACGTCGAGGGTGAAGAATAGCCGACGAATCTTTTCGACGCAGTCTGTGTGTGTGTGTGTGTGTGTGTGTGTGTGCGCGCGCGGGCGAGCTAAGTTTTTTTTTCCTCGCAACGCGAAATGGAATCTCGCGTTGCACATCATGTTTCCAAAACATATGTACAGCGCAGTATATATAGCAGCAGCGTCGTGCGACGTGTTTTTCCCGTCTCGTCACAACTCTGGCGCAGCAGCGGCAGCAGCGCCAGCAGAAGCGCAGCGCAGTATACAGGGAGAAATATGAAAGCGGAATATATTGACGGAGCGAGAGAAAGGAAATGAGATAGAAAAATAGGGAATATGTCTCTTTTCCGCTCTCTTTCCGGGCGTTGTGTACAGGAAGGGGGGCTGGGCATCGTGCGCGGGACTTGTTGATGGGGTAAGTAGTATAAGGAGTAAGCGAAGTATTGTTTTCGCGAAGTCGAGCTCTCCTACGGCTGCTTGTTTTGACTTCGAGTGCTCCTGCAGCAACTTTCTCGTAATTGCGTTTTACGGCTTTTCTTTCTCTCGGCGCGCGCGGAGACGAGAGGGAGGGAGGAAGAGATACCGTGTTTACGTTCTCCTGTGCATTGTTTCGGAAAGGAGACGCTCGCTTCGCTTCTCCGCTCGCTCTGTTATCGGCGTACACCCCCCCCCCCCGTGGTTATTTCTTAAATAGCTGCTCCGCGCATATTGAACGTTCCGTATACGTATACGTAGTACACGATGTGCTTCGAGAATCTTGATTTGTCGACGTTTTATTGCGTGTCCCGCGGAAATTCGACCTGTGCACCATGCGTTTCGCGGAAAATTCAAATTTAGCGGGATTCTCTTGTGAAAAATTACTGGAAACACAACATTTTTCTTCGGCGAGTAAATAAATTGTACTTCAGTCTCCTGGATTATGAGCTGAAATCTGTATTTTTACTGTTGACTTACGGAACTTGCTTGAACGAAACTGAACCAGCACAATTATTCCATCTGCGCGCGTGCATTCGAAAAAGACTCCTCGCTCTCGAAATGAAATCACTTGTGAAATACCAATATCCGTTTTACACGGCGCGGCATCAAACAGTTTTCAGTCGATCGAATCGATATATCGAGTCAGTACTTCGCCGCGTCCAAAGAGCGAAAGGAGGTTAAATGAGCCACATTAGGTCAAACCGATCTGCAGCGCTTATTAGAAAACGATCGATGCATATTCACTCTGTTGAACTGACGTTTAATTCACTATTCGCAAAGGCCGAATCTACATCGAATAAAACGAGCTTTCGTTCTTTGACACAAACAAGTTCCCCCCCTAAGCAATTTACTTTTTCTAATGTACACATACTTTAATTAAATTCTGGAAAAAAAACTGCAACAGAGCGTATCTTTAAAGAAGAAAATAAAACACGAAATGAAACAATTTTATAAGCTGCTTTCAAGCTTTTTTTCAGATACGAGAATGTTCAATACTGCAGACAGCTCGTATTTATGAATAATTTTCAATTTTTCCCTCATTAACTATATCCAACAGAACGTATCGTAATTTGCGCAACTTTACAGCTCTCATTGTGCATTACACCTCGACGTCTAAGCAGACATCCAATCCCAATCGCGAAACTTCCTCGTCGCAATGAAAAACATATCAGTCGACATTCTTCGCGCGCGCGCGGGCGTAAGACACAAAACGAACTTTGTGGATTTCGCAGAGACAGATGAGAGCAGCGCAGCAGCGCAGCGCAGAATCAATAGCATAGGAGCACAGTAGACACATCCTGGGCGCTGCACAACACAGCTCGTCAGCATTCAGGAGCGATATCAGCCGGAGATAGCCGAGGCGTCCGGATACACTGCGCACACATCCGTTTCTCCGAGCCCTCCTGATCCAGCGTCAGCGACAGCGGCGACGGCGGCGGCGGCGGCGGAGCAATTGATCGGCTATGCCACTTACGAGTCAATATACGCGTGCCCACGCACACGTATAGGCTCGCGCGCGCGCGCGTACTCCTCTGCCTCTGCATAATCGCCGTCCGCTACTCTCCTGAGCATTCTCTTTAGGCGCGTTAGGGGATGAGAGGAGTATCGCAATTATCGGATAGTTGTGCGTGTGTGTGTGTACACGAGGAGGGGGAGGGAGGCGGGGGAGACAGGAAGAGAGAGAGAGATAGGAAGGCAAGATTATCGGCTTATAGCTGCAGTAGCTATAGTATATAGGACGTGTGTACTCTCTGAAGTCTACCTCAGTTCGCAGCTACGCGATTATGCTCTGTATCTCTGACTTTGAAGCGTAAAGGCATTTCAATTTGTCGCTGGGGGATATTCGGCTCAGTCGCAGTAGGGGCTTCTTCGACGCGCTGCGCAGCAAGCCGCGCGCTTTATAACTTTTTAACAATGTCCGAGAGAGAGAGAGAGAGAGAGAGAGAGAGAGAGAGAGAGAGAGAGAGAGAGAGAGAGTCTAGTTTCATGCAAATGGATCATTCCGACGTAATTCCACTCCGAAATTGCCTTTTTTCCCCACTGGCGGCCAAAGGATCGAGGGAAAAAAATCTCTTTTCAAATTCACTTTTACCCCGAGCCGCGAGTCTTTAAAACTTTCCATGCATTCGCAAGTGACAAAGTGTTCCAAATAAAATCTTGGTGAATTGTCGATTAGTCAAGAGAATAATTTAGCGACGTTTTCAATTGAAGGGTATTTTTATGTACCCATTAAATGTTGGTCGAGAATTAAGATTTACTTAGAACAAGGCGGAATGCCATTTGGACTCGATAATATACCGGGTAACTTCAAGAGATTCAGAACTCGACATATTTTCTGTGCTTTCAACTAATTTGCACGGGAGTTTCGGACGCCATCTGGGCCAGTTACGGGCGGAATAATCCAAATGCAAATGTCGTACAATTATCCAGTGCACATGACTCGAAGAAGAAGATGAAGAAGACAATGCGGAGCTCTCTAACAACAAAGCCCTTAAATCATCAGCCAGTCGGCAATTTCTTCGTCCGAGTCTATCCCGAATTAAAAGCGAGCGGTAATAAGAAGCTGTACAGGAGTCGCGCAATCACATGCAGCCAGCGGCATCCTCGCATTTCACAGTTTCTTCGAACAGCTCAGCGCCACACGGTCTCTGCCCCGCAAAAAGCCAAACTTGCATCTTAGCAGCTCTCTCTGCCCGATGTCTCGAGGTTGCTGCTGCTACTGCCGTCGCCGCCGCCGCCGCTGCTGCTGCTGGGGCTTTTTCAGGCTCGACAGTGCAGATTTGCACCCTCGTCATGCAAATACCTCTCGAGCATTAAGGTACACGACTCTTGCTCAGCCCCCTCTACCCCTCTCCCTTCCCTCCTCCTCCGTAAGGCGTCTCCCTCTCTCGTGTATCGATGTAACGCTGCGCTGCTGGGTTAACCGAGGCCTTTAATGAAGCCATTGGCTTGTGTCGCCGCAGCCATTGTATTCTGATGGAATTGGAAGTTTATGGGCCGCGCTACGATCCGCTGTGTCTCTAGTGCGTGAGCTTCGGCTTCTCGAGGGTGCCTTCAAAGTATCCTCCGAGTCCTTTCGCCGCGCCCTCCACCGAATGCAGCAGTGAATTTTTATGCCGCGCACCTGAGTTGCATCCGCGAGAGAGAGAGAGAGAGAGAGAGAGAGAGAGCTTTTTACGGTGGGATGCTGTCTTCTCTTCCTTTCTCCGCTTCGCGTCTTCAGCCCTCTTGACTTTCATACCTCTCGAGATGCTTTTTTACTGCTGCGCGCTCGAGGCTGCGTCTTTTGGATTTAATTTTTACGAGGATCGATTGCCCGTCGGGCCCTTTTTATACCGTGCGATGAACCAATTCCATACGATATAAAGTTTCGCCGCGAGAAAAGAAAAAAGAAAACTGCGTAACTCGTCGACGCCACATTGAAATCCAATCCGCTCGAAGTACTATTGTCCTATATTAGTCTTGAAAATTTGGAATATTTTTGTGGGGACGAATTCTTGTCTTGTTACTTCGATTAGATTTATTTAACGCAAATGATTTAAATTTTGATGTATATAAAGCTCATTGAATTAATTTATTATTCATTTGAATCGAAATACTATTTATTTTCAAAATAATATATTATATACTCTCGATATCGTCTTAAATTTTTTTTCCTACAACACACCAAGAGCTTATTCTTGGTATATCGCGCGAAGCTCTGTACACCCGAACGAGGAAGACAATGCGCACAGAAGCGAATTCCATTGAGCGCAGTCACGAAAGCCAATCATACCTTGAAGCCAATCGCTCATTGATAAGCCTCGTACGTACACACTTCTCCGCAGCGACACACATACCCTCCGACTGCTCCAACTGTGTTGATTATACCGCGACTGCGCTCCTGCTCTTCGCGTCGAAGACACGAGCGTACACACAAGCATACACACACAGAGACACCGTTGTTTTTCGAGAAGCTGCAGCGCGTGAAAGGCATATTACGAGCGCGTTTACGTATCACCTACGTGCATAGAGTCCCATCGGAGTGTCGTCGCCGAGAGAATACGAATCGGGATAGAGAGAGAGAGGAAGAGAAGAGAAGAGCCAACTGCAGAGTGCGTCTTCCATTTTGAGAATCGAAGAGCGCGCTTATCGCGTCTCCTATAAACATCGCGCGAGCGAGAGAAGGAAAAGTATACGGGCTCGTATAAGGCTTCCCTTTTACGCCGCGGACCCCCCTGCGCATACACACTGCGTATAATACGCGTATTATACACCCCGGCGGCGGGTGGTCTCCTCTCCGTGGTTTCGCCTATGGAATATAATTTCTGCGTATAGAGAGAGAGGGTGATGAGTGAAACTCGGAGATATCGGAATGGCTTATCGGAGTTTTCGAACTAGTAGATTTCGAGCTGCCGGCACTTGTCGAACTCTCGTAAAATCCGTTTTGTGTTGTAACGGGAGCAGCGAGACAGAGAGAGAGGGCTTAAGACCAAGCGGAGAGGTGCAGATAGGACACGCACTCGTCGACTTGATGGTTATGCCGCTGTACCGAGGAAAAATCTGTGAACCGATCGAAAAGTACGAGCCCTCGTAAACACACTCGGCTCCGTCTTTAAATCTCCCCTTTTATCCCCACTTTTTTTACCTTAACGCGACAACTTTTGCTTCCTTTCTCTCTCTCTCTCTCCAACCCTTAGAAGCTTTCCGACGATATATACGTTTTTCAGGTGTGCGTATGTGCACTGGTAAAAATCCGTTAGATGTACAGCTTTACATCCTCGTTTTTCCACGATTTCGTTAAACTACTTCCTTCGAAAATCGATGAAAATCAGTACAGCTCGCGTTCGCTTTAAATTTACTTTTTTTTATTTTATTTTCCAGCGACTACGCCCTCGTACGTTACATTATAACTCGCGTGCACTCGAAAAGTCTGGCTCTCGGATTTTCGAGAACGCGAACACGAGCCGCCTACACACCATTAGCGCTAAATACACGTCGACGTCGCCGTCGCCGTCGACGTCGACGGTAGAAGCGCAGCCGGTCCCTGGCAAGCCCAAGCATCATCTATAACGATTTTCCGCCATTAAGTGCGGCTCGATCGAACTTGCGCGCGGCTACAAAATCAAGTCGCGACACGGCGACGGCTGCCATGAAAAGGTAGCCCTAGGCTAACAAATTACCGGCGGCTGGGAGTACGCGACGTTGCCCGTAGTTACAAGACGAGAGAGAGAGAGTCGCCCGTGTGTACGTGCCGCGAGACGATGCGTCTTTTATTCTTCCCTTTTTCCCCCCTACCCCCTCCCCCTCCACCCCCTTCATCCTCCCGAGCTGTTGTGCCAGAGTCGTATACTCGATTTTTCAACGGATACACATAGACTCTTTCCCGCGCGTGTAAGTGTATTCGTAGATGCGCGCGCGTGTAAGTACGTTTGCGCGTCGAAAGTGCAGTTGGTTTTTGGTTAATTGCCTTTACGATCGCGCGCGCGCTCTCCCGCGGCGCGGCGGAGGAGAGTAGAAAATCGAGTGCTTCCGTCGTCGACGCGCGCGGCTTGCGCAACTCTCGTAAAATTTTATGTGCCAGTTATATAATAATTAGCTCGCGGCTCGTAATTTTTGTTTCTCTCCTCGTATATATACCCGGGAAAGACTATTCTTGGACGAGGCCAGTCCATAAATAACTTTTCATCCCGCCGACGCCGCCGCATATTCGACGTATGTATAATACGCCGCAGTGAAATATCTCTGAGTGCGGCGAGCTGTGTGTAGCGAAGCTTCTCTCGGACGAAGATGAGACGCGCGCGCGGGTGGGGATCATGCGCTTCATTCATAAATTCATGAATCGAACGCGAGCTATTTACATTTTAAATTTCCCGCCCCGAAATCACTGCGGATATTAGCCACTGCGTGTTTGCGAATAAGATGGAAGTATAAAACTCTTGGAGTCGCGGGCATCGCGCAATCGAAAACAAGCGTGAGAAGACGTAAAAGCTCGCGATTATTATGCTCGATCGCCCATTGGAATGGCAAGCGTGGCTCGCTTCAATTAGGGAGGCCAGACTGGGTTAACTGCGCTGGAATAAAAGGTGCTCTGCGTGGAACTGTATAAAATGTTGTCAATTCAAGTACTTGGACATAATTTCTCAATTTTTTTTTTGTAGTTGCGCATTTGGGACCCGTATCGTTTTATTAAAGTGCAGTGGTTGCTTCTTGTATATCCTGATATAATTTATAGTTATAAATGTGCAGTTTGTCATTTTTAATCGCTTTGCATGCAAATAATTGTTCAGTAAACTGAGAGTTTTTGGGTAAAACTTACCAGATTTGATGAAATATCGCTGACCGTGCAGTGGTCACATATATTCAAATTACAACAAATGATTGACTGAAAAATTCGTGACAATCTAATAAACAATTATCATTAATATTAGGATCCCAAAGTATATAGTACGGTATATCAATGTATTAAAATAAAAAAATAATATTTCATTGATATATATACACTTATAAAAATGTTAGTTCTTAAGAAAGTCCGAATCGCAACCAAAACAAATAAATAAATAAAAATGAGCTTAGAACTTGAATTTTTTCTTAGTTATATTCAAGTATACATTCCGCACACAGCTGCAGCGGGGATTTGCGCAAAATTCAGTGAAATATTTATCAATCCAAACGGCAGCTCTTATCCTCCCACACATGCGTACAACCCACACACTCATTCGCGCGCGCACACACACATGCACAGACAAGCAGACAGAGAAGTAGGCGGCACGACTCGAAAATGAGATGCAAAATACGCGTTGATGCACGTGAGCGTCGAAGACGAAGCAGCAGAGGTTTCCGGCTGGATGGGGGAGGAGGGAGAGCCCTGCAGAGAGGACTAGACGGGAGAGGGAGGCTCGAGTTTCCAGCCAACTCTCGAGTAGGGAGCCCCAGCTTTAACGGTATAATCAAGATGTTTGTTGATGTCGACTACGCGCCGGGGGTGGAGGAGGAGGAGGACGCAGCCGAGAGCAGACGAGTCGAAATAAACATGAGAGCGAGCAGACGGATGAGCGAAGGAGCAAAAGAGAGAAGCAAATAAACGCGAGGCGGCAGCAGCAGCAGCAGCAGCTTCTTTGAGGGATAAGTAAATTGGTGCATAAACAGAGAGAGAGAGAGAGAGAGAGAGAGAGAGAGAGAGAGAGAGAGAGAGAGAGGAGGGAGAGAACGGGATGGGAAAACATTCCGCGTGGGAGTTATGAGGCGCGGAATTTTCGGAAAATTCTCCACGGACATGACGGTTCTCTCTCTATCTCTGCGCGACGCGACCTCTGTGTAGGCGGAGAACTAAGATGAGAGAATTAGTTGGCTCGGCTGGATTTGCATAAGTGGCCGGAACAACTGCGATGTTCTCCTTCCCGCTTTGTAACTATCTGAAAAAGGGCGAGATGGGGTTTACGCGCCTTTTGATTCGGATATTCTGAGAAAAAAATCTCGAGTGAAGAATGAGTTAATCGTAGAAACACACCCTACGATAAAGGAAATTATCTGACTTCGTACGAAAATTATTTTCAAAAGGTTAAAACAACAAGGTGTGTGGATTAACATTCATATTAAAATATGCTTGGGCGACAGACTCTCATCCAAATTAGATAATTAAGAAAACAATTAAAACAATTAAAACTTTCGTGAAACGTCACGGATTAATGCAAATTAAAATATCCCAAATTTAAAAAAAAAACAACGCTATAACCACGCGTATTTTCTCTTCTGTTGCAGGTGAGAACCTATACTCGAGAAGTTGTATAGCCTCCTCTAAAAAAAAAAAAAAGAAAAGAAGCGACCGCGGTAAGTAAGACACTTGCCAGCCACGCCTCGAGGCTGAAATCACAGCGGTGGCAGCGCGGCACTGGAGTGCGAAAGCTTCTCTCTTTTTTTTTCTCTCTCTCTCTCTCTCTCGACTCGAGATTTTCGGTAGAATGCAAATACGCTTTTACGACACTTAGGCTGAGTGCCGAAGCGAGCGAGGGGATAAATAGGGAAAAGGAGAAGGAAGAGCAGCAAAAGAAGAAGAAGAAGAAGACGACGAAGACGGCGAAGGTGGAGGGGGTGGTCGGGTAGGAGAGAGAGAGACGATTACGAGGGACTTGTTTGGCCATGGGATTAGATTTATTCGAGCGATGCGCCGCGGGTTTTATATTGTCCGAATCAATCGGGGAAAGTGCGGGGTAGCGTGGCACGTGCTCCGCACGCGTTTGATTTCGCGGATAATTACGTCGTTGCGCGCGCGGCCGTCGTCCCGGGCTTTTGATTTACGCCCGGCCGGCATAACGAAGCAGGAAATAACGAATTCGTCCGCGATACTCGACGTTCGTAAATTCACCTCCTCTCTCGCGCGCGCGCATTAAGGAAAGTGGAGCATAAGCGTAGCGCGCAAGATTTATCCGACAATATAACGGGCTTCTCTCGTCTGCGGGCGTAGAAAGTACGGCAATTACACTGTAGACAGGCGCGCGTTGCATATATATCCGCGTAACCGGTCGCGTCGTCTTGCACAATAGCCAAGTTCACGCGCGTTTCTCTCGGCCGAACGAATCAAGCAAGACCGAAGCCACGTCGGCCAATCGTAAACATCTCGAGCTTGTCTGTAATATACATCTCCCGCAGGTATATTACGCGCACACCAGGGCCAAACATAGCGAGTTAGCGTCACAACCGCCGCGCGGAGAGTCCGAAAACTTGGCTGATGCCGGAATCGCGACGCTTTACGAGCGGACGCGCGGCGATTGTTGCAGACTCGCGTGATTTACGCTCGCTCGCGGCGATCGCAGGCCGCCTCCGGGAGGAGCAGCTTCGATTAAAAGCTCTCAGGTTCAAGGTCGATGCTTCTCGGATAATATAAACCCTGGAACGTTTTACGGGACCCGAGGGAGAGTAGCCTCTTCCGCGTCTCGCCGCTTTTCGATGCTTCTCGATCTATATATAACGTCGAATCGCCTCGTGGCTTTGGGTGTTGGGAATTTGAATTTGCGCTGATCACGGAATCCTGATTAGCTGTATATAACGCTATATACGTAAAATATGCAAAATAAAGGAGGTATAAAGTTATAAACTATATCGTAAATGGAATATACAGTACAACGGTAAATGAAAATGGAAAGTAACAAGTATACATTGCGCGTATATAAAGCGTAATTTACGCATGCAACAAAAGAGATATGAATTTCAAGTGCGCAAAAAAAAACAAAATAAATTATATACAAAAGTCACGGCTCGCCGGACGCAATTAAGTCGCGTGTATATCCACCGGAGTCGCGTTTCGAGCGCGCGCGCGCGCTCCCGGCGCGAGAGACGAGATTTTCGAAATCACGCCGCGAAATCGGAGTAGCGTTAAAAGTAATCCGCGGAGAGAAAAAGCTCGTTGGCGCGAAGCAAATATGAAAGCGCATCGGATGCTCGTAAAAGAGCCGGTAGCGAGAGACGAGAGAAAAAAGGCGGAGGGGACAGAACGTGTAGCGCGCGAAGCCAAGTCTTGAAAAGCGCCGTAAAGCTCTTTCATTAGAGCTTACACGTCGTTGTATATAGCTCTCCCTATCCACGTCGTATCTAGCCGTTCGTGTGCCGGGGTCGTCGTCGACGTCGTCGTCGCGGGGGTGAAAAAAAAATCGCTCGCTAAAAATTTGTCCTTAATAAAGCAGCCATCCAAGTTTCATTAATTTCTTATTGTCCGAGCTTGTCGGCGCAGTATATCCGGGCCGGGGGGGGGGGGCCGATAAAAGGGACGCGACGCACACGGCTAACTCCAAAAAAGAAAGCTGCGAGAACTGAGCGCGCGCGGGCGAAAAAAAGCGGGACGACGGCGAGGGGGAGGAGAGGGCGGGGAGGGGAGGAGGGGATTTATTTTAAAGACAATTCCGCGCGGGCATCGTTTATCTTCGTGCCATAAACGGGGCGACTTTTCGCGGAAGCCGACGGTCGAAGGCGTGCGCGCGAGATCTCTGTGTGTATATAGATATATATATATAGATGAGCGCGAGTGTGTATATGTATATATATATAAAAGGTATACGGGAGGATATCAGCTGCAGCAGCGGCAGCAGCAGCAGCAGGAACGAAGGGTCGTTGCAGCCAGTCGTAGTTAACCCTTAACAGTCCCATAAAAAGCTGCCGGGGACTAGCGTATCTCGGCCTGGTCCTTTCTCGCTCGGGCGTATATATAGTTGTTCGCTTTTATACGCGTTACTGCAGTCGAAAACTGCGAAATTATAAAGGCCGGCGAGCGAGTGAAAAGAAGGGGTGGGAGCGAGGGGTGGAAGAGGAGGATGGGGGGGGGGGAGGAGATCTCGCGATATGGCCAAGTTGCTATACTTTTTAATGGGCTGTATGATTCGAGCGTTAATTTGATGGAAGGATGTACCATTTTTTTTGCTATTTTTTTTTCCTTTGCCCGCGCGCGCGTGTGCGAGTACGCGCGTGTGCGAGCTGCGTACGCGTGTTGGTGTGATTAAAGCCTGCGGGAGCGCATTTTTTACGACTTGGTGCTCATGGTTCTTTTATTGCCGCTGTAAAACTGTTCCCTTTTCTCTCTCGCTCGCTCTCTTTTTTAATTTATCGGCGAGAGTTAGTTTGGACACTTTTCAAAGTGCGCGCGCGCGCGCGCCGGGGCTCGGCGATCTGTTTTTCTTTAAAATTGATTCGAAGGAAAGGGCAGTAAAGCACAGGTGCGGATATACTCTCGCTAATAGAATAGGAGAGACACTCGTCGCGCGTCGCGCCTCGTTAAACTCGCGGCGGCGGCGGCGGTGGCGGCGGTGGCGGCGACGGCTCTCACGGTAGCAAAACACTCGAATGAGTAGTCTCTGTCTCTCTCGAGCTTATTATCTCATCAAGATAAACGCAAACATCAAAAGCATTTTAGAATCTCTCCTGGGCGATAGCCCGGAGGGCAATGAATCAGCCACTCGCTCGCGCTCGCTGTGCAAAGAGCTGTAACACTGTTTAAAGTCGCGATAAAAGCAGTAAAGAAAAGCCGAGAGTACGGAGGAGCTTCTTCGCGCCTTTACAGCTTCTCTCTCTCTCTCTCTCTCTCTCTCTCTCTCTCTCTCTCTCTCTCTGTCTCTCGCTCTGGCGAAGCACCGCAATTTTCATAAACGCCTATCTCTCTTTCTTGCTTTCTTTCTTTCTTTCGGCGCGAGTGGCGTATAGCGAGACCGAGTGAGCGAGACTTTATCGGTTCTTGCCGCGACGCGAGAGAGAGAGAAAGGAAAGCATTTTAGGAACCACCGAGCGAAAGAGAGAGAGAAGAGGGTGAAGAGGGGGGAAAATGCAGCGGCGGCGCGCATTCCTCGTGACGCTCGGACAGTACCGAGATTCCGTTCTCGAATATTTCCCTAGGCAAGCTGATGCCCTCGAAATTTCCCGGCTCATTATGCATCTGCGGAATGTGCAGCAGCAGCAGCAGCAGCAGCAGCAGCGAGAGGAGAGATCTCTGAGCCAGCGTCGCTCGCCTTTTTCTCTCCTCCGAAAGCTCGACTTTACCGCTGGCCTCTGTCTCGTTCTCTTTTTCCGTCCTTTCCTTTTTCTAACAATGTGCGCGGCATAAGAGTGAATCTCTGGAAAATTACACCGGTTTTCGGAGTCGAGAAACGGTTAATTTTAAAGGTAAAGTGTACGAGTCCTGTACCTAATGAAGCCTATTTAGTACCCAATGAACGAAATAAGGTAAACGCGCTTTTCTTCTTCGAAAATCAAGTGGCGGCTTTAAGAAGCTTTGCTTATGCATGTATCACGTACGCACATCGTATTTTGTATATCAGATAGTCGCCGGTGTATAAAAAGCAAAAAGTATCTCGCGGAGATAATTCCGGGGGAATCGCGCTTCCTTCGTGATAAAGCGACGACGAGAGAGCATCGGCAGAGCCGGTCTGAAAATAAAGCGATAAATAGTTTACACCCGTCCATTATAATAACCCCGCGTGAAATGACCAGGGCGCGCCTCGGCCCATAAAAATCTCGGCTAAACATCTTCCGAAAAGCACTGGCGTCGAACTGCATGAAAATCGAGCATAAAAGCTCCTGCCGCCGCCGCCACCGTCGCCGTCGCCGCCGCTGCATAGCTGTCGATATAAACTCGCGGTCGCGCGCGCTTTTGCTCGGTATAAAAGCCGAAAAAGCCATCGCGCGGGGAGCGGGTCAAGATTACTGCAGCGCGTCCTTGTACAAAAGGAGAGGACGATGTAACGCGGCGGGGAAAATTACGAGGGCGCGAACGGCGAGCACGTAAAGTTCGCCCTTTATTATCCATTCCGCCGCGATGTAATTTCGTGGATTCCAATGTCTCTTATAATCCCGCCGACACTCCACCACCCCCCCTCCGCGTCCCTCCATCCCTATCCCTCCCTCTCTCGCTCTGTATACTGCCACGCGCGATAATGGACCCTATATAGGCTATAGATATATAGAGAAAGCTCTGACTCGACTATTTTTCTCTCTTCGAGCGGGAAAGGGCTTTTTAAACGTGTGTCTATGTGCTCGAGAGAGAGAGAGGGAGAGAGAGAGAGAGAGAGTCGGAATTCGATATCAAATTCTTGCCGTCGATCGCGGCGGTCAGGGAGAGTGAGAGAAATTGGAACTGCCTGCTGACTCCTGAGTAAGGGGGCGTATAGTCTCTCTTTCTCTCTCTCTCTCTCTCTCTCTCTCTCTCCCTCTCTCCTCTCGTCGGAATGCGAAAGAAATGCGCTGCGGAGAGCGAATGTAAATTAGGAGGATGATCGGGAGGAAATTTGTCGTTTGACACATTCCCGTTCCCGGGCTTTTTGCTTTTTATGCGCGGTGTGTGCCAGCTGGGGTCGGAATTTCGAAGCTTTAATGCGCTGTTCCTTCGTGATCGTGTGTGGAGGCGAGACGAGAGAGAAAGAGAGAGCTTTTTTTTTATATACAACTCGGGATCCGGGGAACACGAATTTTAAAACTTTGATGCGTAATCCCGCCGTGTGTCGCGCGCCGAATGTTATTGCGCGGAAAATTGATGCGCTTGATACATTTGTATTCAATCGCACATCAAACATAATGTTTTTTCGATTGCTTATGCGAATAAGCATTTTCATTTTTACGATAAAATCTGCGCAGGCGTCAGATCGGGATTTTAATTTTTTTTCCTTTTTAATCGCGCGTAAAAATTATTCTTGCCGCACACACATACGTAGCTGCGTTGCTTATACGAATCGAAGCCTCGCGCGTTATTTGCACTCAATTACAGCGGCGAGCCGAACGTGTATGTGCAATAATAGATCGCCCGAACGCGCGGCGATATTTGCACGCGTGCAACCGAAGTCGACAGACCGAAAGGACTCGCGAAATAACGAAACCCAGCCGAGTCTTTTCGCACACCTTGAAAACGCAATTTCCTCTGCAAGCTCTCCCCCCCATTCTCCCTCATTAGAGCCAATACAAGTCGAATGAAGCGCTTCGCGACACGCGAAAGCTCAGGATCGATTCTACGGCGCACAAAGAGCGGGCCACGATACACAAGGCCTTTCTCGAGCTTTCCTCTCTTCCTCTCTCTCTCTCACCTCTGTCTGCAGCTGGAGATTACGGGATTACTCGATCGCGTGAGTCTACTTAAAACCTGCGGTGATTACCTTTTAACAATTCAACGCAGTTGCACTCTGCAGTGTAACACTGGCGATAGATCTTGAAATTATGACAAACACACCGGGTTTATATTAAAGCTCCCCCCGTGGATTAATTTTTTTTATTAGCTATGAATTAATTATTAATAATTATTATAATCACCGCATAAAAAATGTCTTATTGCTTCTTTATAATTAATTAATAATTATTACTCAAAAATAAAAAAAAGTATTGTTTTTTTAAAGTTAATGCTTTATGAAAAGTCATTAAACTTATCTAGATTCACAAATATCGATTTAGAATCATTTTAAAATGAAAACAAAGAAAAAAAAATTGTCAATAGATTCTCGATAAAGTGTATCTGCGTAAGACAATTATAGCACCTCTTATCTCAATTTTCGAGACATCCAACACTCCCAATAAGCGCTTATACCTCGCTCGAAACAGCTTGATCGCCTCTAGTCCGACTTTCCTTTTCGCAATTAAGATCCGCCGACGAACTTTGCTCTCTTCTGGCGAGGAAAGTGCGTTTCGCTCCCCCCCTGCCGCCCTTACGTTGAGCTGCCTCGGCAAAATTATGAAGTATAGACAAAGGCGGCAAACAATGCGCCGTAGCCAACAATAGTTTCACTTTGAAGCGTTGAATCTCCCGAAGAAAATGCTATTTCAATTTAGCCGCAAGCTCTCTGCCCGAGAGAGAGAGAGAGATAGAGAGAGAAAGAGAGAGTGTAAACGCGGGGGGGGGGGGGGGGTAGAGAGCGAAAGAGCGAGAGAGAGAGAGAGAGCTGCAGGTAAACAAAGTTACATTTCAAAACGAAAACTTGCCGCGGCGCGCGTCGGCGGCGTCGAGGCGCGGTCGACAAAGCTGCGCTTGCCTGTAAAAATCTTGGGCTATGCAGCGAGAAACACAAGCTCTCTCTCTCTCTTGGGGGGAGGGGGGGGGTGCAAACCGCAAACTTAGCCATTCACATGCCATTCTGAGAGAGCGCGAGCCGGCTATACACACTCCTTTGACTCAGTCGAGAGAGCGGTAAGGGGGGGGGGGGTAAGGGTTGTCGGGGGTGGGTCGTGCGGCGCGAGAGCTTTGATCTGGCCCGCGCGCCGGCTGCGAGGGCTTAATTGAATTAAATAATTGAGCATAAATGTCGCGCACCTATCGAGTTAGGCGGCCGCCGCATCTCCGAGTCTCGCGTTTAATGTTCCGCGCGCGCGCGCGAGCCGCCGACGCCCGCGACGAGCTTTTACGAGGCTCTTGTATGTACCAGTGCTGCTGCCGGTGCTTCTGCTGCGCGACGCAGTTCCGAGAATGGAGCGCCTCGGGTTATAGTTGGCACACACGTGTCGTGCGACGACGAGCGCGCGCTTCTTTTACCGAATCTTTCGCTTCTGCGACTCTCCGTAAGTGTGTACACGGAGCTTTTGTGGCTCTTTCCCGCTTTCCCTCTGTGCGGCGGCTGCTTTTACGGCTACGCTGCGCTTTTCCCTCTCCCTGTCTCTCGCTCGCGAGAGAGAGAGAGAGAGAAGCTGTTTCGCGTAAAGGCAAACTGCTTGCTCTCGGAGATTGTGCTTTTTACACTACTGCGGGAATTTATCTCGCGGGCTATCTTTGACAGAGCTACTTTGCGCGCGGATGTGGTATGTATAAATTTTTCGAGGAATGCGCGTACGCGCGCGGACACGTCGTTTTTTTGCTCGACGATATAGCAGTAGAAGTACAAGTATAGTATAGTGCTGGCACCGCACACTGGCGGTCAGGGACGTCGTCGTCGGCGTCTTGACGTCGAGCTGCGCGCGGAAATGGAGAGCGAGGCACGCAAGGCTCGCTCGTAAACTCAAAGCTGTAATCCCCGTAAGACTTGCCGGCTCTCGCTTCACTCCTTTGCCAGCTTTATTTGATAGGGGGTTGATGGGACTTTTCCTGCACCCGCGGGTTTGTGGGAATATTGAATTGCGCCGTTTTTGCCGGGACGAGGGAGGAGAGCGTCGCCAAGCGATTAGTCAACTTTGTAGCGCAGTCGCGTCGGCGTTGCTATTTTAGCTAAAAGAAAATGTGTATACATTTGTGTACTGAAATGCTTTTTGTTTGTAGAAAAATATTGTATTTTTCGAACAGTTTTGTACTGCAGAAGTAATACACAAAAAATTAAATCTTTGGGATTACGCGGGAACTTTAAGACGATGTATTCGACTACATTCTTACTGCCGCATTGTAATATTTTCCTTCGGCATATATCTTCGGCCGTGGCTTTTTCAATCCAGAATTTCCACACCGTAAACGAATAATCGTATTCCCCAAACGCACCCGACGCGCCGTACACACAATCAACCGTACTATACGCCAGCTGCCGGTAAAATTTTCATAAAAATCAGCGTCTGCCCGTTCGCTCTCCGCCGAGCGAGCGGAGCCCGCGTACCCGCCTGTATACACCTATATACCCACACGTGCGCATGCGGCGAGCGAATTGCCGCAGCTCATGTACAGAGGCCGGAGCGAGCGCGTGCTCGCAACCGAGTTAGCGATCGGCCGGCGATAACTGATTAATCCATAACAGGCGCTCGCTCGCTCGCTCGCTCGCTCATAAATCGCGCTCTCCCGCGCGCACTATAAGCAAAGCAGCGGCAGCAGCGGCAGCGCAAAAAAGGTCGGAGCAACAAGAAATTCAAACAAGGCGCTACGTATAGTTGCTCGCTCTTGCCGCGCGCGGGTCGACGACCCCCTGCAGCAGGGAGCGAGCGAGCGAGAGAGAGAGAGAGAGAGAGAAAACGGGCTGCTATCCTCACGGTAAAAAGCGGCGGTAGTGTGGTCGTAGCGCGAGCGGCGCGCGTCGATAAAGCGAAACGCGCCGCGTCCTTTCACGTGCGTATCCTCGAAAGAGAGGTAGTAAGTACACTGGTATAGGAGAATGGAAAGAAACTGCGCGCGCGGCCACGGCGTCTGCATTTGAATGAGCGCGAAATCAGCTTAGCGGAGGGAGGAGAAGAGAGAGAGAGAGAGCTACAGCGCGGTTAATCAGCGGAACGTTTCTTCGGGGGGTCGGGGGGAGAGGGATAGAGGCAATGCTAATTTGAAACAATAAAGCGATCTCCGGGTAAGAAAACGCGCGAATGCAAATCGGAGAGTAAGGGGCGGTTGTTCCTTTTTTTTCGCCTCGTCGCTGCTACGACTGGAAAAAGAGCCGAGTTACGCACACAGCTGCGCGTTTTCGCGCTCAATTAGACCGAGAGAGAGAGAGAGAGAGAAAGAGAGAGAGAGAGGAGCTGCGAAGAAGAAGAAATTGTAAACACATTCTTTGGCGATTGTAAAGCTCTCTCTCTCTTACTCTATGCAGAACCGAGAGAGAGAAAGCGTACATATATACTCCCACTGCGTCTCTCTACGCTCGTCGTATTATATATTTTATATAGGTACGCGCGCAACGCGTGTGTATACGTACATAATCCAAGGCGCTCGTAAAGGCTTTGCGCGCGCGCGCGCACACGCCGGCTTTCAAAAGTTCGCGCGCAAACAGGCCGTAAAGGGGCAATTTTTAACTGCTCCTCGCTTGCACTAAAAAGCCGTCTTATCGGCGCCGCCGTTGCCTCGTGCTCCCGCTTCTATATAACACACACAATACGCACACGCGCGCACGCACGTATATATATATATATATATATATGTAGAGAGAGAGAGAGAGAGAGAGAGAGAGAGAGAGAGAGAGAGAGAGAGACGTGTATGACGCGTTAGCGCATTATATACGCGTCGCGCGCTCAAGGCTTTACACGCGACACACACGGGGGCCACTGACTCGTGTCCCACATTTGCTCTCGCTCGTAAAGAATCACCAGGCTATTTGCCTCTCGCGCGCGCAGTAGCGCCGGTATACGCACGCATGAACGGACTGAGAAAGAGAGAGAGAGAGAGAGAGAGAGAGAGAGAGAACGGCTTCGTCGACTGGAAACTGGAAAAGTTCCTTTGCTCTCTTTCTCCCTCGGTGCAGCGCTCTATGCGGGAGTCTAAGGAAATCGTGCGCGATGCTGCATCTGCAAGATTCGGCCGCGACGCTGCTGCTGCTGCTGCTGTGAAATGGAGCGAGGATTCCCGAAAGATCCTTCCATTGTATATTTTCAATTATTTACGCGCGTACAATTGCGTTAGAGGTGAAATCCGGCTTTTTGGCTCCGACTACGTAACCCGCCAGCCCCGAGAACTTATATTCCATATATACGCGCAATGCTATCGTCGTTGCAGCAGCAGCAGCAGCAGCAGCACGTCGTTTACGCGCAGAAGAAAAATTATTCGCGATTCATTAAACGCAAGCCGCGGAGGAGAGCGCGCGCGTGTCGAAAGCGCGACGGATGTAACTAGTACACAACGCGCAGCGCGCGCCACGCAATTTATCTCGCACCGAGAATCTCGATACCGCTTATTTGCATCTAATAAACCGCGGCGTCTGCGAGCGGGCATAAAGCGCTTCGTCAATCGTCGTAACGAGCTACTGTTTTAATTAGCATACCTTATAAGTCGCGTCTATCGGGTACATATATATATGTGTGTGTGTAAGCGCGCCGATGATGTGGCGCGCGTCGGGCCGCGAGATAATCGCGCGCGAATCGCGCAGTAGTAGTAGCGGCGGCGGCCCCGTAATTATAAATGTTTAGATAGCCGATCGAAATAATTGTACAACTCGCGGGAGCTACTGCTGCCGCTCGCCGTGTGTAATTTCGCGTGGTGAGCTCGTATATATAGCTCTGGCGTCGTAATTCTCGGATGGCCAGCTCAGCGGTAGTTGTATGATAGTCACCCAGTAGCAAAGACCAATTTGAAAGACAATTTATAGGCGGCGCGTTGGAGGCTGAGTCGTCGATGTAAGCCGATAATTGGCGGTAATGATAAAGAAGTTGCAAATGATGCTTTTCAATAGTCATGCGGTGAGCGATAATGTATATAAGCGTATTTTTGCTGTTACTACTTTTGCGCAATTGTATTAATGACGGTCCTGTTTACGTTGAAGTTGACACATGGAGATTCAAAGTTTGCGGCTATCCTCAGCTCATAATTATAATTATGAGCGGGATGGCAAAAGTATCTCTCTTTTCAAAGACATGCGTACTGCGTCTATCTTTTACATTATACGTATTCCGTAACCCTGTCCAGAACCAACCGAAACTCGCTAATAGAAAAGAAAATCAGTGCCACACGGTGACTTAAGCGATAAAGCAATTAAACCTCTCGTGCGCGTCAACTGCGCAAAACTCCATGTTTTTTTTTCCTCCAGTTTCCTACACACAGCCGCGAGAGCGGGGACGTCGGAATCGCGGGCGCACACGAGAAGCGCAAGAAACGAGAGACAAACGTGGCTTATCTAGATTGCCGTTTCTCCTTTATGCCAATCCTCTTACGTCGCGCGCGCGCTGCTCTCGCGAAAACGTCAAAACAGATCTATCAAAGGCTCGTTCGAGCTGCTCCGCGGGGATAAACGCGCGAAGCCGAGAAAAAGCTGCGAGAAAGAGCGGGAGAAGAAGAAGTCGGCGCGGGGCGAGAAAAGTTTCGCGTTGACGCACACACGTGCCCGATGGGGCTTTGATTTCTGCAGTCGCGTCTGCAGCCCGATGATTTATCGTGTAGTGTGCGTACCGAAAGCTGCGCGCCGGAAAAAATACACAGCTGCAGCCTCTGACGCGAAGATCTCTGAGGGAAAATCGAGTGATTGGAAATGAATGGTGTCGGGGACATCTGCGATTATCGGTGGAGTTTTCGATGGATGCATCGAGAACGACTGCTATATGCATGAATTTTTGGAAGGTAGGGGTAGTTGAAAGTCGAGGAATCGTTGCTAGTGTTTTGTAAAATTTTTTTTGCGATTTTAACGTAAGGTTACGTACTCAAGACTTAACGCCCAGTACTTGAATTGATTTCTATACCTATACTGAAATTAAGCATTGAATCTAAAAATTAAGGAAATCAGCTATTCTTGAATGTTTGCTTAACTGTGAAAGCACAGTTTCATTAAAATTACACGTAAAATTTCGAAGAAAAAAACAATGAAAACTAGTAAAAATGCAGCGATGTCGACTGAGATCACAGTACCAGAATCTTCTTAAGTGTATAATATGCATCTCGGAAAAACATCAGTATTGGTTGCGCAATGTTAATCCGTCGGTTAAATCGAGACAATTACAGTACCGGTATCCGTAGAGGAGGGAAAAGAATGAGAGTGAGAGGGGAGGGCGAGGGGAGGGATAGGGAAGCATCGCCATCGTCTCGTTAACGATAGGCGGCGGCGATGCATAATTCAAGCGCGTCGACCGGTGCTTTACCCGGAGAGAGAGAGAGAGAGAGAGAGAGCGAGAGAGTATTCGATGTATACAGAGTGTACAGCGAAGGTACATACTACGTAGGTATAGATATATAGCCGAAGGGACGGACTCACGGCTTTTAGTCGCGGAAATATCGAATTATCCCGGCGAATGAGCGGCCGCTGCCCGGGTTACGGATACGCGCCGCTGCGCCTATAGAGCTTACCCTATATATACACGCATACATCCCCGTCCGCGCGGCGTCTCCAACCCTTTCGTTCTCTCTCTCTCTCTCTCTCTCTCTCGCTCTCACCCTCGCTTGCCTTTCAGCTGCTTTTATTTGGCTCTTCCTCTCTAATTTCCGTGTGTGCGCCGAGCTCATATGCCTTCGATACACTTGCCCGAGCGCCGTCTTCTTTTTTCACCGCCACGGCGAATCTAGTTAGCGCGAGTAGACGGCTTAATTGTCCGCGATCGATTCGCAGATGCAGCTGTATGTCGCGTGCAGTTAGCGAATTCGCTGTGCACCCCTTTCCTTACAGGGATAGCTTCAATTCGACTTTGAATCTGTCTTCGTCGTCGTTTAACGTATAAAGAAAATCCATGAAATATCTTTTTTCTTCGCAAAAATCAATTTCCTTTTTCCAAAGAGTCTCGGAAAATCTCTCACATTCTCGTGCAGAAAAATGCATTACAACCCAACCCTTTCGGATCGCGTATCTCCCATGAAATCCGAGGAAAGTCAAAGCGATACCGCGGCCACTCTGGGACTATAAAAGCCAACTTAATTAATCGAACTCTCGCCGCACCATCCGATACTCCGCACAACCGCATCGGCCCAATTTATTCGTCTCCGCGGCCTTTCTTCCGGAAAAGCTGCACCGCAATAACGCTCGTAATGCACATCATCTCGTAATGGCTACGGCCGCGCGCGTGAAAAGCCTCGGATTTCAAGCTCAGCCCGCGCGCGGCGTGTATTACGTTTCGACTAGCTGCAGCGCTCTGTATATATATAACACACCGCGCGCGTCGAAGCGTCTTCCTTCCCTCTTTGCCCGCAGGCGTCCTTCTCTCCCCCCGCCCCCTCGCCCCCGATCGCGCAACGCAGTTTATATGCAGCGCAGCAGCGGGTACTTCGCCGAGAGAGCGTCTCCGTTACCCGGGCGGATTCGATCGAATAACTTAACTCGATCGCTTTAACTCGATTGCAGGCTCACTTACCCGACTCTGCGCACTCGCATGCGGGCGGCGCTCGACACAAAAGAAGCGCGCCGCGCGCAGAGCTAATGCCGCGCGTATACGCCGTCGCGCCGCTAACTTTTCGCGACGTCCATTGTGCGCAGTGTGTGTCCAGTGCGTCGTCGTCGTCGTCTCTCTCTCTCTCTCGCTTTGTGGTCACCGACTGCTCGCTGCAGAGTCGCTGGCGGTGCGCCCTCTATATATACGCACACGGAGTGTACACTTGGACTGCACACAACGCGAAAGTTGGTATTCCGAACTTTCGAGTTCTCGGGGAAAATTTACAAGTCGGGCTTACGCGTGCCTTTGACTCGATGAGGCGCGTCGCGCCTAATTCGCCGTTTCCACGATTTTTCGCCGGAGAAATCACGCGCGTATCAGCTATGCTCGTGCGTCCGCTGGACGCACTCGGCCTGCCGAAAAGAACGTTATCCGCAACTTTTGCCAGAGCGCGCGGCGGACGACGAGTGACAAACGCGTTTTAAACGCGCTTTAAACAAAACTTTCCCGACTCTACGCGCGTCCCATTTAATAACGCGCATAACTCACCCGCGTCAAGTGGAAGAGAGAGAGAGAGTGAGAGAAAAGGAGGAATTAGGAATTACAATTCGCATTATCTATTAGTCTACCTAACTGTCTATTAATCTCTCTCTCGGCAGCGCAGCTTTTTTTTTTTAGAGGGAGGGGAGGGCCATCCTACTGCTCTGACCTCTCCCCGGAAATTTATCGGCCAACTTTTTAATGAAATAAATTACGCGAGGAAAAATAGCGAGTGTACGTATAGGTGTGCGGGGCGGTGGCGGCGGAGAGGAAAAATCGCCGCCGAATTAAAACTGGCCGCTTCCTGAAAAGTTGGCCGGTGCGAAGCTCTCTCCGGCTCTTCTCGTTTAATTACCGATGATTATGCGAGCGATGCCCTCTTCCTCTCGCTGAGAGAGAAAAAAAACGAAAAAAAAAAGAACTGCGAGAAAGGGTCTCGCTTTTTTCCCATAGCGGCTCGCGAGGGAGAGACGAGCGTACCGGACGTATTTCATTGGATATCCCCTGCGAATCGGGCGTAAAGACGATAAACACCACGGTGAAGCTCTCCCACGTCCGAATAAGGAGCTTAGCCGTCCGATATTAGACGTCTCGCGCTCCTCTCGCCGAGAGAAAGAGTCTCGAGTCTCTCTCTCTCTCTCTCTCTCGCCTAGACATTGGCATTCCCCGCGAAATTCCAGAGCCCCCCCCAAGGCCGCGTGCATCCCACGCTTTCCGCGCACGCTTCTTTCGCGCCTCTATATACATGCGTAAGCCCCGCCTGTATACATGTATACGTAAACGCGTGCATAAACGCGAGTAGGCGAGAATGTGTATATGCGCGCTATACCGGAATGCGTTGCTCGCGTTACGCAATTTCTCCTTCTCTCTCTCTCGACACTCTCTTTCTCTCTCGCAGGGAGTTGAACGCTTTGGATATCTGCTCGATAAGCGGATTCTTTGCGCGCGCGCTGAGTGTTCGCTTATTAATTTACAGTGCGCACTGCGCCGCGATATACCAGTTGCTGAATTGTCTGAAATACCTGTAATTATTCTCGTAACTTCTGGGAATATCGACTGGAAAATTAGCGGTGTGGGCAATGAGAGAAATTTCATTGTGGATTACTCGTTCGCGACGACTGCAGCAGTACAGTGCAGTTGTGCGCATGGTTCTCGCGTGCGGAGAGGCGGAAAAGGAATACATATCGCTATGAATGAGAAAATTAACTATCAAATCAGAGATTTTTCGAATATATTTGCAAGAATTGTGAGATTTTCGATTGTAAGCTCGAAATAAAAATTAACGCGAATGTGTTTTGTATTTATTCGTGAAATTGAGAGAATTAATTTAACTTACTATATGGAAAAAAGTCGGATGTCACAGTTGACTCGCATTGAACTGCTCTATTAAATTCTTACTGTTCTTCGATAATCATATATTTTGCATTAATGTTGTAATAATTTTAAAAAAAATATTATAATATTGGATTTCCCGAAATATCAAAAGTAATCTTGATATTGCGTTGATATTGTCTCGAATTTCAAGACAACACCAAAGGTAAAGTTCCAAGCTTATTAGGCAGTATACTTTCCGGTCAGTTTTCAAATAATAATATTGTAATATAATTAAATTGTAAAACTTTAATTACAAATCGACAATATTTTTACATACTTTTTTGACAAAAGTTTGTACAAAAGTCACATAAAAGAGGTCTTTTAGAGCAAATCTCCCCTGTCAGCATAAACTTGCGACTCCCAAAACAATGTACGCTAATTGTTAATACAGTGTGACTTTGACCGCCGAATGAATCGCCGTCCCAATCCGTAAACACTGAGCCAATCGCGCGCGCGGAGACACGATAAACAATTTTCCTCGGCGAACTAATCTGCAAAGCAAACACGACGTCGAACGACTCCAATCCAAATATTTATCCCATATACCCGGATACGGTCACGCAAGACGTAGACACGCACGCGGGCGAGGCGAGAGCCACAGCGGAAAAACAAAGCGAAGCAGCTGAGAGCCATTGCAGCCAGTGGCACCGCTGCCCCACAAAAAAAAAATCAATTCAATTTCTTAAGTGAATCCTCCCTATACCCCACATACACACAGCTCGCCACTAAATTTTCGTCAAGCGCGCCACACACGATTCGGCCCCGATCGTGCGTGCATTTATGAAATTTCCTTTATAACAGCGGTACACACAGCGCAGCCGCGAAAAAGGAAAATTCATCCCTTCGCTCGCGCGCATCCGGCGAATAAGTAGGAAAAACACTCGGCCAGAAGGGAACGCGCGACGACAACTGCTGTGTGTGCGCGAATCGCTCGGCGACTTAGCGGCGTTTTCCGCTTTCTCTCTCTCTCTCTCTCTCTCTCTCTCTCTTCGCTGGTCGTACGCGCGAGTACGTACACACACATGTACATACGTATATAGTACACTGAGACACAGATACAGAGAAAATGTTAACCGAGCGGAAGCGGAAGAGGATGACGGAGGGGGGGGGGGTAGAGAGGAAGGTAGGACACAACGGAGAGAAGAGAAGAGAATAGAGACACGACGAGAGAGAGAGAGAGAGAGAGAGAGAGAGAGAGAAGGAGCGAGGCGATGGGCCCGAGGCCAAAAGCAAAGCGAAAACCTCGGCGCCGACATAAATCACTGGAGGAAAACTACCCCCCGCGTACTGCACAGACACATTTTTCCGTCGGCCGCTCCCCCGTACCATATATACCTATAGACACGCACGTATGCACACGGGAGGATTTCTGCAGCGGGGCGGAGATTCCCAGCCGTAATTTTAGCTCGCGCGCGCGCTTATGTGTGTGTGCGTCTTACAGCGATTCGCCGCGTGCGCGCGAACTTGTCGGAGAGCGAGAGAGACTCACTTTCGCGCCATTTACGGGCCATCGTCGGCGACTCGCCGCCGCGAAAGGCTACAACACCGGCCGATATTTCGGCGGGCGCGAGGAGAGCGCCGGGAGAGATCATCGCCGATTTATGGAGCGATGTCGCACGCGCAGACTGCACACGTATATATATGTACCGCGAGAAAGTGTCGGTTGCCGAGATTTTCGGCTAATGGCCTCTTTTCATCGCTTCTCGCGCCTCCTCTCGCTCGAGAGAGAAACTACGCACTTTTCTGCACGCGCGTGTCTCGCGATGTGTATTTACAAAGAAGATAAAACACAAACATACTTTTTGTGTACAGCAGTGTACAGGCCGAGCGACAGCAGTATCTCGAAAGGCGACAATTAAATTCGAAAGCCGGCGCTGTAAAAGCTTTTTCATTAAAAATACAGGCGGATCGCTTAAGCAGCCCCTCTCGGCGACCGGCCGAAGGCGAAAAAAATAAAAGTTGCGCGCGCGCCGGCCGGGTAATCGCTGCGCCGTACGCATTACTTAGCTCAGTCTCTCGCTCTCGAAGCTGCGCTGCGATGCTGCAAAGTGTAATTGAATTTTCAGCAAGGCTTTATTAGTGCCTTCGATCGCTTGCAAAGAGGCTACTCTCTTATTCCCTTTCCGTCCCTCGTTTGTATTTTAAAATAGCGCGCCGTCGGGAGATGGGGCCGGCCGACGCCTATATATACTCGATGATCTCTCTCGGGCGCGCGTTTATAAATTAAACGATTGCAACGTATACGCGCCGGCCCCTCATCTACACATCGACTCGTTAATGACGGCGTCGACTACTTCTCTCTCTCGCTCGCTCTATCTGTCTTTCTCTCCTTCGCGCTCTTTCTTTTTCGAGCTGCGCGACGACGACGACGACGTGCTTAACGACACAGATATTTTGCATTAAACGCACTCGTAAACTACCTCATTAAAAGAGCGGCAATAGCGGACGCCTCGCTTAGCCGCGTTTTTATACGCGACGAATGATATAAACTCGGCCCGGAGAAGAGAGCGACGCGAGAGATGCGCTTGTCTGCTGATGCGTTTCAACATAAATATATATCTGTACGTGTGTGCATGCAAGTGCATAAGCACACGAGGGGCAAGTGCGCCTGATTTGGAAGCCGCTGCAGTCCTGCTAAACACTTGTTGAGAGGGAGAGATATCGTTGGGAAAAGTGCGATTTTCCTCTCGCTTTTCTATATCGCGCGCGGCTCGCCGTGGATAATGTACGGCGAAAAGAGAGAGACGGATACACGCGAAGAAAAAGAGGTGCATAACGGAGGAGGGAAAAGTTTTTTCTTTCTCGCTCGACTTTGTGTCCCCCCCCCCCCTCCTCTTGCTCGAGCTTTATTTGGACAAAGTGGCACTTGTGAAACTTTGATGAAAATTAAAATGAAGCTTGATCAAAAGAGCTCGCGCGGCTATTAGGAGGCCGTCGTCGCCACTCGAGCTTGAAATTGCCAATTAAGCATTTCTTTCTTTTATCTTTCATATCGCCTTTTACTTATAATTCCTCGCTGCGCGCCGCGCTCACGTAGCAGCCGCCGTATATATATATATACGTTCCGTCTCTCTCGATTTTTTGAGCCTCGTGTACTCTCTATCACTTTCTCGATGTATATACGCTTTATACCATGCAAAGGCACAATGTAACTGATCATTTTTCTAACGTATTTTTTGTCTGTTCGGAATTCTGTGCAGACAATGATTGTTCAATGAGTTGGATAATGTACAGCAGTTGTTAAAAGTGTTACCAGTAGATAAAGCGTAAAAAAAAATTCTTGTATAACAATGTACAACTTTATATACGAAGACTATATTCTAGGATTTTTGTTTTTGTTTTTTCAATTGAAACCTAAGTTTTGAAATGAAGCCATTTAATCAACGAGGGCAGTGAGACAAAGCCGAATTTCTAAAATCAGTCGAGGACACAATCTGACTGCCGCGCGCAAAATCAATAAACACACGCTTATACTCGATAGTGACACCTCGAGCTCATCGAATCCCTGGCAAACAGAGTAAATCTGTCTCCCCCCCCCCCCCCCAACGGATAAAGCTCTCGAATACACCCCCACAGTACTACTTCTCGATCGTCTCGTACACACACAGATGCAGTCGCGTATACAAAGCGGCAGTTCTCTGCCTCTCTACCAGCGACGATTTCCCGTTTGGCAAAGACGAGCCAGCGATGTCATGTCAGAGTCGGGCTGCCATATAGCGCCGCGCAGCGTCGACGCGGTGTACGTGCGCTGTCACGTGCCCGCGGATGCATTCTCGCGGACGATGCGCCGCTACTGCAGCAGCAGCGGCAGCCGTGACAATCGCAACGTCTGCCGTGCGCCGCTATTCAGTCGGCGAGTATACGCAGCGCCGCGCTGCTCTTGGCTTGACAGCCGGGGGTATTATGAATTTCGAATGTTCAACCTCCTATATACACCCGGAGATTCGCCCGAATATTAATTTTGCTTTCTCTCCCCCCCCCCCCTACCCCAGCGTGTAACGAGGTTAAGTTGGCTGCGCCGGCCCTTCGCTTTACACTGTGTTGGATTAGATTTGGAAAAGGGACGAGGAAGTGCATTTGCTGGCTTTTGTCTGTGCTGTATGATGGTAGCGGTGCGTGGAATTGAAAAATTTTCGTTTTTAGTAGACAAATTTTTTTCTTTTAATAATCGAATTGTTTTTTAGTTCTTTTGTATGGGCGCGTGAATGACGATGTAATTTGAATGACTATCGGATTGCGTGAAATCGCAGGATTTTATATAAAAATAAATACTGTGAATGCGACTTTCATATCTGTTTGAGGATGTAGAACAGACGTATCTGCACAGCATTCTAAACGACAAAGACAATCTTTGGTCGTGCTTTACAAAAAAAAAAAAAAAAAAAAATACAATAAGCTTTTGACAGCGAAAGTGAAAATTCGTAACCTCACGACTTTTGCACATCGACAATCGAGAAACTATTCGTATAGCGCATTGTTACTGAAGTATTCCGATCCGAACAAGTTATATATGGTATCCGAAGTATGAATTGAAATGTGGAGAACTGTGGCGGCGAATGAAAAAGAATGCATCATCGACAGCTCGAAATGAGAGATTCCAGTCACTCGTCCTTGATCCTCGCCTCGTCCAGTCACGTACACTATTACCTTCTTTCTCACTCGCACTCTCGCTCCGGCTCTATCTTACACAGTTCAATTCGTCGTTCCACAGCCAGGCTACATATATGAGACAGAGCTACTCTGGCGATTCAGTAATATCCTGCCGGCTTTCACGCACGTCTTATTATAGCCGAGTCAAAAAAAAAAAAAAATCGCCAGTAGACTAGCGCGTCGCGCTTCGTCGCAAAAATTTCGACGTCGACAGTGAGCGAGAGAGAGAGAGAGAGAGAGACGCATACTCATTCCAGATTCATCGGGCGTATGTGTATAGCGCAAGGACGTCCGCCAAATCAATGCCCATTGAATAATTTCCTGTCGCCGAGGACGTCTCGATTTTTCTTTAGCGTATAGCTAGACGACCCACACACACACACGCGCGCACTATACACGAGCGTTTAAAAACTCGAAAATAAATTTGCGCTGTATGTATAGAAAACGCATGGTTCACAGACGCTCCGCCGGCAATCGATCGCGACTCGTATACATGCAGTACACACACAACGTCGCGCAGCATATATATATACACGTGTACATAGCTCGGTACAGCTGGGCGCAATTATATTTCGAAATAAAGTGAAAACCTTATTACATTAAAAGTAAGCGAGGAGGATAGTCGAGCGCGCGTTCGCGAAGCATTAATTCCGCCGTCGGTTTTACAACGGCAGGGCGGCTTCGCCAGAGCAGCAGCAGCAGCAGCAGCTCGCCGTCTGCACAATGTACGCGTTACGGCTATATACACACGGGCGAGAGAGGCGCAAAGCTAGCTCTTAATTATCGAATTCCAGAGAGAGACAGTGAGAGAGAGAGAGAGAGGGGGTAAGGGGGTGGGGGAGCCGATGAAATTTAATAAACTCTCACTCGCGGCCCGGCGAAATTGTTCGACTCGTTCTTCATTAACATCGCCGAGACGAAAATAACATTCGCGCATCCATTCGCGCCTTATTCATGCCTCGGGAGAGCTCTATACGCAGTACGCGTACGCACACGCGCGTTCGCGTACACAGAGAAGAGAGAAGGGGTGGGGAGGGAGGGGAGATGGAGACGCGGGTGTGAAGAGACGCGTATTGACACCTCTCAGCCGTAGCTATTAAGTCTGAATAGGATCGAAATATAGCGCGTGTATATAGCGTGCGGGCACGTGAGAGAGTACCCGAGAGGGGGGTTATGTACTAACGACTTGTTCGGTAACAAAGTTGTAAACTGCTAACTTTCGCGAAAAATCTCTGACTGGCTGAATAAAAGTGTTTTATTTGCGCGCAAGCGGGATGTTTTTCTCGTTTTGTTGTTTTTTTTTCCTCTCTCTCGCTCTCCTCTGCTTCATAGCTCGGGGATTTCTCGGACCCGCCGTTTGTTATACGCGACACGGCGGCTAACTGCGCGGCGAGTGTATGACGCTTGCGAGAGAGAGAGAGAGAGAGAGAGCCGAAGTTTGAGAAAGTCATTTGTAGGGTTATGTGTGACTGTCTGTGTGCGAGTGCTCTGGAAGCTTGAAGGAGACCGATGTTCTACGGCTTTATGTATTTATATCGATCGGGTTTTTTTTATTGTTTCTTTTATCGGAGAGATTGTTGTTGAAACTATAATGCTTTTAATTTAGGTCTAATAAGAAAATATTTACGACTTTTTCTTCATATTTTACTTTGATCTTTAAGGGTTTAAAGTTTGTTTTTCGTGTTACATCGGGACGAAAAGCGAGTAATTTTAACATTCATGCTGAGAACTTACTCAGCACTTTGGGCAAATCGTCATTGCTGCAAAATTTTAACAATAGAAATTACGACCTTCCTACTGCTCCTTACGCTATTCGAGTATAACAGAAAACTTGGGACATCCAATTTATCCCGACCTTGATCGAAAAGTTTAAAATTTATAGCCTTCGGCATCAGCTGTATTCTGTACAATAATTGCTTTTTCGTTTATACCTTTGTTATTATACAATTACGCACTAATCGTTCGCTACATCCCAGCGTCAAAGCTCGGCGACTCCATACGAGCAGACCGCGCGCGCCAAAAATAATTCAAGCTGTATTCGTCGCTTCGAAGCGAAAACTGCAAGTGCAAAAATGTCAAGTGCACAACAACAGCAGCAGCAGCAGCGCAAAATCACCGAAAGCCGGTCGTTAATTTGGACGAACCGGCCGTATACACGCACTATAGCACCTTGCGCCGCGCGGCCGTTCTTCATAAATTCCAAGCAAAAGCGTTATTTTTACGAGTCACTCGACGCGCGCTCGCGCAGAGGGCTCTGTGCCGCGCGGCACATTTTCATTAGGGTCCACATCTCTCTCTCTCTCGCTCTCGTGTCTATATATATCGCAACGCAAACTCGCACGCGATATCCCAGAGCAATGGCCCTCGTCGTCCTCGTCGTCGTCGTCTTGATTTTGATTGGCTATTACCCTCCGTATTCCCGCGGCAAACGACGCAGTTCGCAAAGTCCTCTTGCGCGCGATGCATTTCTCTCGGTACAAACACCTTCTCTCTCTCTCTCTCTCTCTCTCTCTCTGTACACGTACGTTTGTATATTCACTGTATATACAGACGCGCGGAGTATCGGGTGCGGGTATACGCGTCTCGTCGAACACGTCATTCGGGACGACGGGGCTATGCGCGACGCGAGAGAGCTGCATCGTCGCGCGCGGGATGAGCCCGAGAATAACGTCGTTGAGCGGTGCATCAGTGTGGCCCCCGACGTTTCGTGGGGCTATCATTGCGCTTTCCCTCTCTCTCTCTCTCTCTTCTTTTTTCTAGCCGCGCGCGGCGAGTGCCGCCGTAAATTTCACGCGAGAGCTTTACGCGTCTCAATTTATTGGCCATCGATGCGCGCGAGGGATTTTTCGCAGCGAAAAACTTTACACGCGTCGTCGCTTTGTATATGTATATAGAGCGGTGCGCGCGCGGACGAGGCCAGGGGGTTTGAAAATCTTTACGATACGAGCTCGCTCTTTCTCTCTCCCTCTCGCGGTGCAGCGGCTTTTTACGGGCTCGATGAATGCGCGCGCCGGTGGATGCTTTTTTTTTCTTCAGCGTATAAATATACACGTGTATTTTTACGCAGAAGCGAAACGAATTAACGAATGCATAGCTTTTTTTCTGTACGCCGTCGAACGTTTGGTTTTTTCGATTTCGCACACTCGGTGCGCGTATGTGTACGTCAATCGCTTTCACGTCAGACGCGATCCTACGGCGGCTGGTCTGACATCCCGACCAATATCGCGCATTACGTTATATATACTACGGGACAGTGGCCTTTGTCCATTTTCGCTCGATATGCATCGGAACGAATATTTTCATTATATATCAGCCACACACACACACACACATACACGTACGCGTGCTGACGTTCTCCCGAAAATAAAAGTTTAATACCGCGAAGAAATCCGGGAAACCGGTCGCCGCCGCCGCCGCTGCCGGAGTCGACGCCAAATTTTCGATTAACCCAGTGGGGCCACACGGAAACAGAGAGCGCGGACGAGGAATCAATGTCCCGGAGAGTAGGGCACTATACTCGCGATATGTATATTCGCGAGCAGCACGTGTTTTATTCCTTTTTCTCGCGCTCGTCTCTCTCTCTCTCTCTCTCTCTCTCTCTCTCTCTCTCTCTCTCTGGCTCTCGAAATTCCAGCCACAAACGCAGCTTCGCTCGCGCGCGGGTACACACACACACGCGCACACACGGACACAGAGAGAAGAGAGAGAGTCCATCCCGATGCGGCTTCGGAGAAGGAAGAACAAGATAAATTCGCGGGTTTACGGCACCCTTAAAGTTGTGCGCGGGAATCTCTTTAACGACCTGGCAGGATGCCACCACTACCACGTAGTCGACTCGTCTTCTTTCTCTCTCTCTCTCACACATGCGCTGCGCTCTCGCACACGTATATCCGCAGCAGCAAAAGAAGAAGAAGAAGAGGAAGGAGGAGGAGGAAACTCGTGAGAAGGATGCATCCTCGCAGAAGGAGGAGAGAGAAGGAGAGACAGAAAGAGAACTAATACGAGCGAGTGCGCGCGCTGGGGGAGGGGAGGGGGGAGAAAAAATAGTGGAAGCGCTCAAAAGTGTCAGGTACAGGGAGAAAAAGAGGATAAGAAGGTGATAGAGAGAAAGAAAGCGCGGAGCAGAGAGAGAGAGAGAGAGAGGAGAGATAGGGTGGCAGCGAGTAGTAGCAGTTATCATTCATTTTCTCCCGAGTGAGCGTGCAAGCGGCGACTCCTCTGTTAATGACAGTCGGCCGGAATTACTGCGGAACTTGCTCTCTCTCTATCTTTCCCTCTCTCTCTCTCTCTCTTCCTCCCTCCGCTCGCTCTCTCCACCCCTTTGAGAGAGAAAGAGCGAGAGAACGTCTCCGAGGGGTATATAAGCGCCTCGGCGGAAGATTATCTTTACCTCTGGACTACTTTATGTCCTTACACTTTCTACCCGTTTGCTCTTTCCTTTGCTCCTCTCCAGCTCGTGCTTTTTCGCGGCTTCTAATGCGCCGTGTGTCCTGGACGTGGAGCCGGATCGCTGCAGTCGTCTCGAGGGTTGTGTACGAGCCAGGGACTGTTTGTGGCTTTTTCATGACGCAGCCGCGCGCGGCGGCGGCGGCGGCGGCGGCAGCAGCAGCAGCAGCCCAGGGTTCAGACTTTACGTGCCGCGCGCGGCTCGAGGTTTCAAGTGTAAATTAGACGGCTTTCGAAAGCGAGCTACTGCTGTGCTCCCGGTGATATTCCCACCCGTTTCAACTTGGTATATCGTATTTTTCCGTCCCTTTTCTCTCGTTCTCTCGCTGCTCGCTTTCGCCTCCGCGTCTCCGGGAAAATATGCGCGTAAACACACGGAGCCGCGCGCGAGACGGCAGCGCATCAGCCGAAAATCAAGCGCGAGCTCGCACAAAAGAAAGTGTTTGTTTTCCTCGTCCCTGCGTCTATATATACGTGTGTGTGTGTGTGTATTCGTGAGCTCTTTGAAGCTTCTCTCGCCTCGATACACAGCCGCCGTCGCCACCGTTGCCGCTGCTGAAAATAAAGTCGACTCTTATCGGCGCGCGCGCGCGCGCTTTGCTTTTCTTTTTCATCCTCGACGACTCTCCCGCAGCACGCGCCCATTCACGTCAACTTCCGCTCTCGATTTCGCCCCGGCGTCGTCGTCGTCGCTCGTCGTCGCTCGTCGTCCGCAAGTGGCGAAAAATTTCAAACCCAAAGAGGGAGTCGAGAAGCCTTCTCCCCCGACGATCGAGCCTTCTTTTCTCGCCTCAAGTCCCCGATCTATATACAAGCCGCGACGCGAGCAGGGGGGAGGGGGGCAGAAAGGGAAGAGTTGAAGGAGCCGATAAGAAAGTTCGAGAGCCTCCCAGAAATTCCAGGAGGCTCTTCTTCTTCTTATTCTTCTGCTCTGCCGTTGCTGCTGCTGCTGCTGGTGCTTCTCATTCTCGCCTCCTTCCGAGAGCCGCCGCCGCCGCCGCCGCGACGGACAAATAGACGAATACAGAGTGGCCGAAATCAATGCGCCGCGGCCGTCGAGATATTTTTTAATGGACTATCCCGATCGCGGCGCTCGCTGTTGTATCGCTGTAATTGACGGCCCATTACGCGCGAGCCAAATTCAGCCCGCGCTCTCTGCGTGTATATACGGATTTTACGCAAATGACTGAATAATAAAGGGAGAACGCATTAAAGGCCACTTTTTCCTCGGGTCGATTGAATAAAAATTTAGATTTTTTATTGAAAAAGTATGCGCCGAATTTATTGAATGAAATTTATTGATTGAAATTATTTCATCGTAAATTATCGTGAGAGCTTTATTTCTTCGAATTTTAATAAGCACTTATTCAATACGACAAGAGCCGCGTTAATTTGCATAAAATATCCTTTGCAGTAAAAACCGTCCGTTGCCGACGAATTATATAAATTAACAGAAATTACCGCTAATGCAGACTGGTTTCATTAACGATTTTCGATTGTAAAATCTACGCGTATACGACTTTCCCCGCGCAATCTCTCTACGCAAATTGGATGCATGTTTTTCGCCCGATCGCGCAGCGCACGTATAACACACATATAGATACGAAATATACCGCGAGTGTCGCGCGAAACTTTGAAATTTGGCAGAGCCGTGTGTCCCCGCTGCTTTTGTTTGTCTTCTAAATTTCGAGCTCCCCTGATAAATTGGGCCGCAAGAAAGGAGCGATAGCTCCGGAATTTATAACTTTAATAAAGTTCTAAAAGGGGTCAGTAGTGTTACGGAAAACGCGACGCCTAAATCACCCAAGTTGTTCTCCACGCTCGGGCCGTGCAGTAAACGCCAGGAGGTATAAAAAGCAATTGGACGCAGAGTCGCACTTTGTTTTACTGCGCTACTTCCTCCTCGCGAGAGAGAGAGAGAGAGAGAAAACTCGTCGTCTATACTCCTCTCTGTTCCGACCGTTAGATTTTCGCTTAGACGAGACGCGGAGAACGAGGCCTCCGCATGTACACACCGATGCACCACAATACACACAATCCCTCCAACTTCAATTTCTGCATTGTCCAACCGGTCGTAACGAAGAAATCCCTCGTACGTACACCTTTCAAGCCCACGACAAGCCGCGGCATTCAAGAATTTTTTTTTTTTTGCCCCCTCCCCCTCCCCCTGCGCGGATCCGCTAAACGAGTGCATCGACGCGCTCATTGTGCGCGCTTTGATTCAGCCGCCGCGCGGCGCGTTTATGAATGAACAGAGAGCCGGCTTTGTGCATAGCCTCGGTGCGACTTATCCCGCTACTTTTGCCCGTCGGGCCGCTTTGTGCAGCGCCGCGCGCTCCGTACACGCCGAGGCGGCGCGATTCTATTTTTAGCGACGCGGCATAGACGCGCTGCCCGCGATGCAGCTGGAATAAACATTGAACTTGTTTCGATTCTGGGCGGTCGAGTCTGCCCGGGAGGCTCGGCGCGCTGGAGAGCTGCGCGCGATAAATAATTACTGGCTTACGGTAATTTTTGTGGGGTATACATTAGCTCGAATGGATTTATTGATTAAGTGCGTGTGTTAACGTTTTTTTGCTCGAGACTCCTTTATTTGCGTTCGAGAGTTTATTGAGTTAATGAGACGCGCAAATCATACTACCAGTAGTTATCCAGATACTTAATAAACGATATTTATTTACGACGCGTACGGAACGGATGCTACTTGAGTAAATTAGTTTATTGAACTTCCATCATCTTTGTTTAATTAAATCTTTTGCTTTCAATTCAGTACATTTCATTCGATTTAGCGGTTTTTTTTGTTCCCAATGTGCATTACGACCGACTATATAAGGCCTGTTTTTTTTTGTTACGGGGTTTACTGCGGTTGCTTATCTTTTATGGAGATTACAGGTGGGCGTGTTAATTAGTTTTTGATTGCCTTCGAGGCTACCGTGCCCATACGGCGAGCTGCACTCAAATAGATTATGAATTTTCTTGTTTGGGCCTTTCATCCGATTCCCCATATATTGCGTTTCGCTCTTGTTCTACGCGCGAATGCAATATATGTGTATAAATTGAACGCAACGATATAGCGCAAGATTAATTTTATAGCCGTATAACCGTGAGCTGCAAATTGAAAAAAAAAAAGTAATAATAATAATAACGCGAGCTTGTGCATCCGGGCAACGAGTACTTTTCAAAGCGACGCGCAGCCGAAACAATTTTCAAGCTCGAGACACTTGCACAGGACTACCCCGGCTCTGCGGTACTTGTTAAACGGAATTTCCTATTATCCGTAGCGTTGCGTAACAAAAACTCGGAATAACGAAGGCAAATTTTTCGACTCTCCCACCCAACAACTTGGAAAATGTTCTCCGAGATAGGAACAATGGCTTTCCCCCTTCCCCCTTCCTCACCCCCACTTCTCCTCGAACTCCTTTGCAGCTCGTAAACAATTAATCCATTACTCGGCGCAGATCAAATTAAGATTCAGCGCGCGCTTGTCCGACACAATCGCGGATGCATAAAGTTACGGTGCGGACGCCGTCTATATACATGGGTACACCGTTTTCTACTGCTATCTACATGTATATATAAACGAAGACGGACGGCTTCTTTCTCGAAAAGCTCGAATCCTGTCGCGCCTCCCGGAGAAAATGACGGTTCGGCTCAGGCTCTGCTACGGCGACGAGCCTTCGAGCGCAGGATAAAATAAAAGCCGTTGCTCTCAAGTTACTTAGCAGTTTTTCGCCTCAATTTTGCGAGCTTCGTAAACAAATTCCAACTTTCGAGCGGAAGAGAGAGATGAAGAGAGAGAGAGACAGAGAGTTTATTAAATTGCCATGGCCGGGGGAAAATGTTTGCGGAAAATTTTTTCGCTTCGTCCGATCTCTCTCTCTCTCTCTCTCTCTCTCTTTCTCTCTCTCTCTTTCTCTCTCTCTCTCTCTGTGACAGACCGAAATGGAAGCGACGAGCGCGTGTGCTGCGACTTGAAAAACTGGACTTCGAGTCGAGAGCAAAGCTACACAGTTGAAAATGGTATTATTTTTTTTTTAGGAATTTGCTTTCGTGATAAAGCTTGTTTATTACCCGGTGCATCAACGCGTGTTGTAGCCTCTCGCAATCGTAATCAAGGTTGTTTATTCTTTATTTCGAAAAGCTTCTGGATACGTAACTGTACAAATTATTCAGTAACTCGATTGCGCTTACACCATCAGTTCGGTATAAGACTCGCGTTATAGAGTTGCTTTCAAAAAAAAATTTTATAGTCCAAAAAACAAACGATCTAATTATTTCTAACGGACACGGCGCTCTTTCATCGAGCGAGCGAAAATTTTCCAAACCAAACAGAAACGCAATTAGTCGAGCAAACACTGCAGCGTCCGACACACGAAATAAAAGTACGCGTCCGCGCGACGTGAAATTTTCGGAAATACCCGACAGCCCATTTTCTCCTTCGGTGTGTCTCTGTTTCCGTTGGTCCCCCCACTGCAACTGTCCATTCTTTCCCTCCTCTCCTCTTCCGCTTTCTCACTCCCTCGACGATTATCAAAGCGGCCTGTACGCTCGAGTTCGTCCTCGTAAAATTTCACTTTAAATTTCCCGACCGCGCAATATCCGAAGCTTCGCGCGGCGCGAACGTAGCACACTTTTTCTCGGTAATCCACTGTCAGCGCCCGGCGCGTGTCGCGCTTTTTAGGCCTGCCGAATTTAGCCGCATTTTTTTTTTCTGCTCCTCGTATAACCACATGTCGCACAGATGTGTAGAGCCTATTTTTGGGGATAGAGGCGAATTTCTCTTTCAGTGCTGAAAGAACGCGCTTGTATCGTGTATATATATTGACGAATCGGACGCGCGAAATTGGGACGCTTTTTGCTCGTCGTCGCCGCCGTCGTCTCTATACAGCGAGACGGCCGAGAGCCGTAATTTATGCGCAGGAGCAGTTTTCGTTTATTCTAGTTGACCCACTTTTCGGGCTCGTGCGCGCGCTCGGAGAGTTTTTAATAAAAGTTGTTTAAACAATCGACGCGCATCTCGAAATAGCATCTCCGAGAGACAGTGGAGAGAGCGAGAGGTATACGAGTCGAAATTTATTCAGCTCATGAATAGTCGAAGCGCTTTTTCTAATACAGCCTCTCTCGACTCGTCTCTCGCCGTTATTACCCGGAAAAATTTTTCTCATTACACGCCTAATTTCGAATACGAAACAAAAGCGGTCGAACGAAAAAACAAAAACGAAGAATCTTTCACGGCCTGACCGAAGCACCACGACGGACCGTATAGTACTCTCTCGATGCCTATTTTCATTATAAAAGTCCCGCAGCGGATGGTATACAGATATACGGACGGCCGAAGTGTCTCTCTCGATTCTTTTTTTTCGCGTAGCTCGCGCGCGCCCGCTCGCCTTTCTCATTCAAATCCGAATTGAAATTCAAATTCGAATTCGGCGAATGACGCGCGAGAGCCCGCCGGAATATCATGAGCCGGGAGAACCTTCTCCTCGCCAACACAGCGCGCCCAATGCCCACGTCTACGTATACGCGCACGTATATTTATATTTATCGCGGTTACAGCCAGACTGCGGAGAGAAGGGTGTACGGGATAAGAGGGTAGGGGGTGTACGGGGGTATAAGTGACACTGCGCGCGAGCGTTGCACACACATACACACACACTGATGGAAATGTGCAGCGAAGAGGAGAGGCGCCTGACGCGTTTTTGATTTATGCGAGATCGAACGAGGGACGACGCGCGCGGGAGGGGTGAAATTCCCATCGGCGGGCGTGGATGCGCGCGAGCGCGAAAGTTGTGCATTATTACGCAGTTTTGCCATTAGCCGCGCGCGGCTCTCGCGTCCGTGTAATAATGGAAAGTGACACGGGCATTCGCTCTCTATCCAGCCGGTCCGTCTCTCGCTGCAAGTGTGTGGCTATAGGCGCGTGTGTGTTTGCTTATTTATTCTTCGGACTGGAATAGCTGCCGCGCGACGGTGGTTGGGTGTTAGACGCGAGGTGACCGCGACCCTCGCCTCGTTCCCTCCCTCACTTTCCGTCTCTCTCAGTCTGGCTTTCGTTGAGGTTTTCGCTGAGAGTTGCACTGCTACATACACGTAGATTGTGTGGGTCTGTTCCGAAAGAGTTTTGTTTTCCGTGACCGCTCCGTTCGGCGCTCTGTTGTGACGTTTGTTTGTTTGGAATGCACAATGCTGGCAATTATAATAAGAATAATAACGTGGGAATGTGCGTAATAAGATCTCTATACAAATGGGCGTACAATGGCTTTTGGATAAAACAGTGGAACTGTATGAATTTGATGTAAACTGTGTAATGAGTGCAGTGTACGGGTCTGCTGACGATGTTGTTTTCGTAATGTCCGTAGTGGAACTGAATGCGTTGCTACGGTGGGGCTATTTTCATTCATTGTAAGTAGACTAATTTGGGAAATTTTCTGGAATATAATTAATTTGTGAAAGAGTATATGTAGATAATAGTATTGCAGCGGGTGCGACATAAAAAAAGTCCGGGATACGTATCTATCACGTGTCACAACAGTCTATATCCATTCTTTTCAAGTATTCACTTTTTTGACATTTGCAAGTCGAAATCATCAGTTAAAAACCCCCATTTAATTAAATAATTATTTCAGAGTTATATTTACGTTCATATGTACAAACATTTTTTGACAAATTTTGTGTCACTTTACAGTCGAAGGGGTGAAAACTTCTATGAATGGTCACATCAAAAATTGCGTGACGTACATTTTCCCACTGTATAGTGGAACTGTACTTTCTTATCGGACACTTGTCTATCATACGTCCAACATTTTCAAATCAAAAATGTTTGGAAATTTTGCGACGCTACTAAATTACATAGACTTACAGTTCTATAACAAAGAAATATACATTTGGTTTATTCATTTATTTTCAATCGCAAATTTCGTTCAAGTACTATTAATTTAGCTAAAACACAAACGATACACCGTCACAGACCATAAAACACGAAACATATCACACCGCGCGATACACTAAACATTTCCAGCAAGCGAGCAACAACGAAGATCGCATTAGTCGCGAGTTTCTCTATAAATTCAAATCCAAGGGGTAGGCAAAAAAAAAAAAAAACGAGCTCGTCCCAAATCCCTAAATCGTCCGGCAAATTGGATAGCGCTAAAGTGCAGGTACTACACGGAGGATTAGCCGAATTCGGGCAACGATCCACAGTGCTCGCGCGAGATCTCTGCTGCTGCCGCTGCTGCTGCCGGTGCAGGTGACCTGCGCGAGCCGTAAAATTTCCCTCTAAGTTATAATAATGTCGTTACTCCGAGAAAGAGAGAGAGAGAGTGAGAGGGAGAACTCGTCTGGCGCGCGCGAACTTTTAACCGTGAATAATGGAAGAGGCGCTTCAAGCCCAACGCGATTATTTCTCAAGAACAATGAAGAGAAAGAGAGAGTGAGGAGGCAACTCGATTCTCTCGCCTCTTTTTGTCTCCGCTACGTCGCCTCGGCCAATCGGCTCTTCTTTGAGGAAAGCCCCGCGTCATTCTTTACACCTTCTCACCCTCTCGATATTTATCTAATCGAGATGATTTCTCGTCTCTCATCCGATGCCCCTTTCTCGTTGGGAGCTCGATGTATCGGAGATAATTGAGGATCACTAAATAATGCAATTTTGCGAGCAGTATAATTGTTTCAAAATTTCTGTAAAATAATTATTACACGAAACATTGAATAAGAGTCATCGCCGAGAGTCATGTACATAGAGAGTAAAGCAATATGACTGGAAGGAAGAGCGCGTCTCCCATGTGCACAATACATCGCGTTAGACGACATAACTTTGCACACACGGCTGCCCTCTAACCCCCCCCCCCCTCCTCCTCCTCCCCCACCTCAGGAGGTAAAGTGCCGAGGAACTGGTGCAGCCTAAAGGAGACGAAGAGATAGAGAGGTATAGTACGGAGGGACACACGACGGCAACTTGGCTAACTCGCAGTTGTGTCGACTGCTAGTGGGCACAGTAGCTATGCTACTCTGCCCCCTATATACAGCTTGCGCCTGCTTTGCTTTGCGGAAGCTCGGCCCGAGTAATTTCTGCATTGTCGTTAAGTTAATAGGTCCTCGCGTCCTCGGGTCCTATCTTCCTCTCTCCCTCTCGCTCTCGCTCTAGTCTACAGCTGCATTATGAGCATGCATATATACGCCAGAGCAGAGGGTATTATAGAGATCGATTCGCCAAATAAATGTCGAACGCCTAAGATACATATAGAACAGAGATTGCGAGGGGGGGAGGAGGAGGAGCCGCAATCCCGGTTGATTAGACTTCCTCCAAGACCTGGAGCGTGCGCGATTTTTCTTTGCGAAAGGACGACGATGATGATGATGATAATGACGAGAGGCGGCGGACTCCAGGGGATGGGAGTCCATTGTGCAGTGCGCAGCAAGGCTCTGGGGTTATATTGTGGATGGTCGGATTGGGGCTCGCTTGACTGTTCTAATGCTAGCGTTCCGTTGTCTGAATGCTCGTTGCCGCCGCTGCCGCTGCGCGTTCGAGGGTGAGAGACAGAGAGATGGTGCGGTAGCTCTACTGGGAGACAGTCGCTGCAACTGTGCCTCATTGTGGAACGCTGCGGAGGGGAGATTATTGCGTTATAACCGAGAATTTTTCGTTCGTTCAATTTGAAATTCGCTGGTGCGACGTACTGCGGTCTAATGGAGATCGACTTTGATGATTGCAGACTTGCTACGAGATGGAAAGGTACCTGAAGGACGAGCCGAAGCTGCAGTCGTACAAAAAGCTCCCCACGGAGCTCGACACGGCACCTTGGAATTTGTTCAGGGCACCGCAGATCTGGACCGCCACCACAGGCACCACGAACGCACAATTCGAACCCTCAATCAAAATGGAGGTGAGTCACACATGGAGTTGCTATTGATGGGAATTAGAAGTTCAAATTTCGCGCCACTTTTCTTTTCTTTTTGTTAGCAACAACGATACGAATAGCGGGTCGTCTGCCATTTTAGTAGGTCTGAAGTTAATATTCAAATATCTTGTCAAATATAGCAACTTGAGTGATAAGATTGCCAGAGATATTTATAAGTTAATCCCAGACTTCGTAAAATTCTAAATAACTAAATAGAATGGATCGTGAAACTCGAATATTTAATGAAGCAATCAGAACCTCTCAATCAGTTTACAACCTCGACATATTACATTCTATTCATTCGTGGCATCACGATCTTGGCCGAAAAGTGTTTTTTTTTCTCTCTCTCCAAACGCGCACAAGTAGTAAAGCCCGATATCGGTCAGACCGTCCCGAATTTCCGTCAGCGCGAGCTCGCCACCATAATTTAAACATTTCCCCTTTACAATGACAATGGCAGGTGACGACGACAGCGGACGACAGGGAGACGCTCTGTTTAGAGGACATAAAGCTCAGCCCGGGCGATCACAGTCACAACGGCCGTGACAGGGATCTGCTCGACCGGCATCTGGATTCGCTGTCGATGTCGTCCGCGAGTTCGGCCTGTTCCGCCCTCTCCTGGGATGGATCGCCGTCCCTGTCCTGCAGGGCGCTCATCCTGAAAAAGGAGCCCAGCGAGGACCTCGAGGAGGACGAAGAGCACGAGGTATCGGCGCGATTCACAGCACGTTCGAGAGAGAGTCTTTGGAAAATTTTATTTGCGCTGCGGTGCGGTATAACGGACGAGAAGGGATGAAATATTACAACGATGAATATTAAAGTCGTCGAATATTTAAAAAAAAAATTCGAGTACATTAAGTATCGTACCGAAGTGTACTTGAAAGCTCTTTAAAAAACTTTGTGCGTTAGTGCAAGTAAGTACTGCACAAGTTCTGAAAGTTTTTTACTTTGAAGAACCATTTCATTTCGCTGTCGGTCATCATCAGTGTTGTGTAAATGAGAAGTAAATACTTTAAAAGAACTTACAAGCAGAACGCAACGCTTGTAAAAAAAGTATTAAAGTACTCTGGTTGTCCGAAAATGTACCGCTGCGTCAATTTCAAAAAGATTCTCTCACCCGTATTCGACTACGTAATGTAATTTAGTTAAATAACCCAAAAATTTCTTGAGCAGGAAGAAGAAGAGGAGGACAGCGGTTGCGAGGGCGAGGGGCAGATCCTCACACCACCCTCGAGTCCAGAGTCCGGACAAGGTCATTCGAATTCGAGTCACTCGTCGACCGGAAGCTCGATGCTCGACGTCCACAATCTCAACCTTCACGGCGCGAACGGCAGGAGCGCGATCGTCAGGGTCACCACTGCAAACGCACAGAACGTCGCGAGGTACGTATAGTCGTGACTCGCGTGGGCGATTGCGATGCGACCTGCTCAGAATGGCTGCTTTTGTTAAGAACATTTTTTTAAAATTGATTTTTTCGAAATTTTTGGAACTTGTACATTTGCGCGATAGTTTAAAAGAATAAGGGATGCGGTGCAATATATTTTAATATTTTACATTTTTATTTTTCTGTGGAGTACCTTTACGCACATTAAATACTCATTAAAAATGCACTTTATTTACCTGCAAAATAATTTATATTAAAACGCATCCAAAGGGCAGAACAGACCAAAGTATGTGTACTTCATAAAATTCAAATAACTTTCTGTTCGCAACGGCAGAAAAATATACAACTCTCAAATAACCTACTTTCAAAACATTTGAAGTGTACGTTATTAAACTTATTCGAAAGATCCTACAAAATCACCGCGTACAGCTTTTTCCAAAATATTAATTAGAAACATTAACTTTTCCGCAAAGTCACCGGACAAAAATCAAACATTGACATAGAAGTTTGAAAACAGCATCCAAGCCATGGTCGCAACGATACAAATATACGTCCTCTAGCCTCGCTCGCCCCACCCCGTCGTAGCAATCGTCGCAGCAAAAATTTTCTTCTCCGCAGATTGATTTCGGTAGCGACGAACGGCTTCCCAGCGGTGAGCGGCACGACGCAGCACAGCTCGCACGGCGGCGCGTCGGCGACAGTCGTGACGAGCGGCCACGTCAGCGTCAACAACAGGCATCACGCGAGGAGTCACGAACACAGTCCGCCCGACACGAAGCGCAGGATACACAAGTGCCAGTTTCCGGGATGCAAGAAGGTCTACACCAAGAGCTCGCATCTCAAGGCCCACCAGAGGACGCACACGGGTGAGTCACGGCGTCTCCCCCACCTCCTCCCCCGCCTCCTCTCTTTGACTTGCGATGTTTCCCCGCGACAGCGATTCTCGTATCGAGAGAGTTAAGGATCGATCGGCCCTTTTAACAGCCAGACTATTTTTCTCCCTCACCCCCTTCCCCCCCAAGAGCATTGCTTATCTCTTTCTCGCGCTCTCTCACTCCCATAACGATGCATAATTAATCAGGGGCGCGCTCAAAGCTCCAGAGCGACAAACAGCCTTTAACTTTCCCCTAAAGATCCCTTTCTCTCGCTCCCCGCGTGCTTCTATACGTATATAGCGTATATAGACCTGCCGAGAAAGACAAATGCAATATTAATGGTCGATCCCCAAATCGGCACCGCGTCTCGGAGGACCGAAATAATTCAAAGTCGAATCGTTACTGCTTTTCTCCACCCCCCCCCCCTCCTGTACAACGTCTGCGCGTATCTCGGGGACATATATATATATGCGCATGTATATACATATATACAGCTGCGCTTTTTGCGTTCTAGCGCGCGCCTATCCGTCTTCTACACGCGAGCTTCTACTTTACGGGGGAAAAATTCCTCTCGATTTCAAGGGGCGCTGAAAAAAGGCTTCTCGCCCATTGTGCGGCTGATGTTTATCGACGCGAGTGCCTCAGACGCTATATATATGTATGGCTAGTCGTTTATATATATCGGACCTTTGTTAATTTTTCAAGTGCGCGCACATTTTTAAGAATTCGCGGACAAAGAAAGAGCATAAGCGATGACAATTTCTACGCCTTTGAAAGTGTATCTAGACATTTTGGTGTTCGATTTTTTGAGAACCCAAATATATAAAAGTGTCTAGACATGTTTTGCATCTTGTAAGGACACAAGGGTGATTAATCGATTATTCACGAAATTCTTGACCCCCTTTTTTTAAAATTACACTTTTTTATCTGTACTCGCCCGTGACTGGTGTATCACACCCCTCCTCACAAATATGTGTAAATCCACGTTATAATCTCTTTCCACCTGTCGTATACGATATACGTCTGCATTATTGTACACATTATTTCGTATACAGTTTTTTCCTCATTACTCTACTTCTCTTTCTCTCTCTCGCATTTCTCTAAGGTCGACGGGGCGGCTTTGGCTTTCTCTCTCCCTCACTCCGCGAGAAATGCAAATCAGTGCGCTTATTCGAATTCGAGGTTAGCCGGCGGAGGAATAACTGCGGCTCGCCTTATACACCTCGAAAGCCGCGAATTGCTTTACGCGGACCGTTAAATAGGAGACGGCGGAGGGAGCAAACTGCAGAATAATGCATTCGCGCGAGAGCGGCGTTATTAAAGTCCCCGGGACCACTTATTGCCCGCTATCAATTGCCCCCCCCCCCTCCCCCACCTCCTGCCTATATACTCGGCCGCACGAGAGCCGTTGCGGTTTCGAGTTTTATTTTAACCGCGCGCGTATACGCGCTTGCGACGAGCTTCTATGTATTTTTTTAACGGCCACTTTATCCTGATTATTGCCCCTCTCGACTTCTCGGACAATTTTTTCTTTTCATCGCCGCCTCCCTCGCGCTCGCGCCTTTCAGCGGGAGAGTCGAAACGATCGGGTGTAATATATATCAAGAGAGAGAGAGAGAGAGAGAGAGGGCGTAATCTCGAGTACGGACCGGTCTAATTCAATTTTTTCGAGCCCGAGCTACTCTCGAAAAATAACTCGGAAAGCTCTGGGTATATATACCGGCACCCTTTCGGAAGCGCGGCCAATAAAGGATTTCCGACCCATCGCAGAGGACTAATTAATTTAGCGAGGACGATTCTCCTCCACTTGAAAACAACTTATCTCGGGCAAATCTCACTCTCTCTCTCTCCCTCTCTCTTTCTCTCTCTTCGCCGGTGTAATGCAATTCGGCGCTTTGTGTCGCGCCTCGCGATGCAATCTGTTTGTGAGAGAGAGAGAGAGAGAGAGAGAGAGAGAGAGAGAGAGAGAGAGAGCGAGGCTGAAAGAGAGGAGAACGTAATCGAAAAAGCAGTGCTGCTCGGAAGAAGAGGAGAAGCAGGGGCAGGGGGGAGAAGGGGGTTGTCGGATTGAAAGAAAGTAACGGAGGGGACGACTTTGATCTCGCATCCGCTCGAATCGAATTTCGGTGCCCAAAGGATCCCCCCCACCCCCACCCACCCCCTATAGCTACATCCAGACCAGCCCACCCCGTAGCACCAGCTCTCGCTCGTCTTTAAGGTCAGCAAGCCGGCAAACGAAAAGGTTCGTTACGAGTCCGCTGGGAAGACGATGCTACTCTACGAGTCTGCATTTCTCTTTCTCTTTCTGTCTTTGTGTATCTTAGCGCGAGTTCTCACGGATATTGGCCGCTCTGCGGAATCATTTGGCGCGAATCGAGTCCGAGCTTACGCTTCGTTGCCGTGATTGCGAATTATCTTTGTTTGGAGAGACTTGAAATAACTTTGCCGCGCAAAAAGTCTCCCCCCGCACCCCCGCTCGTACCACCGACTTTTGGTCTAATTAACCGCGGCTTGAAAGTAAAGCGCGCGGCCAGACTCCAGGTAATGCAGTATTGATTAAGTGACCCACTTGGAATGACGCGTTGCCCGCGGACTGCTTATTATCATCCGATCAATCGATCAATTTATCGGAAACCGAGAAGCAAATCCGTTATGTGTGCGCGCGCGCGCCTTGTCGGCGATATTAATTCCTCTTTAATCGTCTGTTAATAAGCGATCGTTGGGGTACACGTATTTAAGGTCACGGATATCGAGTTGAAAGCAATCGCCAGCTTGTCCTCAATGCACTGATCGCAACATCAACACGACTGCTATCAGTGTTCGCGTATTGTATACAAATGTGGTTATTTCTATTTCAGTATACTTACAATTTTTATTCTCTGCTTTGTCGTTTGTCTTCTCTTTATTTCTGGGGTTACACACTGAAAAAAAAGAAAAATTACTGTATTCAACGAGACATATTAATTGATAGTATTAAATGATTTGTTTAAGTGTTCGTTCGTCGACGTTAATAAATCTTCACGAGGAATAATCAAACATTTATTTGATTGAACAAGTCCTTGAATTTCCCAAAGAAATTATCACTTAAATTAAAAAGATAGTCTATTCAAATATTTATTCAAGCTGTACATCTCATCATAAAATATCTTTCCAAATTCATGACATATACATTCAAAACAATGAAGATATTTCATTGTCATCCCAGCGTTGCTGCAACACAATCAACTGTGATTTCGAACATTTTTCTTCTCAAATAAACACAAAATCCCGAGATTACTCATATTCAACGCTAATTAATAGCGCGCAGCAATTATTTTTCTCAATGCGCGCCCGGGAGCTCGCGCAAAGTCGGCGCGCAGTATCGATTGTCACCGAAGATTTTTCAATTACAAGGACTTAACGTTTTTAGCGCTCGACGACAGCGTCGTCTCATTGTTCTCCCGGAGAGACTTTGATCCGTGACTGCGGTCTTGTGCAAACAACGCAAAAAAAAAAAGAAGAAGCGATCGCCGCAAAGGGAGCGCGCGATTAAAGCGGAGTCGCTTAACCCAAGTACATAGATCCGGAGAGAAAGAGAACGAGAAAGAGAGGAGGAGGGGGAGGAGGGACGGTGGGTAAGCCAGTGCACTCGTATCCTCCACATCCTTTTCTCTCCCTTCGAATTAAAGAAAGAAATCATCGGCGTCGTCAGCTTACAAACTCAATTCCAGCGAGCACAATAAACGTTAACTCAACGCGAAGCTCGAGTCATTCGAAATAATTATCACGAGTTCCTCGAGAAAACACAGTCCTCTCTCTTTCTCTTTCCCTCTTACTCCGTAGCGCGCGCGCGCGCGTCTGCGCAAAAGGTTTCCGCAACAACATTAACTTCGCAGTTGATTTCTTCCTCGTAAATCCCGAGACGGAGATACAAAGTAACAATAACAAAGAGGGCAGGGGAAGAGAGAGCTGCGCGCGAGAGAGTAGCTGCATCGATTCTCCTTTAGAAAGGCTATACACTTCGGGCGGGAGTACTCGCGCGGGCAATTGTGCAAAACTTAGTATAAACAGCTCTTGGCGCCGATAAAAAGTTTACGTTCCGGCGGTATATACAACGCTGCAGCGACGGTAGCAGTAGCAGCGGCAGTGTATACAGCGAGTGTACAGTCGATCCCGCGAGCTTCCTTCGTTTGTTTCACACGCGCCGAGCAACTTGGCTGACGTGATTCGTAAATAATGGCTCCTTTCCGTCCTTTTTTTTCCTGGATTCCTATGAAAGAAACTCTCCCTCCCGCTCTCGAATAAACAAATATATCGCGCGAAAAGTGGGTTAGAAAGAGAGAGAGAGAGAGAGAGAGAGAGAGAGAGAGAATCGGACGGAAAGAGTTTCTGGCACGAATTTCGCCGCTGTGTGTGTTTAATCCGATAGAAGAGCGCATACGGGGAGGGACTCGAGGATCTAAGCTCGGGGGTAAAGCCGGCTGTGCGTATAAATAAATGCGGCGTCGCGAATTCCAGCCAAGAAAATGCATCTCCGCGCGATCGAGCGCGTATGTGCCCCCTTACCTTCGACCGCAAATTCAAAGTCTCTCGCGCTCGAGCTGCACCGCAGGGGCCTCGCCTGCGGTCGGGGTTACACGAGCTTCTTCTCTGTCTTGGCTTTAAACTTTATGCGCGCGCGCGATGGTACAAGTTGCGGAAAGATCGCTGAAGTCGCCTGGCCGCGATCCCGCGGCACACTTTTCCCGCGGATAACGACGACGCGAAGCGAGATCGCGCTGAGATTTTTAGAAAATTTTTCCCTCCTTACGGTTTTACGCTACTCCGCCGCGCCGAGAGAGTTTCCTCGAATTATGTGTTTTCGGTATTCCGCGCGGTAGTCGCTCGCTCTGTTCAAGAGCGAAGGATAAATCTTCCTCGGGGACTTCGAGGGAGAGAGAGAGCGAAGGTAATCTTGATATTGTGTCTCGGGATTAGAAGAATGTGTTTGGTAGACATTTTTCGCGGAGGAGTCGAGAATAAAAAGCTTGATGGTAATCGTTAGTCTGCTTACAAGCATCAAGCATTTTCATCCACATTTCTGGTTGTCAACCACTGACGATATTCAACGGTTTTTTGTAATACAAAGATTTACAAAAAAAACTTTATTTTTATTGATCAGTATTTTTTTTACCAGAAAAATAGCTGAATATCTTTCAAAGTACGAATATTATTCGAAAAAAAAAACGCGGTCGAAAACTCGGCCACAACTCTCGTAATTTTAAGATTTTTCCCAGCCCGAAAACAATACGTCTTCACTGAAAATCTCGCATTGCCAGTTACGGTCCTTCCCTTTGAATTCGACTTCCCCTCGAAATGAAAAAAGTGCTCGTCCCTCCCTCCTTTCCCCCCCACCCCCTTATTAACATTCCAAACAATGATGCATTGCTCGGGAAAAATACACAGAGACAGAAGCCTCCGTCGGGCTAAATTGATCGCGATAAGCAAAGCAAATAACATTGATTTACAGCGTCGGCGCGTATAGCGCTCGCTCGCTCGCGCGCGGGGGGACTTGCTCGAGAAATATCTCGCGCGCGAGAGAGGCACTCGGCGGCGCGCGTTCGCCTCCTGAATTTTAAAAAGTATGGTAATTCGAAAGAAAATTTCCGAGCCGGCGCAGAGCGCCAGAGCGCCCCCCCCCCCTCTGCCCCGTCTAACGCCTCTCTCTCTCTCTCTCCCGTGGAGAGCCAGAAAAAGAAAGAGAGATAGCAAAAAACAGGAGGAAGGGGTTGGGGGGGGGGTGGCGGAGACGGCGAGAAAAGCGTAAATGATATTCCGATCTCGCCTCGACGGTCCGAGGGAAAATAAGCTCGCGAGCCGAGAGCAACAAAGGGATGTTGAACATGGCGTGTACCTAGGATTGCTCTGTCTCGCCTTGAGAGATCCCATAAATTCGAGCGCAGCACCTCTCCGCGCACGTATATATATCGCGGTGACGAAGCGCACCAACTTAATAAAATGCAAAGGCGACGGAGACGAACGAGTTGCAGGAGAGAGAAAGAGGGTGTGGGGGAGAGACAGAGGGAGCGCAGAGTTATTCAGTGGAAAGCGAGTTTCGCGAGACGAACGGATGATTGTTCTTGTGAAATTTTGATGGGCTGCTCCTTGGCTTATTGAACTTGCCCGGTTAATTTTCCACTCGAGACACTAATATCGTACGACGACGAGGACGACGACGACGTTCGTTTACTTTTTCCCTCCTATTGCACGTCAAAGCAGCTCGGCTATTACTCCATAAAAGTTTTATAAGCGCGAGCGCGAACCTCGACTCCTCCGCTCGTTTGCAAGCGATCCTTCATGTATATACATCGGCGACGCGTATCGCCACGCCGGGAACTAAAAACTCTTTATACCCGCGAGCGGCATATTATTCGCTTGACCTCGACTCGCCTCTGCGGTTGCGGCGAAAATGCCGAAAGATGCGCGCATGAATAAATCGCCGTGAGTACGGCCTCTATATGTACATGTATGTATTACAAGGAGGCACGAGAGCCACGTACACTCGCCGAAGCTATATTGCGCCGATATGTCAGGCCGGGACGGACTCTGAAAACGCGTGTATGAAGCTCTACGTGAATTGCATACGCGAGTTTATAGCTTTCATTACACACGGTGTATTTTTGATTTTTTTTTTTAAATAATACGCTGTTGCATTGTTTGAAGTTGAGTTGAGAAGCGGAACTTAAAAGTTGATGACTAAGGAGAATAGTGATTTTTTAGATTTTTACTAGATTTTTAAAGAATTTATTAAAATAAAAAAAAACGAAAATTCAAACCGAATATTACATCAGCTTGTATAAGCAGATTCATATCTACATTACCGGTCCATCACAGGACTCCGTTCAGTGCCCACGTATTGCGGTGTTTCTCATACTGCTACCGTCGTTTTACACTCTACTATCGCGTAAAAGTCTCCTTTAATAACCACACAGTTATTCGAGCTCTTGAGGGCGCAATTTACGCGCCATCCTTTAGCAATAACCGTAAGTGAACTAAAGCATTTTTCTACAACGTTCAAATGTCCACAGTTAAACGCGAGTGCTATACACTATAAGTATATGTACACTAAAAAAGTGAGTATGAATACCTGATTTCGAGAACAAATACGTGCTATCGGCGCAACCGTTCAAAATTCATCGTTCGCACTCGAAAATTAGCCTTGCCACTACGAAATTATGAAAATATTACTCGTCCTTTTTAAGTCTCTCTCTCTCTCTCTCTTGCTAATTCAATCCCCATCCAAACGGTAAAACTTATATCAGCTACGAAAAGCTCGCAAAGGAAAAGTAATAATTGTAATTCCCGGTAGAACTGAAAAAAAATCTCCTTTCACGTCCCGTCGACGTAAGCTTACATCAAAAGCGCTCTCTCTCTCCCTCCCTTCTGCAAAAGAAAAAAAAAAGGAAAAGCCCTATCCTCCGGCAAGATCTCCGCGTCCCTCGGCGAAATTCCCTCGCAGCGCAGAATCTTATCCTCGGCTGTGTGCTCTAACGGCGGACACTTGAGTCGTCGTCGGGCGAATGTAACGGTGAAAGCGCGCGCGTGTGCGGTCGCGCGTCGGACGCGACGTTGACCGGCTCCCCTGAAAGCCGTTCTCTCGTTAACGCACACACACACACACACGTGGATATAGGAGAGAGAGAGAGAGAGTTGCTCGCGCGCACACGTACCGGGGCGCGTATATTACGTTCACGCGAGGCCGTCTTGCTTAATATGGCTTTATTATGTGGCCGGGGCCGGGCCTGAACGAACCGCCGGGGGCCATTATGCGGTGATAAAATGCGCGACGTGCGAGCATACATTGTATTATATCTGCGGGCGTAGCAGTCAAGCCGTAGAGTCTATCTCTCTCTCTCTCCCTCGCTTCCTCTATATAGACCCGGGCTCTTTCCGTCCTGTCTCCGACACGTGTGTATATAATGCTCGTGAACGTGTGTATGTAGCTATGGGAAGCGAGAGAGAGAGAGAGAGAGAGGGAGACTGCGAGGATTTACTTACGATTATAGCCGGTTTCTAGCTGCTACGTGCGTGGGCGCGAGCATGATTATTTCAGTTGCGTCGCGAGCTACTGGAACGTACAAAGTGGATGTGTATCAGATGCTTTTCTCTTTCTTGGCTCCGTGTGTCTTGTGCTTTCGCGCGGCGATCGCCAAGTGTCAGTGTCAGTTCGGATCTTTTTTCACGATTCGCGGCCTACGCTGATGACCGGTCAACCCTTTTGGCACGAAAAATCATTAAAATTTCATTGCTGCAGCGGCTTTTCAATCCAGTATTTTCGAATCGTATCTCAATTTTTCATCAAATCGAGCCGAAACTCTCGAGTCGTCTCGCGGTAAAAGGGTTAGAGTACAAGAGCGTCGAGCGATGCTATTTTGGCGAATTAGAGAGAAAGAGAGAAGTAAGCGCGCAAATTATGCATTTGCGGCCCGACGAGAGCCGTTGAGACTAAAACGAAATAAAGTCGCGCCGAGCGGAGGCGGCCGCAGTAGAAAGAGACGAGCTCGGTAAGCCGACGCAATATACACACTGGCATTCTCTCTCGCTCGCACTTTCACAAAAGAGTCGAGATCCGGAAAATAAGGGAGTAAGGCGCGGTGTGTCTCTACAAAGGGTCGAGGCGCGAAAGAGCTCCACGGCATCAGAGAGAGATAGAGAGAACGCATTTAAGAGAAGACGGGTTGGGAGGGGGGGTGCGGTGTGGTCTCAAAGGGGTTACAAGTGCGACAACAAAGACGAGGCGGCGGCAGTTACTAAACGAAATTATTATATCGCCGCTCGAGGGTGAAATTGCCGGCAGCGGCGAATTAAAAATTGAATGAGTCTGCGGGAGGAGGATCGCGCAGCGTAATAATTAAAACGAGAATGGAAAAGTTTCTCTCTCTCTCTCTCTCGCTCTCTCGCTCTTTCTGTCCCGCGTACACTGAATACCTCGAGAAAAACGCGCGAAACTTGAGTCACGCGCTCGTCGTCGGTCACCGCGCGGCGGCTGTGTATATGCACATGCGACGAAAAAGAGTTGGAGACTATACCAAGGGGCACTGAAGCACTTGATACGCGCGTTTCGCGGCTGCCTTTAAAAAAAGAAAATCCTCCGACTCTCTCGCGCTTATTTTTTATCGCCAGCGCGCAGCAGTGTCTCTCCTCCGTCCCGGGCGTTTATTCAGCGGCAGTAGCGGCGCTTCGTCCCCTTTGACTCGCGGCGCCGAAGAAACGAGCATTTCTCCGCCGAGAACGAGAGAGAGAGAGAGTTGCACAGGAAAAGGAGGAGGAGGAGGAGGAGGAGGAAGAAGAGGGATCTCTCTCGACGCTCTATTTTATATGCACGTGTATACACTCGCGCGTTGTATTTTCCGGGGAGTCGCGTGCCCGGAATTTAGGCTGCTACCGACGTCGCTGGATTTGCTTATGCGTCGCCACGTCCGGGTTGGATTTGTCGCCGTCGCGCTAGAGAAAGAGAGAGAGAGAGAGAGTAGAAGATGCCAGCGAGTCTAGAAACGCGAGGAGAGACGCTGGGACTTCTCTCTCCAGACAGACATCTGGCAAGGACGATTTTTCTTATTTTCCAGAAGAAGCGCCAGAGGGTCGTGAAACAATTTCGGCTCGGATAAATTTTCCGGGAATTTTCCCCTCCACGTAGCCGCGCCGCGCCGATACAATCATTGTTTGCGCGAGCCGCGCGCGCCCGGGAAATTCGCCTATAGTTTTTAATGAGCCGCTCCGTTCGGAGCTGCGGCCCCATGGAGATTTCGGGGAAAAAGTCGCGACTCGCCGAGCGCCACGGTTTTCCATGCACAAAGCCAAAGACCTTGGCGCAGGCCACGTACAGCGTTGGCGAAAAATTTAATTTGCAAAGCGCGTTCATTAAACTTTAGCTTTGACAGAGAAATAGCGCGGGAGAGGGAGAGAGACGCGTACGGTGATTCGATTATTTTAAAGCGATTTTCTTCCCGCCTCTCTCGTCGTCCGGGGGGGGGGAGGGCAATTTCATCGATCAAGTCATGAAGAACGTTATAATTGATCGTTATTGGCGAGACTCGTTACGTGTGTACGGCAGTTTTCTCTCGTTCTCTTTTTTTTCGTTTGGAGCGTACTTTTTTAATTATTTTATTACCTTCCGCCTCTATCGCTCTCCCTTTTCCACCCCCCATTCTCTCTCTCTCTCTCCCTCTGTCTCTCGACGTGATGAATAATCGATTTTGTACGCGGCGTCGAGCTTCGTTATGCAGTTGAGTTGCGCGTAATCGATTGTTTCATTAGCGCTTTTTGCGTAATAACAGCCAAGTTTACTACTAACGAAGTATGCGCTCGCGGAAAAATTTGCCGGCGACAGGGGCGGACTTGCAAAATTTTCAACGCTGATTGACGGGCAGTTCCCAGCAGAATCAGTAGTAACGAGCCTGTTTGGTCAGGCGCGCTGGAATTCCGTACAGAAAAATTAGGGATCTGGCTATATGAAAAGTCGGCTGTAGTTGTTTCTAATTCTGGTCGAAATTCAAACGAGAAATCTAATCTCTGATTGCGAACAAACTGTTTCTTCGTTTGACTTTGAAATTCTGATAGGACTGATGATTTGCAGAACTAGCAAACCTATAGTCACTATATAACCAGTAACGCAGTGCTGTCTATTGCATCCTACTTGTACGTTTTAAATAATGTTTATTGCACATAACTTAAGCAAGAAAACATTTTAAGAAGAGGACTGAATCAATTAAGAAACTGTTACTGATAAGTTTGTTATAAAAAATTAGATTTAACTAATTAAATGACTTTACATACTAAACTTATCGTTGACTCGATCACCGTAGAAAAATAATAATTAGAAAGTCATCTTCCATTCGAACCTACGTTTGTGCGTCATTTGTTAGCTTGCAGCTGAGTTGGGTTATATATTACAAATTGTCCGTAAGTCATACTCGAGCCCGACTAGATTCCGGCTAGTTTTGCCGAGATACGGAAGTCCTCGGGTGAAACCGATCGGAAATCGAAATCTATTCGGCAGTGCAGGTATCTACTGTTCAATTTATCTAATACACAATCCATCAAAGCAGCTATTCCGTATAACAGGGAATCGAAGCCGCACTCGGCAATCGGATGTCGAATCACGTGGAGCCGGCTCGTCGGCGGCGGGCCGGAGAGAGTTGCGGGGGGGGGGGGGGAGCGGCGTTAAAATAAAAGAACGGAATATCGCGTGTATGATGGAACCTCGGCCGTAAATCAATCTCCCGAACGTCATCGCGCGTCCCTCGGAGCTAATTGAAAATGCGTCCGGTATATATTGATCTTCCTCCGCGCGCCTATGCTCTCTCTCTCTCACTCGTCGTTCTCCGGAGCTCGCCTCTCTAGCCTAAAATCCAGCTCCGGCTGCTCGAGGCAGAAGTCAATCTCGGGGCTAACCGCGTTTGTTATTACGAGCTCGATGAGCGATATGCGGCTTTCTCTCTTTCCTATATAGTCGAGAGACCGAGCTGTTCTCTCTCTCTCTCCTCCACATTAGCCTCGAGCTTTCAGCTTCGCTCGTACATACCCACACACACACATGCACACAGCCACGTATACGTACACAAACGGGCATAGAGAGAGAGAGAGAGAGAGAGAGGAGGCTCGAGTTCCCTCGGCTTGTTAAGCGAGGCGGTAACGTTGCGCCACAGGTGGTGACCCCAGCTCTCTCTCTCTCTCCCTTCATTTGCTGCATTGTCGCTCTTTCTCTCGCTCTTTCTCTTGGGCGCCCTCTCGGTATCATCATCAACGTCAGCGGGCTTCCGCAACGTCCAAATGGATTATTTACGGGGTAATAATGCGCGAGCTGCGCTCGCGGAGATGCCGGTTACGTTCGCAAAAAGAAAAAAACTTGTACCTCCCGAGGCTGGCCTTTGCGTCTGCTTTACAAGTTGCCCTCTCTCGGATATCTGGGTTAACGCGCGTATGCTTTTTCATCTCCGCAGAGACGAATATTATTCGCGCACTGCACTAACGCGCGCCCGCTTCTTTTTTCTTTCGATTCCGAATGGTATTTCGCCCGCCTTTCGTGTATACGACCGACCCCGCTTTACCGCTGATTGCCCATGTGAAATTAAATAAGCCTCGAGTAAACTCGGGGGACCCGGACCTTCCACTCTCGATACGAGAATCGAGCGCTGAGAGAAAGAAATTCTTGGCATTATAGGATTAGAAACATTGTGGTTCAGAAAATTTTTTTAGAATAATTAACAGTAGGTAATTAATATGCAGTAATGTGAATTTATTTATGAAGCGATAAATTAACTTTGTTCCTTCCCAATAAACTCTGTTCCCTCAGTGCACTGAACAGCAAGATACGCGCATAGCACTCCCCCCTCAGAAAAGAGCCCTCACCAAAAATCATCCACTAAAATAAAAATCGTCCAATTGATTGTTCACAGGGGAGAAGCCATACAAGTGCAGCTGGGAGGGCTGCGAGTGGCGATTCGCCCGCTCGGACGAGCTGACGCGCCACTATCGCAAGCACACCGGCGCCAAGCCGTTCAAGTGCCGGCACTGCGACCGCTGCTTCTCGCGCAGCGACCACCTCGCCCTCCACATGAAGAGACACGTCTAACGCGTCTCTCTAACCCAGCCCCAGCGGCAGCGGCGGCGGCAGCAGTAGCAGCAGCAGCAGCAGCAGCAGCATCCTTCCCCCCCAAATTCACAAGCTCGACGACCTCGACGAACGACGACGGCCACACGTTCCCACAAGCGAGAGCGAGACGTCGTGCGAGCCGCACGAGGCGCGCGCAGGCCGAACCAGAAGACGCGCGCGGTGTAACCACCCCCCCCCCCCCCCCGACGAGACGTCTCTATGTGTGATGCATGTGTGTTTTACAATAATAGCTCGAGTCCTTCGCTATTGCACGCATATTAACCGCGGCGAGAGCGAGGAAAAATTAGAGAAACCGCTCTGCGGCGCGCGATCCTGCAAATGTGATAGATTGTTGTTGAGAGAGTGAGAGTGCGAGAGAGATATTGAGCGAGTGAGAGAGAGAGAGAAAAAAATAAATACACTTTTGGTGCGTCAATGTATAACTCCACTGTAGCGCGGCGCGGCGATGATCGCTACGACGACGGCGAGCGCCGCGAGTAAAAATCCAGATTAAACTTATATATGATACACGAGGAGAACTAAAGAACACAAGTAGCTAGGACGAAAGCGACGAGGATGATTAACGCGCGTCCCCGCAATGCCGGGAGTGCGCGCGTCCGACTGTGTGTGCGCGTGATATAGCTTGGGAGAAGCAGAGGACGAGAGTGAAGACGGTCGCGGCCGGTGTATACGCGCTGACGAACGCGCGAGTCGCGTCGACTTTGCGGGAGCGTCGATCACTGCCAATACGAGTCGCGCTGCTGAGCAGATAGAAACTCGCGTTCGGCGTATACGGAGAGGATTGAGAGGGAGAGAGCGAGAGCTCGAGTGCGTCTTCGCCTCGAATTTTCGCGGACGAGGGATTGCGGATAGCGATGTAACGATATTACACATGCCAAACGCGCGAAGCGCCGCACTCGCGAGACTACGCGCTCGCCATCCCCCCCCCCCCGCCCCCCGAGAGAGAATTATTGAGAATCGTCGATCCGACGCACAGGATGCGCTGCGAGACGGAAAGAGAGAGAGAGAGAGCTCTTTCTTTCCGGCGCCCGCGTAAAACACGGCTACTCCTTTATATGTATACAATAGGACATCACGTACACGGAGATATACACACACACACACACACGCGCGCGCGCGTACTGCGAGAATGACAATTAGCTAGGATTTCGAGTCTTTTTTACGTATACTCCGGGAGAAAAGGGGGGCACGGAGAAGCGCATCAGAGGATGAAAGCTCGGCGAAACAAAGGGTGAGATGAGAGCGACACACGTATACACGTTGTAACGCACACACACAGACACACGGTTACACGGTGCGAAATGACGGCAAAAAAAAAAAGAAACAAACAGCGAGGAACAACACGAAGCAAAAAAACAAAATTTTTTTCTATTGTTCTTTTACACGTAGATGACATTGTTCCGGGCTGCGCTCGCGTGTTGACACAATCATTTAGCGGAGCGACAATGGAAGCAATTTTCAAAGCCCCAAACGGTGCCAAACGCCACGCGCACACTGGCTCTGTCGGGCCGCGAGCGGGTTTTCGCTTCTTGCCGCGAGAGAGGGACCATCCGAAATTTTAATGAATTCGAGCAGCAGCAGCTATCTCCCGTCTTCGTCGGCTGTTTGCTTTCAGGTGGAGCTCTGCTAATTTTTTCGCGTCTGTCGTAGTTCTCTGTTTTGAAAAAAAATCTGCTTGAAGTGTGCGATTCCACGTGAATTATCGCTACCCGCAGAATAAGAAATGTCAAGTTCATAAAATATTCTTTTCGATTTAAAATTTCCATTCAAAAGTCTATCTGCTTCCGAACAATGAAAATCTATCTCGAATTGTATAGTTTAAAAAACGATGAACTTTCCGAAAATTCGCGACAATTAGTGGCATCCCCCCACCTTTTTCCTAATAGAAGTCCGCCGTGAAACGGGCGGACGAACGCGCGCGCGCGCGCTCGAAGAAAATTTGAAATCACTTATCTAAGCTGTGTACATCAGAACGTTTTCTTTCGCAAGCATATATAAATGTATACGCATATATAACTTTTCGCATGATTTTTACGCATTTTTGTAACGCGCGACGCGCCCGCGGCGTTTTTTTTACAAACGGTAGACTGTAGAGAGATCGAAATACAACGAAAGTTCAGAGCCTCTTCGAGCGCGCGAATCGGCAAGAAGCGCGACGCACCGCGAGCGCGCGCTGCAGACGAACGAATAATCCGCATCAATCACTCGACAAGACTATATATATAGCCCGAATCGTCCGATAATCAAGCAAACCAAAAGGAAGTATTTAAGATTTTAGAAGCAGAGAGCGAGAGAGTGCGAGAGAGAGAGAGAGAACAATTATAGAAAATATACAAACAAAATATTCAGTGGCCAAAAAAACAATGAACGTGAACTTTTACCTGTGCGCCAGAGTGTGTATGTGTGTGTGTGTGTGTGTGCGATCATCGATAATTCCGCGCCAGTCTCGGGTGCTGCTTCGTGCTTGCGTACATTGTATACACGCGCGATAGACGAGCAAAATAAAAAAAAGGGGGAAGGGGTGGGAGGGGGGGGGGGAGCAGTGGCTGACGTACAGTGCGAACGTAGACTACGCGCGCGATTGTCTGAGCAGCTGTATAGTGCGCGATATTTTCATTTTCATATTTTCTTTTCAATCGTTATACTTTAGTCGACCCGTCGAGCAAAAGTGGTACACGCACGTATAGCGCGGAGGAGGAAGAGGTTGAACACGAAGACATTCCGCTGTAACTCGCGTCATTCTTACGTATATCGTACTAGTTGTGTGCATGTGGGTGTGTGTGTGTGTGTGTGAGAGACGGAGAGAAAGAGAGAACGAGAGAATTAACTTAAAAAAACACTGAGCAAACGGAAATGATGGAAATATGCGCAACGCCAACGTGCGTCGGTTCTCGTACCTTCGAGGCCTAAAACCAGACGAAACGGAATTAACAAAAAAAAAGTAATATATATAAATAAATAAATATAGATAATATATCGAGCAGAGGCGTGATTATAAGATGTATAAAACAAACGGAACCACGGAAGTAAGAGGAAATGAACGATATGGTGAGCAAAACGAGTGCATCTATATACTCTTCCAACCAAAACGAGTCAGTTTCACATAGTCACTATTAAACGCCATCGACGAAGAAATAATGAAGAATAGATCACCGGGATAAGGGACGATTTAAAGGCAGAGCAAAAAAAATGCATACGAAAAAGAAAAACACCGATTTCATAGTAGGCTAGTGTTTTTAGGAATTTTATACAGGCATGCAAAGAAGAATATTAAATAAATGAAAAAAATAAAGCAAAGTAAAAAACGTTTAAAAGTATAAATAAGACAGAAAATAAACGGCAGATCCAAGCGTATCTATGTTCTTAGCCAACGTCAAAGATTTAAGTATATATATATATAGAGCCAAGATCCACTTTAAAAGAAATAAAAAGAAATGAATCGTCGGTTTAGCTTCTCGTTCGAAGGATCATCGCGACACGACGATTTTTCGATGACGACCGCGACGACGACGATAATTATTATTAATATTAATTATTACTAAAGATGGTACATAAAAGTGAGTGGAAATATAAATAAATAAATGAAACAAATAAATTAAATTAATTAAATAAAATGACTAAATAAAGTAAAAGTTATCGAAGGAAGAAAAGCAAGCAAATAGGGCGTTTCTTTGTATTCGGGGAAAGTGCAACTATATATATATCTATCGTGCAGTTTTATAGAGACCGATCGGTAGCCGTCTTCGAAGTTCAAAGTGAGGAAAATGAATGATAATACGACGATTGATATTGATCTGAGCGAGGATTTTGATCTGGGGTCCGCGTGTTTCGAAGATAATCGATAAAATAAAAAAGAAAAACTAACAAAAGACTTTTTCACCGAGAAAGAGCCTAAGAGACGATTTAAAAACAAATTCAGCAAATTACTTTAAGATTCTTTATAGTAGTTTTCGTGATGTCCCGGGCAACGCAGAGGGTCGTATAAAAAATAATAAGAAATTTTGTTAACGTGCAAATGGGACGATTGTGAGAGTAAACTGAGAGTAAGAGAGAAACGTTATACAGACGCGCGCGCGGTAGACGGCGGCGTTCGCCGTGATTTAAAAAAAAAAAAATTCCGTACCTCGTTGTGTATACATCATCTATTTGTATAATTGTGAATAAACGGTATAAAGGCGTATGATAATGTGATTTGTTATACGTGTGTGATTTAAAAATGAGATAACGAAAGAAAATTAGAAGACACTGCGCATTACGATGCGTGCGGTAGAAAAGGGAGGATTATAAGCCGAGCAAAATGAAAAAAAAAAGAAAATAAAAAAAAGCGCGCGCACGCACGGCGTCGGAGACTTTAGGCGAACTGAATATGTAATTTTGTACTAACGGAATAGAAACAAAGCGGAAATACGATAAACAAAACAGTGATTAAGCAAAAGCGAGCGGGAGAGGAGAGGGCTTTATTTAAAAAAAAAAATAAAAGAATAAATATTAGATGACGCAGCGACACACCTTTTCGCTAAAGAAAAAGGGAAGAAGTGAGCCTCGTGCAACGAAAAATAATATGAGAAAGACACTTACTTAAAGGTACACAAAAACAACAACAACAACAACAAAATAAACGCGTAAAACAGAGAGGATTTCGACTTATAATCGAGAGTGAAAATCAAGAGAAGCTAAATAAATAATGTAGGATTTGGTTCGTCGGGACGAGCTGTGTAGGATTCGAGCTTCGCTGCGCACCGCGACCATCGTCACGCTTTTCCTCTGTCCCTCCTCGGGTCATTTCGTACGACTTCCTCTCCCCCATCATCTTCGACTTCTTCGTCTTCTCCTGCGTCACTTCGTCCATCCCACCGTTATATATATATATACACACACGAAGCATTACTTCCCTCATCCTCCGGTTTGTCGATCGTGCATTCAAAGAAAAAGGAAAAAGTCTATCTCTTGTGCCAAAACGTAGTTTTGATTAAACGAAAAAAGAGTAGCGTTTGATACATTTACACAAATCGATAATAAATAAAGCGGCTCCAACCCCCTCCCCCCTTTCCCTTTCGACACTCGCAATTTCATTTCGGGAAAAGTTCTCCGAGTGCGTCCACCGACGAATCGTGCCGAGGGATAACGATCCTCCTCCACACCGCATATATAGAGCCACTCCTTTCGCTTGGATATATATATATATACATATAGATACGTGTATTTTTACGTCGCCCCCCCCCGTCCCCCACCAACCGGCGGCTTCTTCCCTCTTTCTCCTCGGGAGCAGTATCGATCATCTCGAGCGGAAGTTCTTCCTTCGGAAAGAATCGCGCGGGAGAGGAGAGAGCGGAGCCGGACACACATCTCGCCGTTTCCGATGTAATAACTGCGCGCCGCGTAGCTTCTTTTTTACTGTAAATTACCCCCTTAATTCCCTTTACGCGGTTCGCGCGCGTCCGGGGATCAAAAAGCCGAGCTTCTTTTATATTGCGCGCGGGGCCAACTTTTTTTACGACTCTCCCGCGCGCGGGGGTCGATTTTTCCTTTATACCTTTCGAACTATTTATTTCTCTGCTTGGTTCATTTTTTTTTTTTTTTAGTCGGCTAGACCTCGACAGATGTTATTTTGTTTCTTTTTCGTAGTTTTCTTTTTTTTAGGCGAATCGAGGGAAGATGTCATAGAAAAAAAAATTGCAATGAGCCAACGATTATTCGAGCCGAGTTACACTGATAAATTGTTGTAATAGACTTACGCCATACGTCTATGATTCTCCTTCCCGTCGGCCTTTACTTCACCCCCCGCATACATGTCATCGAGCACAGTGAATACTTTAGAATTATAACGCGCTGATTATGTAAGCTGCCGTGGAATTCAGTATTATAAAGAAGAAAAGTCGTTGTTTCTAGGAGTCTCGCCGTCGGATAAGAGCACAAAACGAAACAAGGAATTGAGGTATATAACTATCACGTAATTGTCTTGAACACAGCTGTATAACGAAGTTTCGATTGCATGTGTATACGCGTCAGGCCTATATCACTGGTACTAAAGCGAAACAAGTAAAACAAAATAAAAACTATACGAACAAACATTTTTAGCAGAGAGAAAACGGACAAATACGCGCGCAAAAATAAAAAAAAAAAATAACACGAGTTTTATCTACTTAGATGCGACAGTGAAGGAATTAAATGAACAATCGTGAGCGAGATAGACTAAGGCAAAAGCAACGGAAAAAGTGATAGCTTGCGCATTTCTACTTACGTAAGGCCCCACGAAAAAAGCGTAGTAGTATCAGCAGTTTTTCATTTGTATGCACACAACATTTTTTTTAGATTACTGTCTCCGATGCATGAATCGATTTGTTTTCTTACTTACACGTTTTCCGATCATTCTGTCGCGTATGTATCGATTTTTTTTTATTTTTTTTTATTTTTTTTGTTACGACAAGCGTCTTTCCGTGTCAATGTCTGTTATGGATAACGTTTGCGGAAAGCACAGGTGAGCATACGATGATGGATCACTAGAGGTTCAAGCGCGATCTTTTTAAAGTCACCTACCAAAGATTCGTACAACATTGTCTATGTAACAGCGATGTTTTCCGAGTGTAAAAGAAAAGATGAAAAATTCATTTATATTTCTATATTTTATGTTGTTTTCTTTTTTAAATCTATACAATACGTTTTTCATTTTTAAAGTTACTTTTATTCGCTTAGAAATATATATATATATATGTATGATTAATTTAATTAATTGTATTATTATTAATTAGATTATAACGACCCGCGACGCGTGCATGTAGTCGTTGTTTTTTAACTAGTAGCGCTGATATTCTCTTTTCTTTCTCTATGGCGACTTCCCGTGATCTTCGTCGTGTGGGGAGGAGAGAATAACTAAAATAAAAAGCAGGCAAACACACGAGCACACGTACACAGCCACACAGCGGAAACCAATAATAAGTACAGAGACAAAAACTATTGAGGGGTTGACGATATATCCTTTCTCGAGTTTTTTGCATAAGAAAAACAGAGTAGAAAAAGTGTTCTCGCATTAGGAGACTGTCTCCGCAATTCTTATTAAGCATTTGTAATGTGCGCGACCGAAACGCGAGTGTGCATGAGCTAGATGTGCGTGAAATTTTAGTGTGTTTTGTGTGTAAAGAGCGATGGCGCGCAAACATAGAGCGAATGCGAGTATTGTGTGCGATGTGCGCGTGCGAGAGAGAGAGAGTTGAATAAAAAAATAAAATCAAATTTTTTGAATGTCTATAGGAAAATAAACAAAAATTTTAAGAGATATAGAAAAAGGAAGTGAGCATGATTATATTGAAGCGAAGGATACAAGTTGAATATTCAGATTATATGATTTTTACATAAATTATTGACTAGGACTAACGCTTATTATTGTCATTATCATTATTAATTATTAATTAATTATTACGATTATTATTGTAATTCTCATTATTATTAACTCGTTATCAATTCTGTATTACCAATCTAAGCTGTTTAATTGTACAAATAAATTAATTAGATGATAAATTAATTGTAAGTAAGCTTAGCTAAGTAAAAAAAAACCTCTTGTCGCTTGTAAGATCAATGATTAATTATTATACGACTTTAATAAAAAGAAAAAAAATGAAATAAAAATTGACGAAAAATTCATTAAGCTGTTAGTGCGTGGAATTAAAGGAGGCGAGGAGATAAAAAGTGAAGGAGGGACGAGAGAAAAAATTATTATTGTCAACCGACGCCAAATACGTTCTTCCGCATTTCTTCGGCGATTATATTCGTTCTTTAAGAGTGCACGATAAAGGAATTTCTTTCTAGCGAGGATAATATATGCGAATGAAAGCGAACGAACAAAAATAGGAGAAAGCGAAAATATTGCGAGGAACTGAGGGTAAAAGAATAGAAATGAGTAAGAGAAAAAAAAAGTGGGTCGGTGCAAATTGTAAATAGCGATGATGTTGATATATATATGATGATTATTTCGTACGAGAATTAAAACAAAAATAAGAGAGTAAAAGAAAGAGAGAGAGAGAAAGAGAGAAGGTTATATCTATTATTGTAAGCTCGCTTTTGAAGCTTCGATGTCGTTTTACTTTATTATTTAAAATGAAAAGTAAGAAAAGTCGTTTTTAAAGTACAGGATTATTTTTTTATGAAAAGAAGATTTTAAGTTACGAACATACACACTGCGCTGTTTTTTCGTGTATTACGTATTAGTAAAAAAAAAAATTACCTTTGTAAGGAAACGAGAAGTCTTATCTGTATAATTATTGCAGTAATATATTTTATTGTTTCTCTGTAAATATTAGCGATACGTGACGCGCTTTCTGAATGGCACATGCGCTGGAAGAGAAAAGGTTGCAGAGAAATGAGAAGAAAAAAAAAGAAGCAAACTACGAAGCCAAGTATCTCTCCGCGCATAGTTTTGTTCGCCGCTTCGAAAAGCTTTCCATGAATATTAAAAGATGATAAAAAAAACGCTCTTATCGCAGCGATACGATCGCCTTTCTACTTTTGTTTCTTTCCTTTTTTTCTTTCGTCAGACACACACACACACACACACACACACACATACACACACACACGGTCTTTCTTTACGTAGTGGAGAAGCGACGAAAATCGCTCGGATTCGCAGCGATTGGATCGTGATTGTAGTGCGGAATGAGAGTCATTGTTGAGAGTTGTATTAGTTAGAGAATTAAAGAAAAAAAATAATGTAATGATAAAAGAAGCCAGAGAGAAAAAGCTATGAGAAATTCCTTCGCGAGTCGTCTTACCCGCCCTGACAACCCAGAGTGTAAGGCCGCGAGAAAGCGTTACGAAAGGAAGGCAAAAAAGGTTAGAAAGAAAAAATATTAATGTAAATGAGCGCGGAGGGCGAACAGAGTATAAGATATATAGAGTGCGTGTGCGTGTGCGGGAGAGAAAGGTGTGCGCGAGAACGATTTCCGGGGTGTCCGTTTTTTGCGGTATTACTATTTTTTTCCCGAATATTCCATTAGAAAAGAGAGAGAGAGAGAGAGAGAGGGAGAGAAAAAGTAAGAAAAAAAAATTAAATACAAATAACAAATGAAATACGAAAACAACGAACGAACAAAGCTTTTTCTTCTTCTTGGACAGAGTTTGAGTGTGATCATTATGAGCGTGAACGAGTTTTAGGCTGACGAAAAATATGCGACGACTTTTGACAAGAAAATGTTGAAGATAAATATACGAAAAAAATAAATAAATAAAGAATAACGATACAGATCGAATTCAAAAAGTGTGCGTAGCGCGCATGCTTTTTTCCATTGTCCGAGCAAGCGAAGAATGCGTGATATGTACACACGATTATAGAGATTTACACGCACAGCGAGAAACGTCGTCTCTGTAATCATCGATTGTAATAACATTGATAAATCTTGCATTTTTCCATTTCGACTACTTGAAGAAAAAAAGAAAAATACTGAAAAAAAAGAAAATAATAAGAAAACAATGTTCGTTACCCGAGGCATAACGATGCCCCCTTTCTTCATCTCTATATACCGTTGTTTTCATACGCGGACGATACGCGCGCATGTGCGCGGCACGAGTTCCCGTATACTTGTTTTTCGTATTATAAGCGCGGCGGCCCTTCCTCGCGAGCGCCGTAATTTTTCGCATTTTCGTCTGTGTGTACAGTGAGACTGAGAGAGAGAGAGAGAGAGCTTTCACCCCTTTCTGTGTGCGCGTGGCAGAATGAGAGAGTGGGAGAGAGAGAGAGAGAGAGAGAGCGAGGGAGTGCGCGAGTGTACGAGTGAACAGTAGGAAAAATATAAGAGCCCGGGGACAAAAATTTCGAGGATGTATGATTATTACGAAAGATATATTGCTTTTGTACGATGCGACACAGTGCTGATTTCTTTTCTTATGGAATTTATATAAAAATTGATGTACAATATCTAAGTTTAAGTGTAATTTTTTGTTTTGTTAATAAATGTGAAATTTACAAAAAGAACAACACGAGTCCACGATGAATCGGCCAACCCTCCCCGATCCTCCTCCCAAAATATCGCTCTGTACGTCCTCCGGATGATTCTCGGTTACGCATATAAGCGTCGAGGGACGACGACGACGACGAGCTGTCCTTTTTTCGAAAGAAAGAAACGAGCGATCGAAAGGGGAGGACGCAGCGAAGGAGCGCGAAAAAAACGAGCAGGAAAAAATTCAGGCAGAGAAGAGCGTAGAATTCGCGAAGAATGCCGTATACTCACGCGCGCGTAGAAAAAGCGAGGGCGAACGCGAGCGAAAGGCAAAGAAAGAAGAAATTAAGAGAGGGAACAAAGCGGCTGAAAGCCGCGCCTTTATTCCCGCTCTTCGTTTTTCTTTCCTCCGCCTCCCGCCCTCGCCTCTTGAATGCTTCTTATATTATTTATGAAGATAAACACACGGACAAATACGCATGCGAGAACAGCGGATAAACGCACAAAAGGGAAAATGCAGACGACCGCCCCTTCTAAGTCTCTTATCCGCCGCGCGGAGACGGCCGGCCGAGGAGACGGCCGTTATTTTTCTCGAATATATATACATTCCGGAGCTAAGGAGACAAGGAGAAAATATATAGTAATGAAATGTGCGCGTAGTTCTATTGTTTAGATTCGCGGTGCTCATGAATTTTCCGTCTGCTCTTCGTTCTACAGCTTGTGTATGCGCATGAAATTCGATGAAGCGTACAAGCCGGATGTAATTACGCAGGTTCTCGCAGTGCATAAAGTTTTCATCATCAATGTTCATTACGACTCGGCGTCGACTACACCATTGTTGCTCCTCTTTTTATTTCTCGTCGCGTCTGTACACCCTTAGCCCCTACCTGGGATATTATCCCCGAGAAAGTACGGGAGAGATGCGGTCGCGAACGTATACGTTCTATTCGTAAATAAGACAGATGCGAAAAGATAGAAAGAGGCTCTGTAATCTCATTATTCGTGAATGGCTTGTATTTCTATTCAGCGCGGAACAAACGTGTACGCCCCCGTTGAAAACGGCGTCTCGCGCGTCTTTCGTTCCATTTCGGCTCTCGTAATCCGTTGTAGAATATTTAGTCGTCATGGCTCTCACGTATAATTGAAGTGTAACGAGCGCTTTGGTACGCTCACGTAGACTAGTAAAAAAATATTGAGAATATTAAAACCTCAAAACAATTAAAACAAAAAAAAAATCGAACCTCATCATCTTCTGATGCTTAATCACAAATGCATCTAAAAACCTATCGCCTTGTTAAATGAATATTTTTCCTCCGTCATTTTTCAATAATCGCTGTATCTACACCACACTTGCTCGAGCTCCTGCAATATGCATAGCCGTGAACGTGCGTTCGCAGGGAAGACAAAGACAAGCCGTCGCGAGAATCATCGCAAAAGCTCCGGCAAGTCATTCGAGCGCAAAGAGCTAAGCGCGATCGAGTTTCGATTTAGCATCTCGGAGGCATCGGAGATAGAGGTAGAGAGCGAGAGAGACGAGCTGCAGCGCACGTGTCGACGAGGAGGCTATATGAGAATGCAATAAATGCGCAGCAGCTCCCGCTCCTCGAAATAGCTTAGAAAATTCTGAGAACTGAGCGCTCAAAAGATACAAAAGAAGAGAGAAGATTCGAATACGTGCGCGAGAGGTGGCAGAGAGGCGCAACATTAAAACAGCAGCAGCAGCAGCAGAGCGAGAAGCTAAAGCACAGGAGGGAATTCGCTCCCTCCTCTCTCTGCGCGAGTCGCATTCGCCAAATTCCCACTCCTCGATTGAAATTCCACTATAAAGATTAATCGCGCCCCATAACCGTCGCGCTGGCGCAGCTTAAAAGCCCGGCCGATTCTCTTCTATCTCTCTATCTCTCTCTCTCCCTTTCCAGCCGTTTTCTCCCGATGCGCAATAATTATTCCTCTCTTCGCAGGGACGTAAAAATCTCGGCGAACGTAAAAGAGAGAGACACACACACACACACACACACGCGCGCTCCAAGGAAATCTCGGCGCGAAAAGACGCGCGGCCGACGACGACGAGAGCGAGAGAGAGAGAGAGGAGCGCGTAAAACCATGAATACGCATATAGGCGGCGCAGCGGAAATTACGTCGCTGCGCTGCATATCATCCGCACACACGTCGCGGGCCTTAGAAATACTCTCGCTGCGCGAGCGAGAAGATTTTATTGCGAGATCGCCTATACGAGTGTACCACTGCGCCTCTATATATGTATATGTATGCGCTTGGGACGCGCGCAGTTCAGGGACACACGCGCGCGCGCGCGCGCGTAGCGTTTTGTCATCGTAAAGCGTTTTATGCGAAATTATAATGTATCTTTTTCCTACGGGAAATATACGCAGGAGGATGATCTTTAATGCGCGCCTACGTAGACTGTCGATGCGTACGATAGGCTGCGCGTATGTATACGGGGATCTCGACTCTTTTCAATAAGGCCGGCTATGCCCCGCGTCTCGATTCTGCAATTGCCGATACGCGGCCGAGGAAATGGAATTTATTTACTCGATATATTTATCCGAATTCCGATCGTAGGCTTCTTCTCTGTGACTCCTGCTTTTACTGCGTCTCGATCGCGCGCGCCCGACGTCTTTAATCGCTCGGTTTGTGCTTCGCATCGATGATATTTCAATTGAACTTTTATTATTGACAGAGCGACGTCGAACACGTGCTCTCCTGGCGTATCTTCTCGTGGTTTTTTTCTTCAATTTTTATTTTTTCATCGGGATACGGGAACTCGTACGCATACGTTATGCAAATTTATGCTACGGAAATGGCGTATGAAAGACGAAAGAACGAATGGATAGCAATTTCAAGATGTTAAGGCAATCATTGCTGCATTACTCTTATTATTATTATTTTGAAACAGCGCAGTAAACAGCTAATCAGATTTTTTTTCACTTCACAGAAAATAGAACAAGAAATAAATGTTAAAAAGGAGAAAGAAGTGCTAAATATCGTTGATTGCACTTTCATAACCGTTTCATTTAGTAACGCTAAGCAATCGAGTAACTTTTCTTTACAATTTAAAAAAAATTACCCTAACGGTCGAGGCAGAAAATTCAAATTACAGTTACATGTCAAAGATAAAACATAACTTTGCTGAAAAATATAAATAAATGAAAAAAGGAAATAAATTATGATAGATGAGTATTCAACAACCTGTTTATCTCTCGAATAAATAACGAATACATCATAAGCGAGGTAGAACCTCCTTTTGCACATTTCACGTGCTTGCAAGTAATTTTTTCTTTTTTTCTTACAAATCCAAAGGAAACGGCTTCAATTTCATTCGCATTATACTTACTCTTCCTTTGTAGCCTTATCTCGTTACGTGACAACTGCAACTTAGCTCGCACTGTTGAATGGAAGGTTATGAAGGTGCGAAGATAAACACAAAGAAAACAATCTGTTGTTCTTTGCATTTGCTCCTCTGTGCAAAGCCTCTTGCTTCCACAACCACAAAGTATACACACTGGAAGTATATATATGCACTCGAGGCAACACAATGTACCAAACCAGGACCGATTAGACGCGCCATCTACAGGACTAATCCGATTGGGCCAACGAACGATCAATCAGAGAATCCATATTATACACAGAGCGATCCCCTTTGACTTTTTCGAATGGAACAGGAGATTCAACATCTCGTCCGAGGCGAAATAAAGGAACATTAAAAGCAAACCTCGTCTCATTCAACCCCCCCTGCCCCCTTAAACCCCTATCAATTCTCGAAGAAAAAGGAAAATTCCAGCGTGCGCCACCCCTATCTCGCAGTTTTATCTCTTGATTTTCAGCAGATACGTCGCGTCCCCGCCCAGCTCCTCGCAAGAAACGCACTTTGCCTCCCTTTTTTACGCCCTCGTCGTCGTCGTCGCGGCGCTTTAAGCACCAGGCCATCGGCGTTATACCGTCGTCGTCGTCGTCGTCGTCGTAGCCACACACGTCGTAGTGGCTCGGGATAATTCGAGCTTTCCCTCGACCTCCTGGAATTTTCACGCGCCTGCCATTTCGGGGGGGCCGAGAAAGAGAGGGGGGGGGGGAAGGAGGTAGACAGCAGCGCCGCGTAACGATAATGAAAACAGTTGCGAGCTGCTTCGAGATTTATACTAATGAAGCGGCACTTTTTTCCCGCGGGCTGAACGCGTGTGTGTCGTCTCTCCGCGTGTGGAGTTAATGAGACTGCGCGTTTTTCGGGGGCTCCTGTTTCCCGCCAACTGCGTTTTGTCGAGTGGGTTGTATATATATAAGCGTGTTTTGCAGCGGGATAGCTATCTCTCGTGAATTCGCGAATGAGCGAATTAAATCGGATCTTTTTTCTTGCCCGCCTCCCCGCCCCGGGCTTAGCCTGGAATAACGAACGTGACAATTGTTTTTAATGTACTTCCTCTCGAGCTTCTCTGCTTTACGGCCGACTTCAAACGAGCTTTGTGAGTTCTTGCTCATTTGTTTTCCTAGTTTTTACTTTTTGCGCGTGCGGATGTACGCGTGTGTGTACGGATTGCGCGAGAAAAACTTACTGCCATTTGAACGATTCGTTAATTATGAACGTCTTTTTCGAGTAGTACGTAGGAAAAGGACTTGATTGTTATGTCTATCGGATTGAAAATCTTAAAATGGATTTTGTTCGTTAGGTTATCATTTACAAGAGCGAAAATTCAAAGTTGAAAATCTTACTTACATGTGAAATGGGTGACTCATGTCAGCGAAAGTCAAAAGTTAAATTTGGATTTGGATTCTCACAATCCTTATTTAGTAAAGTCAAACCATCACGTTGAAGCAGTTTAAAATATACGATTCGATTAGTTCTATAAAGTGACGCTGAATTAAAAAATGTATAAAACTCTGTTCAATAAATCCAAGCTTATCAATTTTTAACCCGCAATTCATTCATTTTTCAAAAATTCCTCGTCTCCTTCCCGCTGTTACTAATATTTCTACTATTTTAGAATGTTAAAACGGTAAAACGCTATTTGAAACTGGCGAAGTGCAGCTGGTACTCCAATCTAACGAAGGGAATCCAATGAGAAAAAGCCAAGGAATAAATGGTTCTCAATGCAGGGCTATGCGACTTTTTTTTTTTTTTTTTGTTAAGATAGGAGGATTCGTACAGCGTCGAGCGGTATATAGGTAATATATATTGATTAGTTGGAGAGAAGACAAAATCTTCAATAAGTAAGCTCTTCGAAATCAGCTTTGAAAACTAACGGTCGCCCGTCGCTGCAATTTCATCAAAATCGCCCCTCTCACTCACTCGGTCTTCCTCTCACATCCAGCGGTCATAATCCTCAACTCGCGCTCTCGCGAGCGTAGCTTTCCGAGAGAAAAGTGGATTGTATAGCTCGAATTCGTCGAGAGAGACTGAGAGAGAGAGAGAGAGAGAGAGAGAGAGAGAGAGAGAAGCGAGCGAGAGACTCGCAATAAGGGGCAAAATTTCTCCTCTCTCGCAGCAGCGGCAGCAGCTCGCAGAATGAATAACAGAGCAAATAAACTGCGCCGAGAGGTCCGTCTGCCTTTGGAATAACAACGACGAGATATTCGCTCGTCTCTCTTAAAGCTCGGCGACTCTGTCAAACGATGCGTGGAGGGACTATCCTGGGCCTCGGCGCTTGCGCGCGAGAATCTCTCGAGCAGCCAACTGTGAGAGAAATACAGTACTAGTAGTATTAGTAGTAGTAGTGGTAGCAGCAGTAGCAGCAGCAGCAGTAGTAGTAGTCGTAGTGGCTGTAGCACAGCCAAGAGAGGGAAAGAGTCGAGCTTCGAGATAAAACCTTTAAACGGCTTCCTTCCTGTAGCTCGCTGATCTAAGAAGTACGATTTGTCTTCGCCGAGCGGGACCTACTTTTCTGACATTAGCCTGCCGCGCTATACTATACTGGCACGCGATCGCGATCTACACGACTGCGTATGTGTATATAGATATACATGCACAGGGTGCTATTATAGACGCGCGACTAGTGCGTGCGGAGAATCCCAGGGATGGGAAAGGGAGACAAGAGAATGAATGGATGTTTTTTTCCTCTCCCATCGCGCAGCGCAGTACGTCCCTCCCCTCTCCACCTCCTCCTCCTCCTCCTCTTCACTATAGCCTTGAGAGTTGTGGGCTGAGGGTTGTAGGAGGCTATATTCTTTTTAATGAGGTGTGTGTGGCCGACGCGAGCTTGACTTTTACTACTTGGCACTGTTCTTGCTGCGGGTGCGTTCGTTTTGACGGGGGACTGCATTTTTTCGAATGAAAAAAATTTCAAGCCATTCCGGTTGGAAAAAAAAATAACTTGTAAAATACTTCATAATTCTGAAAGCATATATTACAGTTCTGTCATGAGTTTATCTCGCAGATGACCGATAATGCGACACTGTCTCATCTTTTAAAATTATTGTCAATCGCTGAGGGACGAGGATTCAATAAAATTTCCCAATTTATTCCATAAATTATGGAATAAACTGCACAAACTCAAGCAACAAAAATAATTACGTAACCTTCCCCCTCGCGTGCCTCAAGCTTACGATGCGTATAGCGCGGGAAGCCATGAATATTGATAGCAACCGTAGCCTGCACAACCTGGTCGAAAGTCGGAAAGCATTCGTCATTTATGCAAGGAGGGGGGGTCAGAGTACGCGAGCTCGGCGAAAGTTTCTCCTTTTTTTTCAATCGGATGGCGCTTCCGAACCATAAGGCAGATTGCTTCTCTCGAAGAGAACGCGACGAGAGAGAGAGAGAGACGACGGGGCTCATTTAATTCAACGCAGTCTCATCTCTCCCTTTCCCCCATTGAGTCTCGAATCTTCAAAACACAAACGCGGCGCGCCGCAAGAATAAGGAAGATAACCTCCCTCGCGCTGCGAGACGAGAGAGAGAGATGCGGTAAACGAGGGGAAAGAGCAAAGTCTCCATTTAAAAAGTTTCGTTAATGGAAGAGCGCTAACACAGGAGAGAAGACGCGCGAGAGAGAGAGAGAGAGACAGGCGGAATTTTCGCTGCGCCAGTAGGATCTTTTCGAGGCCAGGAGTGCGCAGCCAACTGTGAGAAAAATATAGCCGAACCTGCCGCGGAGATAAAACCTTTAAACGGCTTCCTTCCCGCTGAATCAAGCGGAGTGGAGAGGAGGCCAAGTCGGCTCGGGCTTAATCTCGGAACACACTTCGCGATCCTCCAGATCTTTCGGAACTGTGTCGTTTCTCTCTCTCTCTCTCTCTTTCTCTCTCTCCCTCCCTCGCACTTTCTCGTAAACTATACACACTGATGCTAGAGATGGCGCAAGAGAGAAATCTGGAGCGGACAGACGATTCCTCGCTCTTAACTCCTTTATTGTTCTGAAATATAACCCGCGGCGGGAAGAAGCGAGATTCGCCTGGGGCAATTATTGCACGTGAAAACTTTCGCGTTCCTGTATTAGAGATTCATCGAACAACGTGCGTGTAGGTGAGAATGTCTTCTATAGTTTGTACAAACTGAATATATCAAAATTTTACTACAATTTTCTTTGTAAAATAATATCTACTAGATACAGTAGAAAATATGACTGCAGTGCAGAGCCTGCAGCCAAAAATAACTTTTTCTCCACACTGCGCCGAAAGTACCACTTTCGCTCCCGGGCGCCAGGAGCGAAATTGGTAATTTCGGCGCTAGTGTGAAGAAAAATAGTATACGCACCACGGGAGTAAATTCGGACAGCCCATATCTCGTGTTTGCCACCCTCGCCTTCGGCTCGGGTATCAATATACACGAGATATGGACTCTCCAAGTTTTTTCCTCCCTAGGCACGTAATATACTATTCAACTCGTATAGAACGATAGTCAGTTTTTTTATTAGATGTACTACGTTCTCTACGTGACAATGTTAGGTACAGGTTTGTCTGAAAATAGGCTCGTTATAGCCGGTGCCAATTTCCAACCCATAATTAGCCACGGCTCGTACCAACAATTCTGGATACAAACTCTCCCTCATTCATCACGCGAAATAAAAAGAATCTCATCTCCTCGGCTTTGTAAGTGTCCCGAATAAAAGTGCGCAAGAAGCTTTTTGCAACCGCATCATCTCATCGGCCGGAAGCGCGCCTTCTCTCCCTCTCCCTCTTCTCTCTCTTTCTTTCTCCCAATTACGTCTTACTGCACGGCGCAGCCGAGCTACTCGAGAGTTTCGGCTTCAATTCCGCGGGCTCGAGATTCCATTGGAAAACTAGCTGCAATTACAGGAGAATCACCGCGCGGGCCTACTATCTCGAGGCTCGGATCGGCGACGCTCCCGCACTGTACCTGCGTATATATAACTTCAATACGTGATTGTTGCCGGGAGGGAATATCAGTCTCAGACATCTTGCGATACCGACGGCTATACCGGAGCTTCAAAGGAGAAAAACATTTTTTCTGCGCGTTGTCCCTCAAACGTAGGAAAAAAAAAGGAATGTCTGGGACGAGTCTGTATCGGCTTTCATCGTTTGCGCAGATATTTTTTCATGTTTTTTAAAAATCGCAAAAAAATAACCATTTACACTACGATCTTAAATAAGAAATGTTCCGGAAGACTTCTAATTTAATCACACAATTTAATGAAAATTGTTATACGATTAGCAAAAGACAAATCAAGAGTAATTAATGCAAAAAAAAACTAGAACATAAGATAAAACTTTTCTTTTTTTACACAATTATTAAAAAAACATAATTATTCAATTCAGCACAGTTATTCAAGAACGAACTAACATTAATTCGCGATGACTCGAGAACCTGCTACAATAAATCCCTCTCGCAGCGGCAACACAGTCCAGCGAATATCCCAGCAACGGTATTTTCCATCCCTTTGAGCTGCAGGTGTCTTCTCGCGACGTCGTCCTCCGCGCGCGCATGCAAAAAGAAAAGCCAAATAAGGGCGGAGGGATAGCGGGGGGTGGGGACGAAGCCTCGAGAAATGCATGCGTCGAATCGGCCTCGGGGTCAGCGCGCTCCGGTGTCTCTTTGGAATTTAATTCAACGCCCCCACCCCCCCCCCCCTCGCCGCGGCCCCTCCACTCTTTTTTCTCCTCTGTGCCCTAGAAGCGCGACTATACTCCCGTTATTTGCAGCGACTGATATTTGATACTCGATATTTTCTTTTCTCTCGCTCTCGCGCGCGAGCCAGCGCGGAACTTTTCCATTCGCGCGTCTTTTTAGCGCGCGCGAGAGCCGTGCTTTTCGAGGGAAGGCGCGGAGGTGTTCTCCGGGAGCTTGGGTTACGGGCTCGGCGTATGTGCGATGGCTTTCTTCTCGAGGATAAAGGTATGGGATTTCGAGAGGTAGGGGGACGGGGGAGGGACGAATCTTTTTTTTATCTCGAGATTATTGACCTTCGTTGTTGCCGGGGATATAGCATGAATTTTGATGAGGAATAAGGGGGGGAGGGGGAGGGATCGGATCGACCTTTTTTGCAATACCACTTTGACATATTTCGAGATGCTTGGACGACGGGATTTGCATGTGAATTCGGATTCGCATTGTTTGTTTCGGATATTGGATTAGAATGGCTCGTGTGGGCGATGGGCTAAATAAAGAACAGAAAAGTTGTTGTTGTTATACATACATTACGCCGATCTATGTGAGAGACTTGCGCGACGCGGAGATTGAACTGCACGTGTGGTAACAGTTATTACCGGCATCGGAGAAGTAAAATGCAATCTTAGGAAACGGTTCCCCTTCGCGTCGTTGACATTCGATCGGCCCGTAATCTGACGCAGCTTGACTCCTGACGTCCTCGGCGCTCGTGTGTAATCTCGTGCTTCACCACTGCTGAAATTTCTGATGTTCTTCTCTTTCAGCTTAAGCTGCATACGCATTGCGAGGGAAGTAGAGAATCTTTAGTCTGGTGCGAATTTCAAAATTGAATCTTGCCGACAGACAGTTAAAGGCTCGGGTGAAAATCCCCTTTATTGTGAGACAGCTATCTTATTTAATTTGTGCATGAGGTCGTAAACCGTTGGTTTATATATTGAGTTACCGTAAACGCTTTGATAATTACATAAAATGTGAGCTGTTCTGGCTGTGATGATTATTCTATTGCACAGCCTCTTGGAAATCTATGAGAAAGTTCTCTCCCCCATCCCTTCCTTCTTGTGCTTTGTGAATCTTTGTCGAGAATTTTTTTTAATATATATATATATATATATATATATATATGAATTTTCAGGTACGACCGCAACGCGAGAGAGCCTCATAGTTTTATCGTTCGAAAAAGTACAATATGCCGTTCTCACTCAATTTTTCATCGATCGGGCTAAAAATTTTTGGAAAATACACATTTTGAATAATTGAAAAGGCACCTCTTTAATTTTTCGATAGCTTTACTTGTCATTCAGTCATTTCCAGTTTCGTTAATAACACAAGTTTCTCTTAATAAACAAGCTAATAAACAATAATCATCCAATTGAATTTTGATGCTATGAAGTACATTAAATATAAACAATGACAACCACAATTCGATCGGTCACAACCGTTGACGTTGACTACTTTCCCCTCACAACTGCAAAAAAATCACACTTTATTATTAGACGCAAAGCCCAGAACGATCAACAAACATCCATCCCCTACGAAACGCATCGCAAGCTCAAAAAAAAACTGATTGTCTCGATCGTCAAGTCAGCCCTCCGAATGTATCCATCGAATCTCTCGTACGGTCAGCCGCGAGCCGCCCACGAAAACAGTACCTCACACTCGAATCACGGTCTTCCCCACACTTCACCGTCTAAAATTCAATCTCCGCCTACACCACCTCAACGGCAGCCAGCGACACACACACACAGATCCAGTACAGTGTACAGGGTGTCCCGCTCGTCGTTGCCAACGCGTCACACGCTCTCCTACGCTCGCGATTGATTTATCCATTTTTCCAGGAGGCAACAACCGCGTTTAACGCCTGAATAACAATCGGCCGCCCCTCCTCCTCCGCATACCTCCTCTGCGAAGCACCTCCGCAAGTAGAACGAGTCGATGTCGAGCAGACAGAGCGGCGCACACGCGCGCCTGCCGGATGATTGAGCAAGCGTCGCTGTGCATGACGCGTACCTCGAGCTCCAGGCGCTGCTGCTGCTGCTGCTGCTGCTGGCGCCAGATATACATGTGCGCGTTACAAGCACGCGCCCTGCACCTTCTATAATACCCCGAAGGGGGAGGGGGGGAGGGGTGTGCCGAGTCGCTATCCCGCGTGTAAATATTAGCCGGGACACGGAGCTTTTTCAGCTTTAAGCTCGCGATGCGGTTGCGGGTGTGCTTTTTCCAATCGCTGCGCTTAGAATTCCGAGCTCGATACGCTGCGGCGGAGGGCTTCTCTGGGTTTGGGACGAGCGCGGAGTGCCAGATCGATGTTGACTCTGAGGGGGTAGGGGGAGGGGGAGTTTTAGGCGAGTTTACTCGATTTTTTTGGAAATTTCGTATTTTTGGAAAACGTCGAGGAGCCTACCGGGAAATCGTTTCGAGTCCATTAGCAAGTGGAATGCATTGCAATCTGTTTAAACGATCGGAATTCGTATAAAATTAGGTAGATTTATAGACATAAAAAACTTTCAAAATTGAGAAAAATGAGTAGAGAAGATTCTCGGCGTAATATCCAAAGACGAAAAAACACCGATATCTGATCAGCGGCAGCCTTATTACCCTTGCGATACTCAAAAAACATCCCCAGTCTTGTTCTGCTAATATTTACTGTTACTGGTTGTTTGCTTTTTTGGGAAATTATTTAAGGTAAAATATGCTTCCACATATTTTTAATATCAGGAGGAAGGAGGGCGATATTTCCGAAACCGTGGACACGATTTTAATTTTAAACATCCCCCGAAAATGTTAGGGGTTTATTTTCCTTTTTGAGGTTTTAAAATAAGTAAAAGTTTATTCGGTTTAATTTAAATTTCCATTCGATAAAAAAGTATCTAATTTACTTACAACTAACAATGGTGATCAAATTACAATTAACCACGCAATAGATGTTTACTTTTCGTTATGTAATAGTTTATCTTGCACAAGTATGTCTTGTACGTAAATGGATTTTCTTTTACCCGCTCATAATATTATGACGCGAAATTTGAATTATGAATTACGTTTCACACACTATTGTGTGACCTTAACACAAGCCATTTTTCATATTACATGTTTGCAGTATACTTTAAATCATCAAAAATTAAATTCATAATTAGCTATTGTTACTGAGTCTTGTTTGGATGATAGAGTTTTTGCAAATTTTTATAGCTTCAATTTTACTAAAAATTGTACATGATCAAATAATATACGTGAAAGTGTGGATGATCTTACCTTTGCTCAGTTAGATTCTGCCTTCATCTCGCATCATCTGTAGAATTGCTTTTTATTATTTTAACGATTATCCACGTTTTATTCGCTAAACACGTACTCACATCTATTATTTACAATGTAAAAATTTAGCTGAAATCAGGAAAAAAGAATGTTTGAGCAATCAGCGTATAGCATCGATCAATTTCATAATAATTGCGACAAAAAAATTCAACGGTCACTCGCGTGCCTCGTCAATCAAGGGATTTTTTTCCCGAAATGTTTTCCTCGTCGCACAATACCGATACAACTTGCTGGAAGCTTTGCGCACATATTTGCTACACAGAAGTGTTTACATACAATCTTCTCTGTCCATAACTCGCTTTTCCAACTTTAAAAGGAGTTTGAGCCCCAGGCCTGCCTCTCTCTCTCTCTTTCTCTCTCTCTCTCTCTCTCTCTCTCGGCGTGATCTAGCGAAATCGCGAAAACAAAAATATTTCCATGCATAAGAAGGCTTTCTCTCTTCCCTCTCGGACAAAAAAAAGGGGGATGGGGGGAAGAAAAGCCAACCTCACCCTCGGCTGCCAGAGAGAAATGAAATAAAGCAACTTTCACCCTTCCGTACATCCCCCTGACCGCTAGTTCCTCTCTTTCTCTTTCTCGCAGTTTCCTCCTCTACCCCCCCCCCCCCTGCGCCCGTGCATTACAATAGCGACTGATCAGTCGGGGGGTCGAAGTGAGAAGTTGCCGATGTATCAGGAGCCGCGGAAGTTTCATATCCCCGAGGCTTTGGCCGACGCGCTCACGTCGAACGTGACCCGATAGTGCAGAGGCTCTATATACCTTTGGCGAGATAGTAGCCGGCGCTTCTCCTCGGGCTACTCGCTTCTTTTTTTTTTTTTTTTGCTCGGATGTGCAGCGGCCCTTTTTGCGTTGACGTCTTCTTTTTACTCGCGGGAGATGTGGCGAGAGGGGGGGGTGTCAGGGGGCTGCTGCTTACGAGGGAGGAGGGCAGCGGTTTTCTTTTTTCGATGCTCACGGAATCGTCGTGTCAGCAGATGTGTTTCAGAGCTCTGCTGGCTGTCTGGGGGGTGGAGCCAGTCCGAGGGTGATTGTTATTGGTGAACACGCGATGATTGAGATTGAGATGTTTGGGTAGGGGACGATGGGGTAATTTCGTATTTTTCACGATTATTTTCTTTGCGCGAGTTTTTTATCTGATGTTTTTGCAGTCGTATATTCAGTTATTGGGAAAAGAAGTACGTCGGCGCATTGCGTTTATTCAATAATTGAAAGATTCAAATTGGGGACGGACCCCACGTCGTGGTTTTCGATCCAGATTATGCAATTTATGTAATTTTAAGGTCTCGTAAAAATTTGGTTAGCAGACGTCTGCGTTGGTGAATTTTCGTTGAATTTGAACTGTACCTCTTTAGTTTATTGTAATTGATATTTTATTTTGAAAAATGGTTGTAATGTGATCAATCGTAACTGTAGTTTCAATGATACATACATGCAAAAGCATTTATTGAAAAAGTCATCAGAATAAATCACAATTCGCATAATTATAATTCATAGGACGAATCCGAAATTTCCCAGAATTCGTGCGAACTTACTCCGCGACAGGAACATTTTCATACAATTCGATTTATTTTTCAAATGAACGCATTTTAATGCATTACTCGCAACAGCCCGCAACAGAAATAGTATGTTACTACCCAAGGCCACTAAAATTCAGGCAAATCGACATCTCTATTCTCGTTCCGACGCTCGGAGCAATCACTGCGCAAATACGCGTACACAGCCACGAAAGCGAAAGCTACGAGATCACTCCGTTCGCCTCGCCTGCAACTCTGCTTTTATCGCAGAATAATTGCAACGACATCGGAATCAATTTTAATTCCGCAGGTTATACATCCAGTATTAAACCGGAACGTGTTGGCCTGCCTCTAACCGAGATAAGTGATTGATGCGCGCGTATACCTGGCCATACAGCCGCGTGTGTCTCTAATATTAATTCGTAACCGACGGCCAACATTAATCAGCTATGCTACTGTATATCCATCGCAGACAGGGCGCCTCTGCAAATTTTACAGCTGACCTCGCCCGAGCGATACTCATCGCTTCGAACTTTTTCCCAACTCCCTTAATAATGATAATACAGCTTCGTCCGCAGCCTCCCTCCCGCCCGCGTCTCTAAAGGTAAAAGGATAACTAGAACGGCCACGTGTATACGTATCGCGCGTGCAACGACGACTGTATTTTTTATGTCGACCAACCCGAGAGAGAGAGAGAGAGAGAGAGAGAGAGCCAGGCGCTGGAAGGGCTGAATTATACAGGGTCCTGTGCGCTCGGGAATTATATTAAGGGAAAGACTGAACATGGTACACCCCCTCCCCCCCTCCCTACGGAAAGTTCCATTTTCACGCTCGCTGTTGCTCGCTCGAGAGCATCGAGCAGGTGAGCGGACTTTTTTTTTCTTATTTCTGCCGGCCTCTGCGCGCACCGAAGCTTCTGGATCTTTGAGCAGGTGCAGCTTTTTTTCCCCACCGTAGGTGGCGTGAAAAGTTCATGCGCGGCATTAACGCGACGACAGACCGCACGCCTGGATATACGCATTTTTCATTATTTGCGCCTCGTTCGCTCTCGGATTAAAGAACGTTGAGGATGGTCGTGCTTTATTACTGCGCGAGGAGTAGGTGGTAACGGTAGTATTAGTTTGGAATTTTTGTGAAATTGGCGTGATTTACGGTCAGAGCTCGTTTTCCAACATTTTCTTCAAAAGTGCTCAAAAGTATTTTATCGAGTAAAACCTCGGACAAGAAATAATTTCTACGAGTTTTGTGATTCTAATTCAAATTTCTTCGAACCCTTCGAACTCCACGCGAAGCCTAGTACGAAAACTTTTTTCATCGACCGTAGAATTCCAAAGAAGTCGATAGACCAAATAAGCTCAAATTTGCGATATTATTTTTAGGTATGTTGTTTATGAATTTGAATTTATAAAATTTAAACTAATAATTAACAATTAACTAAGAGCTTACTAATATTCTTAAACAAAATTTTCTATTTATTCAATTGAAACACCTATATTCGTACCATAATTCGTGTATTTAAAAATAATACCTTAAAATTTGAACTCATAATTCAATTGTTTCTTTCGAATCCTATGGTATCAATTCAAAAAGTGTTTTATCAGACTTTTTTTATCATGACTAGAATTACAAGAAGGTTTCAAGTGAACTTAGAGCTAATTTAGTTCAACAGTAATAAAAATTATCCAACGGTAATTTGCCGCCTCATCAATACAATCATTCATCGAAACGATAAATTAATTGCAGTCGCAGCGATTCAAAGAAAAAAAAAGTGCGATACGAGAAAAAAAAATAATAACTCCCGTCTCTTTTCCACTAGATAGAATGCATAACTCGAACAACTCGGCAATCGCACCGCTACTTTTCCAGTTTGCTGTGCTCTGACACTCGGGGAAAACGCGTCAACAAGCTCACTCACTCTCTCTCTCTCTCTTTCTCGCTCGATCGCAGCTGCACATCCTCTCTCTCTCTCTTTCGCCTGTCCTACACACGCAGACGCCGCGCGAAGCCGAGAAACTTTCAATTCAATCACTCATTCACTTCCCAATCGCGCGGAGCTCGAGTTTCTCTCGCGAATAAAAATCAGGCCGAGAGAGTGAGCTCAACCAATTGTTTCGATTTCCCCTTTACTCCAGCCCCTCGCGAACTTTCCTCCTTCGTGAGAAATTTCCTCGAGCCCTTCACCTTTTGTTTGCGCCACCTCTGAAAGTGCGAGTATTGTATTTGTCCCTGCAGGCAGTGCGAGCGCGCGTGTGTACGTGTACGTGTTGAGAGTCGGGTGATTTTCGGAGGTGACGCGACGTCCGCATTGACGTGGATCGATGCTGGCGCGGGCAAAAAATTCCAACTTCTCCGATTGCGCGATGCGCTGGAGTGCGATGAGTTTCAAGATAAATTCGAGCTTGGACTATCGCGAGCTTCCGGACGCCCGGGGTAGAGCATAGCTGATTCCTGCTGATTTTCGTTTCTTTCTTGTTTTTTTTTTTTTAAAAAAAAACGTATTAGAGTTAATAAGAGAGGGTAGACGATGGATGAAGAATATTACTTGCTCACCGCAGTTTTATATTACACGACTAAATCTCCTTACATCTTTGTTATAAAGTCCCGGCGCCGACAGTGGAGTTGCCGGAATATGTCTATTAAATTAAGAAAAAAAAAGGCCGAAAGCTTATTACAAACTTCTTTCTCTCCTTTCAAAGTCTGTCTTAAGTTGTTGCTTAAGACATGTTTTAAAAACTTCCAAGCTTTAAATATTGAGTTTTTCTTGCTTCTCGCTGGGATAATAACGATAAAAGAATGTAGAGAGACGATGGGTAAATTAGGAAAAAAATTCATCCCACTACTTCCGCGCCCTTCAACTTTCTAAAGTACTTTAGTCGAACAAGTTCCTCATTCTTAATTAACGATTTCTTCGGCTCTCATTAATAAAAATACACGCCGGGAATCTTATTTTCCTCTTATCGGCTGATCTAAAATTTAACGCCTCGATTACTTAAGCAGGCTGCTTTCCCCGGGAGCGCGCGGTTCGAAAAAATTTCCATTCTCATCTCTCGTCGCGAAACACGAGGCGAATCTCGTATGGCACGGGAAGCAGCGGCGTCTTTCGCTACACTGAAGAAATTTAATACAACGCGGATCTGAGACGAGCCACGTGAATTTTTAAAACGCGTTTCCTGCTGGCGATGGGCGCAGCTGCTGCTTTGTTTTGTATTCGAGGTATTGCGAATGTGAGGCGTCGGGAGATATAGTCAAAAGGGGTGTGAATTTGCTAAGTGGCTGGTTAGTTTTTTTGTTCAATGGTTGTGTTCAAATTTGTTCTAACTGAGTTTATTTTACGTACGGCAACGAATGAGATATTCAAAACAAAATAGTGAGTAAAAATTAAAAAATGTCAAATATATTTGAAGAATGATAATTATAAAGAATTGTTGGAGAATAATAATTTATTCACCAGCTTATCTTTAATTCATCATTCATTTTCAAAATGAATCTTAATTAAGAAAAAGGGAAAGGTGGAAGGAAATGGAGAGGAGTGACGTACGAAAATAAAGGATGCTATGTAAAAGGAAGGGGTGATATGCAAAGAGAGGGATGATATGTACAGAGAGGGGTGGTATGCAGAAGGAGTGGCGATATGCAAAGGGAGGGGCTGTACGCATAAACGAAAAGGTGCCATGTAAAATGGAGGGGTGACGTAAAGGAATTTTTTTACATATCACCCCTCCATTTTACATGGTACCATATCACTCGTCCTCGAAAAAGAATGCGCGTGATGCAATGCTGGTGGGGCCATACAAAAAGGAGGGGTGTCATGTAAAAAGGAAGGGTAGTTATGAAAATGGGAGGGATCATGTTCTTCAAAAGGGAGAAGTATTTGATAATCTGAAAAGGACTTGTGGTATTTCCAAACATGTCTATTCCTATAGAATGATTTCAATGACAGGTGCACGATCCCTATTTTGACCTCGCAATTTCATTACAGTGTAGAACTTGCTCTTTGTGACACCAAAATCAGGAGCGTCAACGGAGCCCTCCATTCAAGCATAAACACACGAATTCCGTTTCGAAATCAACGAGGTAAACGAACCGCCCCCCTGCAGAAACAGGTCGCATCAATAATACGCTCGCGAACTTCCAGACAGTTTTACCCGACGTCTTAATCCGGCAATTCCCACAACGACAGTTCGATCATTTTGAAACAGTATCTGCCGCGAGAGAGCTTGTGCTCTGATATACGAGTCGCGCAGGCATGTTAAGTAGAGGAGCTGTCGCCTCGGGGGATGTGCGCGAACGGTCTTGCGAGCGCGCGCGAAAGCAAACGCGTTGAATGAAATTAAGGAGGATGGAAGAGAAAGTCGAGGAGACGCGTATATACCTATGTAGAGTGGCAGAGCGCTGCGGAGAGAGGATGGAGAGAGAGAGAGAGAGGAAACTGCGTGTACCAAAGTTATCGGCACCAGGACTGTAATTTAGAGCTTCGGAATTCGACGTCGAGTGGAGTGAACGAGTGCCCCCCTATTGTTTCGATCAAATGTATGCTGAAAATTTTATTACGGAGGCGCCATAGCCCAGATGCGAGAGAGAGAGATTGATGTATTAGAGATTGAACGAGATGGACCCGATTGGAGAAAGATTAATGCTCGGGCGAAAATTTACAAGCTATGGCGAGGCTAGAAATTATGCGAAACGTTAAATTGTGTAAGCTCGCGAAGGTTAGCTCGATAAGTTTATTACGGCGTGCGTAAATACAATTTTAGCGGTACTTATTCTCGTGTCTGTAACAACAGCTTATTCCGAGATCAGTTATATATAGATACTCCTCATAGCGGTTTCAACTTCTTGATCGTCCTCCTGCGACTTGGATAGTTTCCACCTCGAAACTTAACTTGATATATTGTTGAATTCCTTCAAACAGAATTGACATCACAGATAATTAAGACACTTGCCTCAAAGCAACGTGTAACCAACGCGATGTGCAAGAGAAGCGAACATTGATACAATACGTTAACCAAACTATACAGATCAGCTTTGTAAAATAGTTAATTGAAAATATCGAAATTTGTTGAAGAAATATATTATATTTTAATTAATAAAGTTACGAGAAGTACTGTACAACTCCTTTAAACTGCATCAAATTTTTCAATAACGTTCCTTTAAAATACCATCTTAACGAGAGTGAAAAGCTTATTGTTATCGACTTGCTGAAATAAAAGTACAGTAAACTATTTCTTCGCGCGCTAATGAACCCTTAGTAAATGTATTTTGAATTATTTCTGTAAGCGCGTTTACGGACGTAGTCAATCTATCAAAGCTATACTTTTAATTTAGTTACAATAATAAAAATTTACGATAAGTCATCTCATCGCAGAGTTATCAGCCTCAAGGCCAGCAGACAATTCCTATTGCCGTTACAATCAATCAATTGAAAATTTTCCATTGTGAAATCATCCATAAATCCATAAGGCACTATACTGACCGGGACACTCTACGCACAGACCGAAGCTATGGAGAGCCCCCCCCCCCCACCCCTCATCGTCGTCGAATCCCTCATCTCCATTCTCATCACGCGTCCAATCTTTCTCATTCGCGCGCATCCATCTACACAGCACTTCTCGCGCAGTGTACGGGGCGCACTGTGTACAGCTCGGCTCCGCATCCATCGGAAATCGCGTGTAATCGGAACGCGTTTTCCATCGATCTATATCCATCCTCCGACAGCATCAGGATCAACTCGGTCTTCGTTATCCAGAGCGAGCGAGAGGGTAGAAGGAGGTGAGAGCGGGACGGGATGGCGAGAAGTGCGAGAGAGACTATGCCGGTGCTTCTGCCACTGCTTCTCCCTCTCTCTCTCTCTCTCTCTCTCTCTCTCTCTCTCTCTATCTCCCCGCAAGGAGTCCTTAGATTGGCTTTGCATAGTTTCACGTGACGGGAGTTGAGTTATAATTACCTTAGCGCCTTAACGACGGCCGCAGCGATACGCGAGGATTCGCTCGCGCGAGATAATAAATTATTGCGGCACGTCGCGTAAAATGTAATACGAGCCTAACTAGTCTATACAGCGGGAGAGAGAGAGAGAGAGAGAGAGAGAGAGAGAGAGAGAGAGAGACTGAGTGAGTGTGAGAGAGAAGACGGGGGGGGCGGAACAGCGCAGAGTCTAGAGGGGTCCCAGAGACAAAGGAGCTTTACGAGAACATTTTTGCGGCAGAGTGAATATTGACGCACTTAATTTTAGTTTTATTGAACGTTTTCGAAATAGCTGTACTGTGTCAAACAATCGTGGGCACGTAGATATCTTTGAAATTGAGTAGACGCTGTTACGCTTACTTGAAACTTCTTTTAGACATTCAAAATTGTAAAGAAAACTTTTCGGTTTTACTTCTGCGAAAATACTTCGTCCACACGTTTCCCTACATTATTTGTTGTAGAGAATTATTAATTTAAAAAAAAAATGCTATAACCTTTTACAGATACATCCTATCTAAGAACAAAAGACGACTGACAAGTGTTAAAATATACTTTGCACTATACATACATAGCATGATTTTCAAAATGAAATATATACCTTGATACTTTGGCAATAAATATCCGAACGAACGGTTCAGCTCCTTCAAAGGCTGAATTACACGCAGCTCAATATACAGCCAAAGAAGCCACGACGTCGTTCTATCCACGAGGAAGTTCGAAGTACGCTTTGAGAGTAACGAAGAAACGACGAATAGTGCGAGAGAGAGAGAAAAAGAGGGAAAACGCGAGCAGCGCTCAAATGAGAAGGGAAGAAAAACACGACGGCATCTGCTGTACAGCTGCTGGAAGTCGCCTGTCAACTCGGCAATGCGCCGGCTTGAAATTCAGCGGAAGGGGCAGTCGGCGAGTGAAAAACAGAAAAAGGCGCTGTCACTTATAGAAGCTTCTTCCTCGTCTTCTCCCCCCCCCCCCCCACATCTCGCTAAACCGGGATTAGCCAAAGATTTTCATGAAACAGCTATATCGCAGGGAGTCGCGAATTTTTCTCAGTCGCGCTTAAGCGCCCGGCGCATAACGAGACGCTGCAGCGATACAACACTGTACATCCCGCGTAACAGCGCCATCTAATTATCCCCTCGTGAGCAGCGGCGAGACGGCAAAAATTGGCCGCGACCTGAGAAGTCGAGATAAGTGCGCCGCGGCGGCGAAGAAAGAGACGCGCGCGCGTATTGATTAGCTTGGCGCTGCAGCGCGCTTTTCGCCTCTCTCTCTTCTCTCTCTCTCTCTCTCTCTTGGCTTTGCGAGAGAAAAAACATCGTCGTCCTCGCGGGCGACTTTCATCGATTGCCGGGCTCTGATGCCCCTAATGTCCTCGTCCTTTTTTCACCTCGGCCGCAAGCGCGGCCGGGCCATATAATCGAGGGGCCGCGAGACAAAAACTGACGCGAATAAATTGCCGGCTTTATTTTCGAAGTCGCGCGCGCGCGCCTTGCCCCCGCCGAGGCTTTATTGCGCCGCTGGGTAAATAAGGATTTCGAGGGAGAGAGAGAGAGAGAAGCACTACTGCTCTCGACCCCAAAGTAATCGCCGGGATTTTTAATGGGGTTAATGGGTGAGACTTTTGCGAGGAGAGAAATGCCGGGGCACTTGCGGCTCACCTCTCCTACGCGCCGGCAATTGCCGATCTTTGTATATAGGCTATTCTTGAGGTGATAACTTATCGGTTCGTGGAATTCCGGTTTCGAGGCTTCGATTCTGCGTCGTTTTGGCAATGTTCAGCTGATCTCGTGGTTTATTCGGATTTCGCGGCTATTCTTGGTTTTGAGCAGTTATACCGAATAAAAAGAATTAACTGTTAAAAACAGTTAAAAAAATTACTGCAGTATTCCCTGGTAGAAACTTAACGACAAATTAGTTAATTTCGTTATGAATCAGCTAATTTATAACGAAATTAGGTAATTTATCGTTAAGTTTCTACCAGGGTTGTTAATCGTATAGTATTGTTAATGACTTATGACATAAATCGTATTTGATTCATTACATATTTTAGCTCTTTTTTGTTATTCGATGGATTGCACATAATAATAATATCCATATGCAAATGTTAATCGAAAATTCGACCTCGATCCCGCAACTATAATACGTGCATTGTGCATAGCTGTTATTTATAAATAGTTAAACACTGAACAATTGAAATGTATGTATATTTCATGAGACTAATATTTCATTCATTTAATGATGTACAAAACTAACAACCAAAATAATAAATAATAATTGCAAGTAATAGTTAGGTTTTGTTTCTTCGAAAAGGAAATTGTGTTTCCCTCGTAGAAATTTTGCGGTGCATTAGCTATATTATTCTAAATGTTTTATGCAGCTTAACGATAATACAGCTAAATCATCGTTAATTTTCTACCATCAAGGTTCATTACAGCCATAGCCATTTTTAATTGTATTTCAATACATTACGTTATAATCAATCAATAATACAATGTAAATTAAATTACTATTTACATTAAAGCTTATCGTACTATATTATCTCTTCCAAATACATACAACAAAACGAAAATACCTCTTTATCATATCGAAATCCTTTATAAACCCCTTTTATTAGTACCCGCACGCAGGGTGAGCTTTTCTCAACAAAATACTTATACAACAACTTTTGCCGAGAAGTAGAAAAAGATCGGGGCGCGAGAAAAGCGAGACAGTCTTACGACTTTAAGGCTTGAAACTTTTCCCCTTGACATTTTGGCGGATTTCTGAAGCAGGCCTGTCTTAGCCGAGGAGCGATTTAGTCGAGATGCACGAGCGCCTATATATACCTGTCATCGACGTGTAAAGGGATATCGATGTCGAGCCTGAGCTTTTTACTTCCACGGCATCATTCGGCCTCTCGGCTCTGCTCTGCACAGCGACGAGAGTACACGCGCACATTCGCTCGGCGGCGAAAAAGTTGGCCGCGCGTTTGTTTGCCTTTATAGCTTCCAACGACTTTTAGAAATATTTCGTAACGTGTTTTGAAAAAAAAAGAAAAAAATATATCTGGAATTCGTTTTTTTCTTTTTTTTTGTCGACGAAATGCAAATTCTGGTAGAGACAGTATTTTGAATCTAGCGCGTACCGTAACAAAGTGCAGAATGCTTTTAGTGTATTTTGGAGTAACGAAAATTGCGAAGCGAAACAAATGCGCCGTGATTCTGTATGATTTTTCGAAATACGCTTACAAAAATTTCACTACTAAATTAATGGATTTTTCTTTTGACCATTAAACGTCAAACGAATTTTTGTTTCAGCCCATTTGTCGGATCACTTCCGCTAATTACAAACATACATTTTCGTGAGCGTATATCCATTCGGTTGTCACGATACTCGAAATGTTGTTTATTATTTATTTCATTTACACTGAAACACGTAAGAGCGAAAAAAATCAGTGATTTCATTTAAAATTAATACGACGGAACTCTCCCGACTGTTCAAACCCATGAGCCATTTTTGCACACTGCTCTTTTCCAAAGCTGCTTAAACAAATGCTTTCGTCGGCTTGCGCATCGTGTGGCGCGAAATTTGAATTTTTAACCGACTTTCCGAGACCCCTGTACTTGGAATTCGCGTTATTACATAAATTGCAAGTATCATTTAAAAATTCAATTTGTTTGCCGAAACCGCCTCCACCCCCTGCGAAACGTGTACGTTCACCGGGCACACATTAAATTCGAAAGCAAAAACGAGAAATAAGCCGGAGAATCGCTAATTGAGACAGCGCTCGAGGATTTTTTTCACGCCTTAATTAAGGATTCCAGCCCGAGGAGGAGAAACGAGTGCTCGGAATCCGCTCGCGAATTTCCCTGTATAAAGCGGGGGGAGGGGGGGGCGGCGGCACGTGCGCGAATACGTAATCCCCGATCGAGCCGAGGCTTGGAGAACGCCGTGGATTAGACGTCGAGTGCCGGAAGCGAACGAGATTAGGAGGAACCTCGCCGAATGTAAATATACAGTAGTAGCCGCACGGGGGGGGGGGGGAGAGGGAGGGGAAATCGTAGAGTCCGCGCGCGCAGCGAGTCTGTAATTAAGTAGTAACGCCCGTGACTAATCAGACGACACTCGCGCTATACGCTCGACGTTTTGAGAATTGAGAGCGAGAGCTCAACTGAAATTAATCAAAGGCACGAGCGAGCTGTATAGAATGGAAGTCAAGCTAATAAGAAGTGCTGTAGAGGATATATACGTATAGTAGGCGGAGAGGGGAGGGGAGTGGGGGGGGGAGGGGGACGACAGCTGCTTAGATGTAATGATGCTTGGCTGCCCGGATGAAGAATATTAATGAACTCGAGCGTACCACGCAACTAAGAAAGTAAGGGATTCCAATATACAGATATATAAGCTCTATATATATAAGATATATAACTACGCCGAAATTAATAAAAATTGCGCTGTGGAATTAGCACGATTAATCGATGAATGTGAAATGAACTGGGGGTTTCACGGCGCTTCGAGAGGAGCTTTAATTAAAATGCGACTAAGCCCGGGAGAAACTCTTGCTCCTGTGAGCAGCGCTAAAACGATTGTGTTCGCTTTTTTTTGCTGCTGATAAATAACGTTCATTATGTTGATAGCTCGAATGTGAAAGAAGAAATTTTCTGTGCAATATAGGTTTCATTACACTGTAAAATGTATATTTACGCTGAAGTCAGTCAGCTGTAAAAGTCGTCGTTGACGTGATAACAAAGAAAACTTTTCAGATTTTTACGTTTTTCTCAGTATCCGTTGCATGAAATATAGTTTAAAAGCATTACAGTCTGTATCATATCGACTGTAGGGTACTGAATTACCTTAATTTTTTTAAGAGTTTCAGACAAAAAACACTGTTTAGTAAATAAAATAAACCATTTATACCATCAATACACATATTAGTAACAGCAAAAATTTCCAAGTGGAAAAAATGGAATTTTTTTAATTATATTGAATATTTTTATGACAACATCTTATTTGCTGATGCTATGTGCTTTGCATCCTGCCTCATCGGAATTATCGTCACAATCCTTTTGGCCGTTGCAAACTAAGAAAGCAGAAATGCATTTATCTGTGTCTTTGCACTTAAATTTCGATAGCTCGCCGCAGCTATTCTCAGTGCAGTCGGCTTCGCAGTCGACTTGTCCGCTGCACATCAGGTAATTAGGAAAGCACTTATTCCTATTTTTACACTTGAATTTATCGACTGCCCCGCAACGCTTTTCATCGCAATCGATCTCATCGGAATTGTCGCCGCAATCGTCTTTCCCGTCGCAGACGGAATCCGCATGAATGCAGCGCTTCTTGTTCTTGCAGCTGTATCTCTTGATGTCGTTGCAGCGTTCCTCGTCGCAATTCGCCTCGTCGGACTTATCGCTGCAGTCGTCCTTTCCGTCGCAAACCTGGTTTCTGTGTACGCACTTGCTCTCGTTTTTACATTTGAACTTTTCGAACGCGTCGCACAGCTCCTCGCTGCAGTCCGACTCGTCGGAATTGTCGGTGCAATGGGCGAATCCATCGCAGACGTTCATTCCCAAAACGCACTTATTCTCGCTTTTGCACGAGAATTTGTTGATCTCGCGGCAGCGCTTCTCGTCGCAACCCTCCTCGTCGGAGTTGTCGCCGCACTGATCGACTCCGTCGCAGACCCAATCCAGAGGTCGGCACTGCTGGTTTTTACATTTGAATTGTCCGTATTTGCTGCTGCATTTTTCGTGACAGTTGGTCTCGTCGGAATAGTCGCCGCAATCGTTTAGACCATCGCAGATGGAGAATAAATTGATACACACATTCTTGTATTCGCACTTGACTTTGGACATTTCGCTGCAACGTTTCGCGCTGCAATCGGCTTCGTCGGACTTGTCTCCGCAATTGTCAAAGCCATCGCAGACAAAATGGAACGGGAGGATTTTACCGTTACCACATTTAAACGTTGCGGGTATCTTGAGATGGGGAAAGTCTGAAAAATTTGAGTTTTGATGTATTAAGGTGGAACGCTACGAATTTTAAAGTAAAATGAAAAAAAGTTTAGTTATAACAGCTAACAGAAAAATGTTTATAATCGAAATATATCAAAATTTAAAATTGTAGAAACTATTAACAATAAATAAAAAGAAATAAAAATCACCATAATATAATAATGGTTTATAAGATTTATTGTAGGATATTATTCAAATACCTCGTTTGCTCCGATAAATTATGTTAGCTGACTCTGCACAAAGACATCCAATCCAAAGTATCAAGAGTTTCCTTAGCATTTTCTATTTATAGTAAAATAAGCATGAGAGTAACTTTAGTCTAGTAAATATTCGGTACGGTTTAAATCATATTTTCACTATTTAAATCTCTTATTTGAATATTATTAAAATTAATTAAAAATTGTAAAAAAATGTCGACTGTCAATTTCGAGTTATTTTCATTTAATATGGTACAACAAGATTAAAATGTTTTATTTTATCGATGTTGCGTTGTTTGTTTAAAACTACATAAATAGCATACATACCTGTTGCGTGAAAGGAACTCAGTATTCAAGAATATAACTAAAACGTGAATAAATCGAGAACAAAAATAATTTGCGCGTTCAACAGTTGTTGAGTAACTAAAGAAGAATAATCATTAGTCACCGTTTAAATAAATGTAAATTGTTTCAGAGGAAGTAGCTCAAATAGACATATTTTTCTGTCAGATTACAATAATATGTATGGCAGGAAATAAAACTAGATTGCCGTATCTTAAATAACATGAATGTCAATTGATAATTAATTGAATCATCTTTTATCGAAAACTACTATAATAGCATATAAATGAATTATTTTTAAATCACAAATGTTTTGTGTAAACTATAGAAAATAATAGAGTCATTGTTACATAATATCTTAACGAAATAGTAATGTATGACACACTTGAAATTAAATGGAGACTACGAAATTTAAAACAAAATTTGTTGAATGTTTCTAATCTCTACGAAAGATAAAAAATTGTTTAAACGAAAAAAATTAATGGTTAGATTAATCGATGAATGTGAAATGAACTTGGCATTTCTCGGTGCTTCGAGAGGGGCTTTAATTAAAATGTGACTAAACTCGGGAGAAACTCTTGCTCCTATGAGCTGCGCTGAAACGATTGTGTTCGCTTTTTTTGTTACTGATAAATAGTGTTCGTTGCGTTGATAGCTTGAATGCGAAAAAAGGTATTTTCTGTGCAACGTAAGTTTCATTAGGCTGAATTTTTCAACGACCTGTAAAAGATACATTTACGCTTAAGTAAGTCGGCTGTAAAAGTCGTCATTGACGTGACAACAAAGAACACTTTTCAGATTTTTATTTTTCCCTCAGCAATCCATTGCATGAAATATAGTTTAAAAGTTTTACAGTCCATGTTGTATAGATTGTAGGGTGAATGACTTGAGGATTGAATTTTTTAAGGGTTTAAGACAAAAAAAACACTGTTTGGTAAATAAAATAAACCATTGACAACAACTATATATTAGTAACAGCAGTAGTTTCCAAATAGAAACAATTAAATTCTTTAATTACATTGAATATTTTTATGACAACATATTATTTTAATATCTTATTTAAACGCAGTGCAATGTTCATTGCATCCTGTCTCATCGGAATTATCGTCGCAATGGTTTATGCCGTCGCAAACTAAGTAAGCAGGAATGCATTTGGCCGCGTCCTTGCACTTGAATTTCGAGACCTCGCTGCAGCGTTTCGCAGTGCAAGTGGCTTCGCAGTCGACTTCGTCGCTGCACATCTGGTAATTATCAAAGCACTCGTTACTATTTCTGCACTTGAATTTATCGGCTGCGCCGCAGCGCTCGTCGTTGCAGCCGATCTCATCGGAATTGTCGCCGCAATCGTCCTTCCCATCGCAGACCTGATACGGATAAATGCAGAGCTTCTTGTTCTCGCAGCTGAATCTCTCGATGCCGTTGCAGCGTTCCTCGTCGCAATTCGCCTCGTCGGACTTGTCGCTGCAATCGTCCTGCCCGTCGCAAATCTGCTCTCTGTGTACGCACTTGCTCTCGTTTTTGCATTTGAACTTTTCGAACGCGTCGCAGAGCTCCTCGCTGCATTCCAACTCGTCGGAATTGTCAGTGCAATGGGCGACTCCATCGCAGACGTCCTTTCCCCGAACGCACTTATTCTCGCTTTTGCATGGGAATTTGTTTATCTCGCGGCAGCGCTTCTCGTCGCAACCCTCCTCGTCGGAGTTGTCGAAGCAGTGATTGCGTCCGTCGCAGACCGATTGCAAAAGAATGCACCCATTGTTTTTACATCTGAATGCTTCGTATGTACTGTTGCATCTTTCGTGGCAGTTCTTCTCGTCGGAATTGTCGCCGCAATTATTTCGACCATCGCAGATGGAGGATACTCTGATGCACACATTCTTGTTTTCGCACTTGAGTTTAGACATTTCGCTGCAACGTTTCGCGCTGCAATCGGCTTCGTCGGATTTGTCTCCGCAATTGTTGATGCCATCGCAGACAAAATGGAATGGAATGATTTTGCCGTTACTACATTTAAACGTTGCGGATAGCTTGAGCCTCTGATGGTCTGAGAAAATTAAAATTTACGAATTTTAAAGTGAAACGAAAAAAAAAGTTTAGTTATGACAGAAGTTATAACAGAAAAATACATAGAAACAATTAAAAATAAATAAAAATAAACGAAAATCATCTTAATATAATAATTATTTAAGATTTATTGTATGATATTATTATTCAAGTACCTCGTTTGGTCCGATGAATTAGATTAGCTGACTGTACACAAAGACATCCAATCCAAAGTATCAAGAGCTTCTTTAGCATTTTCTGTTTATAATAAAATAATGTGATAAGTCTTTGAATGTAAATATTTATGACATGCGGTTTAAATCATATTTTCACTTTTTAAATCTCTTATTTGAATATTATTAAAATTAATTAAAAATTGTAAAAAAATGTCGACTAGCAGTTTCAAGTTATTTTCACTTAATATGGTACATCCCAATTAAAAATTTTGTATTTTATCGATGTTGCGTTGTTTGTTTATAATTACATAAATAGCATACGTACCTGTCGCGTAAAAGGAACTCAGTATTCAAGAATATAACTAAAATCGAGAACAAAAGTAATTTGCGCGTTCAACAGTTGTTGAGTAACTTAAGAAGAATAATAATTAATCGCTGTTCAAATAAATGCAAATTATTTCACAGGAAGTATCTGAAATAAACATATTTTTCTGTCAGATTACAATAACATGTATGACAGGAAATTAAACTAGATTGTCGTATCTTAAATAACGTTAATATCAATTGATAATTCATTGGATCATCTTTTATCAAAAAATACTATAATAGAATATAAAGGAATTATTTTTAAATCACAAACGTTTTGCGTAAAGTATAGAAAATAATAAAAATAATTGTTAGACAATTTTTTAACGAAACAATAACACATGATATACTTGAAATTAGGTAGAGACTGCGAATGACAGTATTCAATTATTTGTTACATTTTGAATTCGAATTTTAGCATGTTACAAGTTTATGACCATTAAATTTATTTTAAAAAATTTGAAACAAAATTTGTGGAATTGTTCTCTTATAAGATAAAAAATTGTTTAAGAGAAAAAAATGGTTCTATTTTAAAAAATAACTGGAAGGACAATTTCAAAGTATGTTTTTAATGTTTATCAGCAAACTTCATAAAATAACCATTGCGCAGCTTCCTCGTTTAATACAGATATTTCAAAATTTACAGTCAAAGAAAAGTGCTATTTTTCATTATTTCTAATAGTGTCCGAAAAATCGAGTGAAAACAAAAGTGATAAATGATAAAATATAATTTGAATAGAGTAAGTTAATCACACGAATAGCTGAAATCTTGTGTTCTCGCACAGCCTTATGTTTACGCACAAAGTAAGTGCCGTCTCAAGAGGCGTCAAGCGAATATACTATACTATATACCGTCTTCCCTCGCTTTGCCTTAAACACAAGCGATTCTCGAAAGCGCAGCCGCTATATATTCCATATTCCGCGTCAAAGTCCATATCCGTGGTATAGTCGTCCCGAACTCCCTCGCGACCCGGTCCAATAATCCATTTTCTCGATTTCGACTCCCCAGCCGGAGAGAGAGAGGAAACTGGATTACTGTCCGCAAGCCGGCGACGTCGTCTTCGTCTTCGCGGAAAACCGGCTTAGTGCGACGAGCTTATTTAGAGGATATATAAGCGCGAAGACGGAACGCTCGGTTGGAGAAGCGAAACTAGTTATGCGTATATCTATATCCGTTGCGAAAAGACAGAGAGAGAGAGAGAGAGAGAGACTGATCCGCTTCGATCGCAGCCGCGTAGACGGCGGCGCTTACCGATATGTAAATCCGTGTAAAAATTGCCGGATTTATAGCGAGCTATGCAAAATAATCCACTTAACGAATCCAGCGTAATTGTTTCATCAACAATTGGAAAAACTTAAGTGTTGTAAAAGGGATTTCTGAAAATATAAATTTTTACATCTGCCTGTAGTAGTAGAATAGTTAATGGTTTTATCAATATTGTTCGTCCAATGATTTTTCATTAGAAGGACCGGAGAATTGCTTAAAGTAATTAAGTAAATAACGATCATGTGTTGGAAGTGAAATTGTCGGATATTATTATACATTATGCAGAATGATTTTGACCTCGTTAATACATAATTCGTCATATTGGGGAATGAGATGGATGAATTTTCGCTGGAAATTTTTTTAGCTCTATACGAATGAGATGTGAAAAATAGCAATTGAAAATAAAGAAGTTTTAGAAATTATATTTTTTATATCTATTTTACAGCATTCTAATTGACATTTAATTTTTATTAAATATTTATAATTTTCAAATCGACGAATCAAAATTAAAACAATAGGATCGGTGAACGACGTGAGCAGAAAGAAGAGAGGGCCACAAATCTTTCTAAAATTACATCGAAATAATTTTCTCCAACTCAGAAATTCAAGATTCGAATAAAACTCCGTAATAACCGAGCCAGCGAGGCTGAAAAAAAATGTGTGTCAACGACACCACTTCTGCAAGTCGAAAGGCGTGCTCCAAACAGCGAATTATCCCTACGCCATAAACGACCGTCTCCTGCTCGCCGACGTCATCAACAATTCTCCTAATACTTTCTCCATCCGCAACTACGCGAGCATCCATCCATCCATCCATCCATCCGTCCGTATTCACCCTCGTAATTCAGCGATTTCTCGTGCGGCCTCGTCGTAATTCGACAAGCCCTACACACGCTCCATTCGGAGAGCGCAGAGCGAGAGAGAAGCGGTTCCCGCGCCGAAATGAGCGATGCGACGCCGATGCGTGCCGGGCTGGCAATATCTCGAGGTAATCCGCGACGTCGCTACGTGACCGGCTTATCTGCGGGAGCGAGCCGCGCGCATGCATCGTAATTATGACAGGAGGGATAGCCGCGCAGGAGAAGCTTTTATCGTCGCGAAAGATTCGATTAAGCGTTTAACGCCCGGAATCCGATGCCGCGACTCTGCTGCGCCGGGGCGCGGGCGTATCTGCATATACCTTGAGGTTTGCCTCTCGGATTGAGAAGGTGCAGCTCGATGCCCCGCTGCGTTGTGGAAATTCGAGCTGATTCTGCTTTCGTCATCTGCGCGCGTACAGTGTGCTGGAAGATGACGCGCGGGAATGAAAATTCAGGGATTTGGACGCGCGGCGGGAAGTGGGGCGGGGACGAGACTTCGTTTTCTCTGATTGAAAATTAATTAGAGAGAGAGAGAGACAGAGCGAGAGCCGCGGCTTTGGAATGCAAATGGAAAAAATTAGCATTCATAGAATTAACATTTAAAATTGAATGCGCGCGTGTTGGTAATTTTTTAATTAGAGAGGTTTAAGTCATCTTAAAAATCTGTTTAAATATTTCTTTGCGTTCGATGTCGTTCTAAACACATGAGTATTAATCTCGGAACCTTTTCGAAATTATTGGCACCTTTTTATCGGCGTTAAAAACAAGAAAAAACTAAAAATTACCAAAAGGCTGTCCTGCGCTCCAAAACACGGTCCGACAGCTCAAGCTCGAAGATAAAAAGCGTAAAGCTCTCCATATTCAGCGTCGATCGAAAGACGCACAAGGGCATATCAGCAGCAGCAGCAGCAGTACCTATTCCAACGCATGCCGGTAGCAGTAACAGAGCATCATGCTGCAACGTCGTCCAGTGTAAGGGCTTTGCTCATGACACAATTCCGGTAAACAGCATCAGCGACAGCGCTCTCTCGCGCGCGCGCGTCGACGATTGTTTTCCCCGAAGCGCTGACGTCCGGCGCTGCTGACCGGAAATTGAATTTCTCCATCGTGTGCGTACACCTACAGCTGGATTCTGCGCCTCTCACTCGCTCGCTTTGACTCTGATGTGTGCAGGTATGCACTGGTCTTTTGCCCAGAGATTTTTCCATTTTCATGGGGGGGGCAGGGGGGGGGGAGGAGGGCAGCGACGAGGACTACTGAGAAGTCGTTGGCAGAACTCTGACGCGGCAACAGGAAGAGGTCCAATGTCTGCGGGTCCGGAGTCGTTCAATGCCGCGAAAGCTTCAAAAGACTGCGAGCCGGAAGCGCTGGAGAGACGCTGCGACGCTGGCCGATCAGCTTTTTCCTCGCGATGGATGCAGAATGGGATTCGGGAGCGAATGGTAAGTATTTTCGTTTGGGTGGGGTGGTTTTTAATTTTGTGGAAGAATCGCTGAGGCTTTATTTCTCCTTGTCTGTGAAAGATGTCGCATCTGTGTTAGTGGTTTATACTTTTTTTGATTCTACTAATTGACGAATAAGATTAGATTTCCAAAAACAAAAACAAATACGAAATTTTTACGTCAAAATAATTATCAATGTACCAAGAACTATTATCTGCTTGTTATAAGGGTCTTTAAGAATATATCAAAGATATAATCTAAAATATTTGTAACATCATTTTGATTTTATTTTCCGAGCAATAAAAAAAATATCACTTTTGTAGCTATACTTTTATTTTTACTACGTGTACTTTTATCGTACATAATTTAGACGAAAGCTCTCTACACTAGCTATTCATCATTGTCATAAAAGAGAAACATTATGACGAGACAATTAAAACTCCGTCGGCTCCAATGAAGTTGAAGAATAACTGTTTTACCTGCTAGAGCACATTGATTAGATCGCTGTCTCGATGGAGCGAATGATAAACTACTTCAAGCAATGAAAACAAATAATCGTATGATGTTTTTTAAAACGTGCTTATCATTATGTTTGTATAACCTACTCGAGAAAGTATTACAATTTAGTGCGATTGATGATAATATTGTGGAGTTATGCAATGTATTCGGTATTAATTTGATTACTGATATGAATGAGGTATGCATTCTTAGTTAGTTTGTTCTGTGGTTAAATTTCTAAGACGTAAGTTTAAACAATAGATGTATCTTGGATAGATTGAACAAATCTTTCCACTCACCTGATCGTATTTTAATTTATCGGGACAATTATGTCAGCTGTTTGCTTGTCTGTAATTACCCTCTTTATATACGCATTATAACACACAATATAATGTATTTCGTTTGTATTTGAATTCATTACACATATAGTTTACGAACTACTTCACGAAGGTTCGATGTGATTGTCAGAATCTATCTCAAGATCAGAAAAATTGAATCCAATTGATTGCAATTGATTGCAAACCATTATCTACTGCTCACATTAACTAAAATTGTTTAATAAGAAAAAACATGAATTATTCGTGTTTTTTATTATTATTTTTATTCTTCATTAGTACTCACAATTTAAACTGAACATTATAATAATTGCTATATCATACAAGTTTGCATTAATTTAACTTAGATTCCATATAAGTACAATTTTTCTATTTGGAGAAACTAGTGCAGCAAAAATTCCTCTTAATTCCTTTTTAATAAGAACTATCACATTTTGTAACATTCATTCACTATACAAACAGATGAAATCTTCCTCGAAACTTATCTTTCGCAAACCACAATCGAAATCCCCGAGTTTCGCAGCATTTGCCAAAACGCTCGCCCTCAAAATAAAAGTCCCTCGCTCCTCCTCCTCGAGAATTCGAGTCCACACCTCCTTCCCTCCCTCCCTCGTGCTGCACCGATCGCGATAAAGCAAAAATAAAAAACCGAGGCCCCCCGGGCTCATCCGAAAGAAAGCGCGCGATTAGAAAAAGAAGAGCTCGCCGCTCGCGCGATAAGACAGTAGGAATGCAGCGCTGTACAGAAAGACATCTATATATATATATATATACAAGCGCAGGCGGGCTCTCGCGCGCCGCGGCAGCGCGTTTTAGCTTTAGAATGGGTGTCAGCCCGCGGCACATCCTCTTTGAATTATGTTCGCTTCGATAATTTATGTATGCACCGCCCGAAGGCTGCTGCCGCCGCTGCTGCCGCGCTTCAGCCCTCGCGACTTTCTTCTCTAATCTATGCGAGGCTCGCCGAGTCGAAACCCCCCCGCGCGCTGCGCTCCTTGTTCTCCTCAGAGGGCTCGCTCTCTCTCTCTCTCTCTCTCTCTCTCTCTCTCTTGTACCTTACAACCGGATGTACCGTATATAGTTTCGGGAAGCGCGCATACGTCGGCTACGGGGGGTAGGGAGAGGGGGGGGGGTGAATCTCGGAGGAGTTTTTTACATTTTTCGGGAGACGCCAAAGGCTGGGGCTGCTGCTGCTGCTGCTTCTGCCTCTTCGTTTTTGCGGGATTCTTTTACGCGGGTAGAGCAGGTCAACGCTTTCTGAATGCTAATTTTCCGCGCGGGTCCGCATGCCAAGGAATAAATGATAAAAAGAAAAAAAAACGCCCGCGCGATAAAAGCCATTCGGATTGTATCCAGATTTTATCCGGTGGTGTGTATGTTGTAAGATCGGATTTGTGATCTTAATTTTTTTTTCTTGTTAAATTCACAAAAAACATTATGCGTTATACAGATTGCCAAAAAAGAAAAACTGGCGAGTAGGTCGATCCAGACAAGGGTATATTTACGACTAGATGGAAATGACGCTTGGATTTTCCAATCCGGGGGAAGAGGACGCAGTCGTCCCGATAATAATTTTACGCCGGTCATTGTTGCTAAAACATCGCTATTCCATAAAGCAGCGAGATCGAGGCGAGTCGCCTATTTATCAGTCGGAGATCGAAAGAGAAAGCCACGACTTTTATAATTCAGCTCGATGCAGCCCCCCCCCCCCCCCATATAAAAAGAATAGCCGATCACTCCCTGACGATTGCATCGACAGCGTTGGCGAACCAGATTTTTTTTTATAGCGTTTATTCCGCATAATGCGCTCTATTTCTTTCATATAAAAGCCGAATCTCCGCTGTAAAAGCGAGAAAAAGGCCGCGGACGAGCTCGCGTAAAAAAAGACACACACACACACACACACACACACACACCGGGGCTCGTTTCGTCCGGCGATGCATTATCAGCGTTCAATCGCGCTCCTATACGTATATACCCCCATCCCGCGCTCCGTCCACCTATACAAGCGCGCGGGTTAAAGAACGAGAATTATGCATTCCGATTCAGCAGAGCAGAAAACGTAAACGGCCCGTCCAAGTGTCAAATTCAAAAAGTCTCCTCGGGGAGGCAATATAAGGCCACGAGACGAGAAGATATAAAGAGAGCGAGGGAGAAGGGAGGGTAAGGGTGAGGGGGGGAGGTGTGGGAGAGATAGAGTAGTCGAGGCATCTGGAGAGTAATTTACTTGCAAATATCGAACGTCAAAGCGGAAGTAAAGATCCCGGCCGATGTGAAGCTGGGCCAAGGGAGAGCCCGTATACAGACGTCGTTTGCATCGTGAAAGGGCCCCGACACTGCGGTGCGCGGGAGGAGGGGGGAGAGGAAGAAATTAATCGAACGACTGATTTGCTTAGCTTCTGCTGCTGCTGCTGCTGCTGCTGCAGCGTGTCTGCGCGAGGCAGCCGAGAAATTTCTTCTTTTAGGTTCTTTTTTGCACTATTTATCGTAGTGAGCGATCAAATTTACACCCAAAATTGTTTTCACTTATCACCTCGTTGTTTTTGCAGATAAGATACAGCGAATCGCAAAAATCGGAAAGTCGCGAGTACGTGCGTGCGAAGGTCGAAATTTTTATCGCTCGATTATCGATCGGAATCACCTTCGTATCGTTGCATTTAAAGCTCGAATTTCGGAGAGTCCCCCGGAAAAATAGAAAACAGAGATAGTCACAGCAAGAGAAAGTCTGCTAGCAAAATTGCGGTTCTACTAAGTGACGTAATCCGTGTTTTAATGTTCGAGTAGTTCAAACTTTTTAAGCTTTCTAAGATTAGTTGTTTTGCGTATAAATAAAATAAATAGATTATCGCAGCTGCTCTTACAGATAAGCGTTTTTTTGAATGCAGCAAGAAGCTCGATTTTAAAAATTTTCCACGAGAATCAACTGTCGATTGCGTACAATCGAGTGCATACTTTCAGTAAACATGATATTTGTGTAGATTAAATTTATCATAAAGAAGTTAGTTGGAGAACAAGCAAGTTTCTCATTTTATTGCCTATCAAAAGATATTATTCAAGATATATTATTCCTGCTCTTGCAGTACTAAATATTTTTATTCTTCAGATTCAGTGAAACCGGAGAAAAAAAATGTAATCGTAGATTTTAGTGTCTTCTACGTACTTTGAGATAACGATCCCTTGTTGAAAATGAAAAAGAAGGGTATTTTTCTTCTCACATTGCAAGGCTTTTTCTAGCCACTTGGCAAAGATTTAGAAGCTCTTGTACGAACGAAGTAAAATATTTATTAGAGATTTCTATCAAGACATTGTTCACCTTGTTTAATTAATTATTAACCATTAATTTACATTTTAAAACTATAATAATTGAAAGTTTTCAGATACTATAAACTCGAGTTTTAAGTAGATAACGTCCCGCTCCGCCAGACGAAGTCCACCTCGAAATCTCGATATCCATCGCGTTAATTAAAAGACCCATCGAAAGTATGGCTATACGGTCAGCCGTACATCGGATGAGCCTCAACCTCTCTCCCTACCCTACCCGTATCAGAATAACAGCGTAACGGTCTTGTAAGCATGATAGCCGATCGAATCTGCTTGCGGTGCGGCGGTATCCAGAAACTCCTGAGGGTCTGAGTGACGTCCGGTGTCTGAGGCCACTCCCGTGACTCATCCTGTAAGGTATAAGGACGTTTCCTGCGGCGGTACAACTTGGCGAATCTCCGCATAGGAGAGAGCCGCCGTGTCTGCGGCCGTCGCGCGCATAAAGTGCCCCCGTCGCAGCGCGCGCGCAAGATTGAATTGGTCCCTCTTCATTTCGTAAGATGATCATCCACTTTTTGTCTTTTGCCTCCATCTTTTTCAGCTCTCGCTCTCTCTCTCCGATGCGGCTATTACTTTCGCGAAGATCTGACGAGACGAGCGAGCGAGAGAGAAGTGGGGAGATCCTCGGGCTCGTCTTATTGAGACTCGGCGCGCGCCATTGCTCTCCTCCTCCTCGTCGATCGGTCGGGGCTCGAAATTAACCCCGTAGTCAAATCAAGGAGAAAAGAGCGGACCCGAAGAATCAAAAGAAACTTTATTAGATTTTTCCATCTCGTCTTATGATGCCGGAGCTACGAGAGAGCTTGGAGATGAGGGAGAATCGGTGGGTATAGGTATATTGGGCGGAGGGATACCTTGTACGCTCAATAAATTCATTGTTACTCGGACTGCTTTTTAGTTTCTTTGCGATTAAGGTTCGAGAAATGTTTGGGAAATGTCATTTGACTTTCTGTTTCTTTTGTCGAGAAATAAAAAGCCCTGATTTGTGATTTAGCGATGAGCCTTTCATTCGTAGCGGTTTCTTTTTATTTAACAATTTTATATACTTTCAAGTGACGTTCAATGAACTGCAATTAAAAAGATAAATTGTATGGTTGTGGTCTACTATATGAACTATTAGGATTAATCGTACAAGTACAAAATTGTTCTCCGCAAGGAAAAGAAAATTGCTTTCTACGGGTTGCAACCGCTGAAATAAAAAAGTGTGAATTAAGTTAAAACTTTATAGAGTAAAACAATCTCTGAAAAAAGTAAGTAAACTCCCAGAAATGAAACACTGATAAAACTTTTGATGCATTATCCTTTTATAATTTTTCACAGTAACGATACATTAGCTCGAATTGTGCCCGGCATTTCTTTTTCATTCCTTATAACTCACGCCAAAAACGTGTTTTCCTCCCCTCCCCCCCGCCTCCATGACGCAATAATGGGGGGTGAGAGCGCGTCTCCGCAAACAGCATCGAAATTGCAAATTCCCATTAGAAAACTCGGCGACTTGCACGCATACAATGCAAACAAAGCCCTAAACAAATCGACTCGCTAGACGAGCACAATCGTCGCGGATAAATTGCATGAAACTCAAGCCTCGGCTAAACGAATTCTCGCAAACCGCCGCCGCTGTACTATATACGCTTCCGCGTGCCCAACTTTAATTTCTTTCCCTTTCTCGCACCCATACCTCCCCCCCCCCCCGCGTCTCTTCTCTCTCCTTCTCTCTGCGGCACACTTACAAAGAGCTCTCCGGCACGACGCAACATATTGTTGCAAGGGTTTCGATTCTACTCGCGTAGAAATTAAATAAGCGCGCGCCGCGCGGTAAACAGAAAACATAGGAAAGTTCGTTAAAGAGGAAACGGACGGCAGTAGTATAGCGAGCCTCCGTCGTCGTCGTCGTCGTCGTCGTCGCGCGCGCCGCTACGGAAAAGCGAAGTCAAACAAGACTCGCTCTCTCTTTCTCTCTCTCTCTCTCTCTCTCTCTCTCTCTCTCTCTCTCTCTCTCTCTCTCTCTTTCTATCCTCCTTTTTCCTTAGCTTCTGAAGACAATCGAATCTTTCGAGCTTTTCACAAAGAGGGAGAGAGAGAGAGAGAGTACCTGTAGCGGCGCGCAGGCTCTCTCCGCGACGCTTTTTTTATTTCTTCTTCTTCTTCTTTTTCTCCTTGCTTCTTCTGGTGGAGTGTGCGGCGACGAGCGTTTATGTGCGGAAACTGAGGAAAACGTATGGCTCTCTCTCTCTCTCTCTCTCTCTTGCTCTCCGTGCTGCTGGAGATTTTATGTGTTTCTCAAGTTTTTATACAGAGGTGAGGAGGAATGACTGCCTTCTTTCTTGGCGCTTTGACGGCGTGGGCGTGTAACACATTTTCGCAGTTGTTATTGTACTCGAAACTAGCCATAAAGACGTATAACGATTGTGAGAAGTCGTCCTGATGCGACTAACTTGTTCTACTGCAATTTTATGCGCCTCTTCGCTATTGGATTAGGCATTGACTGTGTAACGACGATGATGCGTATTTGAGGAGAGAGAGAGATTGGCTTGGACGTAGAGCAATTTTGTGGGTCTTTCATGCCGTTTGAGTTTGGAGTACAGCTGTAATGTTGCTTTACATCGGACACCGCTCATCGATGCTCGTTTAGAAAGTCAATAAATTGGTACAAAGTGTTATGTAAGATTCGTGGTAATACACATCTTATTTAAGTATGAGGTATTCTGAAACCTCTGTGAGGTAAGGAAAAAAATTCCAATCTGTAAAAGTCGTGTTAATCGACCTATTAATATCCATTATTTCCCAATGGAGCAAGACAAATATAATGAACTTGTTATGTTTATAGAAATAGGACTAGGATATATTTATAAGTTATCAATATTCTATGTTTATCATCTTTTCACAGTTCCATATTGTATTTACTATTCTATATATGTATCTATTAATTCTTAATGCAGCAAGATAGATACCGAGCTTGTTATATTTGATAGGATACTAAAACATATTTATAAATTATCAATGTTCTATGTTTATCATCATTTCATACTTCCATGTTATATTTACTATTACACGGATACAATTCGATGACAATTAAAAAGAAGAATCGATCCGTGTTAATCTATTGTTGCCCCATTCTTGACACGGCCATTACCCAACACTTTGGCCAAACTTAATGACTACAAACTACCCAAACACTCGCCTCATCTCTTGAAAAGCTATTTCACAAACAAGCATACTCTCGGCCCATGAAAAGTCTAAAAAGTAAGAAAAAGTAAGATGAAGAAGAAGTAATAAGCTTTGTACATTTTATTCTGCCAATGATTATCGTTAAACCTAAAACCTTGTAAGAACATGTTGTTGCGTATACAACTAAAATTTTTGTCTGCTTTCAAACAACACTCACGTCCAGCAGACACAAAGTCTTTTCAACATTCGAATATAACGTTTGGTACTCAAAGAAATTGAGTAACGAACCGTCACGCGCATTTCACGAGAAGTTGCAAATTGTTGAGCAAACAAAAAATACATCTAATTTTAGCAGCCTTATCGCGAATTCCTTTTGGGCTCATTAACGAGCTGCACGACGTGCGTAAAAGCTGCAGGTGTGCCGAGAGGACGGACGTGAATAGACATGTGCATCAAGCTGTAACCGCTTTTCGCATGTGGTTACACGCGCTACGGACCTCGTTAAGTATTTTAGGATGAAAATTGCTTACGCGGAGAGGCAGGTCTGCTGGCAACTTGCGGAATAACTTTGGATTTTTGGGCTGACCAAAGTATTTATAAACATCCGCAAGGAATTTAACGGCGTTTACAGGGCAATTTTAGATCGAATGATGTAAATCCAATAAAATGAATTGAAAGTAATCATTGATTTATTGTTCATCAAAAAAAAAAACTTTTTTACGTGGCTCTTCACACTATATTTCGTTGGAAACATTCCGACTATTTTAGCCACTGTAAAGGCATTGAGATTATTATACTAGTCGTGCATAAACGTACCCGTAAAATTTCAAAATACCCACGTAAAACAGAAATAACACAGGGTTTCGCAAATAACGTGATTACCGCAAGTATAGACAGCTGCAAATAACTTGCGTTAAATTCTCCTTCCCTCAATTTCTTCCTCGACGCGTCGGGCCGTTAATATTCTTGTTTGCACCGCGGAAGCCTACGCGTTAATTTTCTTTCGAATCGTTAATCCGAAAAGCTGCGTAGCGGGCCGAAATTAATCTAATAACGAACAGCAGCAGCAGCAGCCCGAGCAGCACTTTCGTTAGCGAATCTACTATATGCGCACTTACGCCTTGGCTTAACTGCTGAAAATCGCATATACGCGCCGGTATAAACCGAATTGCGATTCGAGTTTTCCCACTGAGATTGGTTCTGAATGTTGTGCGCCTGCACTCGATACGATTCTACAGCGGCTCGCTTAATAGCTTCGTGTACGGGCACGTACGCGGCCTCATGCTCATGCAAATTCCTCCTCTCCCGCGCACGTGCATGTTTGCCCTGAGTATTTTCTATATGGGTACACGTTTCTCTCTCTCTCTCTCTCCCTCTGTCTCTATCTCAAATTGACTTTGAGACTGTTATTAATTTTTTTGGTCCCATTTTCGTTGGCTTGCTTCGATTTCGAAGTGAAAGTGTGCAACTGTTTTTTGACTGAAAAAAGTACAGTCGCCGGATTGTTGCTAACGCACAATAGTGTATTTTGACAATACACTTTAATAAACTATAGAAACTTCAGTGTACATTGGCTTGAAAATTTTTTCATCTAATTGGTTAATTAATTGCAATTAGTGAACATATTTTTAGATAAAATTTCATGCCATGAGATTATCCTTATGTGAATTTTAACGTCATGGCTGATATTATAAAATGCAAAAAAAAAATGTTACGCTATTTATAACTTTTGAAATTTTACAATACTCGAACCAAAAGATATAAAAAATGTTTAGCTTTAGTTTTTCAATTCTTTAACACTCAAGATGTTAAAAAAAACACTGATAATGAAAATGTTCAATTTTGATCTTATTGCACAATTGCCAAATCAGTTACGTTCTTCCTGGCACAAAGTCAGCCCTATAACGTCTATTAACAACGAAAAAGTTTCCCTTACAACGCTTCACTCTATTTACAATTTGATAAACAACATCGCGATACAAGTCCATCATCTCGTTACCATTTTATCGCAGTCCCTCACAGCCGCGCCCAAGTGAGAACACGGCGCAGCCCAACAGGACACAAAAGCCCTAACAAGATTAATAACAACAACAATACTTTGAGAGCCGTGCGCGCATACACCAGCAGCATCAGCAGCAGCAGCAGAGAAAGCATTACGTCCCCGCAACATCAGGTACGACGCGGCGAGCGGCCCGACGACGCCGCGGACTCGCGTCGAGAGACGAGAGCCATAGCGCATCCCGAGGACACACTGGGCGCGGTGCTTATCTAGCACTTTGTCCGTCATCTTTTATTAAATTTGCATACACTTTCCGAGTTACACGGCTCTCACAATGAATTTTATCATTTCCTCGCACCTTCCATTTCTCGCCGCACAGAGCGCAGCCGGTTATCTCCTTTTGCCCCTTCGCCTACATGCGCTCGCCTCGATCGCAGCAGTGGAGTAGGCGACGGGAAACACAGACAGCTGTGCACAGTGCGTACAGGGAGAGGCACGAAACGGAAAGGCAAGGGCGTAAAGTAGATAGGATACGCGAGACAGGTGACGGGAAACTCTGACGCGCGACGACCTACGAGCTCGAACATTTTTCCTGACGGAGAGAGAGAGAGAGAGACCGACGAGTTGATGCCATGTATACGTAAACACGTGTGTAGGGGTAAATGTGAAAGGGACACGTCTGCGTCTACAGGGCGGTGTGGAGGCTCAAATATAGGCGAGAGAGTCGAAATATATATGCAACGAACAGGAGTGTGTAAAATCCAAGAATTCAGCTAGTTACGGATGCGAGTTTGAATGCGAAAAAAAGACTCCGGCGTCTATACTGGCAATATCGTAATGAGAAAAGTTGTGCTCTCTCTGTTTGCCTGGGGATGGAGAGAGATGGGAAAATTTGATTTCGTTCGCCAGTCATTTATGACGCGATCATTAATGCAGTCTTCGGGATGTTTTTAGTCTGGGAAGTTATATACGATTGAAAGTCACCTGTTATTAGGATAATGATGCTTTTGGTGTACGGGACTACTCAGGGTCAATTAACGAGCTTTGTTCAATTTAAATTCTTTCATGCGCTTTTAAATTTCGCGCCATTTTACAAGGAACCAATCGTGTGATACTTTAAAGGCTGCTGCAACGTAGCAGGCGCCAGTTTTTTAAGATGAGATGATGATTGTTCTGATACCTTTTAAGTCTCGTTATTATTTGTTGTAGGCCAAAACTTGCACTAATTTCTATCAGGGACTGTCTGTTCAAAATTGTTTGCTAACAATAATTACGTAAATGTAGAGATTTTCAGTTGAGCTGTGTGTTCAGCTTTATAGTTATCTTTTTAATATATTATACAAAAAGCAACATAATTTTGTACAATCAATGTAAGATCTAAGTTTTAAATGACCAGTCCTGTTATTTTCTGCTTGGTCTCATTATTATATATTTTCACTAAGATGAAAAGCGTATTATACAAAATATATTTGCTCGTCTACTATGCTACAGCATGAAATGGAAATTTTTAAATAAAATGTATTAATCTTCAACATATCTTATTTAGATAACGCCTGGTAACATCCGCGTTGTACTTGCATTACTTAATAGATCATCGTTTACGATAAAATATCGTGGCTGCTCTTTGTGTGGCTTACTCTCTTACACGTGCCGCGAATTTACTTTTAGAATCTGTAATCGATAATCGGACGTCGATCGACTCTACTGAGAACCGCATTCAAATTTATCGTTTTGGCTCTAATGACTTCTTGGAAAGCATATTGGTATATCTGCAATTGCGTCGATCGATCCATCAAATACTAAAAATCGGTACTTTTTTTATCGATCGAATTGAAATTACAACCGAAAAAAAACGATTTGTATTTTTTGAAAGATATTGAACTCGTTGATCCATTTTCTGTAGAAAGTATAGTCATCATGTGCTTTACTTTATGATTAAACGCTTTTGAGTTTGAGTACTTTGCCTATGAAAAAAAAGGTAGACGAACGTGTGAAATTTTTTCTCTGTTATGGCCGTCAAAAACGTTTTCTCAAATAATACTCAATGAAACGATTGAAAATAGTTTTATTGCAAAAAACAGTTTTTGATGTGTACGACACGTCTATGTGCTCGCTTGAAAAGTCTCGACAGATCTGACAATAGAAATGATACATGAACAACTGATTTCGATGTTATTGCGATAACAGCCGAAACACTTAGATTTTCGAACGATAATCTCATGACTGATATATCAATCGGTACGTAACATTTGAAATATTTGGATGTACCTTATTCCTGTCAATAATCTATGTATATGTTACCATAATTCTGAGAGCAATCGTAAGATGTGGCATTCTTTCTTTAATTAAAACAGCCAGTGCTAGCCACACCAGGCCGCCCTTTCCAAACCCGATAAATTTTTCGTTTTCAAGCCGAAACTCTCAGCTCAAAGTCCAAGTAAGTAGAAAATAAAAAAAGTTAAGACAAGCCAACTGTATCGACAATCTGAGGACAGATTTCGCGAGTCAGTGTACACGTACACACACACACACACATACACACACACACACACACACATCCACAGCATATATATATAGGAGAAGCTCGTAAAAGGCAGGCAAGGAGGCTCAGTCCGAAATCCATCAGGCACTCTAACGGAAAACTGCACGCCCTCTCCTTTCCCCATTTTCCCTTTCAAAATCCCTACGCAGCGTTCGGCAATTTTGTTCATTCCCGCGGTCGTTTTACGGCGCCCCGCGGATTTTCACCCTTCGACCGACTCTCGCGGGATGAACGCAAGCGTGCTTGCAGCCCTGCACACTATACACACACACACACACACACACACACGGAGACTGACAGCTCGCAGTACTGCCACACGCGCGGGAGATATGAGATTTTTCATTGCTCCCACCCTCTACTTTACAGCTTTTAGAGTAAAGTAAAGATTTACTCCTTAGTTATAGGAGGCCGGGAGAAGGAGCTGTTTTATTGCCGGCCTTGCGAGAAATTTGCAATTACACGCGGCCCTCTCTCTCTCTCTACCTTTTTCTTGCGCCGGATTTTCTTACTTCGTATATAGAGCCATTGTTGATGATTTGTTTTTTCTTGGCTATACTGTGGTGCGCAGACGTTTCGTTTGGAGTACGTTTCCCGTTTGCGCGATTATAAATCGCGTAACTTATACTTACAATCATTTGCTGCGCGCATTGAGACTGTTTTTCTATGTTAAATTTATATCCGAGAAAGAATCGCCCGTGAAAAAGTAAATTCATCATTTTATCGCCTATGAAAAGTTCAATTCAGAGTGTCACCATAAATTTTGCAGGTAAGCGTAAGCCAGTGTAAAAAATTTTTTCTACGCCTTCGCCTTTATTGAGTGGATTCATATATACCTCGTGGAGTTTCCATTTCTTTGTTTACGGTGCAATATAAGCTGTAATACTTTTTCCTTGCTACTTAAAAATTGCACTTGAACTACTGAAGGTGTTGCAAGCTTGCGGCATGACATATAAGAAAAAAAAAACAATCTAGTCTGTAGACGGAGATTGATATGCGGCAGCTGCTTTGAGGTGAAAGGAGCAAAGGATTTTTCATGTTCTCCATGCGAAATTGAGATGATGATTTATTGTCATGAAAGGGAAGTGTGAATTTACCTCGTTGCACTCGAAGGTTTTTCTAGATTTTTAACAAAGCTCAAGATATATTATAAATGTCATGGAACTTGAATCAAAAGTCAAAGGAGAGCGTTGAGTAAACACAAGATCTTCCGATTGCATAAAGATACAAGTGAATGTCCGTTAATTTGACCATAAGTATAAAATTACAATTCGTATAAGAAATTGAAAAAACGTTCGCTTGCCCAAATCAGCAGTAACCGATCTTAAATAATGTTGGGTAAAATTGTTTCGTCGTTTGCGCTACTGAAAACACTTTCTCCTTGCTTCCGAGAAAATTGTACGCCCCAGTGGATACAGACAGGATTTTTCTTTCCTTATATACCTACGATAGTCCAACCCAGAATCAGCGCGTGCACACCTTCGCACACACGCGCGCACACGAGTATAAAGAGCGCAGGATCGCGAGTAAACAGCTTTTGTATCCGCATCGGGATATTAAGCGGCGGAGTATACCGGTTTACCTAATTTATTTTGATTTTCCGCTCTTTCATTAGCGGCCCGTTGTGCCCTCTCTCTCTCTCTCTCTCTCTCTCTCTCTCGTGGCTTTATTAAACAGCGTAGCGGGCGCGCGCTCGCTTAGGATTGCGCCCCGATGCCGGCTTTGTGACTTCATTAAAAGTGCATAATAACTTTTCCTCCTTTGGCCGGCGAAGAAAGAGTGCGCGCAAGAAGCGATGGTAAATTGACGCAGCAAATACTCCGCGTTTTGAATAGCTTAATGAGTTGATATTGCAAGCCCGGGGGGGGGGGGGGAGGGAGGCAGGTTTAATCGGACATGAAAGTTATATATAACCTGATCCTTTGCTCATCGCTCTCCATCTCTCTCTTTCTCCCTCTCGCGGTGTTTTGAAACTTGAAATAGCTGCGCCGAAGCTTCTACGAATTAGCCGAACACAGTAGTCTGCGTTACATTTGCAATTTATCCCGTGTGGCTTCGCTGCAGCTCTGATACACGCCCGCGCGTGTTTGTATGTGTTTCCCTCGTAAGGTATAACCAATTAACTCTTCTCCGCGCGCTTAAATCGCGCGCGAGCTCAGTATTATATATATAACGTTATTTAATCGCGGAAACTCGCGCGGCCCCGAAAGTGTGTATTAACCGGGGCGTCTGTGTTTCTCTTAACATTCCGAATTGAGATGCATTTTCGGAAGACGGATGCCGTAAACGTAGGGACGTGAAACCACGAATTGTGTATCGTATACACGTACGTGTACCCGCACACAGGAATCGATATAGCCCGCGGATATGGCATACGCGTATATAAAGAGTAAAGGTATATATATACTCGTTTGAGTTTACGCTTCTCGTCGGCGACTGAACTATATATATATATACACACTCACGCGCGCGTTATCCTACGCGCGGCGGACCCAAAGGGATATACGCATACATATCATATCGTATATAAGCATTCGCAAAGGATCGCAATTTATCAATCACTATTTCCCTTTCCTTACTAGAAATTTTCTATTGGGACTTTGCATACACAATGAATGTGCGCGTCGAGCTTTTGTTTGTAAATATGGATGCGCTGCCTCGTAAAACTCTGATTTGGAAAGTGTAATAAAAGTCGATATAGGAGGAGAAGGCGAAGGATACCGATGTACTAATTAAAAGCGATTGTTTTGAGAATTGAAAATGTGTTGGGAATTTAGTTCAGTTTTGTAAGTCTAAATCGATTATGAGCGTTTAGTCTGCTGAAAAAACTGAGTGATAATTTGTTATTGGAGAAACAAAAATTGCTTCATTATTCCAAAAGTATATATTTTTTGACATAATTGCAGAATAGATATGAATAACTAGTATGTACACCTGTTACGAAGCCTCATAAATTGTACAGAGTTCATCGAAAAGTATTTCAAGAAATAAAAAACTCGATTAGCTGAAAGTTTCAAAAACTGTCAGCTTCAAAAATAGTAAACGCACGGCTATAAAACTCTTTTCGAAGAACGTTTAAAAAAAAAAAAAATTTTCCGAGCAAAGTAACAGTTTGGATTAGGAGCAGTTACTGCAATATTGTCGTTGGCGTTATCGCTTCACTTACATAAATAGTTCGAACAATCGCCTGCAACAAAAAATAACTTGTGCAAGTTTAGTGGAACATCTCCCGCGCGATATCAATTGGATCAAATGTGTATTACGAGCGCTTGGTGCAACGACGGGCGGCGATGTCGTTTCTTTAATAACGCAAATAAAGCCAACGCGGTTAGCCTTTTCTCCCTTTTTGCGACACAAATCTCGTGGTCAAGAGGCGCGGAGGGGAAAGAGAGAGAGCGCGCCGACCGTTAAGCTGATCCAAAGTAAAAGCCGGCCGTATATATACTCTGGGCGCAAAAAAGTGTGATAAAGCTCTGTAATCTTTCTTTTTATTCGCCTTCCGTAATTCAGCCGCTGTTATTGCGCCCGAACAAGGGGACGAGAGGATTCTCAAACGGAGAAGCGATGAAAATTACATCTCGAGAGCGCCGCGCGCTTATGCAGACACTTGCACTGCCATTGTTATATCGAGCCAAATGAAAGAAACAACGAGAGAGAAAGAGAGAGAGCTTTCTAATCAGCTTGCGGTACCTCGACCTTGACGAGTGAACTCTTGTTCATCCTGCTGTGCTTCCTTCTCTTGACCAGGTCAGATCTCGGCAGAACCGCATATAGGAACGGATTCATCGGATGTTGACGACGATGTTTTCATAAACGTGCTCTCTATACAGAGTCGCATATGTTCTGACATCAAATATATATCCCACAATCCGATCGATGGATTAAGCTATTGCCATCGTCGCTTGCAGCGTATCGTCCGCATACCTATGTACAAGTATACATCGTATGAAATATACGCGTTAGCCATTTTCACAGCTCTCTTTCCCCCCTCCCCTCGCCGCCAGCCGCAGCTGTATAAGTGTTTGGTCGACCTGCAATAATAACACGTGATTTCATGCGGATATAAACTGAAGCCTCGATATCCACGATGGACGTCTGTAAACTCATGTGCGCGTATGTGTGTGTACTCTACTTGTGCACAGTGCGTCTATATACACGTGTGTGTGTGTGTACGACGCGCGCGCGCGCGGGCGGGCGCGTGTGTGCGTAAAAGCGAACGGTGTACTCGTAACCGTTATTAGCTCATCAGCCGATGCGCCTGACGAGCTGCAGTATTAAAGCCCAGAAGGGGCCGCCGTGTATACGCGGCAATATAGCCTTGGTTCTCGTGCGCACACAGCGCGTCTCTGCTGTCCGTGTGTATCGAGCTATCGCTTTGGCTCTCTTAATACGCGCTCGGAATTCTCTCGCGGCGTCGCGCGCGCGAGCGCTGAGCTGCTCAGGAGAGGATCATCTTGGGGCGTGGGAGTGTGTGTGTGTGTGTGTGTGTGTGAGAGAGAGAGAGAGAGGAGGGAAACTCCGATATCTCTCTATACACGCGGATAGACAAACATGTGTGATCTGGATTAGCATATAGAGGCTAAATGTTCATTAGCGCGCGATGTAGGGTTATTGTAATGGCATAAACATATGTAAAGTTCTTGCTCAAATATTTGCTCCGACGCCTAGACACGGTATATATAAGCTGCGGCGCGGGAGGTGCGTATCAAAACGTTTTCCTACAACGCGCGGAACTCCCCCTCCCCACAATTGAGGGTGTGTGCCGCTCGTGATACTCCGGTGTACAGACGCTGAGACGAGCGGAGATAAGAAACGTTCCGTTGTGCGCGCGTGGGTGTGTGTGTGTGTGTGTGTGTGTGTGTGTGTATTTGAGTTTATGGGTATTCAAATGTTGGGCGTACAAATGAGTTGGGAAATCCTGGTCTCCTCGCTGTCGTGATGTGTGAATGAATTGGGAAACCTTGACTTTCCGATTGGGGCGCGAGCAATCGATCTAATCAACGCGTGCTGACACAGAAATGTAGACGGCGATTAGGCATCAGGTGTTGGCGCTGCTTGATGCGTGTAAACTGTAAGAAATGTATTATTTATCATTTCCGAGATTCGCCGTTACATTACGAAACAGATGCTTCGGTGCGATAGAGCACGCATTGATTTGCGTGCGCGCTATTCCCATGGAAGAGACCGAAATAGTCCGTCATTTGTTTGGAGAAATAATACGGGATACGTAACGAATATCAATTCGGGGTACTATACGCGCGCAGTATAATGGTGTAATACATTAAATTAGGTGCAAGCTTTGAACCCCTCTGGGCTGTGCCCTTTCCCTGAAAGGTCGTAGCTGTTACACGATATAGATAGACAGATCTCGTCTTTGCCCAGTTTATAACCAGCAAATCGATATTCGGTCCAATATCAGAAAGATAGGTCGATATTGGATTATCGCAAACTAAATTTCGATCGAGTTTCCGGCTTTCCGCCAACTATATATACACGTCGACCTTATCGTATTGAGCAGCGGTTTTGACACTTTCCAGCGCTATAAATTTCTATTCCGAGTTCACCTGTATATAATACAACATCGCGGGAGTGCAGGATAACGAAGACTCGCATGCCGCAGCCGCACGCACCACGCGCAGAGCGAGGCTAAAAGATCAATTTAAATTCAAAAATGCAAAGAAGCCCGCGCGCCGCCCTCCTCTTCTCCATATAGCGCGGCGGCTCTGGTTTACAAGTCTCAAAAGACCGTCGCTTTACATAGCGGCCCCCGCGCACGAATAATTTACTCGAATTTCGATGCCTCACCCTATTACCCTCTATACCAACTACTCCGCGTGTACTTCCCATCAGATTTAAAACCCAGGGCTCTCGCATTTTTCCTTCCATTTCGACGGCGGCGTCGGCAGGCAGCGAGTGCACCAGGTTCAAAGTTTAATGCATGCGAGAGAGAGCGAGCTTGTTTGCTCTCGAGAAAATTGCCGGACGACGAGCTGCCGCTGGGCTAGTGTATCGAGGTAAAATGTGATTTCGAAAGGAAGATCCCTTCCTTTGGATGCTTTAACGTTCGACCCCTGGGATGTAGCGCGTCTCGACTCTATACTGCAGGATTAGTGTGCAGCAGCGGAGAGAGAGAGAGAGAGTCAAGACGCGAGAGGCAAGGGACTTTCTCTCTATCAACGTGTTTACCCTGCCACTGCTGACTCTTTTTTGCGCGCGCGCGCGACTCTTTCTTTCCTTCCTTTTTTTTCCTCTAAGCAGTGCGGAGAGTCGTGTTCTCTCAGCAGAGAGAGAGAGAGAGAGAGAGAGATGTGTCCGTGCACAGGACGACGACGTGGCTCTCGCTGATTTCTACACAGCTGCGGCAAACAAGCACAGCACCGATACCTGAGTTTTCCTGAAGCAGCGGGGACCACTTGAACTTTCCGGGAGGCAATCGATTTCTCGTCGTCGGCAGAGTCGCCGCGTTCACGGAATGAATGAGTTATATGGAGAAACGGAGAGCTCTTTCCTTCTGGGGGCAGACGCTTGTTGTTGGAGCCGAGGATTGCTTCTGAAATCCGTGAGAACACGGTTTGCATAACTCGAATTAGACGGCCGTTACTTTAAACAAAGTTGGCGCTCGCGGCGAGCGCTCAGAAAACAAAGTCTGGGTGTTAACCGCCCGACGACGCGGGGAATGGTAGATAAGAAATGAAAGATTTCGTGTTAAAATCTTGTGAGGTTAATTAATTTGATTTTAAAGAATTTCGTTATTTATTTAAGATGAAATGATTGTCGAGTTTTCAGATGGACACGGAATCATGGTGGAAGAAGTTGAATAACCATCGGGAGTACACCTGTGATACGTTGCGTTAGTTATTATACTGTATACGTGTGAAAATGGTGTGTCATAATGAGAACAGCATTTCACCACAATCAGCAAATTATTATCAGCCAGTAGTATAGATAGTCTCGACTAAGTCTCGATTTACGATTACTGTATACCATATTAATACTAAAATTCACAACATCATCGTGCGATTGCAAGTAACAATCAAACAAACGTAGGACAACGTCCTAACTCAACTAACTCCAAAATGACGACATTCTACGGCCAAAAATTGAAGAACATTCGTACCCAAGGTTTTTTTAAGTACATCAACGCACTTGCTAATTTCCGCGAGACGAGCCCTTGGGCTGTGTAGTGTCCCTATAGTTAGACAGCCCATCAAAATGCAAACGGCTGAGAATCCATTAGCAGAGCAGTGGCAAACGTTACATTTATCGGGAGAGAGAATTCTCCGACGGGACGTACCTGTAAGGTCCATTATACAAGAATTGCCATTAGCTTTTAAGACCAATGGCCTTTACACGCTGCAATCATTACTTTTATACGGCGGCGTTAATATCTCACGTGAAAGGCGCCCGAAAGATTTTTAATCGGATATTTTTATTAATATTTTCCGCGGTTAAATTTTTAATCAATAACTTGCGAGCCGTTGTCACGTTGGACGCGATGACGTGGTTTGATGCGCTTTTATCATTAAATATAGAATAGTAAATGCGATAACGCTGATGCAATGGAAAATTAAAACTGATTTGGTGAAATTCCGATGGAAATGTAATAATATGTTGTATGTAATATGTAAAATCGGAGAAAAATGAAAAATTTCACGAAGTAAGGTGATCAGACAAAGTTTACAGGATCTCATACCTTATAAATATCGCACAATGAACAAAAATACGAATATCGAATAAATGTCGTAACTTTATCCTGTCGCAGTAACAAGATTACCCGACTTTTTCTTTACTGAATAATTGAATTTCTAATTCGGCGTAACGGGGACGCTGCGAGTATTTGTGAACAATTTAATTGAAGCTCATTGAACGCATTAAATTTTAATAGCCTTTTACGTAATGCCGTAAAATTAATTTCCTCGAATGTAATCTGCATAACTTAAACATTTATTGGATAATCAATTATTAAAATTCTCCCCACCCGATATGCAAACTCAGCGGGCAGCTGTGAGCGATGGCAGTACACTCCATCATTGTTGCCAAATGTATACCAAATGCTATTTGTAATTACTGCACTTCCACCCGCGTACCGATAACAAAAAAAAAGAAAAGAAAGAAACGTGCAGTGTACCAGCAGATACACACGTAATCGCACGGTTTACCCGTGTATATATATATATTGCACAATTGCACAGGCGGTAGGGGACGCGAAGCCCGTCAGGATCATGACGTGCCGCCGCGCGACAGTTCTCATTGCATTAGTCTTCTTGCGCGCAGTGTAAGGCACCCCGCCCCCCCCCCCCAAACTACAATGTAACACTTTAAACTACAAGTGAACGTGTATCAACAAGCCCATTCCAAAGCTCGCTACTCACACCGAATTCGACAAGAACTTCCTAATTAACTTGTTCCCCATTGCAAATTAAATCCAAAAAGCCTGTGCAAACGAAACTAATTCACAGTCTACTCGCGCGCGCGCGCGCAGGCTCACATACACAGGCAGCATAAATTAAACAAAGTCATAAACTCGGCGCTTGACAGAGAGAGAGAGAGAGAGTAGAGAGTGAGTGAGAGCTACGCCTAGTTAAAAGCACTTTACAAAGAATTTAGCGCACGCGAAAGAAGCAATTACCGCGAGCGCAACTCGCGCATAATAATGCGCGCAGCGCCAAAGTGTCGAGCGCGCGCCTAATCCATATAATACGCATCGATGTGATACGTATATACCTGCCCCGTTCCTCTCTCTCTCTCGCTCTCGGCCTTCTTTCGCAAATGGCTGTATCATAAGGTGCAGCTGGTCCAGGTAAGATCCAACGTACGTTCACACGCTTATACGCACGCGCATACGTGTCTACCCGGAGGGGGAGGGGGGGGGCGAGGTGTATACTCTATAGTATTAAGGCGTGTGCGCGCAACAAAGGCCGTGTCGCGCTGCAGCGGCGGCGGCGGCGGCGGCGCTACACCGAGGCCTTTTACAGCGGAGCGCGCCTCTGATTCCGGTATAGCGGCAACATTAATTAATGTAACTCGACGAGTAATACGAGCATAATTACTTTGCTCGAGTGGCTAGCCCCTCCTGCTCCGCCGAAAGTTTGCTCGTTATATCGAGCAGCAGCAGCAGCAGCAGCAGCAGCGGCGGCGGCAGCAGCAACGCCGGGGCGAGTGTCAAGGGGTGCGAGCGAGCGAGCGCGGGCACATTGATTATCTCACTATATGCCGGTGGTGCTGGGGCTGCTCGGAGCAGAGGCGAAAGCTTGTAATATTATCGCCGTGTAGAGGGTGTACGCGTATGTTTATGGAAGTCACGCGCACCGCTGTAACTATAACTCTCGCGCGCGGGCGCAGGTAATACGGTATTCTTCGGGAGGAGTTGAATGGCCCAAAAATGGGAGTTGCGCCGGGAGTTTAGGGGGTTGTAATTGGCGCGCCGTGGATGTGCGTAATACGGTGAGAAAATTTTCGGGGGGTGTGGGGAGGGAAAAAGGCCGAATTAGCCGCGTTGGCTTTCGGGGGGGGGGGGTCTCGACGATGTTATATGTACGGAGTAATGTGCGTAACACCTGTAGCGTGCCGGCTGAGATTGTAATAACGTTATATGTGTTGCCAAGGGTTGGGTATGTGTGCGACCGTCCTTTTGTGCAGATATATTGAAAAAAGTGTTGGGATCGATTTTGAGACGAGAAAAAATACGGGTTTTTTCAAATTATGAGCTGAAACAAAAGAGGTCTCGCTATCACAACATGTTTTGGTTTTGAATGGTCTTGATGTGACGCTGCGTGCGCCGCATAAACGATGATACAAGTTTTTATCTTTTACTCTATTATGCCGAATTTCTTGCCGATTAATTACCCGACAGAAACGATAACAGCAAATGGATTGAAAATACCACGTAATTAATAGACTAAATCGATTTTATCTTGTAGGAACGCATCGACAATAACAATCGAACAGCAATTTTTCAATTTTACTTCTACCAATAACAAACGCGCGCAATGTCTAATTTTCCGACCGACTAAACAAAGCCCGCGCCAGAATCAATCGGATCAAGTGATTACGCAAAAGCAAATCTAGAGCGCACAGACGGTATATCCGCGGCGCTCAGACGGTGCGTAAAACGGAATTCCGAAGCCTAAAATCTATGACTCAGCCGGAGAGCGGCGGAGAGGAAGGGGAGGGCCGGCAGACCCGCGGCGCTTTCTCCTCGAGAAGCGAGGAGAAAGCTCAGGAGCCAGGAGTAGACGAAACGAAAGCAGGAAAAGAAAGCGAAGAGTCGCTCTCTTGCGCCGGGCACACGCGAAGCAAGAGAAAGAGAGAGAAAAACCCAAGGGGAATAAAGCCCAAAGATTTCCTTGGTGGCTGCCACTTCTGGCGGAGGCGACGCGCCCGCGCGCGCTTCGGCCGAAACCAATTACAAGTTCCTTTCCTGTGCCTCGGCTGCGCGAGCAACGACGTATCCCGGGGAAAACCTTTTGTGTGTACGTCCCTCTCTCTCTCTCTCTCATTCTCTCTCTCCTGTGTTTTTCTCGGGGAAACGTCAACGTCGCGTCCAGACGGTCCACCGCCCCAGCGAAGGAGGAAAAAGGTATGTCGTGAGAAAGGCTCCGACTGCAGCAGCAGCAGCAGCCTTGTAGGCCGAAACCGAGCGCTATATAGGCTCCGTCGCTATGAGAGAGCAGCTGCGGGCTGTTTCACTGGCCTCTGAGCTATGCTCGCCTGCTGCGGCTGGACTGGGAGCGCAATTTTTGATAACGATTGCTTTCGAGATGAAATTGGGATATACTTGCTTTTTTCCGGATAGGTCGAGACACTTCGGTTTATGGAAAGGATGTGGTCGCGTTCGGTGATTGTTCGAGAAGAAAAATTGAAGAAACAAAAATTTTCTATTGACAGTCATTTACGTGACAATAAAGATATTTGCAAACTGATATTATCAATTATTGGCTGCAGCTCACATCAATTCATATAAGTATAATAACACTGAGGTTATAAGTACTCTACACAATTTCCCCCTCATAGTTATAATTTATTATGTTTAGAGAAAGTTTATAATCGATAACCGCTGCTCAATACGAGCTAATGCAATAAACCTCTTAATATCGGATCAAAGCTGACCCAAATGAATTTCCTGCGCCAAGCGAATAAGAAAATGGAAACTACTAAAAATTCAACTATCATTCCCGTCTACAGAATATCCGCTCCGTAGCGTTCGACCTCTATTTCTATAACCGAGCGCCAGATCTCTCCCGGCCAATAAGGACGAAAGATTAGCGAAAAGAAAAAAAAAATAAAGGAAGCCAAAAACCGCAAGCTCACGAAATCGAGACTCATCAGCCCCCGGGACGCGCAGAGCCGAGTACGAGCTCGGCTCTCCCCATCACCGCAGTTCCAACTACACACACAACATACTCTCAATGCCAGCCAGCGTCGCCGGGGGTGGGTACTCCCAACGCAAACAAACGGGCCGTCGTATACGTCCGCAGAGAGGGCCGGGGGGGGGGGGTGCCTGCGACGGCTGTTTGGCCGATACACGAAGGCCTCGTCGCCGTCGTCGTCGACGTCGTCTACGTCGCGTAGACCACATCAGTCGGTCCGGCCATGCCGCGGGCGCGACGCTGATACGTTATACACGTCCGGTGTGTGTACCAGTACGTGAGCTCTGCAGATGTCCTTTGCTCTCTCGCAGCAGCAGCGGCGGCGGCAGCAGCAGCAGCCCAGAGATAGTATAGTGGCCCTGCTGATGACTCTTTATGCACGCGAGCGAGCCTCGCTTGCTCTCGTCCTCCCTCTCACTTGTTCGCTCGGTACAGCGAGAGACTGACGGTTTTCGACTTGATATGGAAGGGACGTTTTCGGACCGACCGACACAGAGAGCCGTGGAATACATAGGGGAGGGGTGGTTTTAGTTTTCGCAGCGAAGCTTCAGCTTTAACGGGGCGAAATATGTTTAAAATGAAAGATGTGTATAGTGGTTGTAGACGTTTGAAATACTTACTCGATTGTGCGAGAATACTTCAGTGCTATAGATTTATGTTTTTTTATTGTAGATGAAAGTATCTGTAACTTGATGGATTTCGTTCCGCTTGAAAACTTTCGAATCTTACTGAAACGGTCCTTTGAGCGCTTTTTTCATTCACTGAAAGAATAACGAGAAAATTACCGATGGATTATTAAATTAGCTTGGATAATTTTGAGGTATTTAAAAAAAATTAATTATAGAATATAGTACAGGGATGTAACACAAAAACTTGAATTTAGCTTCCTTACATCGCTAATCTATTATTACGTAAAAAGACAGTGAATCTGTTGATACTTGTTCATTTTCGACTCATTTTATTCATCCTTTTAAGTAGCTGATTTAATTCTGATATTTGCAGTTCTTGAAATACATCGCACAGTTTACGAGGGGGAATAGAATATTTGCAGACAAAAATTTTACGAGTCATATCAAAGTATAAATGAGTCTACGCGAATTCATGCACGTGAAGCTTGTACAGGCACTTATCAGCGCCTTTCATCCGAATTCTTCAATTTTTATCTCGATGGCAATTGAATAACCTTGGACGCACATGCGATAACAGCGGTGCAGTCGTAAGAACGATCGAACGATACAAATTAAAAGAAACGTTCAGCGTAATGAGAATAAAATATCAATGAAAATTTAAAACATTTAAAAGCCAGAATAAAAAATTGTTAAAACAAACTAACAACGACGAACATCTGAGAGTGCGATACAAGTTATCGTAAAAAAAAGGATCGCTCGCTGCGGACGAATAGAGCGAAGCTAAAAAAGGAAAACAGTCTTTTCCCTACAGGCAGCCCGTAAGTCCAGGCGCTTCCTCGCGCGACCCCTCCCGTAAAGTTTGGTGCACTCATAAGGAAGGCCGCGGCAGTAGGGCAAATATTTTCTCAAGCTCTCATTGGCTTGGAAAAAAGTACGGGCACATCCCGCTCCTAAGTGTATATAGAGCAGGTTGCACGCGCGCGAAAGGCAAAGAGCCAGCAGCAGCAGCAGCAGCAGCTCTTCATTTTTCCTCCACCTCCCTCCCTCCCACCCTCCCCCTGTCTCTATCTCTCTCTCTCGCAAGTGTTTTATCGTGGCTCTTGTAATAAGGTTTCCGCACCCGATAAGAAAGCCGATGAGGACGTCGGGCTTAAGGAGCGATGGAAGAAGAATGGAAGGAAAGAGCAGAAGAGCAGCAGCCAGCGGAATCCAATCGCAATAGAGTTAAGTGTTCGGAAGTAAAACCTAGCAGTGGCGCGACCTCGATTACTCGCGCAGGATTTGTTACGGGCCATCCCTCTTCCCTTACGCCGTTGCTCTCCCTCCCTCCTCCCTGGCTCTCCTCTCCTTTTTCGCTTTCTCGACTTTCGAAGCCGTCCCGAACGCCGCGCGCCGAGCAGCCGAGTGCCTTGTACTTGGCGCGTGTGCGTTTACGTGGACGTATACGTATATAGAGGAAAAGAGGAAAAAAAAAAAGTTTTCCTATATCGAGCGGCTTGCACTCTTGTAACGCAGCCGATCCTGAGCTACGGCCCTTTGTTGCCTCGCGCTGCCGCCGCTGCTTTTCCTCGGGTCTTGATTGGCCGAGGGAAAAGTCCGGAAACAATCGAGCACAGTCTATTTACCAAATAAGTAAATAAACGCTCGGCTAGATTTTCCTACGTATACCCGCGGGGAAAACAGCTATTTTTCGGCTTGCAGCGATGACTTTCATTAGCGGAGGAAAGTAATCTTGGATAATTTATCGGGGCACTATCTGTTTGAGCGAGAAGTGAAGCCGTTCTTGGAGTAGAGGATTCTTTTGACCCCGAGAGTAAGAAGGAATAAAAAAAATAAGGGAATGGCTAACCGAGAAAATTTGATTCGAAAAATTTGCGATATCATTTTAATGTTCTTCCGACCGCTGGTTTATGAGCGAAATGAATCTTTCATCTAAATTTACTGTAAAACGATTCTTTTTAAATCATGATTTAAATGAATCCGCAGATTCACTGCTATTTAAGTCGTAATAATTCTTTCTGGGGAAGTAAGACTGGTTTTTTTTTAAAGAACTCAGTACAGTATAATGAAAAGGAAAATTTTCTCTTGGTTAAGAAAAGCTTTTTTTGAATTTTTTTTTTTTTTTTTTTTTTTGACAGGTACATGCCCTTTTCATTCCAAAAATAATGGACTTGGTTGAAAAGATATATTGTTCTTAATAAGATATGGAATGCGGTATTCCCCTGTTTAGCAAGTAACTGCTCTCAGAGCCAATGAACATTGTACGTTAATATTAAATTTAATAGAAAAAAAAGTTCAATCGAAATTATTGCTTGACAAAATTATGCAAAATTTTTAATTATTCAATCGATTCATTAAAATGTACATCATTACGTCCTAAAAAGTAGCACGTACCACTCAATATTTTTTTACAGGTTATCAGACAGCATCGATTGAGAAATGTATAATCTATAGGAACAATTTATAGGCATTGCTTATCAAAACTGATTATGCTTGATCTCGACATTATTACAAGTAATTTTTCATTATTATTTCTCACAAACAATGCGTCGAAAGTATGCACATATCGTATCCCCTTTAAAGTTCCAGCACAGAGAAAAGTGGAGCGCCCTTAAAGACACTTTGAAAAGAGAGAGCATTACAAATAATCATCGTGCCGCAGAGAAATGGCGAAAAATCGTTATTTAATCTCGCAACGTAATCTCGGAGGGACATCGACGTCTCCCCCCCCTCCCCCCACCCCGACGACACTTTCGCACTTGTATCGTCCTGCAGAAATCTTTTACAAAGGCCATAACAGCGCGAAAGAGAAAGAGAGACGCGAACGTAACATCGCGCATCGTTACCAGCACGTGCCACCGCTGTAATATCAAGAAAAGTTTGTTCGCCGCGGCGGTCGGGGGGGGGGGGGGGGGGCGGCTGCGCCGCTGCAAGACGAAAGAAAATCATTCGAGACATCATCGGCTGCAATCTCGTCGCCTCGGGTAAAAATTGCGAAACTGTCTCGTCGTTGGCTCTCTAACGATCGCTTTCGCGAGAATGAACTTCAAATGGGTCATTTACATCCGCCGTTTTCACCGCACATTACGACGTGTGCGAGAGATGAATTCTTCGGCTCTCTTCTGTTTTTCTTTTACGAGATAAACTGACCCGCGGTAGAAATCGCTCGTGCGTTATCGCAGAAATGCATAAATCCGTGGCAAGCAGACGACGATAAAGAATTTCTCGATGCGCGTATGTAGTCGATGACACGCGCCATTCAATTCTTCGATTTTATCGCTCACGGCTAATCGAGGTGTGTGTGTGTGTGTGTTCGTGCTCTGGAATATTCTACGATAATGTGGGTGAATTAATGAGATAAAAAGTATTATTTCATAATCGTTCTTGGTAAATGGTTTACGAAAAGAAATCAGATCGTTCGGATTGGTTAATGGGAAAATATTTGTGTCAACACGCAAGTTTTGGTCAAAGTTATTTTTGGCAGTGAAATAATTGATATCGAAGCTGTTTCCGCTAATAAAATAGAAGTACTAAGATTGAAATAGTTGTAGAGGAAGAATTTAACGCCCGGCGAAAAATAAGCATGTAAAATACTCTCAAGTTGGCACTACATTATTATTACAAAGCTTCTCAAGAAGCAAGTAGTAAAAGTCAACGTAATGAGCTGTCAAGCGAGGAAAATTTTCCAACCGCAATACACGTAAAATCACCGCTGCAACTGCACGCCGCAACTGCAGCAGACGAGAGCGACGATTTCCTGTTTTTGTTTGCTCGCATCAGCGGCAGCTGCGGCAGCGGCCGGAGAACAAGTCTGAGACATCGAAGCGCAAGAAGGGGTGGCTTGCAAGCCCAAGTGACGTAATATCATTTAGAATTCATATTACGCGCCCTCTCTTCCACAGCCGACGCGTCTCTTCTCGGTCTCTTTCTCCCCTGCAACGATCCTCTCGATGAAGGTGACGTCGCCGTGAAATTGCGTTAAGTCTTTTGTGCGAGCGGCGTCGGCCTCTCGCGAGGTGTATTCCATATTGAGTGGAAAAGTTGCGACGTCGAGGAGGAGGACGACGACGACGACGAAAGAGTCTCTTTCTCCATCGTCGGCGCCGCTATTGCGATGAAAGTCGGCCCGGCCGAACTGAGGAGCTATAGAAAAACGATGCGCGAATCCGAGTGAAGAAAGCCTCCCGCGGAGGGAAATGAAAGAGGGAGAGGAGGGAGTCATCATATCCCAACGAGATTCATTTTTCCGCGATATATACCTCCCTCTCCCCTGCACACCCCTCTCGTTCTCCGCGATAATACCCAGCCTTTTTACCTGATGCTACTTCTCTCCGAGGCACTTAAGGTGCGCGCTCCCGACTTTGCCATTATTACTCCGGGCGTCGCTACTGCTGCAGCGCTTCCCGCCCCTCCCCAACCCCCTCCTTACCCCCCCAGGAATTACGGGGCTTATTAAATTGTAACAATTTTAATTAGAGACCCACTCCGGCAGCAGGCCGCCGCCGCCGCCGCCGCGGACGGAATATCGAAAGAGCATGGGATATAATAGCGCTGCAGCCTTTGCCCCCGACTCCCCTCTTCATACTTTTCCCTTTGAAAGTTGGCACAGCACCTGCTCGAACAAGCTCTTCTTATTTATCGAGCGCGAGGCCATTTCCAACACGCGGCACCTTCGCGGCGCTCAGCTACTCGTTCAATCGGCCGCGGTATAGCCGCCGAAAGTTTTGCCCGGAGTTTCCTACCAGCAGCACGCGATCGCTCCCCCCCCCCAACCTCTTCCTTCTTACCACCCCCCGCACCGGTATATTGCCGTAGATGCATCCAGCTGCCGCGCATTTTTCACGATCAGAAGATGCGTGAAGATGGCTGCGACGTGATATTGAGCCGCGGAAAATTATTGGAATGGAGAATGCACGCGAATAGTGAAAGTTTGGACAAAAAAGCCTGTATCGATAGTCGACGAACAGTTGAATCTCGCATCGAAACATTCTGATGTATTGCGGTGCATTACTTGCATCATATGCAAATATTAATTTTAAATCCAAACATAATGAGGCACTCGAAGACAAGAATCTCATCAGCGATTGATAATCTAATGTTTCTGTATACTGTATATTTTCGAAAATAATTGGATTTATACGATTTTTTTCTTAATAATTTAGTAAAGTATGCAAATATTTTTTATTAAAATCCAATTTCGCTAATAGTTACGTCAAATTGAAATATTCTACCAGTCATGTTTGTGATTGTGACGAAAGAAATATCTGTAATCAAATAAACTTACTGAGGTATGACATGACCAGATACAATCATATAAAAGAAGCTTACTTTTAATTCGCGGCTTTAGTACAAGAAAGAGATTTCAGAAGCTTGTTGGAAATCACACGCCCATAACCTCTTCTTAATCTTATCTAACAATGGCGAAGTGAACATCAAACTACGTATCAATATTTGGCATCTCAGGTACTTCTGCAGACTTCCAGTATATAAGCCGTAGATCGATAGAAGATCAGGTAGTTGCTACGCAATCGCCTCACAGTAAGTATTGATAACAGTCCATATCGATGGCCGTTCAATTAAAATAAATGCACAGAATTCAGCATGCTCATCATTTTTATATTATTTTTGTTTTAGAAAATGAAGGGCTTGCTTGCCTTTCTGGCGGTCCTGGCGGCGGCTGGGACCCTGGAAGTTAGCGCTGTACCCATTCATAACGGACAATACAACATACCGGGCAGTGCGCTTCCAGACGATTTGAGAGATTTTTTGACCCTTGTTCCTGTTGACAAAATTCAAGAAATCTTTTTCCAGTACTTGTCGTATGATGAAGATTTTGGATCTGCTATTGACTATCTCGTATCCGATGAATTTATTTCTTTAGTCATTGAGATCGAATCTGAGGTTGAATTCAGACAACTTCTAAATTATCTACAAGATGCTGGACTTACTGCATATGATTACGTCAATGAAATCAATGATTTACTTGGAATTGATAGAATCTCACCGAGGAACACATTTAGCACTATCACTGGTGGATTGCCAGGATTCATTAAGGATATAAAAGCTGTTCTTCCCATCGATAAAATCAAAGCATTGTACAAAGAAAAAATGAAGACATCGGACGAATTTATAAAACTTGTGAAACGTCTTTCTTCTCAAGAGTTTCAAGAACTTATCGACAAGATTATGGCTAATACCAAATTCCAGAATTTAATGAAAAGAGCAGAAGCTAAAGGTGTGGATGTGCAAGCTATTTTGGACTTTTTTTCTACGCTTCTAGGACTTAAGTTTCCATCACGCCCACCAACGTTTTCAATAACACGAAATCTTAAAGATGATCTTAACGACTTCATGGCCCTCATCCCCGTAGAAAACATTAAAGAAATTTTCTACGAATACTTGGCTGAAGATGAAGCTTTTGGAGAAGCTCTCGACTACATTCTCTCAGAAGAGTTTAAAGGTCTCATTACGGAAATCGAAACTCAAAATGAAGTTAAGGACCTTCTCAAGTTCTTGCACGATTCCGGCCTCGACTCTTATGGATTTGTAAACAAAATAAATGAGATCCTTGGAATCGATAAAATTAAACCGCCAATCTATAACAGAAGTCATAGAATAACCGGAGGACTGCCTGGATTCATTCAGGATATTAAAGCCATTCTTCCCGTTGATAAAATAGAGAAGCTTTATAACGAGAAGTTAAAGACGTCGCGTGATTTTAAAAGGCTAATAACTCGCCTTTCATCTGCTGAATTCCAAGGACTCGTTGACAAGTTGATGAGCAACCCTGAACTACAAAACTTGATGAAAAGAGCCGAGGCCAAAGGTGTTGATGTACAAGCTATTTTGGACTTTTTTTCTTCGCTTCTAGGACTTAAGTTTCCATCGCGCCCACCAGTGTTGTTTTTAACCAGAAATCTTAAGGATGATCTCAACGATTTCTTGGCCCTTATCCCAGTGGAAAACATCAAGGAAGTTTTTTACGAATACTTGGCCGAAGATGAAGCATTTGGCGAAGCTCTAGACTACATTCTCTCAGAAGAGTTCAAAGGTCTCATCACGGAAATCGAAGCCCAAAATGAAGTCAAGGATCTTCTCAGGTTTTTGCAAGATAGAGGCCTTGCAGCTTACGAATTTATCAACAAAATAAACGGAATTCTTGGAATTGATGAGATCAAACCCCCGATGTACAAGAGAATTAATAGAATAACCGGAGGACTGCCCGGATTTATTCAAGACGTTAAAGCACTACTCAACGTTGACGAAATAGATAAACTTTACAAGAAGAAACTTGAGACTTCGCCGGATTTTGCTAATCTTGTAAAAAGTCTCTCTTCGGCTGAATTCCAAGGACTCGTCGACAAGTTGATGAATAACGCTGAACTCCAAAACTTGATGAAAAGGGCTGAAGCTAAAGGTGTTGATGTACAAGCTATTTTGGACTTTTTTTCTTCGCTTTTAGGACTCAAGTTTCCATCGCGCCCACCAGTGTTGTTTTTAACCAGAAATCTTAAGGATGATCTCAACGATTTCTTGGCCCTTATCCCAGTGGATAATATCAAGGAAGTTTTTTATGAATACTTGGCCGAAGATGAAGCATTTGGCGAAGCTCTCGACTACATTCTCTCAGAAGAGTTCAAAGGTCTCATCACGGAAATCGAAGCCCAAAATGAAGTCAAGGATCTTCTCAGGTTTTTGCAAGATAGAGGCCTTGCAGCTTACGAATTTATCAACAAAATAAACGGAATTCTTGGAATTGATGAGATCAAACCCCCGATGTACAAGAGATATCATAGAATAACTGGAGGACTGCCCGGATTTATTCAAGACGTTAAAGCACTACTTAACGTTGACGAAATAGATAAACTTTACAAGAAGAAACTCGAGACTTCGCCGGATTTTGCAAATCTTGTAAAAAGTCTCTCTTCTGCTGAATTCCAAGGACTCGTCGACAAGTTGATGAATAACGCTGAACTCCAAAACTTGATGAAAAGGGCTGAAGCTAAAGGTGTTGATGTACAAGCTATTTTGGACTTTTTTTCTTCGCTTCTAGGACTTAAGTTTCCATCGCGCCCACCAGTGTTGTTTTTAACCAGAAATCTTAAGGATGATCTCAACGATTTCTTGGCCCTTATCCCAGTGGAAAACATCAAGGAAGTTTTTTACGAATACTTGGCCGAAGATGAAGCATTTGGCGAAGCTCTAGACTACATTCTCTCAGAAGAGTTCAAAGGTCTCATCACGGAAATCGAAGCCCAAAATGAAGTCAAGGATCTTCTCAGGTTTTTGCAAGATAGAGGCCTTGCAGCTTACGAATTTATCAACAAAATAAACGGAATTCTTGGAATTGATGAGATCAAACCCCCGATGTACAAGAGAATTAATAGAATAACCGGAGGACTGCCCGGATTTATTCAAGACGTTAAAGCACTACTCAACGTTGACGAAATAGATAAACTTTACAAGAAGAAACTTGAGACTTCGCCGGATTTTGCTAATCTTGTAAAAAGTCTCTCTTCGGCTGAATTCCAAGGACTCGTCGACAAGTTGATGAATAACGCTGAACTCCAAAACTTGATGAAAAGGGCTGAAGCTAAAGGTGTTGATGTACAAGCTATTTTGGACTTTTTTTCTTCGCTTTTAGGACTCAAGTTTCCATCGCGCCCACCAGTGTTGTTTTTAACCAGAAATCTTAAGGATGATCTCAACGATTTCTTGGCCCTTATCCCAGTGGAAAACATCAAGGAAGTTTTTTACGAATACTTGGCCGAAGATGAAGCATTTGGAGAAGCTCTAGACTACATTCTCTCAGAAGAGTTCAAAGGTCTCATCACGGAAATCGAAGCCCAAACTGAAGTCAAGGATCTTCTCAGGTTTTTGCAAGATAGAGGCCTTGCAGCTTATGAATTTATCAACAAAATAAACGGAATTCTTGGAATTGATGAGATCAAACCCCCGATGTACAAGAGAATTCAAAGAATAACTGGAGGACTGCCCGGATTTATTCAAGACGTTAAAGCACTACTTAACGTTGACGAAATAGATAAACTTTACAAGAAGAAACTCGAGACTTCGCCGGATTTTGCAAATCTTGTAAAAAGTCTCTCTTCGGCTGAATTCCAAGGACTCGTCGACAAGTTGATGAATAACGCTGAACTCCAAAACTTGATGAAAAGGGCCGAGGCCAAAGGTGTTGATGTACAAGCTATTTTGGACTTTTTTTCTTCGCTTCTAGGACTCAAGTTTCCATCGCGCCCACCAGTGTTGTTTTTAACCAGAAATCTTAAGGATGATCTCAACGATTTCTTGGCCCTTATCCCAGTGGAAAACATCAAGGAAGTTTTTTACGAATACTTGGCCGAAGATGAAGCATTTGGAGAAGCTCTCGACTACATTCTCTCAGAAGAGTTCAAAGGTCTCATCACGGAAATCGAAGCCCAAACTGAAGTCAAGGATCTTCTCAGGTTTTTGCAAGATAGAGGCCTTGCAGCTTATGAATTTATCAACAAAATAAACGGAATTCTTGGAATTGATGAGATCAAACCACCGATGTACAAGAGAATTAATAGAATAACCGGAGGACTGCCCGGATTTATTCAAGACGTTAAAGCACTACTCAACGTTGACGAAATAGATAAACTTTACAAGAAGAAACTTGAGACTTCGCCGGATTTTGCTAATCTTGTAAAAAGTCTCTCTTCGGCTGAATTCCAAGGACTCGTCGACAAGTTGATGAATAACGCTGAACTCCAAAACTTGATGAAAAGGGCCGAGGCCAAAGGTGTTGATGTACAAGCTATTTTGGACTTTTTTTCTTCGCTTCTAGGACTCAAGTTTCCATCGCGCCCACCAGTGTTGTTTTTAACCAGAAATCTTAAAGATGATCTTAACGATTTCTTGGCACTCATCCCCGTAGAAACGATTAAAGAAATTTTCTACGAATACTTGGCTGAAGATGAAGCTTTTGGAGAAGCTCTCGACTATATTCTCTCAGAAGAGTTTAAAGATCTCATCACGGAAATCGAAACTCAAAATGAAGTTAAGAACCTTCTCAAGTTCTTGCACGATTCCGGCCTCGACTCTTATGGATTTGTAAACAAAATAAATGAGATCCTTGGAATCGATAAAATTAAACCGCCAATTTATAAAAGAAGTAATAGAATAACCGGAGGACTACCTGGATTCATTCAGGATATTAAAGCCATTCTTCCCGTTGATAAAATAGAGAAGCTTTATGACGAGAAGTTAAAGACGTCGCGTGATTTTAAAAGGCTAATAACTCGCCTTTCGTCTGCTGAATTTCAGAAACTCGTTGACAAGTTGATGAGCAACCCCGAACTCCAAAACTTGATGAAAAGGGCTGAAGCTAAAGGTGTCGATGTGCAAGCTATTTTGGACTTTATTTCTTCTCTGCTAGGACTTAAGTTTCCATCACGCCCACCAGTGTTGTTTACGGATGAGGAGAAACCAATTGATGTTTTACGTCAATTATGGTCTAATGTACCCCTAGACGATATTCTGAATATGATCGTTGACTACATGATTGAAGATGCAGACTTTAAGAAAGTTATAGGGTTCATGATGGGGAATGAGTTTAAGCCTATTTTGCTAGAAATTGAACAACTTCCAGAAGTAAAAGATCTATTGAGATATCTCTTCGACTCTGGAGTAGATATGTATAAGTGGCTGAACGATCTGCATGATCTGATTGGCTTAGATGAGCATGTACATCCTTTAAGGACTTATACAGTTATTACAGGCGGTGTACCTGGACTAATCAAGGACATTAGAAGTTTATTACCAATCGAGAAAATGCGTAAATTCTATAATGAAAAATTGCATACTGCACCTAAATTTGCAGAGTTCATTCATCGACTGGAAAAGATCGAACTGCAAAATGCCGTTGATGCTTTGGGCAAGCACGATGGTTTCAACTTGATGTTGAATAAATTAGAAGCATTAGGAATGAACTGGGATGAAGTTACTGAACTCATTAGTAATATTATAGGAATTAAGTTTCCTGAGCGACCCCATCACAACGGACTCTGTAAGTAACTAATATAATAATATATAAAACGAACAATATTTTTCGGCAGCCAATTTCAGGCAGTGCAACTCTGAAATTTAGAAAATCTGTTCATAAGAATCACTTAAAATGTTCTAATTATTACTAAAAGAAGTTGATGATTTAATATCGCTCAACTATCATTTTGCATCTTACGTAATACCTAGTTTAGATTTGAGCCTGTAAGAGACTTATCTTATGTTAAAGAAAATTAAATAGTTTTTACTCCGAGAAATCTCGTGCAAAAAAAAATTAGACGTAGATGTTATTTAAAAAACTATTGAACACAAGTATTTGATGCGTAAATTATCAAATATCCCAAATAAAGTATAAGTAAAAAGTATTTGTTACATATATTTTTCAACATCTAAATATTAAAAAAATATTTAACAATTAAATTTTTTAATATTTTTTCAAACTACTTCTATACGATTTATTTTTTCGTATGAAATATTTAAAAATGATGATTTTAATCAATATCTTGCAAAATATAAGACACTTTTCGTAAGCAATATCAATGAGTGATATCAATGTTAATTAATTATATTTTGTTGTCTTTTTTTCATTTTTACAGATTTATGAAAGCAGCCCAAATACTTCTGAACTACATTATCGTGACATCAAGTAAAATATTTTATACATTAAAAATACATTTGTAATTATCATGCCATCCAAATCTATGAGAATAAAAGTGAATATTTATTTTTGTAATAAAGTACGTTCTATTTGAATTTCTAAGAATCGATTCCCGAATTGCGCAAACTTCAAACTCCTTTTCTACAAAACAATCCTAACCTTGTCTTAGAAAATTGTGGTGTATAATTAGCAACTAATTAATAATGAATTAAAATAAATCCCATTCAATTCACAAGCATTTTCCACCAGCTCAAGTCAACAAAATTAAGTCCATTGTAATGAATAATTCCCTTCGTGGAAAATGAATCGCCAAGCAAAGGCAAGTAAAGTGTTATGTTAATATCATATTCGTTTGTAATATTTGTCTCGAGCAATTTGTCTGAGCCGTTTTCATTGCATTTCTCCTTCAGATACTGTGGGTCTTGGCTATAAGCTAACATGAAAAGAAAATAGAAGAGAAAATATGAATCGGATAACAATTATTCTCGGACTGACTGTACTATTTATCGCCATTGGAAGTCTCTGCTTCGGTCAGATTGTCGAACAAAATAATGACGAAAACGATGACGAGAGCTCTCTCGACGAGGATCTGTACATTATACTTCAAATGCTACCCACCGAGGAGATACGCAACGTGATCTACAATCACGCCAAGTACGACAAACAGATCGCTGACAGTGTGGCCTTCATCAACGACCAGAAGACTTTTCTAAGCCAGGAGCTCATGGCCCTTCCCCACGTCCGGCTCTACATGTTCATTTTAAGGGAACTGAAACTCGACATCGAAGGATGGTCGCTGAGTTTCTCGCAATTTTGGCATTCGTTGCCGGCTTACGAGGGCGAAAAGATTTCGAACTACTGGGGCGGTGGCCTGACCGGAATGGTGAGCATAATCATGAGGTTAATTCCGCAGCAGGAGCTTCACAACCTTATTCGCAAGAGAAAACGCGAGTCCAAGAGCTTTCGCATCCTGATCGAGGCACTGCGGACGCACCAGTTCATGGATCTCTGCAGCTCAATGCAGAAAAGCGTGGTGCTGCAGCGTCACTTTTACTGGGCGAGAGAGTCGGGACTGGAGGTTATATTTGCTGTTGAATTACTCGGCGATATTTACGTCTACTTGACGCATACGCTTGCTTGAGTACAACGCTTGTGAAATTGTTATAAAAATAGTAAAAGAATGATGGAAAATATTTGTAGAAAAAAAATAGTAAAAGGTAACGTAAATTATGAAAAGAAAAAAAAACATAGTAAAGTGCTAAATAAAAATAGAAAGATCATTTAAAGCACCAGTATATTACGTTTAATCGATTCCATCAAGACCATCAGATTATCAATCGATAAGATATCTATTTAAATGTGTCATTCGATGATTCGATGCGATGACCAAGCACGTCGAAGCGTGTCGCGCGCGTCGCCTCGGATAACGAAATAGGTTAGAAAAATTGTTGACCAAAAATCAACTTCTCCCAGCGTTCACCCCCCCCCCCCCCAAACCCCGTGTAAAATCACTGTGTATAATCGTCGAAGCAGTCGGCGGACACGTGCTCGAAAAAATTTGATCCTTGCCCTAATTAAAGGCCAAGCGCGCGCGCTCCTCCTCCCGCACCCGCCCGAAAAGGAAAAAAAGCACGCGGTCTCGACCCCAGAGAGCGAGAGAGCGAGAGAGAGAGAGAGAGACACTCGAAGGATCGGCCTTGTCATTATCGCGCAAGAGCAGCAGAACAGCTCGTCGCGCTTCGGCGCGTGGCGCGAGATATACACGCGGAAGCAGCAGCAGCAGCTAAGCCAGGGCGTCGACTCGCGACGGACTGACGGACGAGTCCTATTTCAATTTCAGCAAGTTAATTGGAATTGTTTGCAGCAGACATCTCTCGCGCCTCCTCCTCCTCCTCCTCGTTGTGTATATGCCTCTCTCTCTCGCTCGCTCTTTCTCTCTCGTCATACACAGAGGAGCTTCTTGACTTGCCAACCTTGGAGGTGCTGCAGCCTAGGGCGGGAGAAGGGGGGGAAGGGGGGGGGGAGGGTGTCTTCTTGAACGGAATTAATTTCACGCGACACCTCCTGCGAAAATGCGCGCGCGCCCGTGAGGGAAGGGGGGAACTAAGCATCGACGCTTTGTTTTATGTACCTTCGGCGTCGGGGACACGAGAGAGAGAGAGAGAGAGAGAGAGAGAGAGCCAGCCGACCGAGAACGTTTGCTAGTGTACGTATAACACCGGTGTGCATCGTCTATTTGTGGCTTTCCAGACGGGACTCCACACCGCAGGTGGTTTGCTTCTTATGCTCCTGGGCTGGAGATCGAATCGGGAGTGTCGCTTGTAATTCTTTTATTTCTTTTTTTTTTATTTTTAGAGCTGCTTTGAATAGTATTGCTTTAGTTTTGGAGAGCTTTGTTATATTGTAGTGGATTTTTTGATATGTGGAGCGATCGGATTGGAAATTTGTTTTGCTGCTTTTGGAAAGGATTTTTCCTGCTTTTACACTCGATGGGTTTCAACGCACGAGTTGGAAAAAATTGTAAAGAAACCTTTGTTTTTTTTTTCATTTTCTCGACCAGTTTTACGGGGGATTTTTCGATTTCATTGTTCCATTAAGAATACCGCCCATTATCATCGCACGTTTCTCGTGCATAAAAAAAAGTATTTTTCTGCGGGAGACAATAAACTCGAGTAAAAAGGTATAAATCAAGTTGAAATTCTGAATTCGATTTTTTCTTCTTTCCTTTCCTGGAGCTGCTTATTAAGAAGTCCATTAAATCCCGAGATAACAAATTTTTAAGATAAAACGACATTGAAAACACACAAGAGAAATCAGTCTATAAAAGAAACGATCAGTTAATTTTAACTTGGTTTTCTTTTTATTTTCTACAGGCAGTCCAGGAAAAGATTAACCACCTGATCTGATACAGCATATTTAGGTCACACGAGCTGAGCTTATCAGCCTCGCGTTCTAGAACCTTATCACGATGCGATACAACAATCGGCTCTCCAGCGCAGCGCGAAACCAATTCATAATTAATGAGAAGCAACGCCAGGGAACGACGCAGACAATCCGTCATTATATTCCATAACCGCGTCTCTATACGTACACACACCTCGCGCTCATCCCTCGCAATAATATAAATCGAGAGAAGAGATCACAGAGAGCGCAGCCGAACGCAACAGTGCTTCCTCCAGACAATGGGCTCAGCGACGTACTCCCGTCGCCGTCGCCGCCGCCGTCGTCGTCGTCGTCGTCGTCGTCGCGGTGCTGCTCAGATATTGAAGACGCCCAAAAGCCGTGTGTATACCAATCCCAATGTGTACCCGGCGTCTGGCCCTGGCTCTCTACATTATTAAATCCTCGCTCGCTCGCTCGCCCGACCACTTGGTAACGGGCCCGCCCGCGCGCGCTATACACTTCTTACCCTCCGCCGCACAATGAGCTCCCGCGCCGCGACGCGCGCGTCTGGCACAGTGTATACGCGGCCGTCCGCAAATCGACTCGCTCTCTCGCTCTTTCTCCGTTCCCCGCAGCTTAAACGCGATAAGCGTCGAGCTACTCGCTCTTTTCCCGCGACGTAGAGTGGCACAAAGTGTTTTTTCCTGCCGGCGGCGGTGGCTGCTCTCTCTCTCTCTCTCTCCCTCCCGCTTCTTTATTTAAAGCGGCTGCGCACAGTAGCTTATTACGCATCGCGGCCGCGGCTGCCGATGCTGCGGCTTCTGAAAAGCAAAGGGTGTAGGCGCCGGCTTGCGGGCGCGCGACTTTATTGCAGTATATAGAGCGGGGAGAGGGGGGGGGCGAGGTGTGTAACAATGAGGAGGAAAGGAGCCGGGGAGAGAGACGGCCAGACTACTCCGCGGAGGAAAGGTGAATTGGAGGAATTTCGGAGGAGACGGCGGCGGCGGCGGCGGCGGTGGAGAGAGGGGGAAGTCTCGAAGCCGAAAACTTAATTGAAGTTTTCCGTGAATGGAATTTTGAAGTTCGCGCGCGCGCCACGAAAGCTCGGCTCAATGCAGCCGAGGGGCTCGACTCCCTCTCTCTCTCTCGTCTCGGCGCGAGTTAAACCGATAATTTTGTATGATCCTTTTGATGGAATGCATAATGCGCTTGGCTGAATTGTACGTCAAGGTTCCATTGAATTGTAATTGCAGCTTCAACTTTTTTGGGGGGAAAGCTTGCTGATTTATGGACTCTCGGATTGTGCGGTTCATACTGATAGCGCGCGAACTTTAAAATGACTCGCGCTATACTTGCGCGCGTGTTTACACGTGTCGAGGAATGGTTAAGTTTCTTTTTTAATCATTCGTAGGGAAATAATGAAAGCACACTGTTACCGAACTGTTTTTACAGCTTTTGAGTTTTTTGATTGAAAATAATAAGATGTTTTGAGTTTTTCAGCTTTCTCTAGTGTAGTCGTATTGAAAACAAATATTTCGAGACCTCCAGCTATCGAATATTTGTGTTTAATAGACAAAGCGAGCGTTTGTATAACTGAACATAAAAAGAAAGTGGTAAAACTAAAATTTTCGTGCAGTTCTGAAGTGAAATAATATTTTACTAAAATTTTAAAATCTAAATGCGGTTAAAGTAACATGAAAATCCTGGCCTCTTCCATTTTCCATACGAGCAGAGAGCAAAGAAAAGTCTAATGAGAAATCTAACTAAGAGACGTAGTCGCTGCACAGTATAATTTAGAGCCGGTAAACTCGATAAAGAGAAGCAAAGGATAGTTCGAGGACAAATCCAACTACTCTTCCTCGTCGCGAGAGACATTTAGACGTAAGAAGGCTGAGCTATATACTATATATAGACTGATCCGCTTACCGGGTTTAAAAGTCAAGTGCCAAGATCGCAATCCGTATCGTTCAGCATCCACTATGGGCTGCTCACATTTTTTTTTCTTCTTTCCTCCTTTTCTTTATTTTGAACCATCTCGTCGGATTTCCCGTTCGATGCGCGCTACGCTCTCTCGTTAATAATTCTATTTGGAAGTGAAACGACGAATTTTCTTTTTTTTTTTTAATAGAGAGTCTTCGGCTCAAGTCGAAGAAAGAGCGGCTAAGTTGATTACGCTACAGAGTCTCGCGGAAATGGAACGGAAGATAAAATATAGATTTAGGTGCACTCAAACGGCGACGGGGTCTGGGGGGAAAGAAAATTTCGATACGCACTATATGTTACTTGGTGGAAAATTATTATTTATCGAATTATGCCATTTCATGTTTTAATTAAATAAAATATCTTATTTTTGATTAATGCATGATGCATGGTATTGTTATTTACGTTACGACGATAAATTTTGAAATTTTGTGGAGGAATTACAATGTCAATTTGAAACTTTACAAAATAATGAATTATTACATAAGTAAATGTCTCCCGATTTGTTTTGCATTCTTGTTATTGTTAGTCATAAATGAAATAGGCAATTACAGCTGGAAAATCAATTAAACATTTTATTATAAGTAGACCATTTGCATAATTGCGACGACATCGCCAATAAAACAAAATTTTTTCTATCTTCCCAATAGTACGTAACAGCGTTACCGTCACATTCTCAACTTCATAATTAGCCAAGGCATCTCGTAAATCTCTGCGCACCCTCTTATCTCGAGCTAAATTAACTCTGGCAAATACGATCGATCTCCTCGTCGTCCCGACGTTCGCGCGCGAATTTGACGATAATTGTCAGCTCGGAATTGGTATCGCGAGAGAAAGAGAGAGAGAGAGCAAAAGTCTTACAGCAGCAGCGGCGGCGGCTCCAAATATTTCCAAGGCCGTTCACGTTCTCGCCAAACGAGATTGCGTCGTTAACCAATCGACTGGCAAGCCGTATAGCCGGGCTTCGTCGAGGTGCACAAGCCGATATGAAATAGCGCTGACGTTTTATTTCTGCGTGTTGATTAAGACTCATTCAACGGCAATCAGGCTCCTCAATTTCGCCAAATCCAATAATCCATTATGCCTTGCTTTACGGCCGATCGATTGCGAGAAATAGAGAGAGAGAGAGAGTCGATTTTTCGAATCGATTTCGAAAGAAAAGATGACGGCGCGATTGCGCGAGCTTATCTGGTTGTTTGCCGCGCGAATTTTCGAGTTTTATCCGCAATTTTGATCTTCGCGAATGATCGCGAGAGATACACGAAAGCCAAGTGGCAAAGTTCTGGGAGGGAGTTAGAGGCGTGGCTCTCCGGTTAAGATTACAACAATGTTATTGCTTTATCGATAGATAAAATTTAATGTGTTACTTACTGAAAATTCGAAGGAATTTGTAATCTAGATTGACTTCAAATATTGTTTATGTTTTTAACATGCATCCTTTAAATCGTTTTGAAATAATTTATTGCGAATAATTTACAAAATGATATAAGGAAGTAAATGTATAAGTAAATTTACTTGACGATTATTAATATATTTAAAAATGTAAGAAAGAAGTTTGTTTCAAAGCATTTTGAAGAACATGTCTTGATAACTTCATAAAAATCCAAAAATCGCTTAATTTAGTGTATATCGCATGCATGAGACCATAAATACATTTCGACTCATTCATGCGTACACTAAAAGAAAGTCCTATCGAACTTCTCTGTGAACATAGCTCTTTAAAATATTTTTATCGATTGAACATTCTTTCTCCTACACATTTTACGATTCTACAAATATCGACTACAACTATTATTTATCGAACCGTTGAACAATACAAAAAATTGTTACAAACCGTTAGCGCAGAGCCGCCTCAGCGTCGCAGATCCAAGCGCAACAACTCTCGCCTAGGATCGTCCCAGAATGGAGTGGAAATCATCCCTCAGCGGAAGTGAAAGGATGATTTTCATAGAATTCAAGCGCAAGATAGATGCAGGCTAAGAATAGAGTCACGCGTAGCGCAGTGTAGCGCGTCTCTCTCTCTCTTCTCGCACACTTCACCGCTCTCTCTCTCTCTCTCTCTCTCTCTCTCTCTCTCGTGAATTTTCCGCGCGATTTCTTTCCCTTGAGCCTATCTTAGCACCCTTCAATGTTTACCGTCCCTCTTTCTCATCCGCGCCCCGGCTGTCTCTCCATTTTCATAGCGGCGCGAGAGAGCCAGGCGAGAAAAGCTAAATGACAGAGAAAAAGGGAGAATGCAATAAGATGAATGCAAGTGAAAATAAAAGTTGCCGAGAGAGAGAGCGAGAGAGAGAGAGAGAGAGAGAGAGAGAGAGAGTTGAGCGAGGGCTGAGACTCGACGATGGAAGGTGAGAAATGTTGGGGAAATTTTTCACTGAATCGTCCTCCTGATAATAACGCATACTTTTACCATCTCTGGATATTTTCTTGGCAGTTTCGGGTGAAAAGTCATTTTTGATTTGGAAAGGGTCGCGAAAGAGAAAGAATCTTGTTGATAATTATTTTGCAACTTTTATTTTCACCTTGTTTCAATGTTTTTGCCAATATCAGAGCTGCCGAAATTCGGTGCGAAGGGATTCAATAAATTGGGGATATCCCATCACTTGATTCAGTCGAAAATAAATGTGGATGAACTATTGAAGGGACTCAGTGAATAATTTCGCAGTTGCGTGTATAATTTTAGCTGCTACATTAAACCTTAAAATTTTGCAAACCGATTTGCATGATTAATAAATGTGTACACAATGAAGCCAAGCGAAGGGAGTAAATATCCTTATTAACTGCTAATACCGGCGATTAGTATGAATAATCCATATTTTTGTTAAAACCAACCTTTACTTTGATTGAAAATTTAAATATTCTCTAAAATTTCAATCAAAATTAAAAAATCAAAATTAAAACATTCTTTAACAAGAATCACGGTAGAACATACGATTACGAAACTGTGATCCAAGAAATATATAAAAACAATGTATCGTTTCAAGCGTAAGAAAGTCCTTGCAATGCATTACACAGCTGACGACTAACATTCACGCAGTTCATTTCCTATTCCCGAGCTGTATTACTTCACAATCATCCGCCATATCAAGTATTTAACAGCTCCATTATATCATCTCCACGGAAAATTGCCAGCAGCTAATTTACTTTGTTAAAGTACTAAGCAACAACTCGACACGCTCTACGAGCACCTCGAGTGTCAAGCTCTCCACCCCTGGAACATCTTGATACGAACTCCTAACTGGCGCAGTTCTTATACTTTCCTATCTTGGTATAAATGGATCCTTACGCTCTCTTCCTTCACTCGCGCATTATATAACGAGAGCGTCCCCCGGAGCTATTACGTTTTCCAGCTCCTCGTGACGAGGCAAGCGTGTTATGACTTTGTGCGCAGGTCGAAAATTGGAGAATCCCGTGGGAGTGAGACGTGTCGATAGCTGTATGTCTGTACATAGACGCAAACACACACATAAACACACCGACTACTACTCCAGGATAGAGAGAGAGAGAGAGAGAGAGAGAGAGAGAGAGAGAGAGACGTCTTTCCATTATGGCATTCCAATACTTATTGTGGCTGGCACGCGCGAAATTCATTCATTCGCTCCTCTCTCCCTCTCGGCTATGTCTTTCGCGCCGACCCCTCCGTCTGGGGGGATCTGTTGTCGATGGCTTTATTAGAGCAACGCAATATTTGTCGTTCGACGGGAGGCGAGAGAGAAGGAGAGAGAGAGAGAGAGAGACAGAGGAAAAGAAAGAGTCTGGAGGATTTCTAATTTGACGATACTTTTTTTGCTGAATCATTGAAGGGACTAGTGACGGTGTGTATCTATCGCGTTTCCGTAAACTCGAAAATTCAGTGAATTCTGAATAATGAAGGGACACGCGTGCACTGCGTTTATCGCGCATAAATACACGCTGTAGCTCCGAGAGAGCCATTAAAATTATTTGCTTCGACGAAATTTCGTTGCCGTTACGAGGTAACCCCGTGTAATGGCGAACAATCAGCAATTTGGCTTTTGACGATGTGACATAAATTGCGAGCGAACAATAAGTTGGCTGCGAAATTTTCCAAGTTTCTTTGAAAAATTTTATACACAGCGTTTAATGATGTAGAACATACGTTCGGTCGACTGCGCACCTGTGCGATTTTAAAAAAATAAAAAACAAACATTTTTCTTTAATTAGACGCAATATAAAAGAGTTATAGGCTTTGAATAGTCGTAGCCGCACAATCATGTATACGTGAATGTGACGTCGTATGCACTGTTGCACCTTTGCATACATACATGGGAAAACTATAAATTTCCAAAGACTATAACTTTTTTATTTTACATTTATTTTAAAAAAGAAAAAAATATTTTTTATTTTTTTATACTCTAAATTAAGGACTGGATGGATTTTTTCATACAAAGCTCCGGGTGGAGGTATAGTGATGATATTATATCGAAGTCGCATTGATTTGGTTTTATCTGCAAAATGTGGTAATTAACTAATTTTACCATTTATGGCGATTTCCAGTATAAAATTCTGCTGTGCTCAAGAGAACGCTTTCAGTACATGTACGATACAACATAAATTAATTTTTTTTTCTGAAATTTTTATACTTTAGCGAATATTACTTAATTTTCAAAAAAAATTTTCGTTATTAAAAAGTTAGAAATTTAGAAATATGCTTATTTATCAACATTTTCTAACTATTTTATATTATAAAAAGTGTAAAGTGTGTCGCAAAATTAAAAAAAAAACAATGTATAAATTAGCGTCGATTCCTTCTCTTCCATAGTGACGATTTTCATATCGTCGATGAATTTTCAACACCCAATGATACATTTACAATATATTTCCGAAAATAAAACATGATAATTCCAAGCGAATTTCCCATCTGCACTACCGAGAAAACACTGAAACGCATCGCATCGGTCCACAAAGCTCCGCATCGCTGATCGCATAGCATCGCATACATCGCACTTTTTTTCTGTCCCTCTCTGCGCACAGAGAGAGAGAGAGAGAGAGAGGAGGCGATACAGCGGCGATTCGCCGTAAATCAAACAAACATTCGTACAACACAGAGAAGAGCTACTTAGCCTCCGGGCCCCGGACAGCGGGAAACTCCCGGCTGAACTTTTTTTCTCTCTCCCCCCCCCCCCCCCCGGAATCGAAGAGCTAATTCCCAGCCGTGTAATGAGTCCTCATCGATGCGCTCGGAAAAAAGCCCACCCCCACCCCTTCGCTCCAAACAAAGTAAAACGAGCACCGCGTCGCGCGGACACGTACACAGAGAGAGTAGAGTAGAGTAGAGGGAGAGCAAGCGGGAGGGAGGGAGAGAGAGAGCAAAGCCATACCCCCCGATTTCCGAAGCGAAGACGAGTCGACGAAAGGCCAACTTTTTCCTCGAACTCGCGTTCCAGCTACTGGCTATGGCTGGCTACCCCCGCCGATAAAAAGCAACTACCTCCCTCCGGCATCAGCGTAGCTGTCCTGTATATATAGGTATATACAGGAAACTCCGTCTCTACAGCAGCAGCAGCAGCAGCAGCAGCAGCGCGTCGAAAGTGCCATTAGCATCCCGGCGGGGGTTGCATATATAGCCGCTCGGGTGATCGATCGCCGATACCTGTGTACAGCGCTGTGGAGAGAGAAGCTCGACGCGCGACGGTTATTAACATGTGCGAGTGCAGCGCGCGCGCGGCTCCAGAGCCCCGGCTACTCGTTTATGTTGTTGACGGCAGAGCGCTCCCGGGTATTATGATTTTTCGATACGCGAATTTATCATGCGGGCTTTTTTGCTTCTCTCTCTCTCTCTATCGCTCTCGCTCTCCCTCTCGCCTTCTGCCCAGGGGCAATAAAAATTTGTCCCCCCATCTCTCTGACTCTCTCGGCGAAGCTTGCAGCTGATATTGTATGGGTGGGCTGAGTTAGCGAGCTCTGGCGCTGCTGCTGCTGCTGCTGCTGCTGCTTTTTTCGGTTCGTTGGAGAGAGATTGATCGGAGCGAGAAACGGACGGAGCCGATGATCGGACTACCTCTGTACCTCCCTCGCTCTCCATGGAGATGGAGATGTAGCAATTTGTGGATTGCCCTGTAGAAGAGAGCTGCGCATGCTGTATGCACACGATTATTTTTACACCCCTCGCGAGCCGTGGATTCTTGTTAGCGCGCTGCGCTGCAGGCCGTATCGAGGCGATTCTCGTTTCTTTGTGATACAGGCTTATCCGCGCTTATTTTGCGCCCTGTGCGCTTTTTCGACCGCCTCTCTCTCTCTCTCTCTCTCTCTCTCTCTCTCTCTCTCTCTCTCTCACGGGAATATGTTTCGGTTTATTCGAGGGCGACGCAAGATTATTCATAGTGCGTGAACTCGGAAAATTAATGACTTTCTCGAAGAGGTCGTCGCCTCGAATCTTCGCTCTGGGCACCGCTCGAGAATATGAATGGCGAAAGAAAGGGTTTCCCATTCGTTATCTCCTCGAGTCGCAGTTGCGGGAGAGATGGCGGTGCGGGATTTTCAGCGGAAATGTTTGCTGCTTGTTTGGGAAAAATCGGAAAAACAAGTTGACGGCAACTTTAAGCGAATATCTTTGTTAACGATTGCGGTGAAAATGTTGACAATGAAAATGTTATGTAATCATATCGTTGGATGAGTATTGCCGTTTGCGCAATTTTTATTTATGTGCATACACGTTTCGTGAAAAAGAAAAACTAAAAAGTGAACTCGAGTTGACTATAGTTACGAATCGGTATATAGAATTAGGGACGATGAAGCCATAGAGGTTTTAAAAGCTGCTTGATACCAAAAGCTCCATGTAGCACCAAAAGCTCCGTATTGTCAGGTGGTAAACTTAAATTTCATAAAAAAAAAAATCTAAAAGGTTCTTTCACTTTGTAACCGTGTCTAATAAACAAATAAAATTTACTTTGTTTATAGTACATTTATTTTGTGATTACAATAGGTATAGCTACTATAGCTATTAAGGTTTTTTTGATTACAAACTTTTCAAACGAATTTTTTACTTTTAACGATAATTAATGGATTTGAATAATAGCTAACAGACTTAACAAATACATCATTTTTTATTTATTTGTTTTCGAATCATGAGTCGCTACTTTGAATGATCTTGAGAGCTCAGTAGCATATTCTCTTGAAACATTGCTTTGAATAAAGTCGATGAAATCTTTAAATGTGCATTCAAAAGAAAAATCCATAATTTTCAGTTTTCTAAACGGTATGTCCATAAATTCTTGAGATTTCGTAATAACTTACAAACGCTACAAGTGCTTTGATCTTCCTAATGAAATAATTTTATCCGCTACAGGGTAATCCCACAAAAAAAAGTATCGGCATCTCATCCCGATGGGGCTGCGACAGCTTCCCTCGACTTCAGCTGTTTCAATAATTTTCAACTACGGTTCTCGCTTTGGGAAAAAGTTTTAATCGAGACTTAATTTAAGAACAATAAACTTCAAACTTTTTCCCAAGTATTTTCAAAAATCTCTCATCCGAACACAGCAAACCCTTCCTCTATAAACATCTCGCATTGTGCTCGGCGCAACAACAACGAAAATCTTCAAAACACCAAAAAATCCCTCAAAAGCTCTTCGCCTCCGCAAATCTGCTTCTTCCAAAGCACCCGAAAAAAGAAATTCTCGCATTTCACGCGTTGGAAATCTCCGACACCTTCCACCCCTAAAAAATGCGCATCTCAACCCCCGGAAAATAGAATGACGCGCGCATAAGAGTGCAAACTGGCGGGATCCGAGGCTACAAGGAAAGAGATAACGACAATCGCGCTTTTCCATGTCGGCTTGTAGAGAGAGAGAGAGAGAGAGAGAGAGAGAGAGAGCGACGAGCAAGAGCGGGAGAGACTAGCCGGATACAGTCGCGCGTATCCGCGAGGGTAATTCCCGTGTCCGATAGACACACACGGGAGGCTGCTGCGCGCGGCCCGTTGCTCCAAGGCAGGCCAACGCGACGCACACTCGCGTAATACCGGATAAGCCGCAATAATGCAGAGAAAGAGGGACATCGCTCGACTCCCAGCTGGTATACTGCCGCTGCTGCTGCTATCGTGCCAGAAAGAAAAGTGAGAGAGAGAGAGACTACACGTGTGTGTACTGCTATACGCTGTCGAAGCCGAGGGATAGGGAAAAATGTCGACGCTTTGGATTCGTGGCTTTTTAATATTATAGGCTGTACACGGGCCCGTGTAAAATCGCGGAGATGCGTTCTGTATTGTCTCTTTGGAATTTATTGGCTTTCCGAGTACAATTTTCTTTTTCGTTATTTTCTCTCTCTCTCTCTCTTTCCGCTGCTCGCCGAGAAGCTGGACAGACACACGCGCGCGCGGCGGAACGGCAAAAGCTCAGCGAAAATACTTCTTCAAAAGTAAGTCCGCAAGACTGACGATGTGTATCTTACGGTACGTGATGAAAATGGCTAATAATGCACCCTTTGTGTATCTGTGACTCCGTGATTTATCGCTGCTCTCCCCCCGCTCTTCGTATTCGCTTCTTCCTGTACTTGCGCTCGTACACACACACACACGCGTATAATACACGGCGAATAAAAGGAACTTTGACTTTAAAAGACGAAGATGTTAAAAATCATAAAGTGCGCCGCGCGCGTAGCGTACGTATCGGAGACTCGTAAAAGAACTATTGCGCGGGCTTGTGTATACAGCTATACTCGGGGAGATAAAAAGCTCTCCGAGCGCGATACGGCGCGCATCCAGTGAATGGACGTATCAAATATTCGGAAAGTTACATAAATACCGGCAAATAGCCGAGGTATACGTATACGTATACATATATACCCGTATAAAAAGTAACCATCGTCTAAAGAGCCCGGCGGAAAAGGAGAGAGAGAGAGAGAGAAAGAGAGACGAGCGTCTACATACGTATAGACATCGGCGTCGGCGGCGGCGGCGGCGGCAGCGGGAAACGCGAGTGTACGGGCATATAATCTCGCAAAAAGCGGCTCAATGAAATACGGACGCGCGTCAGCCGAGGGGATGTACCTTTTTCATCGACGGCCCGACGGGGCTGGTCGCCGAGAAAAATGCAAAAAGAACCTCTTCAAAGCTATATGCGTAGATATATATATTAGGGGTGGAAGAGCGAGAGAGAGAGAGAGAGAGAGAGCTGCTGCTTTTTCCACACGACTCTCTCGGGCCTCCTTACGAAATTATATAATCCCGACGACGACGACGACTACGACTGCGACGACGACGACGCCGACGACGACTATCTGCACCGACGAACGCCTCCTAATTACAATTACATTTAATTCCGTGCAGCGCGGCGGCTCCGCATTGCATATTCATGTCGCGCGAGAGAAAGAGAGAGCGAGAGCGAGAGAGTAGAGAGTAGAGAGGCGTCGGTTAAATATTGTTTCAAGAGACTACCTTTTTTCTGCTCGGTAGGGGGGAGGGGGTAAGAAGAGGGTAAAGGATTTTCAGATAAAAAACCGGGGACGTTCTCTCGAGGACTTACCGAGACTTTGTTGCGAGCCTTCGACGAAGGAGAGCTTTCGAGAAGAACTTTGCGAGACCTTATTATTATTTTTTGTTTTTGTTTTTTCCATTTCTTTTCGTCCCGTTTATTTTCTGCTTGGAGATGATCTTTTCGAGCGTTAATTTCCGACGTCGGCGAAAGACTTACGACGCTCTGATCTGCCGCTTATACCGCGAAATGAATAGGATTCAAAAATCTTGTAAGGAAGCGAGTTTCCAAGCAGTCGGCATCCGCGAGGGTGGAAAATTGATGCTGGTTAAAAGTTATGCCGGATACGATTTGTACCTTTGTAAGTATTTTTAATCGTCATTACCGAATTCTGTAAATAACTGTCAAAGCGACAATCATACATCCTTTAACTTTGTTTATATTACTAACAAGCCGTTCGAGCCGAATACACAATTTCCTCAACTTCACCAAGAGCTCAAACACCCGAGAGGAGAGACCCCGAAGAAAATTTCTTCTCCCTCGGCCACTCGAATTTCCCATTCCTCCCTCGCTTGTACGCATAATTTTTCGCATATACAGAGCGCCATACAGCAGCGCAGCGCAGTCGAGAGGCCTTTCCTCGTTATCCTCGTCGGCCTCGTCGTCGTCGTCGCGGACACGTCCACCGCCGGCTGTATAATACCGCGCGCGCTTCTCTCGGGGGCCGAGAAAAAGCGGCGAGCCACCGCGGCCGCGACGGCCGCGCGAGGAACGAAAATCCCCACGGGTAATTAGCGCGAGAGGGCGGGACATTAAGAATACACCGGATGCCAATTGCGCGCCGCGCTCATTTCTCAGGACTAATCCGCGCGACTTTTCCGCCGCGGCCGGCCGCGGGAGAATCGGCGAGCCGTTGATCGATGCCCGACGCGCAGAAGTAATGCTGGGATTACCGGGCGGGATCTCTCTCCATGATAAATTCCCCCCTTCTCTCGCGTGTACGGCTCTCAATCTCGGCACTTATCAGGTAACAGAATTGTATGGAGCGCAAAAAGTAACACAGGCGTTTAACGAAGCCGAGTAAACAGACGCGTTACGATTTATTCACCTGAGTTCCATACTTTATCGCTCGCGCGAAAGAGAGAGGGAGAAAGCAAAGGCTCTTCGCCACGCCGTACTGCACAGCGCGCGATATACACGATTTTTTACCGTTTTTTTTTCTTACTCCGCGGCGCGAGCGAGCGCTAAACGAAATCCTCTCTCGAGACGCGCGTAATACCCACTTTCAGACGATGCACACACACACACACGAACGAACGAACGAACGCGCACCGGGGGATTCCATCGAGTTCGCGTATCTCGCTCGCGAGCGCCTGTATATACGGAAGCTAAAAACACTTTGCGCGCGCGAGCGGAGCGAGAGACTGTAAGAACGCGCGCGAGTCTTTTTTTTTTTTGCTTTCTCGAGCGAGTCCCGAGCGCGAGCCTCGATACACGGGGAAATCGATAAAATTAATTTGGACTCTTTGGGGCGTTCGACTGCTGCTTAAAAATAGGATGTTTTGCTGCGGTAGGTCTAGGGACAGTTTTTTTTTCGTTGCGAGGAGCCGCACAGAACGCGAAAGAACAGCGTTTTCCTGCGAGATCGAAGAGGCGTGACGTGATCGAGAGGTATAGCGCACTGTTTTTTTTTAATTTTGCGAATTTTTCCGGGAAATAAGGTTACTTGTCAATTTTTACAAAATTTTTGAAAACGAAGCTTTCAGTGCGCGGAACGTTATAAATGCCAGGATGAATGTTGACGGATGTGAAAGATCACAGATTATTTATAGAGAATTTATTCCAATTTTATTTTACTTTTACCTCGTCTAGCGTATTACGGCGCTTTTTTTGAATTTTCAATTGATGATAGATCTCTTTTAGTGGAACAAAGTCTATTATCGTAAACGGTAGTCCATACAGCTCAATAATTTGCGAGGAATTCACTCTGTGCATTATCGACACTGCTCACCGTCGGCGATCGAATGAGCAGATATCAGTAGCCACGAGATTAAGGATGTACAAATCGAGTTCCCTAATGGTACAAATAAGCCCCTTAACGAAACAGCCTTATTTTTCTCACAGGTATAATATTACAAACATTTTCTAGCGTAGCAGTCATCGGTGTTTTAAAGTATAATTCTTTAATTCGCCGAGACTATATTGATAATAAAAATTAGGCCAATATTAATTTATAATCTTATTAATAACTTACTTGAAAATATGCAGATGTTTCTAAATCAATAACACAGAAATGCAGCAGCTGGAAATCTTTTTATGAAATGCGGTTAAAAAGCTTATATTTCTCCTCTATATAGAAATATACTCACATATTGAGAATAATATTTTTAATTTTTAATAAGAAATATACTTTAAAGATCTTAGTTTTATGCCATCTAAAATGCGTGAAAGTGTTTCTTTTACGGTCATTTTTTATTTGTCACAATTTAAATAAATGATGTAAATATATATTTAAGTAAATAAATTATGTAATAAACGAATTATCAAGATATTTACGTTATTTTACTCTAGTTTTAATAACTTACGAGTTTTTTACAAACATTAGAAATTATTCCCTTTGATCCAAACGTCTCGTCGAAAGATTAATTTCGAAAGGAACAGCGTCGATTCCTTTCTATTAGTGTCGTCGTCGTCGTCGTCGTCTGCTTTAACAAGATTAAAAATTTTAATTAACGTTTAAAGTCTCGAATCGGCAACGCTTAAACTGGTATGCTAATCCCGGCAAATTTTTTTTTTTCTCAAAATTTGCATTAAAAAAAGAACGCGCTCAAAATCCCGGTTTTCTCAGTTAACGCGGTCTTCAACCGGATTTTAGTCACAGCATTTTAAAAGCGGATTCCGAGCTAACTCCCTCTCCCTGCGAGCCGTCGATATACTCCTTTATTGTAATAAACGGTTAAAAAAGAATTTTTTTTCCCAAAAGCCAACGGATTTATTCCATGGTATTACACTTTTCTCAACAGCACTGCAGACTTTGCAAATGAAGAGACATTCCACCCTCTGGCTATTTTCACTTAATAATCACATTCACAAAAAAGTAAAACACGGCTCTTCACTTCATTCACTCTCTTACATCCAAATGAGATCGCGCAACAACGTTAAGCGTTTCATTAAAATAACAAGCTCTCGAATCAGCTCTCGCAACAGAAACTTCAGTATCCACCCTCTCGATCGGAAGCGTCGAGCTTACAAATTAACCAACGTTTAGCCGAACGCATCGTCGAGGTACGTACCGTACAGCCAATGTAAGGGCCGATGCGCCCAAACTACTTTTAGTGCTCTGGAACGCGGAAATTCGGAATATTTGAAGTCTCTAACGCACTGCAGCGGGGGAAGCAGATCATTAAAAGCCAGTCGGGAAGAATTAGACGGTGTATATAGCGGAGGACCTGTAACGGACGTATACGGCCAGCTTTAATCCCGTCTAAGTTGATAATCGATCGGCCCGACCATGTCGCTCTCCCGCTTCACGCAACTTTAACAAAAGTTTCGCCAGGAGGTAATCTAAGGTCATCTCCTCTTTCTCTCTGTCTGTCTCTCTCCCTCTCGCAGCTGCGAGGCTGCAGAACGCGATTATTCAGTATATCGTTCACGCAGCCTCTAATCGAATGGAGCGTATTTCAATTAAGCTCCGTCCATCGCGCGATCGGCCGCGACAGCGAATCGAAAGGAGGATATAGGCCGAGTGTATAGAAATTTGCAAAAGGGCGGAGTTGCATATAATACGTATTCGAAAATTAGAAACGAAATTTTCTCTTCTATAATGATTCGTAATAGAGGGAACACTTCGTAGTTACTTTACTTACTTTCAATTTTATAATGTTTTCATTGAACGAGTCTTGTATTTAAGGAGCTTATAACTTAGAAAAATAGTTGGGACTGCAGTAAAATACATAAATATTCAACGAAATTATGCTGCAACGCTAGTCTTCTGTGCACTATACATTGTCATGAGAGTCAATACCCGAAAAAACTTGTAAATACTCAATATCAACATCTATAAGCTGCTTCAGAGCACGAAGAATTAGCTTTTAGACGAAAAATCGCTGTCCGCACTGCGACCAACAGATTGCCGAGCGTTTGCGAAAAGAAATATTCGCCTCGTCATCAAGATGAGCAATTACACGCGTATACGGCTCTGCTCGCCGGGAAATCGCCACTAATTTCTGTTAATTTAAACCGCAAAGGCAAAACAAGCGCACGAGCAGTTACGTCGGCTGTATATCGAGAGGTCATTAAGCGCTCAAGTGCACGAGAGCCGCGCTCCGATCGAAACCGCTTTATATGTACGCGGACTGAAATTCGGCTGGGCTCTTCCGTCACAGCCTATAGAGCATCGCTTTACACCTACACGTATATAGATATGCACAGCGCGGTGCTACTGGCAGAAAAGCTCCGATTTAAAATCGTCGAGAAGCCAAGAACTGCGAGTAATTGAAATGGATGAAACTGTTGGAATTTTGAGGGTTCCGGAAACATTCCTATTTTGTAAAAAAAAAAAAGAAAAAAAATTATTGAAGCATGGAAGAATTCTTTTTCGAAATTTGATGAAATTACGTTGTATTCGTGATGATATTCCATAGCAATGTCAATCAAATATTTTCTCTCGTACACTCCATTCTGTGATATATTAGATGCAAATGCTAATAGATTATACATAAAAGCACGTAAAAGTCTCAGTACACTCATTAGCCGCTCATTAGCCACATCAAATTTTCCAAATCCCCAAAGATCCTATGAAAAAAAAAACTGTCCAAACTCACCCCCTTCATCCCCCACCCACCCCCAATGAGGCTGGTTCACTCAACTTTTTTCCTTTTTCCCTCCTCCCCTTCCCCTCCAACTCGATCGTTCTCCATTTTTCTCGCGATTTCGCTTTTAACATCTCCCTCCCAGTCCGTTAGTATTTGTCCCCTGACTCGACTCTTGCAGCAGGTTCTCTCCCTATCGTCCGTCCGACGGATAATCCGGATTTGTAAGCGATCGATCGCGCTCGAACGGGCGCGAATAACACGAACGGCTGCTTATCGACTTTTCCCTTTGGCTCGCTACATATAGCGAAATTCGACGAGAGACAGAGAGATCGAGCGAGAGAGAGAGAGAGACGCGTCGTATTCAATTACAGCTTGGAACACAGGGGGCAATGTGACTCTGGCGCGCTACGGCTGTGTGGCGCAGTGCGTAACGCGTTTTCGCGGCGCCAACCGCGAAACCCGCTTGCGTATACATACATAGACGTAGCTTCGATGCTACTTTGAGCGGTAAGTGAGGCTTATGCGTGGAAAGTGGTAAGTGTTCGCTTACGTGGAAGCCGTTTCGACGATTAGCGCTCGCGATTGAGTTGGGAGGCAAGAGGGGGTAAACGCGAGGTTGAAATCGTGGGATTATTGAAAGCTATTTAAATGTTGATAAAGGGTTCTCATAACATTAACTGAAACGGTGAAACGGTAATTTTTTTCAAACATTGCTTGGCTTTCAATTATGGATATTGTAGCGGAGTTTCATCGAGTCGCATTGCCATTTCCGTACTCAGGAGGAATAAATAACTCCGAAGATATTTTGTAATTCAATTTAACAGTACAGATTGTTGAGGCTCTCTGGAATACAAAGTGTATAAAGAAAAACGTTTCCAGCTCTTATCGAAGTAAAGGAATACGCTTTGTTTTTACTCTGAAAAATGTTGCAGCGAAGTATCTAGATAAGAAGAAGCATATGAGAGTACCAAATGAAAGCAGTTCTATAATGTACGTTGCTAACCTTACTTCCTCTTATGAAACGAAACTTTTTTTAAAAATAATAGAGTGGCTTTTCAAGAAAATGATCGTATATTTACTACTGCAGTGTAAGTAAGCCAGCTGGTACATGTTGCTGAGAGTTGTCATTTTCAATGAAGTCCTTCAAAGAAATAATTTGATAACAATATAATTTAATAACGGAGATTTCTTGCAGAAAAACTTAACGTAATTCTATTTCGAAGAGCGTCTATTTTGTATACATGCGGATAATTTAATCTCATATAATTTACGAATTATTGAAAACTTTATTCTTTCTAAAAAAAAATATTCATGATTCAGGATCACTTTCTACTCGCATTTTTTAATAATGTAGTTGCCATTAATATTTAAAAGTAACTATAAGAAATTTTTTATTCCATATCACGACAAGGTACACTTTCGTTCAAAATAATAATCAAAAATTTTCAGTCATCAAAACGTCGCTTCGCTAAAATCGCGCAGACTTCAAGAAGATTAAAGCTCCACATCTCCCGAACCCAAAACAATGACAGAAGAGTCTTTCCTCTTCGTAAAAAAAGGTTGAAATTGAAACACAGACACCCACACACGTACGCGCGCACACACACACGTATCACACATTCACGCGTCAGAGACAGTAGCATTCCAACATGTACTTCCCCCCTCCCCCCCTTCGAAGCACGATTATTCTTGAGTCAATCGTCGATATTGTTTCGGTCTGAAGGGTCCTCGCGCCCTTCCCTCCCCGGAGCTACGGTATTTTTGCCGATCGGGCGTGCCCACTCGAGCTTTTTCATTCTCCTCCGTGTGCTCTGTTTCTCCTTTTTTTTTGCCAAGGCTATATACGTACGCGCTATACGTGCACACGCTCACACGCGCATTATATACGGTTCGCGCTCGAAGATGTAAAGGCTTCTCTCGACGGCTGGCACTTCATTTTAGACGCGCCTTGCGCGCAATTTATTCCGTGTCGGCAGCTGCACACACAAACGTGTCTGTCGTATAAGGATGTGCCGCGAGGGCGAGAGAGAGAGAGAGAGAGAGAGAGAGAGAGAGAGAGAGAGAGACAGAGCCGAGTTGAATGTGCGATGTGTAATAATGTATGTAAGTACATGTTGTCGCCTAATGCGGGGGCGCCGCGTCGAGACGTGTTTTGTTTGGCGACTAGACTGCTGCAGGTTCTCGCCGATTGTTTTGGTAACTCGTTTTTGCAAATTCGAGTAACATGTTTTCTTTTCGCTACTGTGTAAATGAGCATTTAGTTTGAACAATTTGAAATGTGATTCGAGTGTGTTTGGCTGTCATAAACCATGATCGATGTATCTTTTAAACGAAACGATGGAATCATATTTAATCTTGAAGTATTTATAAATAGCAAACATAATTGTCGTACAAAAGTATTCTTATAACATACATGACCCGTAAACCAATTGTAAAATTAATGTCAAAAAAAAATTTATTCGTTCTTCGCAATGACTCGCGGTTTTTTAAATTTTTTACCAAAGTCAAGCCAATTTTACTACGAAGCACAATCACGTATAAAGAAATGTACCGACCGTATCTTCATAACTATTTAGCAAACCAAGCATTCCTTTTTCTGCCTTCTCCCGTCCAAAGTACAGTAGGCACTCGTTCGCCCCTTGCCACTCGTGTTTCTACTTAGGTCACGTTTTAATTGAAGCCGACAAACAGTATTATGTATCCAGACGTCAGGAAAAAAATTGACACCCTCCGACAAAGCCATCGGAAAGAGGACAGAGGAAAGCAGAGAAAGAGAGAGCGAGAGAGAACCCATGAAAAAAAAGCCCAACTTAATCCAAGCCCTTTGAAAGCTGCTCACGAGGGAGGGCACGAATTGGATCAGGCCAGGTCAGAGGAAAAGAGAAAGAGGGAGAGAAAGAGAGAGAGAGAGAGAGAGAGAAAGGCAGAGTAGGCAGGGCAGTAGTTTGTACACACAGTTGTCAGCGGTACAAACATTTTACGCTTGCGCCCCCTTTTACGAAGTTATGCACACACGCGCCCATATTCCCTTTGGCCCCCGGGGGGACCAGTAGCACCGGGAGACAGAATGGAAAAGTTTTTCCAGACGAATGAAAGATAAATAGCGCGCGCTCTGCCGCCAGGTATATATCTGACTCCGAGCGCTCTCTCTCTCTCTCTCTCTCTCTCATTCTCTCTCTTTCTACCCCTTTCTCACCCCCCTGTTCTCTTTCGCCCTCTCATTTTCCACTTTTCTCGGCCGATTTGCACGCGCGCGACTCTCTGACCTCTTTCGAAAGACAATGGCGTGTAGAGAGAGGCTTCACTTTCTCTCTCTCTCTCTCTCTCTCTCTCTCTCTCACGCTCTTCTGCATTTTGCTGCACTGCGAGCCGCGAGTGTGTGGCTGCGCGGACCTTTGGGAGAAATCTCTTGGTCTAATTCTATGTTATTGTGCACTATACGGATCTACGTGTGGGACTGCTGCGTTGACTCTCTGCTTCGATGCAACTGAAATTCGCATTGAAAGTACGTTTTGTAAGTGAATGCATTGTGCGAATCTGGATGCTCGTGTCTGTTATTATTGTGGATCTCTATAGTGTTGTGTTTTTTATCTTTTCTTGTCGTACGAGACGGTTTTCTGTAAATTTGGTATAGAGTCCTTATTTGAGCACAGAAAGCTGTATAAAAAGTTTGGGACCGATCGATGACCATGAAGTATTTTGGATATAGACTATGGGATTGCGTATACTGATGACACAAATTTTTGCAAAAAATTTTTTGGTATGCTCTAATATCGTTGTTGTATTATCAGAGTATGGTACTGAAGCTGAAATTAAATAGATCAACTGTAATTTAAAATTTAAATCTATACTTTAGGTTTTTTATTCGCAGAATCTCGCGATAACGCAGTGTGATCTTGTGATTCGGCAGAGCTTTATCAACTGTGTTTTCCTGAACCCTCGGGTTACAGCTTTTGAAAATTCCCGATTTTCCGCTCGAAAAGGCACATCCATGAGAAGTACAGCTTTCAAAAATCTAGTTCTCGCGGATGTCAATTTTCCAGTCCACGGAAAATCACGTATTTTCCCGGCACGAGTACGGCACACGATACAGTGCCGAGCGCATCATTAGTTTTAGCAATGCTTGGCAATTTTTAAAATTAGACTTTTTATAACATTCTAATGTTTAATAAGTATGCTAAAAAATAATATTTAATTACAAAATAAATTAAATAAATAAATATAATAAATTATTTAATGCAATGTGTCTGTGGATAAAAAAAAATCTCTCTTGTCGCTCGACCTAAGCTTTTCCTGTCCCATCGACTCGGGTCAGCTCATGTCCTGGTTCTCCACAAAAGGTCCCCTCGATACTTGCTCGCCCTCCTTAGCTTGTGCTGTTTTCCCTTTCTTTAAAAATTCTCAAGTCGATTCTCTATTTTCAGACGCTTACGCAGCACCGCGGTCGACTTAAAGTCTATATTTATATTGCCGCGCAATTATTTACGCATACACGTGCACACTTTGCATTCGCCACAATTTTATTCATTAAAATATTTAATCGTTTTTTTAATCAAAATATACTCACCCGAGTGGCGCAACGTTCAATTGACGCGATAATCACCGAGAAAAGCATATTTACACTCGAGCATATATACAACCGATGTAAACTCGACCTAATTTTCGTCTGCAGCTGTGCCTGCGCCGAAAACAAGCTGTACTACAACTGTAAAATACATTCAAAATTGAAGTTGAAATTCGCAGCGATAAGTCTGGAGAAAAAAGCAGTGCAACTTCCACTTCTCTCTCTCCCTCGCGACGAGCAAAAGTCCCGGGCTTTCGGCGCGGCGTATATCTACTTACGCGCGCGCCGGGGGGGGGGGGGGTGCGCTGCGCATCTCCGCCTGAAATTTATGCCCGCAAACTCGCTCTTGGCCCTCTTTATACGAATGGGAATGATGCACACGCGCTCGGCTGAAACTATTCCCGACTGCAACTTGGCGAATTAAGCGCGCGAGAGAGAGAGAGAGAGAGAGAGAGAGAGCGAGCGCGGAGATAAGGCCTTAAACTGCAGCGTTTCGCGCCGGCGGAGTAGCTGATGGTGAGAATGAAAAGGGACGTAGATATGTATATGTAAGCTGCGCGTGTGCCCTTTCGCCCGGTTCAAGAGGATAGGCTCGTTACAGTCGAGATGATGAGGATTTTCTTTTTACCCGGGAGTTTTGCAGACACGCTGTGCATATAACGTTCGTCGAGTGCGCGCTCGCTTGGAGAATGATCTGTTACCGTTGTTGCGAATTAATGTGCATATAATTTTTAGCAGGATAATACAATGAAAAATGATACACGAGATTAATTGAGTTTTTGGGGCACCAGAATTGTTAGGGGATAAAATTTTCTTTAATTTGGTAGATTCAAGTGTTGTTGAACATCTATCAAAGCCTTTTTAAATTCTTTCTTCGTATCCTCGAAAAAGCCATCACCAGCAAGTTCGAGTTTAATTGCACGCAGAAAAGATAATAAAAAAATATAAGTAGATAAAAGTTAATGAATTTCAATTAAACGAAAGAGGCGCTCGAGCGAGGCTCTCTATCTCCTGCAAAGATTAGAAGAGATTTCAAATGTGCAATATAGAAAAACAAAAACGCAGCTTACAAATACGAGCGTTTTAAACGCTAATCCCTTCGCTTGCCCTTTAAAAGTACGCGTAAGCTCCGCGCGGCGCCGAAAAAGCTGTATTCCGCGCAAGCGGCGCTCGGTATACGTACTCCCCGTTTGCCCGCGCGGTATAACGTCTCTCTCGCTCTCGTCGTAACGCGAATCTTTGAGAGCAGTGAAGCGGATGCTCGCGCCATCCGCACGTAAAGCGATTACATCTGCGGGAGATATTAATAATAAGATATTCCGTCTTTGCCTGGTACTAATGGATGATGCTGCTGCTGCTCTGCTCTGCTCTGCTCTGCTCTGTTGCAGAAACGGCGAGGGGTGGGGGGGGGGGGCGCGATCCGTGTAATCCGCTTTAGCAGTTGGAAGGAAAACGCGCGAGCGATACCTCCGTGTGGCGGGCTCTCGCTCTGTGCAATGTACACCGAGATATATTCGGCGCGAAATCATATTGTCCGTGAAAGCTATGATATTACGGGTGTAGTAGCTCTGCAGGCGTATATACTCTACCGGGAGATTTGCCGGGTTGGGATTGACGCTGATGCTGCGCAGCGCTGAGTTTTCTCCTGCGGAGACGAGAGTTTGGCGAATTTGCGCGGTTTGGATTGATGCAGAGAGATGAGAGAGCAAAATTAATTTTATATATGCGTAGATTTTGTTTGAAGTGTTGAAAGGCGAAAAGCGCGCGAGAGTCTTTGGTGTTCGATGTAATAGGAGAATTTGGAATTGTTTTGTAGAAAACTTGGATTCGAAGGGATAAGGTAAAGACAGGTATGAAAACTCAAAGAAGAAATCGTCTCTGATAAAGACCGGTTTGATTCCGAATTTTAGGTTGCGTTTCTTTTCTGAAAAAGTGAAAAGACTTTATCGCATTTTGCAATTTGGGAAAGAACGTGGATGTAAGATTACAAAGTAATTTGAAAGAAAGTTTTGAATTTTGCATCGCATCCTCGATACCCTCGAGTGATATTCTGCTTCATTGGGATATTTAAAATCATCTAAATTCATTAAGGACGTTTCCCTGCCTAGCTCAGAATTGTAATAGCAACCTCTATTATCGACACAAAATTTAATTTCAAAAGTTAAAAAACATTAATAAAAAGACGAAGATATTTGCAAATAAGCTCCGGACTCTTGTTTTATCAATTAGAGAATGAAAATAATAATTGGGGATAGCCTGCTACATAAAATAAAAATACGTTTTCTAACATAACCTTATTGCCGAGAGCTGTTTTCAATTAATATCTTTCAAAAAAGCATTATAACGTAGCTCAAACTATTTGCAGTTTTATTCTATTAACAGTTTACTATTAATTCTCTGACGCTTATTCATGTGTGTTATTTCTATCACAGTTTTTATTAATTATTTCGAAGTTGCATCATAAGAGCCTATGTTAAACATAGCATTTTCAACTTGATATTTCTTGGAATTGAGTATTATAACATACGTTAAAAACAATGACAATACGTTCAGGAGACTCTTAACTTTCATATTCTAAATTTTCATTAAGTCCTGTTATCATTTTAGAAAACAGGGCAACGTCCTTTAATATTGAACCCTCGATCCTAAAACATCTTGAATCACATCCGAATCAGATTAATTACTTGGATTAAGACCTACTACGAGTCGTTTATGAAAAATTCAAACGCGCGCATCAGCGTCCCGAACTTAACGTCGCCGCAGCGCGCGTACGAAAGAAAAAAAATTTGAATACATTACGGGAAAAATTACTTTGCCAGCCTCTGGTTTACTGCGCGCATTCCGCGGCGGCGGTAACTTTGAAAGCGCAGCCTCACGGCTGAAATTGGTGTTTATTATGGAAATTGGATATAATACGTTTCTCGCGCGCGCGCGCGCCGAGAAACCTGGGGAATAATATGCATAATGCGTCGTGTACACGACGCGAAGCACAACGTGTAACAAGGAGAAACAATCATCTTGTATGATTGACTTTGCGCCACCGTATTTCGCTCACCCCGCGTTCATTCGCATCGACGCGCGCAGTACACACGCCTCGATATTTTGCGAATATTATCCACCGCGAGAGTTCTAATGAAAACAGTGAATTGCAGATAATACTTTCTGACGATCTGCAAGTACGCGGTTCGTCAGAATCAGCTCCAATTAAGCGTTGATACAATGACGTGCGATAACGAAATATGATAGCGCCGTATCCTTGTGCAGCGGTATAACCCAGAGGTCGAGAACGTGCGATATTGCGACTGATCACAGGTTTAATCACATCGTCGTGCAGATAGTCCGCGTTTCAAGTTAATCTTTAATCCTTCCTTGATTAGTCAGCTTCGTGAACGATTAATTTCTCTGATTATGCGGGAGTATGTTTAATCACATGATTCTACGTACACTGCGCTCGGCTGACACGACTCGACACAAGGAATGTATACGACCGAACATACGACAAGTGACACAGTGTACATTCTCGATGGTATACCGCTACGAATGTCCTATCGTATGACGAACCGCGTGTGACTCTGCGCAATACACCGTACTCCGACTTTCAATGTATACCTTGCCCACCGCACATCGCGCCGAATATCGCGTTACACCAAAGACGTTTACGCGCGGCCCACAGCTAAATCGCATTATTATTTTCATTAGGTCGAAGTTGGGGAAAATTATCGTAACGTGATTGGGCACTATACACGGCGAGAAACAAACAGTTGCAATTCTCTCTCGAAACTCTGAAAATTACCGCCTCTCTCTCTCTCTCTCTCTCTCGGCCGCGCACCGCACCAACGGAATATCAAATTCCCCTCACGCATCGGAAGGAGTATCTTCGAGTCGTGCCGCGCCAATAACCCGCTTCAAATTGCACCTCCGCCAGGCGCGTGTGCAACACACACACACACACACACACAGCTCTAATTATAATCCCCGCATATTCAAAGCTCCTATATATGGCGCTACATCAGCCTCCCCGCGCGCAATCCCAGACATACGCGCGCAAACAAACGCATAAGCTCTCTCTCTCTCTCCCTCTATCTTCGCAGCCGAAAAGATATCGTTCAAATTGAATTCTCTTCCACATATACACTGTACACACAGACACACTGCGAGGCGAGGGAAAATCGCAATCGCGCGAATTTGTAGCTCGCAGCTCTCTCTCTCTCTCTCTCTCTCTCACGATCGGCAAGTTTCGAGTCCGTATCCGGTGTATATATACGCTACAAAAGAGAGGGTCGAGAGAGCTTGCAGCAATGTAAGCATCGTGTTTGCCCCTCTCGCCCCCTCCCCCTCCTCCTCCAGCTCCCGCTGCTGCAGCCGCGCGGGTCCGCGCCTGCGAGAACAAAAGTAACGCAAGCTCTCGGTGTTATGGCCCGTGAGGTGGTTACGGGAACGACGGTCGTTACGCGGAAACGTGCCTCGCCTTTGCCGCCGACTCTCTCTCCCTCTCTCTCTCTCTCTCTCTCTCTCTCTCTCGCTCGCACGTAGCCGCTCGTTTGCGATCGCCGCGCGAATTTCCTCTCATCCTCCCGCTCCCCTTCTACGTATGTATATATGTGTGTGTATAGACATACGTGTACACTCGCGTTTGTGCTGCGTATATACACTATCTACGCGCGTCCAGTCTATTCTACACTCGCCGGATACGTGTAGCAGCCGCGCATTTGTGTCTGTGTGTGTAGGGGATACCAGTCGCTTCGATTTTACACACGCAGTTCGTCTTCCTTTACTTGCGGGACTCTCCTCTGCTTGTATACTCTCGAGCTTCTTCTTTCCTCGTTCTTTCTTCGCGTCCTCCTCCTCCTCCACCTCCTCCTCGTCGTCGTCGTCGTCGTCGTCGTTATCGGAACGGACGGAGTGCCTTTTTTTTTCTTCTTTTCTGGCTCCTTCTGCATGAGGAAGGATGGATCGGGAAAAAGCGTCGCCGCTGCGCGCCCCGGCTTTAATGCCGGGACACTGGACGCGCTCTCGAGGAGCTGAATGGGAGCTACGTTTGCGGGAATCGCGCGTGCTTTGTTTCTGCGCTTCGCTTCTTCTCGGAGAGGGTATATACGAGCGAGGATTACGCGCGCGGCTGATATATATATACATTTTCCCACGCGCGGGAGTGTATATATGACCGATTCTCAGAAACCGCAAAATTTCTTTTTTAAGCTAGATGAGGTTTCGGACCGATCGGACTTTCTTCTGTAAGATGAAAGATAGTCAGAAACGCAGAGGAACATGAGAAACGTGGAAGATGAGAATTCAACGTGGGGAGGTATACGGAGAAAAAAAGAAAATCGGCTATTCGGATTTTTATTAATTTTTTTTTTTTAAACGGACATAACTTTTGATTAGAGCATCGAATATGGGCGTATTTTTTTTCTTTAAATTATAGCTCTTTTTTTGTACTTTAGTATAATTTGAAATTTTATTTGCGCCTCGGAAACATTTGTAGTTGTTATTATTCCAATATTTCGACGCATTAATTTTTCATGAAAAAAAAAACGTAAAATGGCTCAGAAATATGGTTACTAGTAACTTTTCCCGTGTTCCTTTGCACTTTTGACTATCTTTCGGCTTACAAAAGAAAGTCTCATCGGTCGGAAACCTCGAGCTTTAAAAAAAAATTTTCGATTTCTGGACCCCCGAAAATTGCATTTTTCTTGGAGAATTGATCGTGTATATAACGTTTGGTGAGATTCTCCGTTTCAAATTTAAATTTTAATGATGTGAGGTGATTTATTTACACTGATGCAGGATTCTTTATAAAATAAAAATTAATTATACACCAATTAGGGCCAATAAAGATGTATTTTCTTTGTGATTTGCTTCGTTGGGAAAAGTAGGTGATAAAAAAACAATAATAAATTAAGAAAAGTAGGCAATAGAAGAGTGCAGGGGAGGCTTAATAGAAATAGTATTAGGCTATATAGAAGTGGGGAACTAGATGAAGGTATGGTAGACAAAGTAATTTATGAAGAGGTGGGATAGCAGAACAGTGATAGGGCTATTGAATGGAACGATAGCTATTGCTTTTTGGTTCAATCTAATGCATCAATCAGAACTGTTACAGTATCGTCCAAAAGCGTTACAGTAACCATACAAAGAGAATGGCTCTAGAAGTCGAAGATTACGACTTTATCCACAAGATAATCAGAAAAAAATTGCGTCTGAACTAAACCGTAGATTAAATAGATGGTGATGTAGGTGACGTTAATTGTATTTGAATCACAAAGGTGCAACTTGATCAGGAATGTTACTAAAATAAGATGGTTACATTTTTTAAAGCTTGATTAACACAATGTTCTTTTTTCTGTACCAGAAAAAATTTTCGAAAATCACCCTTTTTTTCATACACGCAAAATGAAATGGGATTTGCCTATATGTAACCCTACAGGAATGTCGATGCTGTCATTATTATTCTTTGAAAACTTTGCAGAAAGCTTTTAATACAGTGTAATTGCTGCTGAGAGCCGATGCTCTCATGCGAAACGAGAAACGAATACACATATATATTCCAACACGCGATTGTTGTCGAGTGCGTGTCACTACAGCTACGGAAATACGATCGGTAATTCGAATATTAATTACGCGATCGAGTTTCGCATTAAAATATTTTAAGATTAAAAGAAGAGCTGCGCCGTGCGCTTTCCGCGCGAAATCATCGTTTCGCGCACGCGTATAGTCGTATAAAATCACCCCGTCCGGCGCGCCTCGCAAATAAATTAGTTACAATAAAACGTCGCTGCGCCGCACACACTCGACGCGCCCCGGCCACTGAATTAAAATCGCAGCGGACGCGCCTCGACAATAGCTTGTAAAACGCGCGATAAGCGCAGCGGGCGAACGCAATAATTAATCACGATATAACTCAAACCGAAAGCTTTTCACGGGCCGCCGATTATGCGCGCGCGGCGGTGCGGCTCGTCGCGTAAAGTTTTGATTTACAAAGACATAGCGAGATCCGCGCTGACGATTGAAAATTCATTATTCGAGAGGCGCGCGCGCGGTCCGACGCGACGCGAAATCGCTGCGGGTGGAAAGAAAAAGCGCTTCGTACATACGCGCGGCTCTAGCTCGTCTCGCGTGTAACGTAATATCGGAAATTTCGCAGGGAGCAAAAACATTCGCCGCGAACGCGCGGTCTCTCCGATTTTAAAACATACGTATATACATGTACGAGAGCTCGTCCACGAGCTTGGATTATGAATATTTCGATTTTATTCTCGCGCGAAGCTCCGCGAGCGCGTAAAATTCGGCGTTTCTATTAAAGCGTGCGAAATTTATATATCGAAGCGTTCTGCGTTTGAAAAGAGATAAATTGCGCCTCCCTTTCTCTCTCTCTTTCGCGCTTTCGTTTAAAGTATATACAGCGACGGACGTTGCGCTGCAGCAGCAGCAGCAGCAGCTGTCTCTCTTTTTCTCTCGGCTGGATATCCTTTCCTTCGGTTAACGCGCGAGCAGACGTAATTTATGACGCTCATTGTGCGTCCGCTATAAATTGTCTCATTATTTACCGGACGAGAGTCGCTGTGTGTGCTCTGCGACTCTCGAAAGTCAAAACCGACACAATGCCGGGGGGGGGGGGGAGGGAGAGCTTTTTTTTCTTGAACCCTGTAAATCTTCGATGAGTGCGGGCGTGCTGCTGTGCGGTCGCTCTTTCCGCGAGCGAACTTTTTCCGATGATATCGCGCGCCTGCGGATTTTCGTACCATTGAATTGCACGGGCTTGGTGGTGTAAAGACGCTGTGTGTCACTCGTTTGCTCTCTGTGATTCGATTGAAATTTCATTGTTGGTTTATTAAATTTTTTTATAAGCTTGTTTATTGGATTTTCCGTTGGTTGTTAATGGATTCGATGTGTGTGTCAGGAAGCACTTGGGATATAACACGTTTCAGTAGAAACGGACGAGTTAGGTCAGGCGGACTCGACTTAATCTTCGTGTTTATTTTCGGTAGCCATAATTCTTATGGGATTCATGATATTTTACAATAAAATTAAAGCTTCCTGTAGATTAATAAATCGCTGCTGTCGTTTGTAATGAATAGTACAAATGAATTTGCCATTGATTCTGAGATAGTTGATATTTAATCTTTGTTTGATTATTTAATCTTGTTTGATTATTTACTCGATAATGTTGCTTCTTTTATTATTTATTTTATAGTTTTTAATAAATTTAAATGCTGAACAAAAACCTGTCCAATAATTAATTCATTAATTTTTGGAAAGCGCTTCAGAGACAAACTCGCGTTCATCACCAAACATTTTATTTTTATCAAAAAAAAAGAAAAAATCTTCCGACTTCTTTATTTACACCCGAATTTCGTAGTAATAATAAGTTTCCTCTCACTTTTGTTGATCCAAGTATATCGCCAACTTTATTTACATCTCTCCTGTTCTTAGCACAGTGATTTCGGAGATCTGAAAATTGAAATTCACAAGAGCATTAGCACCGCGATACAGATTTACCATTGACCACGTTTATGCACAGTTTATACCTGAACTTCCGGTCTAGTGCCCAAAGCGTAGATAAGCGCGTCTGCGATGTCATTTGGATTTAGAGCTGGTTCTTTGTCAAATAAATCCTTCAGCTCTTCGAAGTGACTTGCTATCTGAGTTTTTACAAGACCCGGACTGATACTCTGAAAAATGGCAGAACTTTAAAAAAAAGGGTGCCATCACGATTATTACTCGTCATTTTTTAAAATGGACTTAATCCTCTGAAGCCAAGTATGTAATTCTTGAAGCCTTCGCATGATGAGATGTACTTATGCATGAATTTTCCGTCGTTATCTTTCTATTGTCTTTCTGACTAATTCCTTCACATGACGACTTCATAACCGCCTAATACAGCAAGTATTTTGAAGACAAAAAATTGTTGCATACAATCCGTTTAATTTATTTATTAATACACTTATAATGTCTCACTTTACCGTTGATAAAAAGAAGTGCGAACCAACGTGACCCTCCGACAACGAAATCCAAGAAAATGTATCGGAAACCGAGATAGCAGACCAAATTTAACAGAATCAATACGAGGCGGCTAAAGTTCAGGGGGGGGACGTTGTTTGCCGTAACCGTATCTACCCCGACAAACGTTTAACCGCATAACTCACCGTAATCCTTATGGGCAAGCCGGCTCGGCTGATTTCGCGGCGAACCGAGTGCGTCATTGCAAGAGTCGCGTGCTTGCTAGTCGGATACAGGTTCCAGCCGGTGACTCCATCGATCGGTCCCATGGGTATCTCGTGGCTCAAGACGCTACGAGAATACGAGCTTGACATTAGTTTCAAGAGACGTGTAAATCGACGCGACGCGTGTAGATCATTAATTTTAATGAAAGTGGATTAGTTTTCAAAATACATTTGTATAGGAAATATAAGCGATCGGCTGTACGTCAGTACTGTGGGAATTAAGTATACGAAAGGAAATATTTGCGAAAAATCAGTTGTAGAGACATTGGGGGGAAATTTATCCGGTTAATTGTTTTTTGTAATAGAAAAAGAGTCTATAGTGGAGTTTGTATTTTTTTTACTTTAAAATGCTCGATAAAACTAATAAAAAAAAGACGGTATTTACTATTTACTGCTTAACAGTTATGTTATAGGCATTGTAGATAATGCATTTCTGTTCAAAAAGTTGTGAGTAAGCTTCAATTTCAAATAAAAAAAATGTACTCTGATGGTATATGATAAGATAAGATGTACTTAGGACATACTACTGACTAAACAAAATTTGAATTCCTCATCATCTTCATTGACCCTGACGTCATCATATGATTTAAAGAATAATATGCAAGAAAAATGCATATTTCTAATGGATAAATTATCAAACAAAAGACCAATAGATTGTTACAATTAGTATCACTATCATTAATATTACTTTAAATTTTTTTGACAGATTCACTGATTCATAGGACTTATATTATCAATACAACAATGCTTACCATAATCATTCTAAACTCATAGAATCTTATCAAGTTATTAAAAAATCACAGTTAATATTTCATCATCTAATGACGTATTATATTATGTATCTTTTTAGAATCTATCGTGCAGCAGGAACTTTAATTATTTATATTCAGCACGCACGTAAATCACGCGATGTCACCACGTGGAAGATTAACACTGTCGTCTAGACAAAGAACGTTCGAAAAAAGAGGGCAATCGAAGCAAGGCCACGTGCAACATTTAGCAGATGGAGACTTCCGACAGTACTTTACTGTCCATAGTCTTTTGTATGAGTTGAAAGACCGTAGAATCAAGGTACTCGGTTTGGCACTGATAATAAATAAAAAAAAAGAGAAATAATACAAAACTTTAAATTTTGTCGACAGGTAAACAGATACAGCTTTCGACTAATCAAATTGTTTCGTTCTCTCGAAATCGTGATCTGGATCTAGCAGAATATCTCATTATACGATGTTTTAAAACGTCCAGTCATCCTATCGTAAAAAAAAAACAGCTGACACAGCCTATTAATTTTTTATAATTTAATGTAACAATTTATGAACAGTATATATACATGCGAAAAATTAATGCAAACAAACCTATTAATATTGAAGATGTGGCCTTCTACTTTGCTTGCTCTCATTGACTTAACCACGCAGGAAATGCAACTAGCCATTGCGAGAACGTTAATATTTATTAGCTTCTCAAAAGTCGCCCTGCAGCTCTCTTCACAACATAAAACAGGAAATTGTTTTTTCCCCTCATGGACAAGGAAGTTGATACGTGCAATTAATTAATGCACTAATTACTCAAACTTTTAGCATATTTAATTCAAGGCATTTTTTGTGGAAAAAATAACGATCATTCAGCGTCGTTTCGCGCGATGATTTCGTGTAAATAGCGGCAAAAAAAACGAATATATACCCCGCGTTTCCAGAGCAATTTGAAAAGCCGCGCGGTACAGCTAGTGGGAAGAAAAAAGCGTCTTAATTAGCATCGAGGTAAGTAACTACCTCAACGATTACATTACCTGCGCTCCGCGCGCTACATTGTGTTACAGCTCGAGGCAAGAGTTGAAACAAGTGGCGAATTTCGCTTATGTATATAGTAGATAACCACCCCCCCCCCCCCACGGGGGGAAAAGCTTCTCTTTCGCGATGAAGAAAAGGGCTTCCCCGAGCTACACTGCTAAGTACATATACACTTCTCCCGCCTCATTTCTGCCTCGCCCCATATAACGGCGCGGGCGTCTGCATAAGCCTCGCATTCTTCCGGTGAATTACCACCCCTTTTGTATGCCGGATGTCGCGAGCGAGAGCTAAAGCTGCTACGTATACGCGAGGGTTAGTTTGACTTGGAAATGTCGCCCGCGAAATTTGAGTGCGCGAGGCGCGGCGGCGGTGGTATACGCGTTCGCGGCGAGAGAGACAGATTTCCCGTTTACGAATGCGTATATATATATATACATATACCAGCTATACGCGAAACGTACGCGCGGAATTCTGGGGAGAGAGATGTTAGTAAATTTTTCGTATTTACACGCTAATGCGCGCGCACGATCGAATTTTCATGGAGATACGAGATCTGGGCATTGGATTGTTTGATTGGACGTCAAGTTCGCATGAAATATAGATTTTTCGCATTGGAGCGTTCAAAGTATCAGCAAATGATAGAAATCACGATGTACTGGCAGACTTCTTTATTTTTCGCTAAATAAATACAATTTTTCAGCAGATTGATCGTTTGAAAATTAAAGCTTTTTTCTGCTTTGTCTTTGTTCTTATTAACAAGAATATGAAAATTATTTTAGAACATGCATATCTGTAATGAATTGCAAGGTAGAAGACTTTGTTATAAAAAGAAACGAGATTTTCTCATTCAATTTTTGTAACTTAGACCATTTTTCAATAGTATATCTAACTAAAAAATTAATTTTTTAAAATCAATACTCTTTTTACGAGACTACAATACTATTCATGCAGAATTCTCGCTACAATCTCTAGACTAAATGTACTGTATACTAAGTTGTTTTAATATTCTAAAAATGATTTTTCCAGTTAATTGGATTGTAAAATAAAAAAAAAATTTTAAGAAAGTAATATTAAATTTATTGTAAATAATTGTTTCAAATAAAGATGCCGATTGTTTCATTCTTTCTAAAAGCCACAGATATTGTAAGAGATATGAGCTATGGAAAAATTCAAAAAGGAATAGCACGACACTGGGGAATGTTGACGGTATTCTCAACTATCTTTGAGATAGTTAAGAAGCTTTTAATTGTTTTTGTGAGATCGCGAATGTCAATCTGCTTTGCTGGTTTTCTTTAGAAACTTGAATGCGGTTGGTTCATTTGAAAGGTTCATTTGAGGTTTCGTATATAAAAGAAAATAGATATATACATACAGACAGATGCTTGAAAAGCAAAGCTTCCAGTAAAATTTAGTAAAAATTGGCCAACATGTTAAAAAAATAATATGAGCTAAAATTAAAAAATTAAAATAAAAGAGGTGATCTCAGTACGAAAGCATATTTGCATAGTAAATATAAGCACTGCTTTGCTCATAGCGAATACAAAGAAAAAGAAGCAGAAGATCGCGCGAATTCATTAGCTTCAATGCATATACGGCTTCAAAATTCAAATTAAATGAGTTCGAAAGTTGCGCTTAATAAGCCCAGATTAAAAATCTCACGATCATTAATCTCGTCTTTTCCATGTCAGAAATCGCAGACCGAGACAGCCAAGCTGCACGAATCCACGTTATATACCACCATTTCACAAACGCGTCCAGCCACCGAAATCCTTCCCAGCAAATCGAGCAGACTCAAGGCTCACCAATAATAGGCGTATAATTCGTAATCCCAGCATTGTTCACCAAGACCTGCACCTGGCCGATCTCGCTGGCCACCCACCGAAGCGCCTCCTCGAGCTCCTCCTCGCGCGAGACGTCGCACCGGATCGCCCGGAAGCCTGGCTCTCGCCCCTGAAGTTTCCGCATCGGCTCGATCTGGAGATCCAGCCCGGCGACGAGGAGGCCCGCATCGAGCAATCGAAGCGAGATAGCCGCCCCGATTCCCGAGGCAGCCCCCGTCACCAGGGCCACTTTGCCGCGCCAACGCTCCATCGCTATGTACGTATATACGTGGCTTAGCGGCGCTTTGGGATTCGCCGATGCACCGGTGTACAGTCGTCGTCGTCGTCGTCGTCGCTGTCCCCCGTCGAAATGCGAATATTTTTTCTATCCGCGTTTACTGATTGGCGAATATTTTCCGAGGATTGAATGGCAAATCAGGCAGTTATCGAGGTGCGCGATTGTTTCGCCAGCGAGCATTTGCCAAATAACAGTGGGAGAGGGCGAGAGGGAGAAAAAATAAACTACCCGAGGATTGAATGGCAAATCAATGCGCGGCACAATCGTCAGCTATTCAAATTGAGCCCGACGGAAAAATAACAAAATCTCGCCGACGCGTTTGGTCTTCCTCCCCACGTATAATATTGTAGTTTCGCTCCCGGCCGCTATTCACGAGCTACTGATGTTCCCCCCTTTCATATAAATCGACGACTCGATTCGACAAACATTTTATCCAAGTTAGCTGTGCAAATTACTCCCGGCGCAGAGCCGCGATAGCAAACTGGTTCGTCTTTTTTTTCCTCTCTCTCTTTTTTTTTTAACCTGCGACTGCCACATCCCCGCCTGCTCTAGATGCGCGCACGTGAATGCGGCTATAATTGTTAATGAGCGTCTAATAATAATGACTGTTTGCTGCTTTAATTATGCAAATGCGACGGCGAGGCTCTCCGCGTCGCAGAAAATTAACGCTGGCTGCTGATGAACGCTCGGACTTGGAATGATTAGAGCAAATCAATTATGCCGCGCTCGATATTTGTCGGACCGATTAAATTCCGGTAAAATTATAAAAGACGATTTGCGCTTGGATTCGCGGAAAATGCGTCTATTTTGCATGTCCGGCCGGTATTAATGGTCGAATTTTCGTTTGTTTCATTGCATTCCAGGTTATTCCATTGCTACCATTATTACTGTGAAAAATTGTATTTAAACACCTCTTTTATGAGGAATTATTTTGCATCAGCCAAGTGTATCCTTCCGCATCATTCTTGATACTCTGTAATTGGACTCTCAGATGTATCTTGATAACGGCTTTCGAGTTCTGCAAACAGAAGTTATTGAACCTCTGCTCTCACACATGGTACGAGCTACACTAATGTGCCGTGGTGGATCACCACCAAAGTAGTACTCGTCCATCCCTCCCTTTCCCCGATTTTCCCATGGCGAAAAATTCGTAGCACAAAGTCGTCACGTCCTCGTCTCCGATGGTGCAAACCGAGATTGGAAACTCTGGGAAAAATTTCCAATCCCAAGTCCACCTTCACCGGTAATCGAATCCTTGGATTGACATGTATCTGAAGGATAAGACGCAGATTATTGCCGTTACTAGATATATTGTACGAAATATGCTATTGATAATTGCAAATTATAAACTCATTTCATTCGTGAATTATGCTTCCTCATTAGCATGCATGAGCAAACTTTACTTAGTGAATTAAAAAAAATGCTTAGAGAACCTTGACTTTGACTAATTGAGCATCGTGTGGAGTTTCCTTAAAAGCTAACTTCTCCTACCTCCTTATATAATTACTGTTCCCGCACTTTTGCTATACATTACCTACTGTCAGCAAATGCACCAAACGACCTTAGGATTACGTTGAAAAATATTAATTTCTCGCGAGCTTCGTCACTTAGAAACTAATAATAATAATAATAATAATAATAATAATAATAATAATAATAATAATAAATAATAATAATAATAAAAAAATAAACAAAATAATAGTAATAATAAAATAATAATAATAATAATAATAATAATAATAATAATAATAATAATATCCCTGATGCATACCGATCAATCATATAAATTCAGCTGTTCTCCCGGGTGCGCGCATCAATCAACGTATGCTAAAGTCGAAAATAAAATTCATGCAACTTGATTGTCTCTCCGCCATACGTCCGCGTTTCTCATGTGCAGCTGTACATAAGCGCTCTTCATCCCCAGAAAAGCCTCTTTCCAAATTCCACCAAAGAGCATCGGCTGTACCCACACACACATACACACACACAGACACTAGCATATCTAACCTTACATAGACATAAAGCCAACGGCATAGCAGCAGCGGGAATAAGATAGACCAGCTCGACGGCGAGTAAAACGCCCGTATACAGTATAGCGATCCTCTGGCTGCAGCGCAGCGGGAAAGAAAAAGGTAGAGAAACGTCGGCTGGCCAGAGAGGGAGAGAGAGTAAGAGAGAGAGAGAGAGGACTAGTACGTGAAGCACGAGCACCGGAATATCCTTTCCGAATTACGAGGCTGATCCGTTCGCCCGCATGCGCGCCGGATCTATCCCCCTTAAATTGCTCGGCCTTTACTTATACTCCTTTCCTCCCCCCCCCCCCCACCTTTCTAGACCGAGAAAAGACGAGGGAAGAGCTTGCGGGACGAACGGAGTAGCTGTACGCGCAGCGCTTGTATATATATATTTCGTGTGTATATATGTCTACATGAGGTCACTGGCTCCCCCGATATTCCTCTATGACTGACGCACGTTAAGTACCCGTCGTCGTCTCTTCATTTTTTTCCCCCTTACTGCAGCGGAAGCCGCCTATACGTGTTTTATATATAGATATGTATGTGCACAGCGTCTGACATCTTCTCTCGGGGCTGCTTACTTCTGCTCTGATGCGGCTTTGCCGAAAAAGACAGGAGCAAATTTTTTTTGAGAATACGAGCGTGAGGTGCATTTCAAAGCGGAACGGAGTTATAATGCCATACGTACGAGAGAGCTTTCGAGTGGTCCAGATGCTTTTTCATGCTTATGCTTTTGTTGAGCGATCCAAGCGATTTTTCGAGGTCATTAGTGAACAATTGTTAGGGGGAAATTTCGCGATTAAAAAGTATTTGTCGAAAGTGAAAATGACACGCTTAGTTTCAAAAGGTTAGCTAATTTGCCTTCTTCGCGAAACTCGTCACGTCGATAAAAAAAAATTGAGCAATTCGTAAATTTGTTACGATTTCCTACCGTCACTTTCGACAAACTATTCAACGCGAACAAAAAAGCCTTGATTCCGACTATAGTTGCCGGGGTATCGTGGGGACGCGGACTGCGGGAAGTCCCTTCAAAAACAAACGGCGTGCGCGCGCCAGGAAAAAAATTGTCAAGCTCCGAACGGCGAACAATTTTGTCTTTTTTCCTTTGTTCTAAATTATGAACCGGCAAATGTTTCGGGAGCCATATACTGTCGCTCGTGAAAACACGGGCGCTCGGGCTAAAACTACAGTTTTCTCGATTCCAATTCCCGAATTCGGGAAAAGCGCAATCGAAAAGTGTTGAAGCCTCTGGCGCGTCCAGTCGTCCGTTGTTGGCAGCTCGTACCGCAGACTCCCAGAGTTATTTTTGCATTTCACCCCCCCCCCCCTCCCTCCCCCCACCGCCGCGCGCGCACAGCAGCGCGAGAGATAGACCGTGAAGTGTACAAAAGCACGGCTTTTATCGGTTTTCTGTATCTACGCACTGTGTATACGTCCACCCACGTGTAGACAGACGCGTACATTTGTGTACGTACTCACGAAGGATTACACGAAGATGTCGAGTTTGATGAACGATTTCTTTTTCATTCGTTCTCACAACTCTGTGCGCGCGTATACGCGAGCTTGCCTTGTAACCCACATAGGCATGCGTATAAATCGAAGGGACTATGGGTGTACGAACCTTCTATTTTGATAGGAAGAAGTTCCCCTCATGACTGATACGATATATATAATGTATATGATTCGCAATATCTCAGAAACTGTCGCTCGGTATACAGCTAATTTTCGTTTGATATAGGCGGATATTTCGTTCATGTCGACATGAAGATTCAAATTTTTAAATGTATTTTTTTTTCAAACAAATATTGTGCAAACAATTATCGTAAAAAAAATTCCTATACTGTAACTCTGAAACTTATACATATAGTTAGCTAAACTTTTACTGGATAACTTGGACAATTCTTTGAAGCAAAAATTAAATTTTTCTAAAAACGGTCCCTTTCTTTGATTTCTGCTGAATAAGCACCCAAATAAACAAGCGTCAATCACTGCTCCCAAAATTGCATGGCCAAGTGATAACAGCCTAATCCACAGGACACCATTGCAGAACGCACAATTACCCATACACCGGAACCTGAATTCCAACCCATACTGGGTGACTTTCCCCTTCGCAGCCGAGCGTTTACCGAGTTTTCAGGGGCTCCTTCTTTTTAACAAGACCACTTGAGACCCCCCTCCCCCCATCCCCCTTCGCCGCCGACGCAGGGCGAGAGAAAAGTCGGGCGGGCTCTGCGCAACGGGTGAAACTTTTTCATTTCCCCGATAAACGGCCCGCGAGACTCGCCTATATTCCTCCGGAACTTTTCTCTCGCGTTTTATCTCCGCGTGCCTTCCGGCGCTCGCTCGCCAACTTCCATCTATATAACGTATATACTTCGCGGGGACATTTAATGATTGCCGCGGGGGGGGGGGGCGCCGAGCGCCGCAAATTGGCCGCATTACGCGCGGCGTCCCTCTTCTCTCTTTTTCTCTCTCTCTCGCGCTCCTTCGCGACTCCTTTTCCTCAGTCGAGAAATTAGCGGAGCCGACGCTTCCGTTCGATGAAAAAGCGCGAGAGCGTCAATTACGCTTCTCTGCAGCACTTATTCTTTCTCTCTCTCTCTCGCGCGCGCGCGCGATTTTTCCCGCTCGCCTCTCGATGCGCTGTATATAAGGCGCGCACGACTGCGCGGCTGCTGTACAGAGTCGCCCCTTCCTTTTCTTTTTTTAAATGAAATTGAACAGCTCTCGCGCGATGCGGGATTCCAGCCGCCCCCTCTCGCATTCGGGACGAGAAGCGCGCGGGAGGAAAAAGGACTGTATATATATATATACACGCAGTTGTATGTATATAGAGGGCGCTCGCGCGAAGGGCTTTAAATGAAAGTATATTTTACGGGGCTGTAAAAGTAGCGCCGCCAGGCGATCGATATGCCTTTTGCACTTTAGTAAAGTTGCGTCTTGCCCGCGTCGTCTGAATGGCGCGGAAATAAAATATGGAAGCGACATTATGTTGCAGCGGAATGGCTTTCGCTCTTCTGCTGCTGCTGCTGCTACGCGCGCGCCCTCTGTGAAATTCGAAATCGCGCGCGCACGAATAATGATCTTGCGCTCGCGCGATTTTTACTCAACGGACGTCGAATGTGCCACGTTTATTCGCTTTCTCGAAAGCGAATTATCGTGACACTTCGAGTGTGGACAATTGTTCCGACGATTTACACGCACAGAGCGAAGGTATCCTTTCGGACTATTGCAAATACTGGATGGTGTGGCCAACAATTTTACTTTTTTTGCCGTATGTAGAGCGGAATCGTATTTCAAATGCAGATGTATGCACGCAAATTTATTATATATAGACGGGAACCGCGCGATGTTCAGTTTGAAATTCGTCGGATGAATTTTCGGCTGCGCTGAACTGGAAGGAAACTCGAGTGTTAAGCGTTCGCCGGCAATTGTACCGGAATACTTTATCCGCTCGTTGCCAGTCGAGCGAGATTAAGTATTTAACTTTGTTTGTAGAAGATGAATTTAGAATTTCACTGTATTTCGTTATACTGCTTCATTATGTTAGAGTAAGTTATGAATCGCGATGATAAAACAGCGTAAAACTCTAATTTAATTTGCACGATTTTTCGGAAAATGTCGAGCATTAAACGCACAAAACAATTAGCTTGGATTGTACCTGAAAATTATTAAAACTAGAATTAAACCTTATCATTCTTGTGACGATTTTTCTAATAATACGGTTAGTGATGAATAAATAAATGCATAAAACTAAATCAAGACAAGAAAATTTATAAAATTAAGGACAATACTGTTCTTCGTTTTGAAACTATCTATTACTGCAAAAAGTTTGAAATCAAAATATTCAGGCATTGAAGAGAAACCTTTGTCGGAAAATCAAAATCCGAAAAATCAGATTATTCGACTGAATTTCGGCAACTGTTTTCCTAGAAAAGATTTTTCGCCAATATCTGAATATTCTGATTTCAAAAATTGCTCTGCTACACGATTTCAACTATCTCCGAATTTTTCGCATTTCATAGTTCGAACATTTTTATAGCGATAACCACACTATTGTTAAAAATTCAATATAACTTCCCCTTAAATATCATTCACTCTCATTTTGGTTGAAATCGTTGTGTTAAACGGAAAAACTGAGCTTATTCACTATAAAGTATTCTTCAATCATTCAATAAAAACTAGTGTCAAAATTTATCAACATTAATTATTATACAGTACATCACCCAGATTTTAACTTTTCAGGTAATAGGGATATTTTATCACTTTAGCGATCACGAAAGATCGTCTTTACTCCAGAAACCTCGAGACATTTTACTGTAGTAAAAATCTCGTGAAAAATCCAAGTTTTTACACTCACCTCGTTTGTAAGGAACGACGATCGGTGTATGAATTTCTTTGGCTTCTGAAAATTCATCTTTTGACCATCAAAAAGACATTTGCGAGAGATCGTCCTCAGTCCAGTATACGATGACGCGATGGTGCGCACGTCTGCCAAAGTGTGTATAGAACCTCCACGACACTGCCTGCGAAGAGAGAACATAAAAAGCATTGTGTCTCGTAAGTTTGTAAAAAAGAAAGACTGCCTTCCTCCGAGAGTTACTTTAAAACAATTACGTGGAAGCATTTACTTTGCACGCGAAAAGAGAAGCTTCTTACTACGGCGGAAAGCAGTCCAACTTTCGGACGGTTTAATAGGCATCTTGGCCCAAAACTTCGAAATATATAGCAATAAAAATTACAACAATAAAAGTCTCAGCTAATTGCAAGAAGCTGTCATGAGCGCATACGTTCCAAGAAACAGTCGTACAACCCCTGCTCCTTTTAATATTAACAAAGCAGGCGCCGAATCCTAAATCAACCGCGCGAAAATTAATGCCAACTCATAATAACGATCGGGCCACTTGACCTCGCTGCGAATGCAGCCTTGCAATCTCTGCTCTCGGCTTGTACACCTAATCGGCACAACTCAGCCTCTCGCGAGTCTGACCCAAAAGGAAAAACACTTCGGAGCCGATAGATTATCGATCCGCGCTGGAGACCGAGAGAGAAGGATAAAGACAGAGATATATGTAGGGGGGGGGGGTGGCAAATGCTGGGTTAGAGGGGGTGCAGCGGTGTGAACGGCATTTCCCGAGCGCTATACGAATTTCGAATTCAGCTCAGAGGTGGCAAACGGTTCGGTATTCGCTTCTCGCCTCGGAAAAGAGAAAGAGGGAGAGAGAGAGGGACGAGAGGGACGGATGAACGGGAGATGGAAGCAGGCTGACAAACGCGATGTTTGCGTGGCAAATACCTGGGCCCATCAGCCGCGACGACTCTTTGAGCGTTTGCTGACGCGGGAATTGCGAATCACGCCGTGCGGTCAATCATCGTCTTCTTCGTTTTCTTTTTCTTCTACTTCTTCTTCTTCTTCTTGTTCTCTCTCTCTCTCTCTCTCTCTTTTTTGTAACGTTCTTCCGCCGTGAGTATGTATTTTTCCGGGATATCCCCGTCGGGATGGGGGTGTACAGCTTTTCAGATTGTAATGAGGTGAGCTTATAGATTGGCTGTGGTAACGATATACGCGTTGTTCTATCCGCCCTGCTAGAGAATCGAGCAGTAAATCACTCGAGAATATCGGAGGCAGGGTAAGAAAATACAGTTGCGCCGTAACTCTCTAATACGTTAAGCTGTTATTTGGTAAAAAAAAATTGAACGTCATTTAGACGAAATTTCTGATCTAGCTGTATATCTATCTCATAGAATCTGCAGAATTGATTGTAATAAATTTGTGATTTTCCAACAGCTGCGTTCATTATTTCTCAATTGAAATACCGATAAAAATTGTAGATTCCTCAACCTTCAATATACGTCGAGTAATATTTAACAAAAGATCAACTGTAATAAATATCCAATTTCACCAATTCCCCCCAGAACTCAGACTGTCTTTGGGATAAAATGCCTGAAGGGTTTTCAATATTACACCGAGCAAATCTTTCCATTACGTTTGGGCAAAATTCCCAACCTGCGGGGTGTGGACTCTCCTTATCGGAGGTCGATATTGCGACGAAAGTCCAAAACAAGACTTGAAATGCATGGGCTAATAAGAAAGTTTTAATGGATTAATGAAGTATAATCGATGCCTATTATATAAGACTATCAATATATGAAACAAAATAAAAAATAATTTAACATACACACTTTTAAGTTTTTTAAGCACATTTTTAACGTACTCATTATGACTGAAAAAGTTTCGGTTTGCACAACAGCGCGTGGGATTGTCAAGAACAATGCTCGATTTTCTACGAACCTTCGCAACTGCAATAAATAATACAGATGCAACACAGCATACGATGTAACTTTAGTGGAAGCAGTCACAGTTAAACAACCGTGTAATATAATAAACAGCGGCAGGAACTGGAGTCTTTGTTACCCACATGCAAATTCAGTTCGATCCAGTGTAATTCAATCTGTTTACCGACGTCAAGTATGCATGTGCGCGGCGGAATCGCAATGGCCGCGCAAACGCATTGTTGCCGAGGCAAAATTGACAAAACGGCAGCTCGATCGAGTGTAAGGATACAAGGGAGAGCCGCAATAAAGAATTCGAAACAATTCATACGGAGCACACAATGTATAGACGCCCATCGAAGCCCCCCGCACGCGGCAATGAATTATTCGGAGCTCCGAGGCGCGCCAGGTAAGTATTAATGCCCAGGCAGTCGCGACAATAATACCGGGGGGCTGGATCGAGCTTTTCGGCGCGCGAGGACGAGCGATTCGCTCGGAAGGAAGTTTTAATTAGTCCTTTCCCCCTCCCCCCGCAGTCGCCGAAATGTGTCGGCGCGCGGCCCGCGCGACATTGACAAACGGCAGTTTGTTGTCTCGCCCGGTGTGAAGCTTTCCTCCCAGCGCGCGGGGCGACGGCGACGCCGGCTGGAAAATAAGGCCACAGCGCGGAATTGTATAGACGACAGGATAAGAGTACATATAGTGCTAAAGTCGACGAGTCCGACGAGACAAGCCGCAACTCCATTTCCCCTCGATAATTCTTGGCTCTGACCATTAGAGCTGGATTTCCTCCGTCGAACTTTTTTTTTCTTGCTGATAAATGTGTGGGGCGCTCCTCTTGTTAGGAGCGTATTCTTGGCTGGGAGAGTGTTATTGTTTCGGCGAGTTTTGAAGAATACTTACGCGGTGGCGATCGACGTGTTGTATCTCGTTGTATTACACAAATTTACAATATATTGGCGTATTTATGGCTTTTCAATTAAAAAAAATTGAAATGACTTGGAGGAAAGTCGTAGTAGGTTATCAAAAATGTTTCAGCCTGTAGAATTTGTAAAAATGAAGATCGATATAAAATGGAAATAGCTATTGATAAATTTTTTAACAGCTCATTCACTATTAAGGGTAGTATTGCATATTTTTTGGGTCTTGAATTTCATTAACTTTGTTAATAACGACTCTTCTGTTCTCTAAAAACAGGTGTCGTGTTTTAAGATATTTTGTTCCACTAGCTTCATTTCTCGAGGAATAAACTTTTCAACATCCACCTGACAATATATATAAATGTTTACGAATCCATTAAATAAACCTATATAAATTTATTATAATTCTTATTTATATAAAAAATCTTGTAAAATAGAAGGAGGACAAAATCGTAAATATTGATCACAATTATCATCTTTATTTTCGAACTTGTTGTTTAAAGTTTCACTAAATTCTTACGTTATAAAATACGAAACTGAATCTTTTCACGCAAAATTATATTACATAACTATTCAAACGTATTCATTCTAGACTATTTACAAGAAGCACATTCGAAAACATACACAGAGACACTATTCTCTCAGTATCGAGAAAAATCGTCGATTTTTGTGCTACCCTGATATTTTACTATTCTTTCTTTTATTCGAACTCTTTTGGTTTATTTTTAAACTGAACATTCGGCTTTCAAATTTACGTTATTCCCATAAAAAAGTGCACTTGCGCGCCCAAGTAATTTTGAAATCATAAGCGTGAAAAAAAAGAATACGCTTTTGTTTTAAGAAAAAAATACTACAAAGACAGATTACCTGCTGCACGTATTACGACACTCATTCAATGAATAGCTCATTCCGCGAATATCCCTTTAAAAAAATCTCAACCCTCTCACTCAAAAGGCACAAAAGTGCCTCGTACAATTGAAATTCGCGAACGTATCGCACGCGCACTTTTCACCGAATCAACGGAAACAATTAAAACCTTCTCCGCTGCCATCGAGCGTTGTCTTCGATTAAACAACAACGCGAATCGCTCGAGCAATCCAGTCGTAATTGTACTACGAAAATAAACAGGGCTTATCCATTTCGAAATCGTAATAACTGATCGATCCACTCGGCGAATTTTTTCACGCTGTGGAGCTGCAAGCGTTCCTCGTCTTTTTTTCCGCGGCCATATACATACCCTCCGAAGCGATTACGCTCTCGCGCGCTCCTCTACTTACACGCGCACACCGTACTCCATATACGTACACGTGCGCAATACGCTCTTCCACCCCCTCCCCCCTCGAGTCCCTCGAATGACAAGCGCGCATTATTATTATGATGTATCACGGCTCAGCGGGCCGTTAGTTTTTGCGTTCTTCGGGAGCGCGCGCGCGCGCCCGGGAGATTTAGTTTTTTGCGCCGCGCGCGTCTCTAAATTTAGATTTATCGCCTGTTTTCCGTCGCCGGCCGATTTGTTTATCTGCCCCTCCCCCCCTCCCCCGGCTTACTTTCCGGCCCTCGCGCCTCTACAGCGCAGTAAACCCCCACCCCCACCCCACCCGCGTCGACCAACGTGTGTATACACATGCGGGTGCGGGAGGGGCGGGGGGTTTATTTCGGAAGGTGCGCGACTATCTTTTCCGTTCTTTATTTTGCGCCTTTAATTCTCCCCTGTATCTTCCTTTTTCCGGCTCTTTCTTGCGCGCGCGGCGGAGTCGCGTCGCGCTCCGTTTCTTTCTCTCTCTTTTCGAGAGAGAGAGAGAGAGAGGCGAGCTTCCGACGGCGCGACTATCTCTTAGCGGTCTCAAAAAATTACTTTCAATTCCGCGAGTCCTTTCTCCGCGCTTTAATCCTCTGTGCGGCGCTCTCTCTCTCTCTCTCTCTCTCTCTCTCTCTCTCTCTCTCTCTCTCTCTCTCTTGCATTATAAATCCGTCTCTACTTCTGCGCGCTGTAAGCTACCTTGGCTGTTCGTCTTTTTTTTTTTTTGAAGCGCCGCTGTACGCGCTCTTATTCTTTGAGCTTAACAATTTTATGGCCGGAGATGCCTTTGTTGATATTAAGAGTTTTAGACTCTGCCGCAGAGAAAGGGTGAGAGCTTTCTAGCTAGGGATTTCGGATGGCGTATAGGGGATTTTTCCGGAGACTCGCTTACTCAATGTTTCCTGAGTTTTTGAGATACTTTTTATCGTTCCATTTGCCTTGGTGCGCAGAGCAGAGCTATATAGTTACTCTGATCAGCACAACACGCTAGAAGAAGATATTTGGTAGTTGTCGGGAGAAAAATTTTGTATTTTTCCACACTGCGCAGAAAGTACCGCTTTCGCTCCCGGGCGCCAGAAGCGAAATTAGTAATTTCCAAAAGAGAGAAGAAGAGTCATTGATACCTCGTGTCCATTGACATCGGAACCGAAGGCGAGGCACATGGTATACTATTTTTGAGAAAATGCGCGATGGGGTGACGCACAGTGTCCTAGTATAGGTGCAGAAAAGACTCAATTCATCCCTTCGAGCGAAGTCAGTGCACTTCAAATTTTACCTTACAGTTTCATCTGAGCAACAACTTTTTAATTACACTTGAGTTAAATAGTTAAACATGCCCTTGAAAAAGAAAAATTTAAATGCACTGTCTTTTCACCTTTTTCAGTATAATTAACAATTTTCCAATGTAGAAAGTAGAAAAATTAATTGTAGGTTTCTAGAAAAACAAACTAAAAATCGTCCATCAAAACAAAAAAAAAAAAATTTCGACGAGGATGGGATTCGAACCCACGCGTGCAGAGCACATTGGATTAGCAGTCCAACGCCTTAACCACTCGGCCACCTCGTCACTTGCGGCGCCGCGCCATACAATTACGCTGGTATTAGAAAATAGCTGTAGTTAGAGTAAAGGAGTAAAAGAAGTGTCAATATGTAAAAAAAACTAATAATATTATTAGGAGTTTAAAAATTTAATACAACTACTGGTAAATATATTCAAAAATATTGAAAGCAAAAAAAATTCGACTATAATAAGTTGCAAACTTGTAATGATAGACCACTTTTTTTAGTTTATCACCAATACGAAATTTTCGAATATAGAATTAAAGAGAATGATATCCATGGTGACTGGTCACTAACGCTGCGATAGAAAAATGCTTGCATTTCAATAAATAAAATGAAAACTGATGTTTGCACATTGTCTTGAAACCATCTATCGTTATACAAAGTTTGAGATATAAAGGGCGAGATAAAATAGTTAAAAAAAAGGTTTGACAGAGAGTGTTGTTATTCCTAGAGAAGCTTTCTGCACAGGAATAATATCCAAGGTAAGAATAGCTCCACTATCAGTGTCGACTACTATGAACTAGTTTGCTGCTTATCTATGCTGCTTATCTATCTTAGATTTGCTGGTATCTTAGTATTTATTCCATAGTCATTGTTATTTTTAATATTAAAAGTTGTCTTTTACATTATCATAATATCGTGATCAGGACCCATGAGATTAATAAAGGAAGAGGTATCGGTAGAGAGTACTATTCCAGAGTTGAAAAAATATCCAAGGTGATTTCAAAGATAAGGTAAAAATTTTAAATAAATATATTGAACATGAATTTTTAATATTAAATATATTGAGTTACCTTTACAAAACATAATAACAATACTTTAATTAGAGATATGCATATACAAAATAAAATTTATTATAATAATTTTTTAAAAATTAAACTAGATTAGATGTCCATGATTTTTTGTTCATACATGATTTTTAGATTTAGGTACATAATCACGATAAGCAAGTCTATGTGCATAAGCCGAATCCTCGTGCTTTTCATTTAAAAGTACATTTTCTTGCTTATATTTTACTCCACTTTTCAAACGGACTATTAAATCTAGTAATAATAAATTGTGATTCGAAAGCAGAGAATCATTAAATAATGTACTATCCATAGAATGTGACTCATCATTTATAAAGTTTTGTAATTCCGAATCTGTCAACTGATTATTTTTTGATTTCAGTGGTATGTATGCATTATTCTTTGACAAAATAGAATCCTCAAAGTAATGAATGTTTTTATATTTATTAAACCACTGATTAATTTTGCTAATTGGATTATAGTATTCGATCGCTAATAAGCCACCTCCTATAAAATTAACAATATTGTTTATCAAAGAATATTTTGAGATGCTAGAAGCTCCGCTTGTTATAAAAGCATTTTTGACTGCATGAGTATTAAATTCATCATAATGTAAACTACGGCGTTTTCTCAGTGAATTAAATCGTTTGTTTTTAAAAGAGACTTCATCAGACAAAAAATAATTTTTTTTTTTTATTCGTGTTTGATTAGTTTCATAATACTTGTTCAAATCATTATTACACACTGTAGTTGTTAACTGTACGATGTTAGCAATCCCTTGCAATGAAAGATTCATAGATTCATTTTCATATTTTTCAAGTGGCTTTAAGCTCTTACCTACATCACTACTTAACTGTATACTCCACGTAGCATACGGACTAAGCGTAGGCATTTTATTTCGATATTGAACTGAATTCAAATTTGCGTATGTTCCATTAACAGAACAATGGAAGGTCACATTATTGGTTGTAATGATATGAATATAATTCCCACATTTATAGTGAGAATCTCCTAAATGTGTCATAGTTACGGAAAATGGATACATATCCGTATCAAATTTACTTTGCAATGAACTATTTTTTAATTTAAAATGAATGTTTAGCTTTTTAAACTTAATCGCATTCACTATACTCACTTTTACGTCAGATTTTAAGATTACCTCTTTTCCCTGTAGCAGTTTTGAAATAGCATCTTTATTCGTAGCATAGTCCCATTCATAGAAGTTATTAAATTCACTGTTTTCATTAAACTGGATATCATCCAAAGTTTGAGCTTTATAATAAGGCCCAAGTGTTGCATCAGCGTTTTCAAGCTTCATGGCCAACGAGTTCAAAATTTCGGAAGTATCTTCTACTAAACTATCAATGTCTGTTGGTTTCTTGTTATGTGGTAATTCTACACCATTTAAAAATTGATCTGCGAATGGATAAATGTATTGAACGAATGCGCTCATAAACCTTGTATACACGTCTAATAAAACATTTGACTGTATCATTAGCTTAGACTCATTAAGAACTGATTTTAACGTTGAGTTGTGAATAACATTTATTGCATTCTTAACATCAAGCTTATTAATATTGTAAATGTAATCAGCTAATTCCTTTTTATCTTGATAGTCTTGTATACGATCATATATTTTAATCATAACAGATATGCCTTCAATTAATTTGTCTACAAAATTTGTTAAATCTTTTTCTACATTGGTTTCACTTGTGAGTGTCTGTAATTGGTCTCTGACCTCTCTCAGATGACTTTGCACTTGCCATTTACTTACATCAAGAGCCACGTGAGATTTCTTTTTTAAACTGCTTGTTACTTCATTTACGCTATCGCGTAAATCATTACAAATTGGGAGTATATTAGAATAAATACTTCTCTCGTATTCTTCTAATTTTCTTAATTGTATATCCGCTTCTTCTATTGCATCACTTGCTACATCAAGTTGTTCATAATCGCTACTAATTTGGTCATAAAGATCAAAACCTATTTGAGCAACATTAGCTATATTTTGCACCCTTTTCATAACCTTTAATTGCTTTCCGGCTCGTTGAGATTTAAATTTTTTACTCTTTAACTTTAAATTTTCTGTTTTATCATTTAATACAGTTCTTACCTTATTACTTGCATCCTTCTTCTTATTGAAAAAATCAGTATCAAGGTTATTTGTACTTGATCGATCGTTGAAAGTTTTCTGAATCGCTGTAATGTCTTTTTCAACATCTAGCAAACGCTCATCTTCTGGTAATGTTTCCAATTCTTTTTTCATGTCAACTAATTGTTTGTCAAAATTTTTTTTCTTTTTTTCCACATGTTTGGACACTTCTGATAATGAATTATCGATGGCTTTTGGTAATTTACCAAGAGTGCTTGCAACGGTTGAGTCCTTCTTTACTAACAAAGATTCTGCAACCATTGTACCTGTTCCAATAACAGCACCAACAAGTGTTCCTACTGGCCCCAAAAAATTTAATAATAAACATGCCGCCTTAGTAACATTAAAAATCGTTTTTAACACAAATGCTTTTTTCATTTCCTCTTGACGCTTGATCAACTCTGCTCTTAACTGTTCTCTGTTTTCTTTTGTTTGTTTTTGTAAATCTTTTGTATCATTCACGAGTCTAATTATTTGAGCATCAATATTTTTTAAAATATTATCAATTTCCACCATTAGTTGCTCATGAATAAAATGCTCAGCTTCATTAATTTTTTTATTTATTGAGTCATTATAATCTTTGTTATAGTCCTTCATTGTTTTAGTGCTTTTCAATGTTTGTATCTCACTTATTTGTTTTTGAGCTAATTTCAAGTAACCTTGTATATCTATTATTAAATCAGTGTGATACAATTGTATGTGATTCACTTTACTTAACGTTGCTGCATATAGGTAATTCAATGCTATTGATCGATCTGTCAAAGTTTTATTATGTTTTTGATTATAAATATAGCTTTTAATACTCTGTAATAAAGTCTGGTAAAATGGTAAAACTTCAAAATTATTTTTTGATTTATAATAAAGTTCTTCTAAATCTTGCAGTTTGTCATTGAATACATATTCATTTAATAATCCTTTTTCATTCTCGTACTCATCTAATTGAAACAAAATTTCTCTTAATGATTTTTCTTTTATATTTTTGTTAAGTATTTGTTTTCTCAAATAATTTCCATATTTTCTTGTGCTGCTAAATAAATTTAAAAGTTTTGCCTTCTTGGGTATAGGACCACTCAAAGCGTTTGTGCAATTGAGCTTTTTTCCTACTTTATATTCAGTGTCAGATACATCATAATGTACGTCATAGTTAGCCGCTACTCTTAATTTTACATTTGTAATTTTAATTTTATCCGATGGAAATTTTCCTTCTAAACCTCCGTAGTCTCCAATTTGTCCCCCAGATCTTTTAATCACAATTCCATGGTAACTATCTTTATTAAAATTAATTAATTTAGCATTTCCTGGATATCCTCCGGCACCACCTTCCCCTCCTACTCCATCGGACCCTACTGGTGAACATGTATAATAAACATTATCATAAGAAAAAACATACTTCGGGTTAGGAGACAACGATGATTTTAAATCTTCTCGATTCTTACAATCTTCGCCCCTTATTCCATTTCCACCGCTACCTCCATTTAGAGAAATCATTAAATTTTGACCATTAATAAAAGTTTTTCCAATACCTATAAAATTTCCACCAGGACCACCAGGATCACCTGAATATGCAGGTCTTGGTACATAGTCATAATCAATGATAATAGAGTACGGTAAGGGTGTTCCTGAGGAACCATTCAACGTTATATTCGATTTACCTACAACTTCCCATGTTGGCGAGGCAATGAACATCACAACTTCTTGGCCAGTCATATCTAAATTGGTGTCTATAAATATTTTATCCAAGGCAAGTATTGATATAACCTTTGGTTTCAAGCACCGTGTCCCCTTCATACGTTTTTCAATATCTTGAAGGTTTATATAGTGACCTTTTATGGTGAACTCATTCTTCTTATTACATGATGACTTAACTTCGTTGAGCAATGTAAACCGTAAAATTTTCTTTAAAAACTTGAGTCTTGATGCATTGAGCTCGACAAACTGTACATTTTCATATTCTTCGCTTAAATCTTTATTTTTTATTGTTTTAAAAAAATTTGTGAACTCTTCAGATAAAACATCTTGATATAATGTTTCATTACTGTTATTTTGTATATTTTCTATATAATCTACCAATTCTCTCGAATAAGTAATATTGGAATTAATTTGTTTTTGTATGTCGTAGCTCGATAGGATTCTATACAACTTAATTAAAAAAGTGTACCACTTTTGTGAATCATCAAAGTATTTTAAAAGATTGTTTAATCCATTAGTCCATTTATACAAGTCATTTGGATGATTTAAAATAGATTGCATAAAAACAAGATTATCTATGATAGAATAAATATCTGTATTTAAGTTGATTATACCTAAATCGATTGTAGCTCGAAGAATTTTTTCTCCTATATTTTCAGGGTTCGACACATGAAAAATTTCACGAAACAAAATTGAAAGTTTTTTCCACCCAAACAAAAACGTGTTCTTTACCTCTTCAATATCAGTTAATGATTTTTCCTTCAATTGATAATTTCTTTTAATCTTTTTAGCAATACTATTCATACTTTCAGTCCACTCGTGAAGCATACTTTCTCTCAAATCATGAATATAATCAATTGAAGTTCTAGAAAGACTATAATGAATTTTAGATTTAGTATAACTAATATTATCATGTATTAATGTTTTTAATGATATTTTATTTGTCTCCGATGAATTATTGTTTTTGGCAAAATCTAAATCATCAAAAATTCCAATTTTGGTGTAATTTTGATCTTGCATCCTTAGTATAATGTCTACAAATCTTGCAACGTTTTTATCCAGTGTTGTATTCAAGTTTTCCTTTCTAATATTCTTCAAAAATGTAGCAATGTTATTTTTAATTTTACCATCATTTTCATGGACATTATAATTATCATTCTCAGAAACTTTTGTTACTACAAGAGCTATGCTATCTTCAATTTTTTCTGTATAGTCCATTAGTTTATCTATATGTGCAATGAATGATGCAAAATTTTCTTTATTATCAATATTAGTATTTAAATCTACATATTCAATTGTAAAAATTACTTTAATTTCATCTGCACAATCTAAGATAGTTTTCATATAATAATCTATTAATACATCGCTAGATTCTTTGCGAGTATTATTAAATCCTGGCAAATCGTAGAATGCTACGTTTTGAGAATCTAAAATTAAGTTGGGAAAATCCGATTCCACTCTTTGATCATAACTAGAACTATTTACTAGATCGTTTTTTAATTTTTCGTTAGTAGCAGTCAAAAATCGTATTAACTCTGTCTTTCCAGATCCTGCATTTCCAAGAACTAGGATCACTTTTTTTGCATTATTAGCTTCAATTATCGTTTTTCCTCTTTTCAACTGATTAATAATGTATTGTATTTGACTATAATCTTGTATTTTACACTCATCAAATTGTTTTCCAATACATTGATCATTATTCGAGTTTTCCTTAAACATTATTAATTTACTTAGTTGAAGTTAATTTCAGGTGATCTTACGCTGAAAAGAAAATTAAATTTTTTTGTTTTATTTTATTTATTTAGTTAAAAATTTTTATATAAAAAATTATGTCTCACTTACAATACAAAAATTCCTACTAAATAAAAATTTGAATTTTCGAGAGAAAATATGTTAATTAGTCGCCGATTCTGTAAAATAATTAAAATTTGTATGGTTAATATTATACAACTATGATATCACGAAAATTGTAATGCTTGTCATGGGAATCTGCCTTCATGAAAAAAGTATTTTTCAAAAAAATTACAACGGTTTTCATTATTTAAAGTGAAAAAAGAACCATACAATACTATTAAAATTATTTGTTTAACAAATTATCGATCGTCGATGCCTCTGTACATTAGTATGTCGATCATATTTAAGTAGGAATATATGTTACAGATAAAGAAAATAATTTGAAATAAATAATTATGTATGATTTGAATGTACTGAGAATTGTAAGAATGTATTAGATATGTGTTTTCAAATACTTTTGGCTAAATATAAAGCATTTATTTTTTAATTGTTAAAATTCAGATTATGCTATGTAACTGAAAATTCAACAATTGTTATTTAAATACAATCATATATCTATACATTTTTTGCATTATTTTTAAGCATTAAACCTCTAAATCGTAAAACAAAAAAAACAAAGTTAAAATTTATAAGATATTTTATTTGTACTTGAAGGTATTTTGGAAATTAATTACATACCCTTAGAAGAAAATCATTTAAGAAACTTCATAAATAATGTACTGAAGCACACTAAAGAAGAAAATATGAATGGAACATTCAGTTATGATACTTAAGTATTTATATACTAGTAAATTATATAATAGAATAATTATCACGCATATGCCTGTATTATTAATGATTGTATATGCTTTTATATTTGATTTTTTATCGTAATTGATAATGAGCACCTGTTTAAATTTATCAGCGGAATATTAACATATGTTTAGAAAAATGCTATTATAGATTTTTGTAACATCTATTTGTGTATATTGGGTTTATTTTATGGATATCACTCACTACATACATGTATACATCTAGATAGGCAGAGAGAGAGAGAGAGAGAGAGAGAAAGAGAGAGAGAGAGAAATAGAGAGAGAGAGAAAGAGAGAAAGAGAGAGAGAGAGAAATAGAGAGAGAGAGAGAGAGAGAAAGAGAGAGAGAGAATATCTGAATAGAAATGCAGAAAATCGAGAAATTATGTTTTAGGAAATATCGTTTTAATTTCAGTGACGCGAAAATTTTTCATTGTATTATAATAAATGAGACTAATTACTTTATAATTTTATCCGTTTGGATCGATCAATTTCGTTCGTTTGTTTGTTTGAAATTTTATATGGATAGTGGACAAATCCATAAATCTCAGTAAATATGTCACTGTTGAAGGCCTGTAAATATGCTCATACTTATCAATCTAAAATTAAAAGTAGTTTATTGTAGTAAAATAATCACAACTTTATCAGAATTTGTTTCTATAAAACAACATTAATTTTTTCACATTAAAACTTTACAAATTATGGGAGTATTGTGTCCCTTTAAATCACTACAGCTATTTTTTTCATGGTTTAACATCAATAGAATCACACATTAAAAGCGTTCAATTCGTGATTTCCATTTTTCTAAAGCTTTCAATGCGACGAAACACTTTTGGAATGCGAAATAAAAAATTATGTTTAAAATCCCATAATCACTTTTCATTAAACTGAAACATTGCTTACGTAAAAAAACGTAATCAATACTTTAAATGAAGTTTTGTGGCCAATTTTAAACCTAATATACCCCCATATCAAAACAGTATTTGATGTAAATGAGCCTCAAATTAATAACATAACATTGTTAAGTTATTTTCCAAAGAATTTTTAGTTATATATTATGTATTTCATTATATATAAAAAATCCATTACGAAAATAAAAACTTTGTTCAATAAAACTTGCTCAATGTAGAAGCAAAGCGCAATAGCATACGTACTCAATACGAAATAAGCAAAATTAGAAGTCGAATGCGTAGAAATCACTAATAATTCACCAGCATAGATTTCAATGGACAATTAAATCCAGAGCATTTCTCTGGTATCGGAGCAAAAAAGTTCTAGCTCTCGATCCTCATCGATTGGTCTGCGGAGATGAAAAGAAAGATGATGGGAATGGGTGGGGTGGGAGGAGGGAAGAGAAGAAAGCGAATCGAGTTCGGGGTTCATCCCCTACTTTCCATTCTTCGGCTGTTGTTCCATAGTTCCAAGTTCTTCCCGGAAGATCAGCGGTAGCCTTATTGCCTCATGAATATGTAAAGCTCCGCGGTGGATCGACGCTCTCTGCGCAGCTCACTTCTCGTAGGCGGAGCAGCGGCGCACATTCTCCTATAGGTGCGAGAAGTATAAGAGAAGGAGAGCCGAGAGTCTCTATAGAAGAGAAAGGACGAAAATTTGCGCACCGACCGTAAATGTATGCGAAGCTCGGATAATTAACGAGCCACTGACTAAAAATCATTTGCGGATACGGAGATGCTGACACCACTTGTAAGGGTGAAGCTTCACGCGGAGGTGAATCTCGTGAGGAGAGGATAAAAAATTAAGACAAGGCGTATTCTTTTAATGACATTTTCTTTTGACTTTTCAATTTCAGCAACATCGTAAATTGTCTGAAATACAGTGTATTAGAAGATTGAGTTGGATTAAGGCCTTCTTTTATCAAATGTAACTTTAAGCTCTATTGGGAAGTTCAAATTTTTCGACTTATTGATCTTCAAAGCTGAGAATTGAGGAATGCGATCGTAATCCTACCTTGAATTATGAATTTTTCATGTTATTTTAGTTATATAGATCGACAAAAATATTTTTATTTCAAATAGGGTTTTTTACACGGGCTATTCCTCTAATCATTCGTACAACAATATTTACGTATTTTTCAATTATTTATAGCATATTTTAGCTGAGCATTCTTCAATTTTTAAAAATTTGTTATTCTCAATATAAAACTATGAGCCATCAAATATTACGTTACGCAAAGGAAAAAACGCATAGAAAATTTTACCGTTTTAAAAACTTATGTAAACAATAGATGGAACTACGCATCTTACTAATTAAATTCTCAGGAATGATCAAGTGTCGATCCATTAATAGCAACACAAAAATAACTAAAATTGAATAGCTAGAGTAATACCTACGTCTAAGGTCGTCGAAATGCGAACAGGAAAGAATTCATTAAAAAAAAATTCAAGTAAACCTGTTCAAACAGCGAAGACTTTATTTACAAAAAACTTCGATACACCTGTTCCATTCATGCGGCTCGCGTAGCATCGGGGTAATACCCAAAAAACACCTCTATTAATTCCAATTTTAGCAATAATTTCCTTATCAAAAAGCCCGAATCCAATAGCGGGCTCGAATCGCTCGAATTTTCACACGTACAGATTCCGGAAGTTCCTCACCTCTTCTGGATCTCGAACGCAGAGAGAGAGAGAGAGAGAGAGAGAGAGAGAGAGAGAGAGATCGCTATAACGCATTCCTGCAATTATAAATTCGCTCTTGGCGCCGGCATCGTCGCCAGCTTGCGCGTGTACAGACGCACTATCCCTCCAAGTTTCGCGCGCGAAAATAGTTCCAAATGGGAAGCCATTAATTTTACTCATCCGCGTGCGCGAGAAGCCGCGCGTTATAACTCGCCGGGGGTAATAACGAACGCGAAACGATATGAGAAAAGTTGAAATACCTGCTGCACTACAGCCTGGTCTTCTTCGCCGCCGCCGCCGCCGCCGCCGCCGCTGCTGCTGCTGCTGCTGCAGTTTCGAACGAGCTTAATGCGAAATTGCCGCGGCTGCAAAGCCCCGCGCGACTTTGGGATTATTCGCGCTTTTTAGCCTCTTATTTTTTAGTTATACATTCCCTTATAGATAAATCTTAGAGATAGAGTTGCGTTTTTTTCGGGACATCCATACAGTGATAGGCATGTTTTTGAGCAGCGTGACAATGAAATTTTAAATATCATTCAATTACTCTGGATAAATATTTGAATGAGACGTTTGCAACTCGACGAACAAATATTATTCGAAATTATCAATAGATTCTGTTTCCTTGTAATGTATGCCATGCGCATTTTCTATCTGCGTCATTACCGATCGCTCTATTTTTTGGGTTTTCCAACAGTATATCGCAACTTTGCCCCTGAACTTTATTAATTTAACATCTAAGACAATAGAAAAAATTGTCTGTGGCTTAAAATAAATGTTTAACAAAAATTGAATTCCTTGTATCTATGAAATAATTCTTGGAACGAATAGTTCTAGGAATGTTGTTTTTCTGTATACACCATTTTACGATAATCATCTGTACACACTAACCGAGTGGCATTGGCAGTGAGGTAAAATGAGGCAGTGTAACAAGTACAAGGATTATAATTAGAATTCAATTTTCGAAAACTGCAAATCAACGAGCCAAGCTAACCGGCGTACAAAACCCCTGAAACTCGAGATGCAATCCTCCTTCGAGAAAACAATAGAGACCGGTACACAGAGTCCGTGTACCAAGACGATCAACCGTCCTCCCGCTTAAGGAGTCGTGGATACATATATATAAACGACGGTTTTCGAGTCGAACTGCATAGCTGTCCATCCGGCTCGCTCGGTCAATTTGCGTAATGAAGCGCTCGCTCTGTAAGTCTGCGCTTCGTTCCCTATACCAAGCCCCATAGACTATAGCTAACGCTACAGCCTGACGCAAGCCAATTACTCGAGAGAGAGAGGAGCCCGCGCGTCGGTCAAGTCGAGTCCACCCCGGTGTGTATGTGTGTGTGTATAATACGACGAGCCAGACTATACGACTACTACTACTGCTGCTGCTGCTGATGCTGCTACCACTACTCATACTGCTATTGCTGATGCACGAACTCGGAGCTAGATCAGAAGGAGTTGTCGGCGGACGTTGTCGTAATTGCGTCACTTGACGCTGGAATCGAGGTGACGAGGAGGAGAACTGAGTGAGAGAGACGAGCTCATCGATACTGCGGCCGATCGAGTAGCCAAAGCTATGGGAGAAGGGGATGTATTGTTATGCGTCTGTCGTAGACTCTTGGGTCGTCCTTCACATTAATTTGAATGGGGTACAATTTTTAGGCGGGACGAAGGAGATGAATGGTATGGTCTCTAGATAAAAGAGGTAGGTTTGCAGATGTGAAGTCGCGGATTCGTAATGGAAATCATGTGTATAGAAACAACAAGAGCGTCAAGAGACATGTTTATAATTTTTGAAGCATTAGTTTGAGTGCCTAATATTAAACGATTAATGGATCTTATATAAAAAAAATGTTATGATTGGATACTACAAAGCATAGATAAACGTTCTATTGGTTCGTGTGCCGCACACGTGCAGAGATCTACAATGGCTAAATGGCTTGGCTCTGTTCTATGGCTCCAGTTTTTCGGAATATTCGAAAATTTACAATATTTTAGTACCAAAAATGAATGATAAAAGAGTCACTTGCAAAACTCTGAACCCGCCCACCCATTAATCTGTTACACTCATTCTCACTACCGTCCACTGACTTGCTCCGCAACGAATGAAATTTCTGCCGTTGCTGTCAGTCTTTTCCTTCCCCCCCCCCCCTCCGAATTTTGCGCATTCATTTAATCGGAACGTATCAAACGCCCGCCGCGCGCTCGGCGGAGAATCTGCCGAATTTCGTCGCGTCGGGAAGTCGACGCGCAGTTATATGGGCCAATCGCTGTCGGGTAGAGGCGCATATACAATGCCTCGCTATACACAGCGTACGCGGAGTCTCGCGCCGAAGCGCAATCACGTTCGAATTTCATTGTTTACGCGCAATCGTTGCCTGCGCGTAGGAGGAGCGCTGCGCATTAATTAATGTGTCGGCGCTCGCGTGTACGGACGATTAGTATTATTAATGCTCGGCGAAGCATGCGCGTAAAGAGCGCGAGTGTCACGGCGGGTATTCCTATAACTGAGCCGGTTATGCGGCTCGACGCGGCTTCGGGGCGAGTCCCTTTGGCGTTTTTGAATGCCTAGAACAGCGGTTTCGTCGCGAACTGACGCGATTTGAATTTTCCGCGTTTTGGATTGGCGTGGAATGGGCGGCAGTGCGTTAATTATGCATACGTTTGGTAGAAAGGTTTTGTTGCGTAAAACTGAAAACGCTCCAGACATTTTGTCCAATTTTATTATAAAAGAATCTTTTTAACTTGATAGGTTTTATACGAACATATAATTTATATTTACTGAAAGTGATAAACTGGTAAATTAAAAAACCTTAAATTAACAAAAACGATGGCACACTTGATTGAACAATTTACCGCCTCGGTCCATTTGGATAAAGCAATTTAGATATTAGCGTACTTCAAAATGATTGGAATTATATTCAATGAAAAATAGTCTGTAAATACAAATTTTACGCTCAGATATAGCTAGGACAAAGTCAAGTGCCAAAGACTTATTAATAATCTTCTTAAAAATTCTAAATTTTCCAGTCTTCTTTTATCATATCAGCAACTTTTTCACCAATCATAACTGTAGGTATATGTAGATGTCCCGTAATTATTGCAGGCATAATCGAAGCGTCTGCAACTCTTAATCCCTTTATGCCTTTAACCTGAATTAAAATACAAAATATGTCCATAACTAATCACTTAAGCGCAAAAAATTGCTGTTTACTTACTTGCAATCTTGGATTAACAACACCAGTCGGATCATTTTCAGGAGCCATTTTACATGTGCCAGAATAATGATAAATGGTAAAAGTAAAAGTCCTTAAAGCACACTCCCAATAATCGTCTGAATCGTATTGATGAGCTTCGCAACCAGGTACTAATATGTCATGGAGTCGAGAAGAAAATTTCTGCATAGCCTTGGTCTTGCTAACTTCAATTGCTACTCTGATTGCTTTTATAGCGACCCTTACATCTTCCTCGTCATTCAGATAATTAGGAATAATTTTTGGCTTTTCTTTGGGATCCTGACTTTTAAGCAAGATTCTTCCTTTACTTTTTGGTCGCATAAGCATTGGAAGAATCATCCATGAATGTCGTTTAAAAATGGAAGCGTACATTTTATTCCAATGATGTTTAGAATAGCCTATGTTATACCTATAAGGATTATCTGAAATTATAGACCCACCAAAAAAAAGCAACTCCACGTTTGGGTAAACATTTGTTTCATTAGGTTTGTCAACATCTAGAAAAGCCAAAGCTTCACATCCAGCGGTCATAGGAGGCCAAGAGGTCCTTCGTTTTTTAATAAATAATCAGGTAGATAAGAGTATCCGAAACCTAGTATATCGTCCCAACGAATAGCGACGGGTTGATCAATTAGAAATACAAGCCCACCATAAGCTATGTGATCCATGAGGTTTTCTCCAACTGGTAAATCTTGAATAACCTTAATTCTCATTTCCTCTAACTGCTTCACTGGACCAATTCCAGATAACATTAGTATTTGAGGAGAATTGACTGCCCCAGCACTGATAATGATTTCCTTTCTAGCTCTCACGCAAAAAGTTTTATTAAATTTTGTGAATTCCACGCCAAAAGCTTCTTTAGTTTCAGAATTAATAAGTACCTTATTCACATGACTGAATGCTGAAAGGAACAAATTTTTTCTTCTCTCCGGAAATAGCAAATAAGCTCTGTTAGAGCTAAATCTTGTATTATTCTGAATGTTAGCTTGAACGTAAGAAAATCCAACGTTACGTTTGCCGTTGTAGTCAATAGTTGGATATCCCATTTCTAACCCTGCTTCAATAAATTGCTCGGCTAGTAGCGAGTAATAGGAAGGATAGGAGATAGGCACAGGTCCATCCACATTATGCATTTTTTCATCTTCTCTCAACTCTGGAATTTGGATGCTTTCTAGTTTTTTAAAATATTTAAGAACATCTGCGTACGACCATCCGTCATTGCCCATTTCTGCCCATCTGTCGTAATCAGTCGGAACTCCTCTGGTTGCTACCATGTAATTTAAAACGCTGCTTCCTCCCATCACTTTACCTCTCGGCCAATTGCACTTTTTTCCCGTGAAACCCTGACAATAACATTCAGATGGTTCTGTTTGATACTTCCAATTGACGTCATTACTCGACTGCAGGAGACCAGCAGCCCCCGGAATGTCCATAAGCAAATTTTCATAACCACCAGCTTCGAGAAGCAGAACTGTGACATTTTCGGTCTCACTCAATCTGGAAGCGATTACTGCACCCGCACTACCAGCACCGACAACAATAAAGTCATATTTCTGATTAAAAGTCGGAGTCACATCTTCAATTTGATCGATCAAAAATTGCTGGTCTTCTGCAAAAAATGTTAAACCACCAGCAATTAACTTTATTAAATATTCTCCTAACGGCATTTTGTTGTCCTTAAACTTGTACAGATTGCGATATGGAGCACTTTCTTTTACGCAAGCTGCATACATTATAGTTATTAGCAGTGTAACTAGAAACATCAAATCCGTCCGAGTCATATTGGCGTAATAAAGAAACTAAATCAGTTTGCAGCTGGTTGATCTTTATATTACTACTTTTAATTACTTGATATTTATACTATAAACATGAAAAAAAGCGCGCAAGAGGTTGAGTATTGAATACATTACAATTTTTTTATGCACGTACTTATTGCAAATACATTGTGGTCAGTGGATATGGATCTACTTATTTCCATTTTTTCAATGAGTCAAAGGCGATCTTGTGCATGTATGTCAAGGTTTAGCAACAGGTTTTTGCGCTGTCGCTAAACCTTGACGAGATACAGGCTGTTGCTAAACCTTGACGAAATAAATTGAAATGAAAATTTAAAACATCAATCAATAAGTGTTAATTCTCTAAGGGAACTTAATTACTCCTTTATTTAATGAAATGCAAAGTCTATGATACGGTTAACCATCTTCCTTCTGAGCTCAGGAAATTTGCGTTTTCCAGTGACAGTACCATTCTATTACACATTACAAGTAGAAAATTCAAATTGCTTCAATAGATGTATTTGAATTTATAAGTTTTAGTTAATTATAGCCTATACTTTTGCAAAAACAAAAGAATCGATTCTAGCCAGAGTTTCTTACAACAATGACATGATTCAATTACTCGACTAATGAAAATTGTCTATTATAAGGATGCCCGCGAGTATATAAAATAGTAGATTTCAGCAATTTTTTGTTAGAATGTTATAATTTACAATAATTTATTTCACGTTAAAATATTTTTTTTTTAAATGTAGCACGGGGCTCACCATCATTATTACAAATAATTATAAATAAAGAATAATAAACAATATCAACCAATGTGAAAACAATACGTAGTAATGCAATAAATGCATTAAATTTATTATTGTATACCTTTGCAATTATAAATGTAGAGTGAAGATTCATAAATAGGCGAGCAAATTTAGACGTTATAATCTAAGTAACCAGGGCGTTTACTAAAATTTAAAATTGATTAAGAAACAACAATTTACCACAAAAAATGTATTTATTTAGCACTTCTTCCAAGCACAAAGTACTTATATGTATGTATAAGTTTACACAATTTACTGCGAGTGAAAAAAAAAGAAACACGAGCAAACACAAAAACCATCACTGTACGCGATCCATCGTCTCGCCGAAAAAAAAGGTCCTCCAACACACGCTGTCCATAAAGAAAGTAGCTACTGAGCCACGACTGAGCATTCGCACCGGGTCCCATCCGGTTTTCCACGCCCCAGCCGATCGGTCTTCCGGAATTCGTGCGACGAATGCAGCCGCGATCCCTGAAATATTTAGCGACGAGGCGCCTCTCTCCCCCCCCCCCCCCAAATACGCCGCAGAGAAACAAATCGACGTCGAGCCACAGCAGCGGTGGAGGCAGCAGCTTCGCGGGGCTTTATACGTCGAAGGGGCTCTCGAATATTTCAGAGGCAGCGCGACGACGCCGGGGCTGCAGGAAAGATGTGCGAACGCGCCGTCGGGACGCGGGGGAATTCGTGAAAAATTCGTTAAACGCGAGTTTCATGAGTGAGCGGACGCGCATGTGCGTCCCGAGCTCCGAGATTCCGAAGCTGCTGAGAATGCCGATGGGCCAACGAGACTTTCTTCTCTCTCTCTCGGAGTCTTGTATTTTTTATAAACGCGCCCGTGTCGCGTCTTCTCCCGCTCTCGCAGCTGTCGATCGCTGCGTGTGTACAGATTGTCGAGGGGAGGGGGTGAGGGGGGAAGGAGGCAAGTTTGAACGCTGAGAGGGAATGCAAATGAGGGAGGACTTTTTTCGCGAGCGCGTAAAAGTCTGCGATTTATAGGTGTCACCGAGAGAGTGAGAGTGAGAGGGGAAGAGAGAGAATGATATTGGCGGACGTTGGTACGCGCGGGGGGTGAAAAAAAAAAATTTTTCCCCAGCGAGGAATCGAACCTCGGCCTTCCATACATTCAAATTGAGTTGGACGTACTTACCACTATACTACCAGGGAATTGTCTGGCTAATGTTTTCAAACAAGTTTCTTCTATGACCGCAGTACTATACGTATGCGTCACGGCTGGAGTATATATAGACCTGCCGCGGCCGCGGAGCGCGAAGAACCTATCGGTAACGCAGGTTCCAGCAACAACAACTCGTTTCTCGCATTCGATCCTTGAATTCTTCTTTTTGAATGGTTTGTTATTTATAATTTATTATAATGAATAAATTCACATCGTAAACGTTTAAAAATGTTTTCTAATCATATAGTTCTCATTGTGTAATAATTATTTAAATAAAAATTTTACCTATATTGATAAAACATAACATATTGTAACACAAAATTTAGTTTTTACTCTTGGAATCCCAACGTTTTTATTACTTTACTGCTTCCCACAGACAAGTTTTCGGAAATCTCTTTACTAAAAATTAACGAAACTGAAAATTTTACTATCCCCACAAAGTATTCGTGTATTGAGCTCGACAGAAAAAAGTATATAAAACGCATGCACCGAAACGTTGACAAAATAAATTTCCTTGCATTCAAATGATTCCCCGCAGAAAAGCGTATCGTGTAAAAGTTTTGTTCCAGCGACAATAAAAATTCACTCCCACGACTTCCTCTATCCCATCCTCTCCTACACCGCACAACCGGCGAAAAATCCGCTCTCTTCCTCCCTCTCCTCTCTTTCCGTCTCTCTCTCTCTCTCTCTCTCTCTCTCTCTCTCTCTCTTCTCCGCGGGCTCTCGCGCATATATACATTTCACATACGTCGAAAAAGCTCTTCTCGCGTCGCGCGCAAAGCTCCCGGATAATCTTTTATTTCCCTCTTCTTCCCGCCGAAAAATCTCCGACTGCGAAAGTCGTCGAAGGAAAACAAACCTCGCAGCGCGCGCACGCGCCTGTATACAAGCAAATCTCTTTGAAAATATCGCAATTTCGAGGAATTTAAGAGCGACAGAGGCCTATACCGCCTGGATCTGTTTTACTCGATTTAATGGGTCCTGCGCACTGAAACGACGAGTCGAGGATGAATCATAAACACTTAAGCTAAAAACTTTGGTACTAAGAGTATCAGGAAATGTAAAAAAACGACTTATTTATAGCAATGTTCCTAATTTTTCGCTGCTCTCGAAAGTTTGCAACTTGCTTTCACAGTAAAGCTCTCACGATTTTAAATAGATTTACTCGTATACCAGTACACACAGAATTGTACAGCTATAGTATTATACGTGTGCGCTCGTATGTGTGCGCCTGCGTGCGCGCGTATACATATCGAAAGGAGAAAAGTTGCAGACTCGTGTTCGCTTTGAGGAGGAAAGAAACTAATCGAAGAAGGCGAGCGCTGAAACCCTTCATCCGAAGCTTCTATTGACTTAGCAAAGTTTAGATTGCTGCGCGGATAAAACGTTATATAGGTTCACGTGTGCGACGTGTCAGTGTATTTGCGCTTCTGTGTACGGAGGGTCGTCGCGCGTATGGGTGCAATACATATATGTATGTACGCGGAGGGATGCCGGCGCGCACCGAGGCTTTAGAGAGCTCCGGCGCAGGGGTGGCTTGTATTTATTGTGTCATTATGTAATTATTTGTACTTGACTTTGATAACGATTATGGGAAGCAGCGGCGCGCTGCGGCGAAGATAAAGGGATAAGATGGTAATTAGTTTTCGAGCTAACTTTAGCCAGACCCGATGGTTATTCGGAAACGAGAATTTCGAGTTTTCGATTTTTCGGATCTCCAGTGGCTCTCTCGTATGGTGTTGATTCGAAAAACTCGAAGTTCTCGCCACGATATTTGGCAAATGGATGGACAAGTAATGTTTGCCTGCGTACCGAGGATTGTAAATGAAATTATAAAAAATCTTAGGGACAAAATTGAACTATTTTAATGCTGTAATGTATGAATGCGCCAATTTACTATATTTAATTGAAATCATCAGTTGCACTTTCATTTGTTACATTTTGTATGATGAGGAATTTGAATTCTTAATTAATTTTAAGACACTTTTGATGTTATAGTGCAAGTATTATGAAATGAGAGATTTTAACGTTTGATTGAGTTTTCAAAACAAACTATGCATGAAAAATTCACGACTCGGAATTTTGAGATTTCTTTAAACTAATCCCACCTATTTGAAAATAGTCATAAAAACTATAAAATCTTATCAATATAATGTGTGAAAGCTGCTAAAATCCTTTACCGACGTCTTAAATCGTAAAAATAAAAAAAATCTTTTTAATATATTTTTGAGTTAGTCTCAACGAGGATCTCTTTGAAATCCTTTGCGACTTAGCTTTAGACATTTGAATTTCACAAACGTTAATCTTACTGAGAATCTTTTAAAGATCTTTTAAAAAAACATTTTAAATATGTTTCAATTTTTATTAACAATTTTTGTTAAACTAAATGTAATTTAATATAATATAAATGAAGTAATTCTAGAATCATTTTTGTATAAATAATATATAATTAAAAGAAATTAATCAACTCTCGAAACTAAAATTTATACTTTCTCTGCTATAATGCTTTCTCTCAAAAATCTTCTTTTTACTACTTTTCCTCTCTTTTCTTTACTCTTTTTTAACTTTGGACTCTTTCTTTACTTCACTTTCTCTTCTCACTTCTATTCTTATCTTTACGCCTTTTTTCTGAGCTTCTTTCTCGATCTCGTTGTCTACTTCGTAGATCATCTCTTTTGCATATTTTATGCGTTCATTTGCTTTTCCCTTTTATAATTATTTTCACGACCTAATTTCTTCTCTCTCATATTTATTCTTTTTCAATCATCTTTTTCTCTGCTTCCGATTACTATTTTCTCTTTCTCATTCTTCGCTTTCTTTATTTCTATCTCGTTCTTTCTCTTGAAATATTTCTCTATCTGTTCTGTCAATATCCTTGTATCATTGAAATCTCTAGTATGTTTTTGCTCTTATTCGCCACTTAATTCCGCTTTTTTCATTCTTTTTCCCCACTTCGTTCTTCACCTTTGCTTTGCTCTTTATTTATATACTTCACAGTTTATTGATCACTAGATTCCCTTCTCTTTTTCTTTGATTTTTATTTGTACTACACGCATCTGCCTCTCACCTTCCTTTGTTCTTCCATCTATACTTACATTCCTATATATACTTTAACTTTATATTTCGTTTTCTCCTGCTTCAGCATTAGCTTGATTCTCTTATCATTTTTTTGCTTTTCTCATCATATCTTCGTCTGCTATCCTCATTTTGTGCTCGATATTTACCTTTCAAAATCCTTGATTTTTTAATGATTATCACTAGTTTTTCCGTTATAAATAAAATATGTATCACACTGATGAAAATGGCCCAAAACAAATCTATAATCTTACCGTTACAATCAATTTTATTTACAATTACAAATAATGCAAAATGAAAGAAAAATTTTAAAAAATTCGAGAAGGTCCACCTTAAACTACAAAACTTGGTAGAAAAATGTGTAAATAAAAGAAGCTGACGCTCTCAACAAACCCGCGTCGTTCCATTAATTTTCCAACAACGCAAGGCTCTAATTAAACGCGCTAAACAGCTCTCGCAGCGACAGAACGTTTTTCCCTCGCCGACAATCGCGTTAAGTCATGCCAAAACATAAATTCGGAGGGTCTACACGTACACGCAGCCGTACATACGCGGTGGAACAAGAGCAACACGCGGACGAGTAAACACAAGACCGCGTGCGTAAATGGAAGGAGCTCTAGTGGGACTCTAAGAGCCGGCGTTTGGGAGGGAGGAACGACGAGTAGGTAGAAAGTTACAGCTAAGTGCGCGACAACGAGGCCGACGCGCCAGCCTGAATTACGCGCAATCTTCGATCCCCGAAAACGGCTGGTGCAAATTTCTTAATTTGGTTCGCCGTTCATGATTAAGGATTCTCATAGATTTTAATGAATGTTTAATCGTTATATTGAAAGTATATTAAAAACAATAAGACTGGATAATGCGAACACTAAATTGTTTAATTTTTATGAATTTTTGAAGATATGGACATTATTAATCCTTTCGTGCATTTTCAAACAAATTGCTTTCTCATATTTTTGAACAATTTATTGTGGATCATTAAAAAAATTTAATGAAAATTTGAAAAAATTTTTTTTGATAATGCTATAAAGAATGTATCCTAGAAATTTCGCAAAAATCCAAAAACCTTTTATTGCTTGAATATTGTTTTTTTTTTGTGCGACTTTTATAATTATCAAATTTTATTTGTCAAACTATTTAATAATATAAAATTCTATTGTCAATAGAGTCTCGGCTACGATTGAGAACTATAGAGTACACGTTATACATCGTTGATTCAGAGCGAGCTATATTGTTTTTAGTCATCTAATTAGTCGCGAGGTATCCTTTAAAATACATACTTTCGCTTTTCGCTGATGTTTTGGGAGAGGACGAGTTAATTAGATAAAGTGACGATAATGGAAAGTTTGCCGAACTTTATCCTTGTATTATGGGGCAGAGAAAACGTTTAAGAGAACAAAGTCTAATAAAGTTTGAATATTCGAAAATGTCCGTTCCTTAGACGACGAAATCTACTATTTTCTTACATGCCTTGAATTACACCTCGAGAGCAGGCTTTCGAAAACTTTGAACTTCGCCGCTGAGCCGTATAGACGCGCGCCGCTCGGCTATTTAATTATAGCTGTTTTAATAAGGACGAAGTTTGAATCAAATTTAGGTCCTCCGCGGCGACGCGCTCACCCAGCGATTTCCAGTGAGACCCTCTGATATTTTACGTTAATTTGATTATGTGCAAGGTAGCTTTGGAAAGTTTGGGAATTATGAGTTATTGTATCAAATGTTGAATAAACACACGCGAATAGATAGCATAATGTCGAGAAGTAATTTTATATGAGCTAGGATAGAATTTCTGTTCAGAAATCTATTGGTTATCTTTTCCGCACTTCTAGGCTGTCGTACTTTACGACGTATATCTACTGCAATGTTTAACGGTGCAGGTGCAAAAGCTGAATAAATGCAATTCGTTAGGCAGCGGCTAGTTAGTTCTCGAGATCAATACACGTCTTACTCTCTTGAATGAAAAATAAAGATCCTTTGTTTCGTATATCGTGAACTATGACCTGTGCAGTTTTCTACGTTGCAGCACAGATATTAACGGTATATTGATATTATAATATATATTGTTTAAGAAAAGATCTTCAGAAGAACACTCCTAAAATTTAGACCTTTAAGTTATTAGAAATATTCACGAAATTTTCCAGAAATATTATACAAAGTATTACAAGAAGCATCAAGGAGACTGGCCATAATTTATAAACACTCATGTACAATCAATCGTAGTTGCTATGTATTAATATATCATCAAACATAAAAAATTAATTGTTTAATCTCGAGATTTTTCATTCTTTTTCAGCGCTGACGTTCATACTGAGCTCACATCCGCACCAACTATTAACTGTCAAGTCTATGTGTAAATATACAGAATAAAGAGAACCTTGTGCGCAAATCACTCGTGTACAAGGGCTCCATCGGAATGAGGCCCAGGTACCTCTGAGGTTCGGCTCCATCACCGATGTTACTAACAGAGTGAGCTCGCCCCCCGAACCCTGTAGTCAGAATTGAAGGACCCCTGCTTTCGCAAATATAGCGTGGGCTTACTGACAGAGTGAGATGACCTGCATTCGCACGCAGAACTTTGATTTTGTGTGTGTGAACGTGTGTGTGTATGTGTGCGGACACTTTCGTTTATAAGAACAACGAAATCATAAAGTTCCCATACTCGGAAGTGCAAATCAGTACTGGAAATTTTCGAAAAAATTCCAATTTTCCAATTCACCCTCACCGGGAATCGAACCCTCGATCTCTTGGATGAGCCGCGTATCGGACGGGTAAGACGTACGCCTTAACCAACTGAGCCACGAATCGCCCCGATGTACAGTAGCAGGATGACTATAACGTGGGTCTCTGTAGAAAGGAGTTCATGACGTCAAAGGTCTCGTGATACGCTTATGTATCGTATTAAAATCTGGATTTTAATATTCATCCGTATAGGAGGATGCTGATAAGAAATGATAAATAAATTAAAAATTATGAATTCAGAAGCTAATTTCAAGGAATTTCGCTTATCTAACTTTTGGTTACTGAATTTTGAAAGGTAGATCGACTTAATAATAAAAATCAACACGAGGAATTTAAAATTCAAATAGAATAGAGCAGTAAGAAGAAAATATAAACACAAGCTATTTTTATTTAATCAAAGATATCTGTGTTGGTTTGACTTCGTGTAATTTTACATTCATATAAACATAATAGAATACATATTATTTTACTTTGTATCAGCTCATGTAAGCATCTTAGAGTTTTTTATCTTAAAGTTTTCTTTCGTATAAGATTATGTTCCTATAACCTGCTCAAATAAAAACCATCGTAAAGTCGAATGTATAAGTGTATAAGTGTTACTCAATTATTATTGTGAGTGATAAATCTTGGATTAGAACATCGAAATAAAACTACAACAAAACACTTTCACAGCAATGTATAGAGAATTTATATATACATTTTAATCTGGTAAGTTTGAAAGTAATGATCGTAAGAGGAGAATATCTAATTCTAACTAACAATAAACCTACTCAACTTATTTAAATAGTCTCGTGTTACAAGATGTAGCAAACTTTTATTTTAATCTTAATTCCCATTTTAAGAATCGAATAGTTTTACAGCTTTTCCTGTGCATACGTAGTTCCTGAAATTTCTTTTGCAAGTAAAAACCATTCATCTTCGGCGATCGCTCATCTAAAGCGACTGTAAGAATCAGCGCAGAGTGACTAAACTTTTCGCAAAAATAAAAATCCGAAAAGAAAAAAATGAAGGAGAAACGGCCGTGGTAGTCGATATAACCATTCGAAAAGCACGTAGCTAAGCATTTATTCTGAAATATCCTATTTATCTTGGCAAGATAGAGATAACGCGAGCAGCACGTTAAGGGGGGCAAGATCGAGCGAGTGGAACCAACTAAGCCGGTATATGCGCCAGAGACTCCTGAATCCACCTCACGTTCGCGGTGGTCAGTTCGCCGTTTCCACCAAAAACCTGCAATTTCGATTTTTCCAAGATTGTCGGTGGGTAGGGACTTTGAAGTTCCCTTTGTCTATTCTGCATGAATTATAAAATAAAATTCGCTGGCTTGCGACATGGCTTGGGCTATGGTTCTTCCTTGCCCTAAAACGGAACAAGCCATCTTTAAAATGTAAAGAGAAAAATTAACATTTAAAATACTTGAATGAGTACGCGCTGTAAATTTTGCTTCTTTTGTGGGAAGCTTCGTGATAGTAAAGTTTTAAGATTTTCTAAAAATGCAGTGTAGTAATTGGTCTCGAGATGTTTAGAAATAAAAAGTAATTGAAATGAAACGGTAGTATGTTTCGATAATTTACTCAATTTTTTAATAAATACGAATTTTACTGAATTATCTACTTAATCTATTTAATTTAATTTGTAAATGTGTTCACAACTATTTTTTACAATAAGTCAGCCGTTAAGCAGCATGTGTGTGACTACAACCTTATTCAATTGATTAAGTCTCCCAAATATAGTACAGACTTCAAGGCTGAAGTTAAGTTGCTTACTGATTTGTGCTGTATAAAAAAACGGTGACAGACGTTTTGATTCAATGCGAGTACTTCAATTATGAATATCTTGTTGAAAGCATATTGTTAGTTCAGATTTTTGAGGTAATAACGATATTCTTATGTATCACTGGAACGTTAGATTATACTACCATAGCAGATCAGGAAATCATTCGTCCTTCTGACACCGGCTTTGAAGTTCTTGACGCTTACGCAGACCAGGACGAGAATCACGATAAGGACAAACTGCTTAAATGTCATCTTAACAAGATTTGTTGTCACTCGTATGATTCGGCTAATATTTGCAGAATAATGATAACAGGTGAACTGATTACACAACTGTATGAATAGACAGCATTATATCATTAAAGCTTATCATACAGAGCTGAAATTGTGATTACTGATAAAAACATGTAAATGCAATACAATTAATGTTGTTGCGCATCAATATATATAGTCTATATAACATGCATTGCTTTACAAAAAACGTGTAATTGTACAGCGAATTATTGGAGTTCGAAGAGTAAAAGAGGTGCGCAGGCCCTATTTGGAGATAAGATAAGATAGTTTTTATTCAATATTTATGATTATGTATGAAAATAATAAAAATATTATTAGTAGGTACAAATTAATAAATAATTAACCAGAAACTTCATGAATATTAATACATATTTAACATTTTAGTAAACGCCATGACACAAAGAACGACTTATTCCACCACTAGCATCGTAATCTACTACTGTAGATATTAACCTTTGTATTTAAGTGTCCAGCTCCCTTCAACTTTGCGAATATTCTAATCCGAATTTCGCGTATTCACGCTTGTCGGGCAGACGCAGTTCTGAAGGGGCAACTTCCGTTTCGCGTCCGCAGAGAAAACGATGATAAAGCTCGGCACTCTCGAGCTAAACTTATTATGATTTGACATATAGGCTCGCGCAAAAAGCAATATACATACATGGCCGAGGCATTAAAATAAAAGAAAAGAGCTCGCGCGTCACAGCTCTCGCATTACAGTACTACAGCGTCGCCGGTATACAGCGTCGTAAAAAGATACAGAGCGCGGGGAGGGCAATAAAAAAAAAATCCTAAAGCAATTCAAACATTTCGCATGCATCACCTGCACACGCCAAGAGAGAAGGAGTGTATATAGCGCCAGAAAAAGGAGGCTTCAAACTCGTTTGCCATTCAAATGCAATCGCTCGTCTCTCGGCATTCTTTTCTCTCTATTTGTCCAACTAACGGGTGCGCCATATACGTCCCCACCAACGAGACAGAGTGAGAGGGAGGGAGAGATCTATGTATTTCCCGCAATAATATTTGCCGACGTATCATTACGCGAAACACGCGGGTCTCTCGTTCTCGTTCCCAGCAAACACCTATTACGAACGTTATACGCTGAATCTGGAAGTGATATTTGTTTTCCTTTGTCGAAAACAAAATCCTAGACGCGCACCTTCACCTTGACTAGTTAATTTATACGGGAGTCAATGTAAGTAGACATATTTGAATTGTTTACGTATCGAGATTAAATACACAAGGCGATAGAAGACATCGAAACCTAACTGAATGTATAACAGATTTGTTAAAGCAAAATCTGTATTTTAATTTATTTTTACGTCAATATGTCAAGATTCATCGTTCATTAGATGCGATACTCTCGTATAGCATAAAATTAGCGCGAAATCAATATCATTACTATTCGATGTATTCTTTACTTAATTTTCCTAAATTTAAATAAGATCAAGTTAAAAATAATAAATTCGTGCATATACAGCCATTATTTTTTTGATATTCTATCCAATTTATTTGAAGACTTTTCAGGACTAAAATTCTCTCCATGTAACAATGTGCATTTAATTGACGGACAAATTTCTCATGACAGTTTTAACAGATGATGGACGGCAACATATATACAGGCCGAAGTACAACCTTTAGGTCAGTGACAGCAACTAGTTCTATATATAATGTAAAGACCCTTCAATTTCAAACGCGTGTACTAGCGATGATTTGCTACCTATCGCTTATTGCAATTTTGCAATAAAATGTGTCCCATATATTACGTGTACCATTACGATGTCGAGTTAGTAACATAATTAATATTGATCCTAATATGATTATTTATGATTATTTTAATATTATTATTTTTAAATTTTTTTATTGCACGGTGTACAATAAGTTATATTTTATAATTAATGCATAATTTAAATACGCAAAATCACTAACTTTACATATAAATACTAATAATTTTGTATTTTGTATAACAAAAATTGGTTGAAATATCGGCGTCACACATTTTTTTCGTCCACCAATAATAGATATAACTAACGTAGTTTTGTCTTAAAATTTGAACATATTTTTCTATTTTAAGGGTCTTCTTGAAAGCGAAAGATTTTATTTACCTTGCAGTTTGAATTTTTAACTAACTAGGATTGCTGAAGAACTCATAGACGTCGTAGTGAACTTTTTCGAGAAGTCGAAGATAAGGTAGTTTGAAAGAACTTGTAAGGTCTATATTGGTGGCTTCTTGATCAGAAAAGTTCTTACGGGAGTAAAGAAGTTAACAAATGTTTAAATTTAATTTTTAGTAATATCATTTACAACAATTATATGAAATAGTACGATGTGGTAGATATATAAAAAAACAAAATTGAATATAAAAAAATATTTAAAACTTTTTGAAAATTAAAATTAATTCATGTGTCGTCAATGTAAACTCGAGTACACAAATTTGTAATATTAATCATACATCCACAAGTACGGAGACGCAGTTTGGAAATTCACGCTATACAAAGAAAAAATGAATAATAAGCTTACTCATCTGCTTCAAATATAAATACAAATTTATACGCTCACGCGTATACCGTATCATCAAAAATTTCTATCGATGTTTATCCTGTACCTGTAAATAATCTCACGTGACAAAAATTTAAAATTACCATTTTACAAAGATAAACTGGCATCGAAATCCAACTCCATATTACACGTGAAATACATCCATCCCTCGCGTACGTACGTGAATAACAAACGAAGCTTTTATTCATATTTTTTTTTCATCGCCACCACCACCACCGCCGCCGTCGCCGACGATTACGACGAAGCTCAGTTGGAATCGTTGCTCTGAGTTGCGCAAAGACAAAAAATTTCGCTGTTGTTTCGGTATGTATAATATGCGCGACGAGAGCCGCGGAGGGATATAATTCTCGCTACTGTCAGTTTTTCGAGTCATGAATGTGCGCAGCAGCTGCTCTGGCTTATACGCATTACCGTGCACGCAGTTTCTCGTGTTCCGCAACAAAAAGTCCGCACGATCGCTTGAAAAAATGAAAAGCAACGCTTGTTCCGCGAGACCCATAAGATTCTACACGACAATTTGAATTGGACGAGTCTTGAAATCAAGGTGAAATTTTGCTTATTTTTATGGATTCTCTAAAAGTTTTATTCAGAGCGAATTTTCGCTGTTTACAGAATAATAACATACTGTATAGGAGTAAAGGAAATCTGAAACATTTTAGTATAAAAAAATTTAGTGTTGTTTTGAGTAAATAAATTATTGCGTCAGCAACAACACTAATTAATAAATTCTTAAACTTTTTCAGGTTATATATTCGGGGTGTTTGAATCCTTGAAAGTTTTAAATTTTATGAGAAACAAAAGATATCTAAAGAGAACTAAAATAGTAGTATAAGAAGTAAACTTGTGAATTTTACACTGGTATACTACACAATATTTTTATATACCTATTATTACAAAAAGTTTTACTAATCCTGCTTAGAATTTTAGAAAGAAATACATTACAGTATTTTATATTATCTAGATTTCGAAGTCAAAAAATGCACCAACATATCTTTTTATATTACAAGTTACATCCCTTTACATTTGCATTTTCAAATTTCGCGCCATTCTCCTCTCCCTTTTTAGTCGAGAGAATACAATACATTTATTCCTACAGACCGAGTACAAAGTTTGCAGAGAAATCTGCAAGTTAAGTTTCACGATTTTTCTTTTTTCCACTGCAAATAAGTGAAATTTTGATTTTGAGGTTAAGCGCGCCAATCGGTCAGTATCAGTCCCTTAACCGGATATTCGAAATAACCGTGCGTGTGCAGCGCGCAGAGTCGAGCCGCTGCAGCATGCAGGAGTTGCGCCGAGCGAATCCGGCCCGAAATCCGCAGATAATTTTTAACGAGCGCTCAAAATACTCGACGCATGATGGGCGCGCGCGCTCGAGTTTACATAATCACAGACACTTGCAATTGGAGCCATGGCGCTTGGCGGCGGTGGCGCTGCAGTAGCATACGAGATAAATTCAGCCGCAAATCAACGGCCACGAGCTCGACTGGCAATCAGCGATACTGTCGATCAATCATTGGCGCAGTCGCTAATTAAAAGCGGAATTCGCGCGAGTGAACCGGCAATGAACACTTGACCGGCTCCCGCTTCTCGCAACTCTCTCTCTCTCTCTCTCTCTCTCTCTCTCTCTCTCTCTCTCTCGCTGCGCGCATCAAGTGCATCATCCCCCCCCCCGCGTTTTCCCATCGTCGTAGCTCTTCTCTCTTCCTCTCTGTATATTGTAGTAGTTATATGGCGAAATCTTTTTAAAAATATGGTCGACGAGCGATTTTGGCAAAATATAGACATTGTTCGAAGACCGCTGTACGCCTATGGTTCTTATGAAAAATCGATTCATCTTCAAACAAAGTGTGTGAAATGAGCTTTAGTTTAAAAAAAAATTTATATTCAGCAGTATCTGAACGTTCACAATTTTTTTACGCATTCTCGAAATCCAAACGAATCTTTTTTTAAATTGGTTCGAAAATCGATTTTTCGCAAGAACTGCGGGCGATTTAATTTTTTAACAAAGCCCCGCACCAAAAATGTCCTCGTCAACTCGAATGATTTTAAAAAGATTTCGCTGTATACCAATGCTACCGCCGCCGTTGTCGCCGCTGCCTCTCTCGTCATTTTCGAAACAGCAGCCCTTCCCCCTCTCTCTCGCTCACTCCCTCTCTCGCAAAATTTCGGCCTAATCGCCCCTGCAATTTCAATTCAACTCTCAGCCCCGATACCGGCGCTCTGTAATTTGATCAATTAACGCCGTCCTCTCGCTGCGTATTAGTACGACCCCTGCTATAGCCACGAACGATTCGAGGCTGTATTCTCCGAGCGCGAGGCTCCTTCCGCCGCTGACCGGACAGACAAAAGGGGAGGAGCGACGCGCGCAGAGCTTATCGGAGGGCTGGATTTTTCGAGGGATGATTCGCGTCTAGGTGTATCGGAAGGGAACGTGCAGAGACGGAAAGATGAGGGGTAGCATAAATGGCTCAGTGTGAATTGGGCTGAATGTTTTGGGGTTTGTGGTTTTGGAATCCTATCTTCAAGGGGGATCTGAAATTTGTGGTGACTTGGCAGTAACGGTGTGGTAGGAAAAATTTGAATAAGTAAAATAAATGGCGGAAATCTCAGAGATGCTTGCACCTCGCCTTGCAATCGTTTATCGTTACTGCAGATCAAAATATTAAGGCGTTGTCGAAGAAAAAAGTTTAAACGGAAATCAGTAGTCATTAGCAGAGAAACAGGTTACGCCAGATTATAAGATGTGAAAGAATCGCAGTTAGTTATGAAATTCGAAATACTCGACCTTTATTATTTATCAAAAATTCAAATGTTCCACTTTTCCCGCAACGAAATATAAATACTCGTAAATTTACATGCAATAACCTGATAACTTTCATACAGTTAAACGTGGCAATGTTTTTATCCAAATGCAGTGTGGCTAAGCTAATGCTTTTATGATATCATCTTCCAGTAAATAAATACCTACACAATAATACACGCGAATTTCGCGCACACATTTCAAGCGCGCAATTTAATCGTCCGACATAGCGAGTGAGCTTGCATTTTTTTGAAAATCCGCGCTCTTTTTTATTTTGCTCTCTACGTTGCATTTTTAACAACTACTCTGGTGGAAGTCCATTCCATAAAAGCGCTTGTTTAGTCATACTTTTAATGGAAATGTTTTTATACTTTAACATTTATAAACGCACAGTGTGTTATTGAAATATTACAAATTCCTTAGAGTTAGTCCTGAAACATACAGAGAAGAAGTTGTTTTATTTAGAAAAATTTTATTTGGAAAAGCATCAGATAGTCTCAATTTGTTAAAGAAATTTAATAGTCCATTGTGAAGTATTCGCATGACTAAATTGATGCAAATATGAAATACTGGAATGTACAGAAAAGTTCTATCTATATTTTCGATCTATATTTTATTAAGTTCTATCTATATTTTATTAATGATCTCAAAACACTTTGTTTATTTACTTAGAAATCAAAAGAGAAGTCAGTACATACAAATCTAGAAGAAAACTATGTGACAAGAATTGAGAAATTATAATTCGGAAAATGAAGAATGTAATTTTTCTTTTTGAACCGCCGCTTTAAATATTAAAAACTTAAAATACGTCTATCTCCTTGAAACTATACATGAAACTAAATTTCAACGAGAAATTTCAAGGTCTCATGACAACACTACATAACCATTTCGTTGAGTTATTATCTTCATAGACCTACACATATGCCGCATAATCTATCACGTGTTTCTATTGCCTGAACAGCACAAAAGAAGAATCAGATAGTGAAAACTTTCTATAAAACTTCTATAGTGTAAGTATAAAATAACAATATCTTTTATATTCTGTAACTGTTAAATAACAAGATTCACACAATCTTAGTTTATTTTTAAAAGTTTACGAAATTTAACAAAAACAGGATGTTATGGATTGAATTTTTATTTATACAAACATCAATATAAGAATTGAACAGCTTCTCTAATTGTTTATAAGGTTATAAGCAAAACATATAAATTGTATAAATAAATGATTTCATGCATCATATGCTAAAAGCGTACTGAAACCTTTTCCTTTAGAGAAAATAACGATGTCTCGAGCAAAGAAACATAAATTATATCGGTTTAGTCTAATAGGTTCTTACGCAGAGCTGCTTTGCTAAAATAAGCTAAAAGAAACTGCGCGCTCCATACATAACAGTTTCCACTGCATTAATGAAAATATCGGCCTTCGATCGTTCCATCGATTTTCGATCGTCTCAAGCACCGTAATCACCCAACCTCCCGATCACTTATACGTATACATATATCTTACAGATATATATTGTACACAACCTCTCTTTCTCTCTGTACCCCCCCCCCTCTCGACTGCGATAATGCAGCCGCTAACACATCGCCGAAAAACGAGGATTTAATACGCTCGCGCGTCTTGGCGGGCCGCAGATAAGGCCTCGCCGAATTCATTTGCAGAAGCATTTGTCTCTTCGCTCTCGCTCAGGCAGTGCACACTGCGCACACACACACACACACATATATATACGTATACACATATATAAATTGGATATTGCTGCCGCGCGGCGCGGAACGATGGGAAATCATTCGATCGAAAAGTACTTTCGCGCGCGGCGGCCACGATTTATTCTCATCGGAAATGCATTTAACGCGCGGCGCGAGCTTAGTGCGCAAGCGAGAGAGAGAGAGGGATTGTGTGCAGTGTAGCGTTGAGCCAGCGAGAGAGAGAATGATTTCGGTTTTATGTGTATATATAGGCTCGGGGAGATGGTGCGGAATAGTTTTGGCTGCTCTCGCGCGGCTCGAATGATTTTGATAAATATTTGAGCGAGTGCCGTCGTCGCGTACCCCCCTCCCTCCCCGAATGGTTTGTAGGCGAAGAAAATAAGTGCGACTGTAAAAGGGGCAAATTTGAATCGCGATTAGAGCCACGTGGAAAATTCCATGCTGTTCAATTTTTTTGTGGTGTATTCATTAATTTATGCTCATAATTACTATATACATCATTGTTATGTCAAGAGAATAATAGCATAATGCAATAATGTTAAAATTCATCAATAACTATTAGCTAACGAGTCGTTAGTGGTGCGCGAATGTGGATTAGATTTCACGCCATAAAATGACAGTTTTTAAAGCTAAATATCTATTATAGTAATTAATTATAACAATAAATGTATAAAGAGAACAAAAACCACGTTATTTCGTTTTTCTAAAGGTTTTTTAAAACTTTTTTTAAAAGTTATTAAAATATAAGCTATGGACCTTGACTATTATGGTTTATTACAATTTGATTTTTATTATTAGTTACATAAATCTTTTGTTTATTTATCCATCAAAGGCGCGAAATTTGAATTATATTAAAAGCCGAATCGAACAAATTCTATAATCTCCATACAAAGCAACATTTACATTCAATATCCAGCGTTTTTGCACTCACACGGACGACTCGTCGCCGATAGATCCTCGTAACGTCGCAATCGTTGAGGAGAAGCCTAAACTGGATTATATATACGCCGGACGTGTATATATAACGGGGGCGAAAGAGGTCTGAGGCGTTTGCGCGAAGTGTTAATTAACTGTTCATCCGCGAGTGCCGTCAGAGACATTCGAGAGCCTCGCCACGGCGAGCTACCGCTCGACTAACTTAACTTGGCCGCACTTTACAGCGTGTACAGCGCCCGGCAACGACAGAAGACCAATTCAACCCTTCGTCTCGGCGCCGAGCGAAGAATCAAGTTTCGAAGACGGGATCATGCCTCTACGCGGGACTAACAAGGTATCGAGCTTTTCAAGGGGACGGCTATACGTATTTCTGCTGGTAGATACATACGGTACTAGGTATTTTTGTTACGCGGGTATTTTTGGGATAAACATATAAAATGTATGCCAATGAAAGAAAAGTTACTGAGATTGCATTGACTGATTGGATAGAATTTCATTGTAACATTGGATGGAAATCGTGTGCCTATAATTAATTTTGAATTGTATTTTTATAAAAAATTACGCATGAAAGATCTATAGATCTGTATTTTACTCGAAATCATCAGCGAATTTTTCGCTATAAATCTGTTCTGTGTTAAAAGGTTATGTTTTTTAACAAAATCTTGAAAAACATTCCCTTTTTGTCAATAAAAAAAACCAAGACGTTTCCTCTAGTTTCCTTTTCAACACTTTCCTGGCGAAATTGTCACATTTGATATAATGTCAACAATCTTACTTGTTATTACCTCATTTGGAAACGTTTCTACTTTACGAATAAAAAACATTATTAAAAAATTTGTAATCAAACTAACTATAACATCAAAACAAAAAATTATATTCATACATACATATTTGTAAGCAAACTGTTGAGATCCATTTTCGAATCCGTATACAGCTCCAACAGCTCAATTCAATGCGCCTGTCATTTTCACTGCATAGATACCCTCCCTGGTAGAAACTTAACGATAAATTAGCTAATTTATCGTTAAGTTTCTACCAAGGCTACAGAACTCCTTTTCCAGGCACAAGTCACCCCTTCCCTCCAAAAAAATTCCAAAATCTCGCGAACAAAGCAAACATTGAAAAACGTGCTTCAGCTCATTGCTGTACACTCAGTCTACTGTATAGAGCCTCTCGTAAAAAAGCAGCTAGATTTCCCGCAGCACAGCGAGCGAGAGTAAGAAAACAGCAGCGTTAAGCGCTAACGCGAAAGTAGATAGCAGTGCTTCCTTCTTCCCTCATCGCTCCAAGCTCATCCCGTGAATACCGGAAACACGTAGTTGCTAGTATTTACACCTTCTCCTTCATACACCTCTCTCTCTACGCGCGGCAGCAGCAGTATATAGCAGCCGGCGCTAACGAACCGCTCGGCTGCGCTGCCAAGCATCACCAATCGTGAAGATCCTTCTGTTTCTCTTAGCAATTAGGACCTCTCCCTCCCTCCCTCTCGCAGTATATTTTCAACAAAAGAGAGAGAGAGCTAGCAGTAGTGCAGAGCGTCTTTGAAATTTCTGCAGTCTCTCACTCTCTCTCTCTCTCTCTCTCTCTCTCTCTCTCTCTCTCTCTCTCTCTCTCCCCGGCGTTTCGAATTACGCGCGCACAGACACACATACTCTACACGTGTGCACGTACAGGTATATATATTTAACGGAGAAAGAGCGAGAGAGCGGGATAGAGAGCGCCGCACGTCGTCGTCGGCCGTCAGCTGCGCGCAAAAGTAAATTTCGCGCTCGCGCGTCCTCGGATTTGCCCGTTGCATTTTGATGAGCCGCGAAATAGGATGAGAGAATGAGAGCCCCGCCGCCGCCGCCGCCGCCGCCGCAGCGCCTAACAAAGTTTTCGGCAGCGAGCGCGCGCGAAATTCTCCGTGTGTAGCGAGATGCGCGCGCGTATACGTGCATGTGTATATACCGTATATACAGGAATGGGGCTGTGAGTAAATTTGCGCATGTATATGGAATAATTAGAAAGAGAGCTTTCTCGATTAGCGGATACGTACATACAATGCATAGACAGAAAAGCGGGGGTCCGCGGCTAAGCTGAAAAACGACGGGGATTTTTGCGACCGCGTCGGCTTTTTAATAAATGCAGTTATACACCCCACCGTCGACGACGACGACGGCAGAGAGGAGAGAGAGAGAGAGAGATAGCGAGCGCCTCAATTTGAATGTATTTTCTTTCTGCTGCTGCTGCTGCGAGACAGAGAGAGAGGCAGAGAGAGAGAGAAAGCGGGTATTATCGGGATTCACAGCAGCAGGTGAAGTTTCAGCGGCAGCAGTAGCACACCCCCGTCTCGTCCGTCGGTCCGTGTCTGGCGCTCGTCCGTCCGATGCTCGCAGCGAGGAAAACGTGATTTAAAGGAGATAATCGGGTTTCGGCTGCATAAAGCGATTGGTTAACTTCGCAAATCCCATTTGATGTTTAACGGAAAGTTACGCGCGCCGAGATATATATTTTGTTGACATGAGTGTCCTCGTCGAGCTTCTGTCTCCTCTGTACATATATAGCTGTGTATATACGCGCGCTCTCGCGGCCGACTTGATTCCGAGATGTTTATCCGGCATGTCGCTCTCGTCGTCTGATTTGTACTTTTTTCTTTGTTTCTTTTTTTCTGAAGATTTCGCTCGGTGCGTGTGCGCGTTTTAATACGCTTGGATTAGGCCAGCGTCGTATTTGCGAGAAGCGAGCGTGAGAGATATTATCGCGTAAATTGCATTTTTTTGTTTTTCTTTTGAAGAAAGAAAACAGAACACTTTAACGTGTTGTATCTAAAGTTAATTAACCTTATTTTTTACGGTAACAAGAAAAAAAATAAAAACAAAAGAATTCATTGAATATTAATTCGATATTTTAAAATTTGATAAAATGTCAATATAGACGCGCGTAGCACATTTAAAGTTTCCAAATTAAGCAAATTCTGATTGATTTGCGCGTAATTCATTTCGCTTCAAAAGAGTACATAATAATTTCTGTTAAATGAGTACCACAATAATATTTTACAAATCCTCATCGACCAAAGAACACTTTATATCATTTTGTAACAGTACCTGTACATGCAAATCAATCTTTTAACTATAATCATGAAGATTGTATCTATATAGCTTATATAGACAATATATTATTATTAATTAATTAAATCAGATGTATAACTATTTAATATTGAAGCAGTGTACAGAGAGGATAAATTTTTTCAATAAACTTAATGTAATAAACGAAATTATTCGTAAATCCTGAAAATAATGATCTATTCTTCATATCTTTGGTTTACGTATCTCTGTTAACGGGAAAATTAACAGCTCCCTTATCCAAGTAGGCATACCATCACTACACATTGCAAGCGATTATTATCCACAACAACTCCCTTTCCCGACACAATAAACAATTCCACGCAGCAATAATCTCTCGAATTCAAGCAACTTGGAAAAATCCATCCCAACCAGATGGGTATATAAGCATCCCATACACCAGCATCCTCCTCGGAGTCATAATCTACATCCCTTGAATCGCACTCGACAACGATCCAACCTACATACCCCCTTCCCTCTCTTACTCTCTCTCTCTCTCCCTCTGGCATCTCCAGGGCTCCAGTGCACTCTCAGTAGATAATGGCCGGGTGCAGCAAGACCCTCGGCCCATCATCTGATCGTGTACACATCGCTCGGCTGTCGAAGATGAAGCCTGCTGGCTCAACTATATACACACACATACACACACACACGTACGTAGCAGCCCTCGAACCTCGAGAGAGAGAGAGACAGAGAGAGAGAGAGAGAGAGGGGGGTGGGGGTGGGAAAGAGACAGCGGCATATAGCCGAAGCTCGGAAGGGTGACAAATCAATGGGGACTGCACACCAGAGAGAGAGAGAGAGGCGTATGAGTTTCTCTCTCACTCTCACTCTCTCTCACTCCTATCTTATCAAGGCATTATTCAACGAGAGCGAGTAAGAGAGGAGGGGCGGCCCGGACTGTTCGGGACTCTAACTGCCTGCATTTGCATAAATCCATAGATCTTGCAAGAGGCTGCTGCTGCTGCTGCTGCTGCCGCCACACCGCTGGTGTCTACTATCCATCTCTGGATGCATGCATACAGCAAATTACACTGCAAGCTCGACGCCTCTGCTCCTCTCTACCTGCAGTCCCCGTTCCGAGAGAGAGAGAGAGAGAGAGAGAGGGAGAGGGAGAGAAGCTTGTATTAGCCTCTTTCGAGGCGATCGGCAGCTTGGAAGGGGCTGGACCTACCCGGGGAAGCCCTTTCAGAGGGTAGGCCGATTGTTGTACCTGCTCGGGACAGGCTACAAGTTCTCGGGAGGCTGCCAGCGGGGACTGCGTACGCCTCTGTACTCCGGCTACCGCTGCTGCTGCTGCTGCTCCTGCGGCTGCTGCTGCCGCTGAGTTATTTAATCGTTTGAATTTTTTAGCCAAATAGCTCTCGCAGGGCTTTGCGCGACTCTTCCCGTCTATGGGTATATACCTATGGACAATCTGATGGATTTGAATAGGGAGTTAAGGGATTGGAAATTCATGCGGCCAACCTGAAATCCGGGGTTATCGATCAAGGGGCTGCGCGACTTTGCTCCGCGTGTGTACGTGAATTTCTTCTTCTTTTTGTCCCTGGGATTTCTCAAAGTGGAAACACCTCGTGAAGGGGAAAATTTCGAAATCTAAAATTTCGATGTTACGGAAGTCCACTCGAGTCACTGTTACTTCGTGTAATTCTGAAATAGACTCGAAAAATTGAGTCGAAATTTTACTTGGATACATCATAGATAGACCTTATAGAACTGATAGAAATGGAACTCACGAGACTGATAGGAATCAATTTTAACTGAAAATGATTTATTCGTCAAATGCAGAATATCGATTTTCTTTTTTTTTTAAAGTGCTATTGCGGGGTTCATCATTTGTAAGAATCCGAAATTCTCCGTTCTCAAAGTATTTTAAGAAGCTAAAACTTTGCTTTTAAGAAAAGAATTCTTTACATCAGGGAATGATTAATTTTATCAATTAAATTAAAAGTTATGAAACAACTAGAATAGAAATTTGTTGGTTTGATCAAATCCCATGTAGTGGTATACAACATTTTTCATAAATAAACCCCTTTACGACCATTAATAAATAAAAGATAAAACTGTGTTTTTTTTTAATTTTACAAATTCTCTTAATGAAAACACTTTCTCAATCCAGCAAGAAGTACACCTACTCTTATGAATGGATCAAAGTAAATGTCATTTTTACGTATTCCTGATCGTATCACAAAAATGTAAATAATTAAAAAATGTCCGCTCGAATCGCCAGGTAAGCCGCTGAAAGCGAATTTTCCACGCGCGCATAAATTCTTATTCACCCCGGCGATACGCTGCACCAATCGAGCATCGAAAAATCATTAATATTCATTAGAATTGTTAATCTTCACGCTAACGCCACTTTGTTATGAATTTATATGAAAATCTCGCTAAAATTAGAAAAAAGAACGTGTCGCCTGCGCCGCATAGCGTGTCGTCTAATCATCCGACGCATCGACAAATCAGCCTCTCGCTATACCCCGACGCATTGTGCCGCTCTGGAAAAGGCCAATAAAACATTCAATCCTAACACCAGATCAACGCCAAATTAATCCTCTTCCATCGAATCGCACTACCCCCCATCCACCCGCAGAGACGATCCCGCTCGGCCGGAATAAGTATATAGCGAACGCCAGGGGGGTTCGCTGGTATTATAAGCGCTCGCGCGTCCGTGAATAATAACCGACCGTTTGGTTTTGTCGTGCGTAGTTGGGCGTCGAGCTCTCGTCGATTCGCCGCTGCGCTGCGGCTCTCCGCGGCTTGCGCGACAGTATCTGTCAAACGCAGCCCGCCGCGCGCCAGCTTTACTTCTACAGATATGAATTTTGTTTATAATAATTACGCCCGGCCGAGCGCGCGGGGCAGCGGCTCTCTCTCTCTCCCCGCGGACGCGAATGAATAAATCGGGCGTTTATGCAAAAGTAAACACGCAGCCGCGAGGAATATTAAAAGTCCGCCGCGGTCGATATTGTCGTGTATATAATGTTGATGAAATGAAACGCGGGATTATGCGTATATATTGTACGCGTAGAGAATGGATCTATGCGTGGAATCTATGCGTGTGTGGATGTATAGTGAGCGCGGGAAAAAAACAAGGCTATCTGTTCGTCGAGGTTGGTTGTCCTGAAGGGAAGAGTGGCTTTGGAGAGTAAAACAAAAAAATTTATGAGACGATTGTTCGAGTGAAATTCGGGAGGTTGAAATAGATCCGAGTCGTATGAGGAATCTTATGAAATTTTGAAAATTTACCTCGAATATAAATCGAGAATAACATTCGAGGGCAACCGGTATCATTGCAAAGTGTAAATATTGTGTGCGAGTCCTTTTCGTGAATTGTCATCCACAGCAATGACGTGTACGATGTATAGCTATGTTTATTTATTTTTTTTTTGTTTATAAGCCTCTAGCCATATTTCCGGCTGTTTTTACTTCTGCTTACGAAAAGCTTACATCAGATATCGTTTAGAAGGACACCTTGTTCTTCCACTTTGATAACACATCGCGTTTTTGAACGTATACAATATCGTGAGACGGAGACCCCTTTATAAAGAATGATTTTCGGATGATAATACTTTGTATTGAGGAAATCGGAGGAAGTTCACGCTCTCGTCCCGTTTTCTTTTTGTCGCGAGTCGAGGGGTTTGTACGTTGATTAATTGTAAAAATAAAGATGATCCGGTGCTCTGTGCGCGCGGGGCTATGTAGGGCTCGGCGCAGAAGAAAATGTCGTTAATCACAGTCAATACTTTTTAACCTCTCACTATCTTATACGCTGGACCTGCTGCTCTTCGTCGGCGCCTTCTATCCCCTCCCCCTCCCCTCCGAAGACGAGAAGCTCGGAGAAAAAGACGATACTGAATTCGTTCTTTATGGCGGATTGTATGTTAATCTACATAAATTTCCAACTTTTTTCGTGCGCCGGCTATACGTTTTTTCTCTCCCTCCTGCGTGCGCCTATTTCATTTTCAAAAAATCTCTCATTTCGTTATAAGCATGAATCACTGCGTCGATTTTTGCACAGACTTGATTTACATTTTGTGTACGTACTGTCAAAGTTTTAGCCCTTTCAAGAAAGTCAGATGAAAATTCGCGTCTTAATGCGGCAAACGAAAATACAGCTAATTGACTCGTAACAAAATTGTTAAAATAAAATTTCAAAATGCCAAGGCATATAGTTGCCCTCTGGTGTATAATTGTCTACCAGTTCACGAAGTTTGAAACCTAAGTGAAAATATCTCGTGAAATGCCATTTTAATAATATCTCTGCAAAATCGTGAAATTCAAACGTCATAAGCTTTAATCTTTTGTGAAATGCGGTAGATAATTACACTTTCGAGGTCTTCGTATTTCGTAATATTTGCTATGAGCGAATCAGTTGCTTTTTACTCGTCTACTATACTCTGGCCTGAAATTCGAATTTTTAAATGATTTTTTTCATCCTCCTAATAATAATTTTAAATTACACAACAGCAGTTTACAATATAATAATTTTGCAAGAAACAGCACATTAAATTGAGAACACAGGACTTTAGTTTCTGGGCAACGAAGGGTAAACACCATTATTTTAGCGCAGTGCAATATAAACAAGAACTACGTACCTCTTCGCATGTTTATTATTTATTATTAAAATGTATACAAAAGTGATAATCCAAAAAATGTTATGCAGATTCTGTGGCTGTGTATGCGTATGCAGATATATTTGGCAGAATAAATGGCGCTTTATCTCAGGAGCTATTTGCTATGTGAGCAATAATGTCATGGCGCCACTTTCCACGCGGTTAAATGGGATGAAAACCTAAAGTTCATGATTTGTACGCGGTGCCACTTTCTGCGTTGTTAAATGGGATGTAAATCAATAGTTCACTATATCTGTCCTCAATGTGCGCATAGCAAATGACTCAAATTTTAATCGGTCAGAGGGCACTTTTTTGCTGTTCTCGTTTCCCAAATTCAGGAGAATAAAATTTACGTAGTACATGGTAAATAAAATTTATAAACTCTGAGTGGTTTAGTGAATAAATAAATGTTTGCAGAAATTGTAGATATTTACGAGTTATTGTCTACGTGTGACTTTCACAATCTCACATTTATTCTTCAAAACAATCATGCAAAAATTTTAAGGACGTCAAAAGATATTATTATTATTATTATTATTATTATTATTATTATTATTACTATTATTTTCATTTATAGCAGATCAGTTTAATCATCAATACATCAATACATCAAAGTTTCATACGTATAATTAAAAAAAAAATTATGTACCATCAAATAGTATCTTTTTCAACGACTTTAATGTTTTATACATTTCATTAAAGTCCCGTATCCAAAGCCGTTTCACGATCGAATATCCAGTAATTAAACGTATCCGTCGTTTCATTATCGTTTTCACCAAAAATTCATCCGTTCTATTAGAGCTTTAACTCTTCCGCCAGACGAGCGGGGGCAAAATTGCCCCACCAAAAATATCTCTCCCATCCGTCGGGATATTTTATCCGTGAAACGGTTTTCACGCGCAGGAACTCCATCCGCGTGTGTCGCTCGAAAATAAGGCAAGGGATTAAAGACAGATTTAAACACACAGCGGCCGAAAACTCACGACAGCGATTTTCAATTACAGCCGATTCAAGCACACGCGGAGAAGCAGAAAAAAAGAGAGAGAGAGAGAGAGAGAGAGAGTGCGACAGTCACGCAAATGCCGCGGGAAATTCAAAATAAATATAGGCGGCGATCGAGCGAATCGCACGCACGGATTATGCATCGGCCTAGATACGATTAGCCGGCGCTGGTGTGTTCAGTTGGTTTTACGGGGTGGGGGAGGTAGGGGGGAGGAGGGAAGTGCACAGACGGCCGGGGGCTGATTTCGATGAATCGGCATTGTGTTTGTGCTAAGCTGATTTTGCAATCGATTGTCAAACGGTTCTAAAATAAATGTTGAATTGTTTGATATTTTTATGAGAGTTATATGCGGCACTCACACTCTAAATGCGATGGTTCCAACGGCACTGAACTGGACGCGACGGTATTGACTGAAAATAAATATTTCCACGCTGTTAATTAACTGACAATTTAACTTAAATAAGCTGAAAATAAAAGACAACGTTATATTTATTTATTGACTGTGTTCTCCGCCATAAAAGAGCTAATTTACATACTTCACAATTTCAAGAAAAAGTGTAAGTTTACAAATGAAGTAACTAAACTTAAACTTCTGTTTCTTGTTAAACTACAAATTTTATTCGATGGAACTATAGCATCTTAATGATAGTGACCATCCACCCTTTTTATACACGTCCACTGCTAATTCCATCAATAATCCCTGTTATCTCGAAAAAACGGAACATTGCATGTACTTAATGCGCTTTCAAAACACAGCATTATTAATATCGTGGCATTAAAAAGTCGCGGCGACCAATGAGGAAGCCTGGAATCCCCTGTTAACTAGCCAAGAAGATCCCCGGGAGAAAAGCTTTATGTTGGGCTATAGATAGGGGGGGCTATTCGCTAACTGTGCTAGTGCCGCGCGCGTTCGCGCGTCGGTTGAATTTATCGACTATACATAGCGGCGCGGCAGTAGCGCGGCAGTAGTGGCGCGTCCCTTGCGTCACTACATAAAATAACCGTAAAACTGACATTTTTAACGGATATTTTTTCTGATTATGTCCCCCTGGAAGCATTTTTTTCCGCCCTGCCTCCCCGCGCCGCGCTGCTTTACGAGTCTTGGGAGGCGACTCCTCGCGCGCACGCCCTGCGCGTAAGAGCGTCACACGCGACCCCGTCGCGCCCTCGTATCTAAAGCTTAATTCACAATAAAATTGGCGAACGCGAGGAGGCCGGCCGTTAAAGGGCGCGAGGGAAAAAGTTGGAATTACTTGCCTTTCGGGCGTTCGGCGTTGAAAACGGGAAAACGAGGCGAGAACGGATTCAACTTATACGGATATATTTCTGTTTTGGTGGACTATAAACTTGTAATGGTCTGTGGACGAGGATTGATGGCAATAGCTCGATTAACGTTTTTGACAAATAATTATTTGATGAATGGAAGGTTGTGGAACGATACTGATGGGTATCTGAGTATGTTCAGTAAATTTCGGAAACAACTCGGACGGAAAAGTTGCGAGAAATTTTCTTGAAGGCACACCTACCAGACCTCTGTTTTCTTGTTCCTTAAGTCATTCTGAAAGAGAAAAAGCTCGCAAGCATGGAAAATCTTAGGGTGTATTTTTTTCCGAAAAACGAGAAATAATTATATGGACTTGTAAAAATATTTCATTAGAACAAAAATGTCTTAAAATTCATTAAAGAATGCTCTGAAATTTTTTCAGATTTTTTACGACGTCTTCCGAAATTTCGATTTATTTTTTTGGATTTTTGAAAGATCAAAAATTGTACTAGATCAATCTGAAAAAATTTCGGAGCATTCTTTCATAAATTTTAAGACATTTTCGTTCTAATGAAATTTTTATAAAAGTCCATAGTTTTCGAGAAAAAAATCTATGAATTCTCTTTTTGTTAATTATTTCTCGTTTTTTCGAGTCGTTCTTGCTCCGGAAAAAAATATAAGATTTTTCGTGCACGCGAGCTTTCAGAATGACCTAAGGAATGAGAAAAAAACAGGTCTGGTAGGTGTGCCTTCAAGAAAATTTTTTGCAACTTTTCCGTCCGAGTTGTTTCCGAAATTTCCTGGATATACTGATATACGATCATGTAAATGGCCAACATCTAAAAACCGTTGCCAATAGGATATGTACAATCTTTTTAAAAAGTTACTCTCAAGTATTTTCTTAAGTACTGTACTGTATTTAATAATGCTCCACAGCGTGATCGTCATGGCATCTACTTAAGAAAACTTGTCGCGTTAATTATAATTAAATAACGGTCATAGTCTCCATAAATCTAGATTGAAACTAAATAATAGAAACCTATTCCACTGGACAAATCGAAGAGCAGTTATCGCTCATGTATCCACACATGTCTCCTAAATTTGTCCGAAAAATAAATTAAAAAATTAAAGTTTTTTTTCAAAATAATTTTGTTATATTCATGGGTATCTTGCAGGTGTCGAAACTTACTTAAATCCAGTTCTCGTTTAATTGTAACCTCATTAAAATCGTAAAAAAGAATGTTGCACAATGTGGAATCACCGCTAAGTCAGTCGAATTTACAGGATGTATAGGATAATTTTTAAAATACACATTCTTACATGAAAACCGCAATACCCCGTTACATCCACCGATACACCCTCGCGCGTCCGCGCCTTCGTCATTTCGAATCGAGAGAATTTTCCAAACCATCAAACCCGAAGCTTAACGCTTTCCATCGCAGCCGCCGCGGCCGTACATAGAACAGCGCGCGCAGCCCATCGCAAGATCTGAAATTGCGCGGAGCCGCGCAGTTTCGCGAGATACAAAAGTGTCCATTAATGCAATCAACGCACTGGCCGTGCCACAAAAGCCTCTCTCTCTCTCTCCCTTCCCTCCTCCCTCTCTTTTCCCTTCCGCAATAGCCTCGCGCGCGCGCCAAAAAGCGTGTGTGTGTGTGTGTGTGCGTATACGCGCTGGCTGGCCGGCCCTAAAATCTCGCTTTCTTCGCCGGCCTTAAAGAGAGCTGCGCGTACAATCGTAGGGCCGGCCGTTAAAGCTCTCGCGCAAGCTGAGCTTTCGCCCCAACGGCGAGTCGAGGCGCAGCGTAACTGCACAGAGTGCTTCGCTCTCTCTCTCTCTCTCTCTATACGTACATACCTCTTTGGCGTTTAACGCGATGCAGCCCCCGGCGCGACTCATGAGAAAATCCGCCCGAAGCTTTATTCCGACGGTAAAGGAAGCGCAAACGACGCTCTACCCCCCCCCCCCCTGCCGTACGGGTGGCGCGTGTGTGTATCTGTAGACGTATATGCGTGTACGGTTCTGACCTCACGTTGTATACGGAGCTTGCGCGTCTCTTCGCTGGCACCGCCGCCGTCGCCGCTACTCGTCGTTTCGCTTTTTATTGACGTTGCGTCGATGGACTCGAGTTTATTTGTTTACAAGCTGGAGATTTTCTGCTTTTCTGGATTGTCCCGGGGTGTCGATGGATAGGTACTGACGTTTCGCCGATTTTTCGGGATTGAGCGGACGCGAGAGATGTGGTGCGAGTAGGTGACGGTGTGTGGTATTGGTAATCGTATTGTTTTGACCGGAATATAAGTATACCCAACCCGTTAGACTCGTGGATAAATGACTTGTCTCCGAAGTCAGCCTTAAGAACGTGAAGCTCATTTACAATTACATGTTCTGACGATGTAAGAATTCAACCCTTCAATTTGCGTTTAAAAGATAATGTAATGTAATATTTTACGTCATATCCACGCAGGATATCAGAGTCAATTAAAGACTCGATAGTACTTTAACAATCGATTTCGCTCGCCCTCTTCTGCACATCTAAGTGCAAAATTAAAATTTTCCAATATTCCTAAAAAGGAAACGATGCGACCCTCCTTTCATAACAATCAATGAATTTTTCGAAATCAGAACTAATCATTTCATCCAATAGACAGCGCAACAAGCTCTCCCACCCCCCACAAACAGACTCCGTCAAAATCGAGATATAATAAAGAGACGGACGAGGTGTCGAGCCATAACGAGGTTTCCCGTTATACACAGCGAGACTCGCTCGCTCTCTCCGTTGCAACTCCCTCTGCTTTTCGATTGCCACGTAACAGCACGTCGGCATGTTTAAGTGCTGCAGAACTTGGCATTAATGCCCCCGCCGACATCACGCGCGAGCGAGAGGGTGGATCGACGCGATCGTGATGGAATTAGCCACCCCCGAAGCGTATATGGGGAGGGGGGAGGGAGAGCCTCGTGTACATGGGGCGATGCGATGCGCCGCATGGCGAGGAAAGAAATCGCGCGGCGCCGTTAATTGTATACCTGTTGATTGGCGAGGGTTGACGTGGTTAATGGAGCTTTGAAGGCTTCGATTTTCTTGCTGCTGCGCGAACGTGTGTCAAAAGGGCTGGGATATCTGATTTTTTTCCGGATGCTCTGCGATACTTGATGCCGTTGAAACTTTTTGTGTGGGGGGAGGAGGAGGGGGATGGGGATGTGGACGAGGAAAACATTGGATGAAAAGTACGCGCGGTTGTGCGAAATGTGAGTTTTTTTTTAGGGTGCGGAGTATACTATTTTTTACGCAATGCAACAAGATTGTTAATAAAGTGTATTGAATTGTGGTAAACAACAATTTGTGAACGTATAAAGTTTGCACAAAACATTAAATTATAAGTTGGCATAATTTTTTTAAGCTCACTAGTTTCAACTTTAAATGTACACGTGAGAAATACCACTTTTACAACAATCTCCTTCGAGATCTTCGTGCATCGATTTTACACGCCCTTTTCATCCTGAATTCACTACTCTTTTACTGTAGTAGCTTATGTTTGAATAATAACATAATAATATATCCCCAAAATTTAATTGTTGAAATATGTTAACTCCATCCATTTACTACTATTTTATTATATAGTAATTTCGTATATTTAATAATCTACATAATATAATATACTACCGGATTTTATAAACTCTAACATACAAGTTGTTATGTGAAGTGAAAAAAATTAATATTCAATCATAATTATAGAGGCCATAAAAAATAATTATATGATTGTGTGATAAAAAATTACGCAACTCTTTTGTAATTTATGTTGCATACATTTTCCACATTTCAGACGATTTCGTTACACGATTTCATGACATGTAAATTGAAATTAATGGATCATGCAATTTCATGTAATTTGACGTCATTAAATTGGGAAAATAATTTCTTTCCGCATTATGCAATTGCAAATTTCGGTGGAAAGTATGCATAAGAGGTACTCGTATTATAAAATTATGTATTAATATATAATACTAAAAGAGTTCTGAAAAAAATCGCGCAATCTACAGAAAAGGATTGTAACTTTTTGTCTCAGCCAAATGTCGGTATCTTTCCACCATCAACTTAACTTATTACTGACGCACAATTCTCGTAAATCTACATAAAAAGTACATAAAAACCAATAAACACCTACGACTACCCGCCGACTCAACGATACCGTGTGTTACAAAACTGGCGCACCAAATCTCTCCACCGCGTTACACGCGTCCAACGCAAAAACGCGATAAAACTAGTTTCCCACTCAGAAATCCCATAAAGCTCGGCCCACACATCGCATTAGAATACAAACTCAACACTTGGTCGCTCGTGCGCCGGCTCTATCCTGTATATACGCGCGACGACAGCCGCATCAATTCCGGCGTGAAAACAGGCTTTGCAGCGAGAGGTGAGCATCGAAAATTCACGCAGTGGTCAGCGTTAAATGCTCGCGATGTACCGTATTTTCCGGCAACTATCCACACCCAAGCAGCAGCAGCAGCAGCGGCCACGGCAATAGCTCTATACAGCGAACTTTGGCCGAAGCGCTCTATTCGCACGGCTCACGTTGTTCCCGTACGAACACACACACACACACACACACACATATATACACACACATATATACACACATGTATAGTCCAGCAGCTCGATTTACGCGCGCTCGCGCTTCGGCCCTGCGCGCACGAGGTAAACTTTTGCGAAACATTCTCAATTACGGGCGTGCTCCGTCTTTGTCTCGAGCAGTGGCGTCGAATTCATTTGCGGCACGTGAAGAAGCGAGATCCCCCCCCCCCCCCGGGCGTCTGTACAGCTGATGGTTTGAGAGCAGCGCCGCGCTGCTCTTTTAAGCTGCGACGATCGATGGGCTACGCGTGTATGTGTGTGTATGTGTGGGGGGAGGGAGGGGAGAAAGTTCGCTTCTTTCGCGATGTATTTAATCGAGCTGATTTCAGCTGGGTATACTGTGTATACCGCATATCTTCCGATTAATTGGGATTGAGAGCGTTTCGCGTGCAAAGGAAATCCTGCGCGCCCGCGCTGAAATCCTTTCGTCGCTGTATAGACGGGATTTCTTGCGCGGATGGAATACAAGTTGATTCTTCTTTGCTTTTTTTTAATGTTTCGCGTCGTTTAAAAGATAAATCCAGACGGAATATAAGTTTGGTTCGTAAAATCGAAACGTAAAATCTGTATAATGCTTCGAGGTTTCTGCTATTGAAAAATACATCGGAGCAAACGCGCGAGCACAAAATTCTCTCGACGAAAATAAGTGGAAAGTCTATGAAATTCGCCGCGAGCGAGTGTCCTCTTTTTTCGGCCCACACTTTAAATACGAAATCGCGCGTTTAATTCGAAAAAAAAGAAAATTCATAAAGCGCAAAGCGTTAAAGCGCGTCGCGGTCAGCCACCTGTTTGGTCGTATACATATATATAGACGTCTACGTACGAGCGGTGACATCGTTTCTGTGAAAACGCGAAATGTGAGGAATTCACGTGTGCTAAGCGCATTATCCCTAAGGAGCTTATGCAATTGCCGGCTACTCTCCTGGCTGCAGTCGAAACTGCTATATACATTACGATTAAAGTCACCTAATGCCATAGCTTTTCCTATATAGCCACTGTGGCCGTTGCTGCGCTTCTTAGAGCCAGTTAGCTCTCGCGTCGCGAACACTGCTGCTGCAGAATTAATTCTCGCGTCTAATGCGTCGATATGACTCACTGGTTCGGAGCTTGCGAGGGACGTTGGACTGCAATGCGGTGTTGGTGAAGGTTATGGAATTGCGAGATTCTGGGGCAATGATCAGATTGCACTGGTTTATTTAACTGCGTTAATTAAAGAGTGTGTTCGAAGGCTCAAATTTGTAATGTAATATTTATTAGTTACCTTCACTGTATTATCTTCAAGGTTTAAGTAATGATAAGGGCACTACTACTATAGGAGTATTATAGTGTAATTAAATTTTGAAGTTTTAATTTCAGTACCAGCTTTCTAATCAAGACTTTGATATGTCAAAATCGTGATGAAATAAACTGTTGAATCCTGATAGAACAAGAACCACTTGGTTTATAATTTCTTCCAAAAAGATTACAAACTTAATTTAGTTTAAGCTCTAGAGCTTTAAACGATTAATAAGCTTATTTTTAGAATTTCTTAACCATATGGAACTGTTAATTTTCTCTCAGGGCTAATACTGAAAAAGACATACACATTTTCGTACTACTTTAATTCCTTGGTCGCGGTATGTTTTCACAATCTTTTCCAAAAACTAACCTGTTTAGTGCCTAGTTCAAAAGAATCTTCCTCTTCTGCATGGCAGTACAGAACCTCGTGCATAGATTATCTTTGTGTTTTTATACCATATACTAAAGTAACCACGAGTACCGCGCGGCAACAACTTCAAACAATGATAAAATCGAGACGTTCGCCAAGGGCGCAGGGCCGCGATTAATTTAACGATTTACCATTCTCATCAAAGATCCCAAATCGATAGCAACATGAAAGTTCGGCTAACTGGGCAAACCGCGCCTGGAAAGCCAAAAACGCATAACTCCCCGAAAGTTAACGTCAGTTCCGATCTCCCTCCCCCCGGCCTGATGCAGCGCCGTAGGGCTAAAAGACATCGAAACGATTACAGTTTAAGCAAAGCCCCACTTTACGATGCAGCTCGCGCCAACTCTTGTCGTTACGCTGCGCAGCATCCCGAGCCTTTTTCCAAGGAGAAACGACGCGAGTTTACTTTGCAAGGCATGGGAAACGAGCTGCAACGCGGAAGGGTGAAACGCCCTCCCTCCCCTCCCCCCCGCCTCTTCACCCCCTCCCCAGTCTCCCTCTTTCTCTCTTCGCGTGATGTGTACGTACCGGAAATCGAAACCCATCCTTCCGATTCCCGAAGTATCTGTCTGCTCGTTCGCGCGAGATTGAGTGAACGCTCAAAGAGTTCGGGTTTGCCGTTTGAAGCACGTGTCGCACTTAAACCTTGAGGGAGAGAGAGAGAGAGGGAGCATTACGCCGACCAAAAGAGAATAACTCTCCCTTCTGCTCGGCGAGGGGATTTTTTGCATTTTATACGGGCCGGAACGACGGCGAATCAGAGCTCCATTTCTTTAATGGCACTTTTATTTGACTAAGTGAGCGTATGTGCGCAAGTGTGGGTGTGTCTCTGTGTGAGCGCGTATACGGTTAACTGTTACTTCAAGGTTTCGTGAGTCTTCTTCGTGACTGTGCGGGTATTCGAAAAAATGGGTCGTACGACGCTCTTTACTCGAAATTGCAGTCACATTGAATTCCAAATGAAACAATTCAAGCGCTATGTCTGTAAATATACAGGATCTAAAAAAAATTGCCAAAGTGTTTTCAAATAGACTTTACTCCTTTAAAGTTACTTTTTTATGAAGGGATTATTAATTAAACCTTGGACTTTTCACACAATTTCCTATATTTCGTTCCATATGTTGCTATTCGTTTACTTAACTTTCATTTTTTTATTTTGTTTTGCCGAAGCCAACTGGTCATTCTTCAATTCTCGCAATCTCTCGTTGCAGTACAAGGTTTTATAAAAGAAGCTTAATGCAAAAGTAGCAGCTGCTGTTAAAATTAATATATACTCCACTCTATTAGCATAAGGTGTACCGCATATCGTATACCAACTTGCTCCATCTGCAGGTGGTTTGCCATTTGGTAAGCAGGACCATCCGAAATAAGCTTCATCGTTATCCGTTGGGCACAAAAATTTCTTTTTGTGCAACGTAGAACCGAAAGCCGTTTGTAACGTGGCTGTTTCACTGCATGGACCAATAGGTTCATGCCAACCAATAGATACTTCAGAAGAAGGTTCGATAAAGGAGGCTAAGCCTTGCGATTGAAAGAAGAAAGTAAAAGATTAGAATGAATTTGAGTCAGAGTTAATAAGTGTAAATAAATAAGACTTACCAATAAAAAATAAGTAGTAAATAGTGAGGTATAAAAATATTAAACGATTCGAAGTTTTATTTACACAGTCTTCCTTTATATCTGAAGTCTCTGATAAGCTAAGCCATATTAAGCTTACATAAAAGACGAAAAGTGAAAAAACAATGACTTCAGAATGCACGTTGTAAATATCGTGAAGAGGGTGGTAAAGTGGAATGAACAAAAGAACTCCACCAGGCATTCCCAATACTGCTGCTATCAGAGTGCACATGAACTCCTTCCAGAAACTACAACAGATGCATTATTTAAATTATTTAAGCACAAATATATAATCATTTACGAAAAAATACGATAGTGTTGCGTAAATACGGTTTGCATGAGATCCACTTATTTGTTTTTCCAAATGCCATTGATCGAGTAGTATGGAACCAAAAAGTAAAGCTTGCAGCAAATGTAGCATGAAAATAAAAAGATGTCCAAGGAACATAATAGTGTCTATCAAAAATGTTAGGATCGGTATCGTGCCAACTCCAGAACATTAATCTTATACCCATGATATCGTATGGATAATCAATTAATACAACTGTAAGACCGACAGCTAACGGCTGACTCCATGTTGGCAATTTTAACTGATTCACAGCAATCACTGCAGGATAGATGAACGCGATGTCTATGAAATGGTAATGATTGAGTTAATAAATGATCGGTATTTAATAATATTATGTCAGAAGTAAAACAACAATTGCAATGTACTTACATACTAATATAATGTACAGTGGTAGTCTACGTCCGAGAAAAATAATTGGAGATTGAGCATGCCAGAAATTATCAATGTCTGGCAGATTGTATGAAATGATTTCTACAACCAAGCCATGTAACATTATACCGATCCATAGATGTAAAAATCGTCCTCCATTTTTCCATGCTGTAATTACAGTAATTTTTTGATAATCTTAATTTTAATTCCATGATTGTTTTTGCATGTTCTAAAGAAGAGTTAAATAAAATTTCTTAATAATTTAACGTAATTAAAAAGAATATGTTGCACACGATTACAGTATAACTATATCAACGGCTGAGAAATCTTATCTCACAGTCCGTTTCAAAAACATCCTATTTCACAGACTGTTTCAAGAAAATCCTATTTCAGAAAATTACTTTTGTCATGTTTCGCCTCGTTTATTTCTTAAAAATGAAAATGAAACACACTTTTCTGAAGTAGAAATTTCTTGAAACAAATTGTAAGAAAAGATCTTCTTTTCGGCAATTGATACACAAATTGAAATTACTTTTTTTACTTTACATAAAAACAGTTGTACATTATATAAAATAATAGATCATTTGCTACCATGAAAATTAACTTAAAAAGTATGCAATTATTATTACCATGATAAAACGTGATGCAACTACCGAAAATAATCAGCAATTGTGCATAGATATAGCTTGGTTGTGCTTGCCAGCAAGTGGTAACATCATTGAATCCTACTAGCCAGTCCCAAAACTATAAATTTGTAATCAGTATAATTATACATTTACCCATCAGACAATAAAGTATATGTAAAGATATTCGAGGAAGGCATTATGAAAATCAAATTATTAGTAATACATGTTAAAAATATAGTACTTACATTAACAAACAATATATCAGCTTTTTCTTCGGCAAAGCCTGGTAGATTTGAAAACATCGAGTTTTTATTCATTTTGTTTCACGTAGGTACTGACAATTTTTCGTTCTTCATTAAAAATTTTTACTTCTGAAGTTATTCGAATCTTATCTTAAATATTGTTGATATTAAGTAATGCTGGACGATAAATATGCTGTTTTGAAGAAAGATAAAGAAATGAGAAATATTATGAATAATTTTTAAATCATGTACATTCCATAGAAAATGTAATAATATCTAAAGTCTCTGCTTAAACAATAGAATATTATTTTCACAATCCTCACACATAATTGTGTAATCGCAAAAATCGCTTACTACTTTTCTTATTTATAATTAATAATAAATCTACACATTTGCAAATTTGGCAAAACTTTTCATTTTATTAATTAATACTCTTTTTATTTATTAGTGTAATCTTAGCTTATAATAGTACAATACTATAATTTTTTTTTAGTACCAAACTTGAACAGTTAGGTTCTTTTAAATTGTTGCACTATAGGTTGGCAACTCCGTCTGTTCTGAGACTGCAGGATTACTTTTGTTTTCAAATCTTAAATTATATTATCTTCTTTTTTTAATTTTACAATAAATTGATTATCTATCTCTACAATTAAAATGCTATTAATTTCGATTAAAAATCCCTGGTAAAAAGTACCACGAGTTACTCGTGACAAACTCGTGAATTGCTAAAATTGGGACGCTGACGCTGACTGCTGACTGCTGAGTTACTTGGAGCAAACTCGCTAATTATTTAATTTAAAATAAACAATTAATTGTTTGGTGATTATTCCTATAAAATTAATTATTATTATTTATATTATTATGCAATCATAATATAAATAATAATAATCCATTTACTCAATAGAAACAATTTTTATTATTTAATCGGCGGTTGCTCCAATTTATCAGATTTATCAGACGATGATGTATTAGACGATGGCTAAATCAGTAAAGTGTCAGGCTAGTAATCCAGATGTCTAGGGTTCAAGCCTGACTCTCGGCGATTTTGAGGATTAACTTTTCACCTCTTTGTTTACATATTTATACAAGGATTTGAGAAGGCTAATGTAAAAATAAAAAAAAATTATATCAGATTTGGAGGTTATGTTTGGGCATCGCGAGCGTGTCGCGAACCAGCAGAACGAGGCGTAGCTCCGCGCGCACGCGCAGATGCGTTTACATGATATACACTCATCTGTGCTTTCAATTTTAGACGAGTTTGCTCCCAGTTCATCGCGAGTTCTTAACTCTATAATTCGCGAGCAGAACTCGGTAACTATTAGCGTATTGGCTAGTCTGACTCGCCAATTTTTTACCAGGGATGAAAATATTTTTAAAAATAGAAACATAACTCGTATATATATTTGGTGCAAAATCAAATAGCCATTCAAACATGCAGAGACGACTTTATATCCAAAGATCAACAAAAAGAAGAAAGAATAATATAACTATAATAAATTAAAATATTGTAGTCGATACACAGTTGTTTAGGCCGGACGGTGGCTATCACATACCAGAAATTCGATCCAGATAGAGAGAAAGAAACAGGCGAGATATTATCCGAATACACGTAATCGTAATAAAAGCCGGTACTAACACGTGGAAACTTTCCCAGCCTTAGCTGGTTAAAAAAAACTTGCCAATCTTCTCGTAAGTCCTACTAATAATAGTGTTCAGCATAAATAAATAATTAAAAGAGATGAAACAGACTCGATTGACCGGATAATAAGCAGTTTTACTTTATACGATATCTTATCAATTTCTCGATGTAACTTCACTGTGATACTAAATAATACGTACGCGAACGGAGCATATTTAGGAATATTCATGCATCGAAGCGTCACCAGGTGTCTCCGCCGCGTTTCTAATTTGTATCAAAGTCACGTGACGTATGGAGGCAAATTTGAACTTAAAAAAATCATTTTAATGAAACGCAATAATTTTTCAAATGATTATGAATCAATAGAGCTTATTCAATTGTCAAAACAGATTAGTTGATTGAATATGTGAATGAGTAGATTAATACGTAGACCATTCGACAAAGGGTGTAGAATGGATAATTAAAGCAATATTTCATTGTGCAATTCACAGTTCATTATTAGCAAATGATAAATACTTTACGCTATGTATGCAATCAACCTTACCAAACAATAATTATTCGCATGAAATAAATGTTAAAATTAATGTGAAATTAATGTGAAATTAATGTGAAGAATGATTGTTGAAGCTTGAAAATGCAAGCATGCTCTATACGAATTTTATTAAATTCGAATAGGTTAATAATGCGAGCTCACAAATTGAAGTTTATTGAGTATATACTGTTTATACACTTTTTAGAAGGCGAACAAAGGTTCCTATTGAATATCGAGACTGCATTGATTTATGGCGGAAATGTCGATAAATTAAACATAAAATGAACGTATACGTACAAGCTGAAGAATAAACTTTGACGCGGGGCTTTATGAAAAAATGTTTGAATGTAAAAAGTGAAATTTCAGTTTGTAAAATTCGTACTAGCACATCCTCACTTTTACTACAGGAATGTTATTTCAAGACGAGTACATGAAAAGTGATGATATTTTCCGTACACCAGGAAAAAGCCCATCATAGCTCAGTGAAGCTAAAAAACTGTTTATGAAAAATCAACAATCAAGAACTGGAGTAAAAGAGATACGAATGAAGACTGCATTATCCGACGGGAGAATAGAAACGACCAGTCATGGGATACCACAATGGATCGGCTGTACGCTTATGCATTATGGAACGGTTAGTTATCAGATTTTAGGGGATGTCGTAGCCAGGACTTCGATAATATAGGTACGTAACCTTTTTGATAAACATTTTTATCGCAATAAATTAATTAATCAAACACTAGTACAGTCTGAAAATGTGTTATTCCGAGGTGTGTATCACAATAATAATATGTGATCATAAAAATTACATAAAAGTGAACATTTTTTGCATAATTTTTCTTAATTAACATGGATTGATAAATAAAGACTGACAACAATGAGAACTGTTTTGCAAAGTGAGGCGATTGGAATAATACCATGGAAATGATTACTGCATCAGTGATGGATGTCATTTCTATTTCAAGGTCTGTGGAGATGCCAAGTTAATTCAAGGGGGTACCGTAGTCAACGTGTTGTTTCAACAGCTTAAAGTTCACTGCACACGTGCACCAGCACTTTCGAAAGAATTTTTTTCTCGACTCACCCCGTGGGAAATATTCTGCATTTCGGATTCTACGAAATCGAAAAATTATTTGTTTGTAAAAATTCAATCGAGCGAGAGCGGCAGCCAACTTAAATTTTCCTGTAAGTCAGGTGGTTCAACGTGCAGAATGCAGCAAATATCGCATTGTGTCCCAAAAGTCATTTCCCGAAACGTAATCGAATTCAAAGACCTATTCGTGCACACTACAAGTTCCCCGTTGTTTCAGCAGCTTATTGCCACTTTCCTCGCTCAACTTTTCTTTATTTCCCCCGCGACTTCGATTGACTTTAACAATATAGAGCCCAAGCACGGCAAAACGCGCGCTCAAAGCCAAAAGAGAGGAGGTGCGTGGCGGCAGTCGCTTAAGCTTAGAAAAAGAATGCAATAACCTAGAAAAAAAGCTGAGACGCTGAGGGACGCAGAGAAAGAGAGTGAGTGACAATTTACAGCCTATGCCACTGCAGCGCACAAGAATAGTCTCTATGCGCGGCTGAATGTATGCGCGCATGCATATTTGGCGGGAAGGAAGTAATGGAGGCAAACAGATTAAGAGCTTGGTGCTGATGGTGTATACCGTTGCTGGAGCTCAAACACGAAATTATCGGTTGGGGTGAGGGATTAAGGTGGGAAACGTCTTTTGCGCTTAAAAGCTACCACGAAATCTCTAAATTTTGATGGAGGGGAATGAACTAAATCAATAATGAACAATAATGAGATTATTCAGACTTGTTGATTGGGAATATTAAGACAGAACTTTCTGAAATAGTATAGAACTTAGAATGATGTTTCTTTTAAAGCAAATTCATATATAAATACAAGAATAAAATCTATTTTTACCCGATTTATCCATTTAAATCCTAGGATGACTAAAAACTCTGCTGGTACCAGCAATTAAGTGTTCTCACATTATCGAATTCCCACAAATATTCAGAGACAACCAGGAGGCGCGATGCAAAGGTTTAGCATCGCTTCAGCAACGATATACATCTTGATAAAGCGAAGCTTTGCTAAAAATCCATAAAACTCGGCGATATATACTCGACCTCGGCGAGCAGCAGAGGAAAGAAAAGAGAAGCACTCTCAGCCCGCCATAAATATCAACGTAATTCCAAGGAACTAAAACAAGGTAACGTCACGTATCTTATCCGAGCTCGGCACTGGCTGCTACTTCTTACAATCGGCGAACGCCGTTCGAATCCTCTCTCTCTCTCTCTCTCTCTCTCTCTCTCTCTCTCTCTCTCTCTCTCTCTCCTTCTCTCTCTTTCTCTCTCTGTCCGAGAAAGAGACGGAGGGAACGACGAAAGAAGCTCCACACGAGAAAGGATCAAAGAGGTGTACTCGCCGAAGTAGAACGCGGCAGAATTAACGATCGAGTGAGAGAGAGAGAGAGAGAGAGAGAGAGAGAGAGAGAGAGAGAGAAGCTGCAATGAAGAAGAAGAAGAAGAGAAGCAGGAGGAGAAAGTCTAAATAGAAAAAAGGAGAAGGAAAGAGCGGAAGCAGCGGAGGTGGAAGGACGAGGAAGGGAAAGTAAGTAAGCGCGGGCTGCGCCAGAGAGAGAGAGAGAGAGAGAGAGAGAGAGAGAGAGAGAGAGAGAGAGAGAGAGAGAGGAGCACGTGAGTTGAGGAAAGAGGGCGGAAGGACCATGATGGAAAGAAGAAAGCTCGTGATTCCTGCAGACGGCACGGCGTCTACTCTTTCTTGCTTTACGACCTCGGACGCCGATGCGAACAAGAACTGGCTCTTGCATCCCTTCGCTCTGTGTGTTCTGTGTACCTATACGTATACGTATGCGTCTTTACGTGTAATTGGGGGGGAGAGATCCAACCGATTTTCCGTACAGCGCGCGGCCCGGAACGAGAAAACCACGTGCGAGAAAGATGGAGATACGTGCAATGACGAGAAGCTTATGTACGACGCTTAGAAGAATTATGTACGATGAGAAGTGTAAGGGTGTTTCGATTTACTACTGCAGTTTATTATGCAATAATGTAGAACGTAATTGATTACAAGTTAGAGTTTTTTATATCCGTAGTTTCTCTAGCTTTTGATTTAATCGTTGATTTCAGTTTGAATCGTAATTACCCATCCCGACGATCCTTTCATCATCACCGATTTTCCAAAATTCTGGGCAATATTGTCCTCAAAGGATTGTTCAACAAATAAAAGTCTGACATTTTTATGATGCTAACTTCTCCGAGCGGGTGCGGCGTATCGTCAGTGGTACCAACACCGATCGGGCTTGTAGTGCGTAGAAGAATGGTACCGCCATTACGTATCGAAGCGGAAGCGTTGATTTGGTTCTTCATTAACGCGATCGCTCGTGAACCATTAGCTGTAACAGCCAAAGCAATGCTCTGATGCAAAGTGTTGGTTTTGTTGCTGAAACGTCGTCTGCTTGCGCATGATTCAAGGTATAACTTCAGATTCTTTTTGAACGTTATAGATTTCTGGACGAGATTTTGAATTGCGCTGTGAGCTGCATTGAAAAGTAATCTCAGTTGTTGGAACTCTTGTTGGTTTAGTACACGATTTAACGAATATTTTTGTCATTGCACATTTTTTTGGGAATTATTACGAGTTCGAAGACGAGAATTTCTTGCCAGAACAAGAATTGTCTATTACAATCATTAACGCTTAATATTTATTTGTTTATAAATTATGAACTACATTCATTGATTAGATACGTGATTATATAATAATAATTTTTAACGACATGTATGCTCTGCAGTGAATTATTTCATAAAAACCTACTGTTTGGACATATCCTTAAAAATATTTTGAATCCAGTTCCTTTCTTATTATTTTTAAATAATTCATTCAAAAGTTACTTAAAAAAATCGTTCGTTTCAATCTATTTTCAACGATACACCCTGAACTGTTCGCGCACAAATTAAAAAAGTTACGTTCAAACCATAGATTTTTCTTTTATTATAGTTGAACGTAATTTCATTCGCGCTCAAAACAAATAAAACTTACCAGCGAAAGTTCTCTGAATAATTTCTAAAAGCCCGGCCATAAACATTACCCACTAAATTATTGAACGACGAAAAAGCTATGAAATTTCAGCGGAAAGCGCCCTTTAAGCTCTCTCCCCCATCGCGGGAGAAGCTCGCCTAGCTTAACCATAAAAGAATAAAGCTTTTTCCAGTTAGGTGTACAAGCGCCGCGGCTAAGATTTCAAAGGGAGAAATAAAAGCGCCTAATAAGACGGTAAAAAGGAAAGGAGGTAAACAATAAATTCACTCGCATCTCGCGTCTACGCTCGAAAGAAACGTCAATCGTTCTGCCCTCACCTTTCGACCTGCACTCTCGTATTAGCCTCGGCGTGTGTAGTCGAGCAAAGCGTCTAAGACCTCCACTGGAAAACAGCTGCTCTAGGAAAAAAAAAGGAAGACGGAGAAAGAAGAAGAAGCCGGCTGCAGCAGCGGTAGCTTTAGCCCCCTATAAAGCACGGCGCGGGCGGGCGGGTGGGCGCGGGGAGTAAATAAAAAAAAGCGAGTCTAGAGAAAGAAAAGCCGAACGGCGTGTATCGCTATGTGCCGAAGCGGTTCGCCAGGTTCAATCAAGCGTACACAATACGAAGGAGGGTGGCGGAGGGGTGGGAGGGGGGGGCGAGCTTGCGCGCCGTTAATTGGATCCGACCGAGTTGCACACTTTACGACGCAATCGAGGCGAATTATCCGTCGGGAGCGGCAACGAGCTTGCACATCGCGACATTACGGCTCTGGACCAGCGCGCGGTGGCGGCGGCTGCTGCAGCCGAGCAGAAATTTAAGTGCTTCCAATCTTCTTTTGCCACCGCCGCCGCACCGCCGACGCCGTCTTTTCTTGCCCGAGCGAAGAGGGACGCGCGCGTCCCGGGGTAATCTAAACACGCGAGCTCGTTTCGTTTTTCCTCAAAGACCTCGCTCCCGGATTACACCTGTTTAGATACCTTTTCTCCCCCCCCCCCTCTCTCTCCTTTTATTCGCCCGCGTGTGCGGCTCTGGCTCGACTTTATCGCGAGTTGCGGGGGGAAGAAGCTCTTCGTTAGAATCTCGCCGCGAGAGACGAGGCCGTTATACACATTGTTTGATTCGAACGGGAGCCGTAGAAGAGAGAGTTATACGCATCAGCGAGAGAAGGAGTGAGAGAAGGAAAAAATCGAATGCTCATATCGGCGATCTCGCGAGTAGAGGAAGGATCGAGCGGTAGAACATTTCCGGATTAGACTCACTCTCTCTCGCTCGTCGACGAATCCCCCGCAATCTTGGCTCTCGCGCTCGCGCTTCAAGACCCGCAGCAGTGTGTGCTCATCATTGCCGAGAGCGTATAAGGGCGATGAGGATTCCTCCCGTCCCAGCAGCAGCAGCGAGAGCGGCTTTATACGATCGCGCGCGCGCGCGCGGCTGCAGCCGCGAGAGTAAAAAGAACCCTTAACGCACGTCCGCGCCGAGCGAGCGAGAGAGTCTCGCGGGCTCTCGCACGTATAACGGCCGCTTTCTCCTCCCCATCCTCCTCTCCTTCCAGCTCTTCTTCTGCTCCGATGGAATACGACGCGCTTATACGAGCTTGCGAGGAAATGAAGGGCCGAGGTGCTGAATGGATGATCTCGCGCGCGCCTCTCTCTCTCTCTCTCTCCCTCCTCCTCTTCCACTTTTTCTGATCCCCCTCAAAAATGAACTGCGCGCGCGAGAACGCTATATCGACGCGGCGCGATACATTTATTGCCCGTCGTATAAAGCCGTGTTGCAGCTTTAACTGCGCGCGAGCTTTTTTTCTATAGACGCGAGAGCACCACGGATGCGTATACTGCTGACACGCAGACACTGGCGCGAGGCGCGCGCGAGCTTCCGAGCGTATATACGAAGCTTTTTCCAACTTTTTCGAAGCTCGATTCGCCGCGCGAGAGCGACTTGGATGTGTATATGTATAAAGCTTCTAAAAACCAAATGAGATTCCGGGCGTGCAATATTTGAAAAAGAGGACGCAGTCAGATTTTCTTTTCAACTATTGTACGAAGACTTGTCGTACTTAGGGGGGCGTTGTTACACTGGAATATATTGTATATGCGGACGCTTTGGGTGAAGTGAGTCGCGGGGGAGAATGTCGTAAGTGTGGGGAAAACGATTAGATAATTTACTGAATAGGATGGCGATTGCTGAAAATAGAAGCTAAAAGCAATTATCTTCCTTCTGGAAAAATGTTCTAAGGTCGTTAATTAAATAAAAACCCAAGGTAAAAATTAATTCAAATTTTGGCCAACAATTTACGTTGTACATCTATAGATATTCAAGTATCTATAGAAACTAAAGTGTACACAGGTATACTTTCAGTGAAGACATTGATTTTATGATCAAAGTGTCTATGGATACATCGGTATCTAAAAAAATTCTTAATTTTGAATGATCTCCGCACACATTGCGATTCTATGCCCCACCATATAAAGAATTTTCTCTGTCTTCTAAAAACCCTATTCTACACAAACAAGTATCTGGACGCATCGCAGGGATAATAATACTCGCCCACAACTGCTCGAGCCGAGAGAAAAGGGGGAGAGGGTGGCCAAGGGGTCGAAGGTAAGGGGAGCAGAGCGAATTAAAATATTGCCAATGCACTCGAAGATACACGAAAGAGAAGAAGAATGCCCGCGGAGCTTGCAAATGGAGCGCGCGCACTGCGCGGGATGCATATTTCATGAAAACGCGTCGCGCGAGCAGCCAGAGAGCGAGGCGAAGGAGAAAGCGCGCGCGCAGGACAGCGGCGATTTGCAAAGCTGCAGCTGAAGCTCTTTATCGTTCGCTCAATAAAGATACAACGCCGCCGCCGCCGCTGCCCGCCGAGAGAGAAAGCGAGCGGGAGGGTGGAGGGGGGGGGGCGAGTTGAGCGAAGAGAGGAAGAGAGAAAGAGGGAAAACGACGCGCGGACGACGAGCCAAAGACATTAAATAACTGCTGGTGCAGTCGGCGCTCGCGCGGTGGGGTTCGTTCGCCTCTCCTCCCCCCTCCGCCCCCTCCCTGTCTTTCCTTTGTTTTGTCATTTTAGTGCGGCTTATATTGAGCTGCGCGAGTAGCGCGCGCGCGCGAGCGCGATCGCGAATGTATACGCATTGTTTGAATGATGCTGAGCAAGGATTTCTGAATAGCTGTTATTTTTATTGCTCCAAGCGCTATACGTCGGATACGGCTTTGTTTTCCAGATTTCTCCGCGCGCGCGCGCGCGCTCCGCAATTGCCGTTCCTCCATGGCTTTATAATAAATTACTTGCTCGCTTTGGCCTCCCCCCCGCCCCCTTCTTCGTACCGGACAAATGAAAAAACAAAGCCAATCGTACGCGGAGGTTTAACTTTGCGTTAAACCTTTTTGCAAAAGCAAGTAAATTCGCCGTGGTTGACGTGGAAAGTCCGTGTGAAGGAGTGTTTTTTACTTGTCGCTTGATTGGGCTTGACGATTTTTGCATCTGGAGCTCGACCGTCCCGGTCGAAAGCGTAAAAACAGACAGTATATACGAGATGGGAGAGCTTTTCGAAATTTGTACATACACTTGAACTTATTTTACGCGAGTGCGCCGCGAAAGCGAGTGTCTTTCCGAGTCACGATGCTACATGAATTTGAGCATTGAAATTACTTGCGTAAGCGCTCATGTAAAATTTTAATATGTATGGAGTATCTGCACCGTTAAAAATGACTTGAATTTCAAGACATTTCTCTCGCGGCATGTTCGTACGCTTGAATTTCAGTGGGAATGGTATTGAAATGCAGTGCGTTATACAATTATTTTTTAATGTTATTTTAAAGCCGAATCAATGCGCGTAATTGGCGAGCGTATGCGAAAAATTTGCTTTCGAAAATTCGAACAGAATTCTTAATATTTATGGACATTGTAAAATTAAACGTTGTCATTGCGACGCATTGTTCAAGATGTGCTAGCTATTAAATTTAGTATGCATTTTGTGGTCAAATTTAATAATAAAGGACGCTTCCATGAAATTTAATTGCATTGTCCTATCAGTAGGTATAATACTTCTACCGGTATTCTATGTGAATCGCACTGCTGGAAAATTAAGATATATTCTGGACAGAATTTGTGGTCCACGCATGTTAAAATGACACACGTCCAAAGATTCTCAAAATATTTAATGCAATATAATAATGTACTTTTGTATTATTTGGAAAATTTGCACCCACAGCATTTTTACATGAAAATTCAAATAAAACGTGAACAGAATAAATAAGATTAATTTTAGACTACAGAGCCACTAAAAAGTTAAAATGTCTTTTTTCCTATAGACTCTTTGTTAAGCATTCAAATATTTACTCTACGAAAGATTCTGGGATCGTCTCACCAGCGAGACATTGGCCAAACCTTTTTATTACTCTGACTAGCAAAAATCATCGTCTCGCCCAAAAGCTTCAGACGCACCAAACGCACACCCCCAACGAGAACGTCGCACAATCCATACGTACACGCAGTCATCCCCTAAAGAAAGATCGTCGCGCAGCGCGCACTTAGCGACACACGAGTCGCTCGCTCGCTAATTAATTTAATAAAGCAATTAATCGAGCGGCTGTCGTGTCGGACGAAAATTTACGAGGCCCTCGAAGAGCGATACTCGAGAACGCGCGCCGTTATTATCGGAGAGAGATCCGGATTGTTGCGCGCGCCTGGATTATGCAGCCTGGACACACCTCCGGGCTGTGCGATGTCTTTGTCGTAACGACGTCGCTGTGTTATATATACAATACACTCGCTCGTCGGATCTAGTCTCGACTCTCGACGTCGCGAAGCGCGCGCCTTTGTCTTTCGCGCGCGCGAAGACGAATCCGTCGATAATGCATCCGCTCTCCCTCTCTCTGATTTCGCGCACGTGCGCTGGGAGAGGAAAAAATTTATGAGATTGAAAATTACTTTGGGTTCTTGAGCGAGAGGTGGGACCGCAATTTGAGAATGGGTATAGAGACGAATTTGGGACGATGTTGAAGTTTTGAATGAGGCGTAGATTCGTATAGATAATTGAAAGGGAGGGGGAGCAATGATTTTGTAGGGTAGTGTATAAATAATTATATATTTTGAAAATTCATTTGTTTAATGAAATATCTTACGCAAATGTAATGCCATATCGTGATGTAGCCCATTGAATCTGTTGAAATAAAAATGAATTTATTAACATTTTAGTATGAAATGTACTCTCCATTTTTTACATTAATTAATTTCTAACCGTGTGAGATTAAACCCTATATGTTTGCGGATTAATTCAACATCTGGAAATTACTTTCACACGATTACAATTTAATTTAATTAATTATTAATATATATTGAGTGAAATGCATTTTAGATTAAATTTTTCTCGCATATTATAAAACAATAATAATATAATTTCGAAATCGAAGGGATTTTCCCAAGAAAAGCAATAAAACCGCACGTTTGACTTCGCTTCTTTATTTGAAGAAGGAAGAAAATGTCATTAATTGCCGTCATCGACGACTTCTTTCACAACTAAAAGAAAAACTGTCCGATAGCGCGTTATCGCAAATTTATTTAGCTAATCGCGGATTATGGTAATTTCTAATATTTATGTAGATAGCTCGGACACGCACGGGCTCACACAGAGCATTTTATTTACTTTTCTAATGTATATAGCGGAAGCTTAACAGATCATGCGGATCCTATTTTGCTTTCTAATGGATGTTTGCGCTGAACAAACTTAAATTATTCGACTGATAAAGTATCAATGTTTGCTCTGAAGATAAGTAAACTGCGCCAGTTTTAGCAGAAAACTTCTTTGCATTGATTGTTGTGATTACACAGCTTGCTGTGCTCAAATAAAGCATTTTCGAAGTAACAGTAAAATAAATTTTGAGTTTGCAGTACGGCAATAAAGAATTTAATTGTTTGCCAGGTAAACAGTGGAAGTTTGTACAATTGCATGGGATCTATTGGCTGTGAATACATATTATTTACTCGAAATTATTAATAACTTCCTGACTAGGCCTGGCAGAATATCAATCAGTTTTCATAACATTCATATTTAAAATTAACCAACTCTATCAACTTATGTATACATCAGCAGTATTTTTCCAGTTTCTTGCTATTTATAATATGATATTACCCAATTTGAGCGATAAATTCCATCGTACATAACTGTAAAAATATGTTTTCTTTAAAATGTTGTGAAAAATTTTCTATCAAAGCTACTACGACGCAACTTATTTAATATTAAAGTAACCAATACCATTACGAGCTTCAAAATGTTAAAATATCTTACAAAGTCATTTTAGCATCTCATTTATTGAAAATTTTTTGGGTTGTACACGATTTTAATTATATTTTGCTATGTGATTGCTTTAATAAAGTAATATATCTCCGCAGCATTACAAGTTTCTTCGTTCAAAATAAGCACACAGCCACGCGCACTCTAACGTGCACATAACCACGACAAATGAAACCTTATAATCACGACAAAAAAGCATAGAATTTTCCTCCAGGAAATAATCCTACTCGAGAGAGAAGAATATTTACACTTTGGTAAAAAGCCAGCCGCGCGCATTGGAAAAATCCTTCGCCTAATAATAATATTATTAAAAAATATCCAGCCGCACACGCAGACGCTCCGTACATATATCTCCGCGGAAAATCTACAGATCCGCGGGGGCATCATAATAGCGCGCGCAGCTCGCCACTGATCCGACGGCAATAAAAATCCATACATTTCAGAACTGAATCCGCAGTCGCGTTATCTCGTTCTCCTCCTCCTCGCCTCTCGCGGCTACATTTTCTCTCTCACACTCTCTCTCTCCATTCCTCTCTTTTGTTTACGGCCGAGCTGTGCGCTAAAATACAGCGGCAGCGCTCCGTCTTTACGTTCGCGCGCTTATAAAATATACACGCGCGCGCGGCGAGCGCATTAATGCCGAATCGAGCGGCTGCAATTTAAAAGGCAAGTGTCCAGGACGAGAGAGCCGCTTTTCGCGCAGTAGTAGCAGCGGCGGCGCTATGTATATATATAAGCCCATGTACAGGGAGAGTCACGCGGAAAGCGGCTGCAGTGCAGGGTAGCCGACTTCCGTCGCGGCGAAAGCGTGCCAAAAATGCGAAGAGAGAGCGAGAGAGAGAAATGACGCGGCGCCAACTGCAATCGATGCACCCCGGCGCCAACTGGGCGAGCGGTGCGTTTGAAATAACAACAAAGTATAAGGGAAGAGGAGAGAGAGATACGCGTTCTCTCGCTCGCTATATGCGCATATATATGTACGTATGTACACGCGCCGTACAAAGTGTTTTCGCGAATTTTCAATTTTGGTAAGGGCGCGTGCTCTCTCTCTCTCTCTCCGCGTGTGTTTCTCTATTTTTAAAATGCTTCTCCCTCTCCCCCCCCCCCTTCGCTCCTTTCACAGAGATTAACTTGATTTAATCTGTTTTCGAAAAGCTCCTAGTGTAATGAAAAACCTCACTGCCGTATACATCGGTGTACATGCATATACGTGTATACTTGAGTGTGTACCGTGCCACCAGAGGGAGGAGGGGGGGGGGGAGGAGGCAATTTCGAGCGGCAGACATTTGGAAAAGGGAATGTATTTGCTTTTTAATTATTCGCCCGCGCGAGAGGGGGAGAGAAGTGCACGATTGGAATTTGTTAGTTTCCCTCCCGCTTCGTTCCGGGGAATGTCGCCCGAGCGCTGTAAATTAATAACGCGCCCTCCCTTTACTTGTTTTTTTTTTTTTATATGCACGCCCGATTAATCGGGGCGCGTTCATTCGGATTCGGCGCGCGCGCTCCGCTTTTTCTCCTTACGTGTTGAATGAAATGCGCGGGGGCGGCTTCACGCTCGCGCGAATCAACTGGATTAAATCTGTTTTGGAAAAGTTCCTAATGGCGTAATGAGAGCGTGAAAACACGCGGCTCGCTGGATTAATGAAATCCCGCGCGATTTCAATTTTAAATCTGGTTTGTAGACCTCGGATTGGGGGGGGGGGGGGAAATAATTCGTTATTCTTTTTTCTCTTGTTGATTGTCATCTGTAACAAGGCGGGATTGTAAAATAGATTTTGTTCGTTCATCGCGCAAATGTACGCGCGACGCACTCGAGGACGTATGTGTACTCGTCGATGTCGATTATCTCTTTTTTTTCGGTAAATCTCTCTGCTTTTAATCTGAATTTGACTGAAAAATATTTTTCTTCCCATTTTCGAAACTTTATTTGCGTAAAGATTCAATAAAGGCTCGATAAAAATGTTTTGTTCACTTTTATAAAGGCAATGAAAATATAACATTATACTAAGCTCATATTATAGTTAGTAGTTCATTTTAATATTCTACAATCAACAAAACCTATACACTTTATCAACAATTTTTATTGTGAAACATTTCGCACTTCAATTTTTGCTTGCAAACGAGAAGGTCCCATAAACAAAATTAAAAATTTCCCAAATCCTCCACAGCTCGCGTTTTTGTTTTGCCGTAACTTTTCCGCAGACCCATAACACCGCCCCACCACAAATCAAGAAACAATACAGTTAACAATAATCCACTCGCTCGCTCGTCGCGTGCGTATCATCGAGAGCCGAAGAATTTTTCGTTTATTGGAAAATCCTAATATCGCGGCGATCGCCCAGCTCGACCCACATCTCGCAATATTATAGCCTAGAAAATTGAAGTTCGATCCAGAAAAGCTATATGCTGTCTTTCACCCCCCGCGCTCGGGTCCACCGAGCCACTTACCTTCGACTAATCGCCGATCGCAGATACAATCGAATCCAAACATTCCCAATCCCTTTCAATCTACAATCAAAATTCGGGGAAGCACGTGTTCATTATCCGCCGGACGGGAGGGGAGGGGATGGCAGGGGGTAAGCCTGCTCGTGCACACGGCTTTGGATGTACATATATATACACCTACATACGGTACATATATCTCTTTCTCGTGTGTGTCGGACGACGTTATCCGAAAACAAATGGACTTTTAAATTGCTCCGCGAACTTGTGGCTTTGTGCGTTGTACGTATGATTCCGCCAGCTTTAGTCGGGGAGTAGTGGGGGGGGGGGGGGGGGGTAGAGGCTGCAGAGCCTCGACCCGCGGTCGTATTGCCGATAACGCGCGGATGCATAAGACACGCCGAAAGTAGACCAGCACTGCGTTCGGGGAGAAAAGAAATGGCTAGATAAAAGGTGGAGGGAGAGAGCAGAGTATATAAGACACTTTAGATTGTGGGGGGTTATATGCGTGTTGTATATGCAAACGTTTTAAATGTATCAGTGCGATATAATTCAGAGATATGCGGCAAACTTTATTGCGATAGGGGAGAGTCGTGCAGTGTGGCTGATTGCACGTTTTAGGCTTGGAGTCGAATATGCGATTTTTATTCGAGCTTTATTATATTAGTCTTCTGCATTGAATTTATTACAACGAAAAATTCTATGATGATATGAGTATTGTGGTTATTAATTATTAATCCGCACATGATTATTGATAATTATGTACGAAATTATACATAGTGTATAATAAATACGAAATTTGGTTGCTCATAAACATTTTATAGAGCTTTATTTCTATTCGAAAACTGGGACTATCCATAAATATTCACCAGTCGCATTATAGATGCGAATTTTCAAAAGCTCATGAATGATATGCCTATCTCGCGTCAATTTTCAGACTTGCAAATATACTGGTTAGTGGAAAAAAACGTCTATTTTAAAGTTTCGATTTTCATCGCGTCGATCGAGCGCGAGCCTGAAAAAAAGTTGATTAAAAATTCGAATTTCGCGCCGCAACGTATATCGAAATCAAAACTATAACCAGTACGATTTGCTTCAATGTACGACTTTTTCCTCCTCTCGGGCAGCAAGACTTTGCAAAAAACTTGGAGCTTCACAAAAAGTTGAAATTCTCGTCGCGCAAAAACTCGAAACCTTATATGTACACACAAAAACTCGAATCTTTCCAGAGCGACGGCGTAGATTGACCTCGTATACAAACGGGTTTAGGCGCGGGTCATTCCCGTGGTTTAGCGTAACTCGATTTCCGCTTAACGCGCAATCATCAAATTAATCGATTGCTCGCGTCGTGAGCGCGCGAAATTGAAAATTTTTTCCGCGCAAGTAGCCGTATTATCAAAGAGTCCCTCCTTTTTTCTCGCCCCCTTACATTCCCGCGCACGCACCGCACGCCTGCGCATAATCCAATTCTGTACACGGCCCGGAGAAAACTTTTGCGCGCTCGGGCTGACGCGCTTTTTTCTCTCCTTTTCTTTACAACCGCTATAATGCAGACCAGCACTTACCAACACACTTATATACACAGCCGCGCGCTCTCGTATCGTCCGCGCTGCACTGCAAGCGCGGGGCGCAAGGAGGGAAAGAGAGAAAATGCGAGAAGGATAGAGTCAACGAGTAGTGGACGCATTCAAGGGACTCTTTGTCCTGCTGTAATTACGTTTCGCGCTCTAGCTTAATGCTTGACAATTACTCTATGGCCGTCGTTAATTTCTGCCGGGAATAAAAGGAGAGCTGCTGCAGCACCGCTATATACGCGCGGCGACTCTCTCTTCCTCTTTCTCCCCCCCCCCCCTCTCTCTCTCTATACACGAGCAACGGCCAACAAAAGGTTTTTGCAATTTTCAGCCTCACTTTCTGCGCGACACGGTCGCGAGAAATTTCTCTCTCCGCTAAATAAAAAAGAAAGGAGAAGAACGGCAGCAGCCTCCCCGTATACACGACGAGCTAAATAAGTATATAAGTAACAAGAGTTCGTGCGGAGGAATAGCGAGAGACAATCATCGCTCTCGAGGAGCGTATAGAGGGAAGAAGCGTCGTCGTCGTCGTCGTCGTCGTCGTCGGCGGCGGCAGTATAACTCATCTTATCCCCCGGAATCGCATTTCCAATTCTGGCCAGTATAGCCTTTGGAAGGCAGTCGTCATCGTTTTCTTTCCGGGGCCATTCCGCCAGCCAATTCCCGTCACTTACCTTCGCTATCATTCGCTCGAGCCCTAGCACAGGCCGAGCCCGCGGAAGGGAGAGGAGAAAGAGCTTTTAGTGCGCGCGCGAGAGGCCGTCCTTTTATCGCCTTATATGCGGGCGCGCGCGCGCAGCTTCATACTTTTTTACAGCCAGAGCCAGCGCGCAACGGCCTGAAAATCGCGCGACGATTACTTCCCCCCTCCCCCTAGCCTATCCCTCCTCCTCTCCTCGCCAGCCGTCTGCTCCGGGAGCGAGAGAAGAAAATCGAAACACAGAAAAAAAAGAGCGAGCTTCGCGGAAAAAACTTGCGCGACTTATCGCGAGACCCCGTGCATTCATATACGAGTGCGCAGCGGGTGCGGAGTGCGCCGCCCGGGGGGTATATATACGCGCGCGTGGATGTGCGTTACACCGGCTTCGGCGGCCTCGCTACGGTATTCCGCACCTTTACGACCTGCTATTCGTCCAAAGTGCGTTCTTCCATACTGCAGCCGTGCGCGAGGCTCTAAAGCTGCTGCGCAGGGCTTATACAGTCCTGCGGGTGTCTGGTGGATTTAGGTCTGCCGTCGTGCTCGGGGGGGGGGGGGGGGGAGGTATATGCAAGGGGATAAGCGACTGATAATCTGTATGAAAGATTGCTGGATGGTCGATGTTAAGTGCGGCGAAGTGTGGAGAGGAATTCATTTTTTGTGATGGATGAAGAGGTGTACCATACCGGTAGTACAGTGAATTGAGATTAAGGTGTGAATGGAAATTTGGATATGTTTTGCGTGCTGAACGGAGAAATTTTCGGAAGGTTGAGGAGAGTAAAAGGGATGATAGAAATGTTTTTTTTTTGTATTTGGCCGATAAGTGATATGAACTAGTTGTTATGGAAAATTAATTTTCTTGTTGCGAAATTTTTTGTTGATATTCATTGAAATCCAACAGGAACAAGCAAGGTACCTTACTCGTTTCTCGATAATATTATTCAAAACTTTGGCTCATAGAAAAATTTGATTCAATTCGAAAACTATATGCATTCAAATTCAAAAAAGTAGTTAAGTCAGCAACAGCATGCAATTTTTCGTAAATAATTAGGACCAGTATTGTGCAAGTAGAATGTACTATTATTATTATCTATATAATATGCTTATTAATTGCAAATATTTTTTGAGCGTTTATCGTCGAAAGGTGTGCAATAAAATACCGATTTGTAAATCGCTTTAATGTTTGCAATTTATATCTATGTTGACAATTCACCATAAAATAATATTAAAAAGGTAATACTGTATCTTTTTAATATTATATCTTAATATTATTTTTCATATATCTGCGTCTCGTACATCAAAGTTCTCAATTACCCTTTCGTATTCGACAAAGCAGTAATAAAAGCAGATCTTAATAACATGTTCTCTGCTAAACATTTTTTTATTTGAAGAACTTACATTCGCAAGCTCTCTAACGCTGTAACTTGAAAGTACATTTTGGTTGCTGCATCTGTGCGAGCTTTGAAACAGCAAGTACAAGTTACGTAAATTGTACGTCCTGTAGGTACGTTGAGTTAGTCCGACTTTTACTTCTGAAGCACGTGTAAAAAGCATTAAATATCTCTATTACGTTGGTATAATTTTAATATGAAATGATACAAAACTTAGAATTTTTAAACACTTTAAAGTACGAATAAGATTAAGTTGTCTTTATTATATAAGAAATCAAATCGAGTATTTGACATGATAGAATTATCCTCTAGTATACATGCAATAAAAATTGATAAAAATGCTATAAATAACGCAAATGATAAAAAATTAAAACACAGAATGAATTACACTGCAAAGTATATCAAAAATCCCTATACTCTTTAAATTCACCACAGCGCAAGGCAATGCGTAAAAAACAGAAAACTGCACGATTAAAACGTTTATTTTTCCAGGTATCTCAGTATACAATCTACCTGCATTATACAACTTTAAATCTTTCTTCGCACTCGATAGCTGTCTTGAATAAATAATTCATTCCCATTCTCAAAAAAAAACCTCCAGAAATATCCGGCTTCAGTACACTGAGTTATCCCAACGTTCACTATCACAGCGTAAAAGAGCAACAGCTGAACGTACGCCGCAGAAACAAACAATAATGAATTATTATTTGTTTCTTATTTACTTTTCGGCAGCATGCAGCAGCGACGGCGGCGGCAGCCAATGGCACTGCGCGCGAGAAGGTCGCGCGCTTGTTTTGAATATTGGCGCGCGGAGGGAATCTCGCGCGCGGCTTGATAATTCGAGGCGCAATCGGTCATGTACTTACTCGTGTAAGTATACGTGCGAGTCTCCGCGGCAAAAACTGCACAGCGCGAGCGTCGTCGCTCTGTCTCCCTCTCTCTCTCTCTTTCGCTGAACTTGACGGCGACAAGACGAGCGATATCGCGCGCCAAGGCGTGACGCTCGGGCAAAAACATCGCGGATGTATCTCGTCGAACAAGTGTGTATTATAGTGTGCAACTAACTCTCTCTCTCTCTCTCTCGGGCCTCGCGCCGCGTTCGTTTCGAGATTACGCCGCGGAGCGAGTGCGAGAGAGACTGGATTGGGAGAGTACACGGCTGTGTTACGTTTGCGTTATTTAACGTGTAGTTCGATTCGTATACGTCGAAATCCACGAAAAAGGAATGCACTTTCCCCGGGGATTTAGAATTGCTGTTTCGCTGAAGAAAGACACAAGCGAAGATATAATATATAGTGTGGCGAAAATTTTAATTTTAGATTTAATAGCCGAGATTTCGCAGTGGTTCCGATTGCGTTTTCTTTTTGAGAAAGAAGTTACATAGAGTTCTTTTCGAATGTATGTATATATACATTCGACATATTGTATATAATGAAGCTATCCGTTATGAAAAACATTTTTTTTTGAGTATAACATAAACTTTTTTTATAAATTTTTGTTTTCATTTTCTAAATTTTTTTTGTTTTTTTTTTTTGAAAAAAATGTAGTTATTCAAAGTCTTTAAGTAATTTAAAAAATATAATAATTAATGATTCTAGAGACAAAATGCATTCATTTTTTCATGGATTTAATTGCACCTGTGAGAACTAACGTACATTTTGCAAAATATAACAAGTAACTTTGTGCAAATTAAAGGACGCCTGTAATAAATGATAAACGCATCGAAAAAATCTCATTTAATTCTACTATTTTTATAATTTTTGCATTTCTTGGCCAGTCCATTTTCAATAAAATGAAATTCATTTGGAAAATCTTTGAATTAATTTTTTTCACATCATTTTTGCCGTTATCTTTGATCTGATATACTTACTATGTTTTATCTTTGATTTGTAATTGTAAAAGCAGTATTACTTGTTTAAAACCTGAACACTTTCTCATTTAAATAAAACCACTTGGACAAAGGATAATAAAGCAAATCAGTATAAAATCAAAAATCAAAAAACTTTTTATGGGGCATGATAATTGAAGTTGGAAGGCATAAATCATAAATGATTCGTTTCTTTGGAGAAAACAAAAATAACAAGAATCCATCAAGTAGATGCGTACATTTTTTATACTCCTTTTTATTCGGATTGAGTAAGAGAATCATCAGATTACTTTAAAAATTGCCGCATCTATGCCTGTTCAACATTTAAAATCAGTTGCAGCTGTTTATGATACCTGAATTGATTTATTCCTGAAATATTTTATTATCCTTTCACAGCGACTTGAAAAAGGATGTAATTTACTTTGAATTATTTTTTTTTCTAAAAGCTTTTTTTTATAATTTTTCCATCGCGTTTTTGCATCAAGTCAAAAATTCACTGCGGCAAAGCTCTTTAGCCAAGGAACATGGAAAAGCGTGCGGTATAAAATTTTAGTCACTCTCGCCTCGAATTGACCCTTATTTTTCCTCGCAATATGCTCTCCGAGTGTGTATACGCCGTACACAATGCACTTTACGCGTGTTATGTCTCTCGGCGAAAAAAAAACCTCTTATTTCGTAATACGCACTTATGCCTCTGCGACTTGGTCGTATATTGGCTCGAAGAAGCGAAGGCATAAAACTGTCGAGCGCAAAGTATACAAACGAAAAAAAAAATTTTCATGTGTGCACAGACCATCGGATTTTCGTCTCGACCGAAGACAAGGCGCAGAAACACTCGCTCATCAGCGGCTAAAATTAAAAATTATCCTCTTTCTGTCGATCGAGCCCACGCGACAATCTCGCAGCATAAAATTCCTCTCGCTCGCTCGCGCGACTGCCCAAAAACAGCGAATTCGTCGAAAAAAAAAATCTGCATAAGTAATTACCCCCTATATCGCTGCGAAAGACGCGCCAATGCTCGCCCGCATCGGCGCGAAAGCGAAACGTTATATAGTCGCATGAAAATCATCGACGTCGCCGGCTGAGAGTCGTCGGCAAGGACACCGGCGAAAAAAAGTTGAAAAGTCGTATAAGAGCGATTGAACCGCGTGTTCTCTACACGCGTATATACGCACATACGTATATATATATACACAAGCATTGGCGAGCGTTCTCCTCCTCCTCGGCCTCCTCCTCCTCCAACCAGTCCGCATCTCCTCCTTCTCCTCGTGCATGTGTTTACTTTAGCGACGCGTTCACATCTATACACGAAAGAGAGGAGAGTCGGGTCACGAAGTGTAAGCCTCGTCGTGTCGGCCGAGCCGACGGGCAATAGTTTGCCACAGTCGTGCGTGGAATGGACACACATGTGTGACCGCACCGAAGGAGGTACATTTATATATAAATATATTACATACGTACAGATACGCCGTGTAGTGTCAGGTCGGAGCCGAGGAGTAGGTTTTTAGTTCTGTTCTGCGAAAAATTGTGTATCTATATGCGCGCGTGTGTGTGTGTGTGGGTGTGGGTGTGTGTGTGTGGAAGCGTGTGAGCGTGTGGGTGTCCGTCGGGGCTGGAGTTGAAGGACGAAAAAAGCCTTGAACTTTGATTCTGCGTGGACGTGCTTTGTGTTGAGGATCTCGCTCGTGACGCGCAAAGTTAGAGGCGGCGGTTCGATCGCCGATCAAATGATGTGAGCTTTACAAAGTTTTCTCTGTGGTTTAGTGCTGTTTTTCCCTTTTGTTTTCAGAGACGAGAATTTACGGTGTTGTTCTCTTTTGATTTTCGAAGTGAACGGGCTACTCTGTTATTGTCGTTGCGTTGAACCGTTCGGATGTTTATAAAGCAAGAGTGAAAATTTTGAACAAAAAAAACCATCGCAATGCTTTTCAATATGCAGTAAAGTTTACTTGTGCCAGTTTTGATAAGGATTATAAAATTTCAGTCGATAACATTCACCTACTGTTATAATTGGATTGCAGCTGTATCTGTGCATATACCAAAAACTTTATAGGTGTATACGTGCATGCTATATGATAATTAAGGAAGTTTGAAAGTTTAAAATTATATACTATTCTTTTTTTCGTATCTTTTCAAAATAATTATTTTCATTTTCATTCAGTTTATGATAAAGTTTTATAACGATGCAATACGAGTTTTAAGTTTTGAAAAACAAGCCATGTAGTTTGATTCGATCTTGCTACCGTTTATAACTTATAAATGTGAAGTATCAGGTTCTGTTTTATTATTTTTCGTAACACATTTTGAATTTTCACGTTTTTCTTACCAATAATAACAGGGGTAAAAATAACTGTTTTTTGTGAACTTGTTACTTTCTTATTTTCTTTTTTTGAAAAATATACATGTTCAAAATTTAAAGAAATTTTTCAATACTATTATGTCAGATAATTCTTGCATTTGTGTAATAAAAAATAGAAACGAATTTAAAATGTTTTCAAATAGAAATTTAAAATTATACATCTTTGACAAAAATTAGAAAAAAATAACATGTTCTACTGCCATTATTGCTACTTAAAATTTTTTTATATACTTAAATGCTTTTGCGGTCACGTAATAATATAGAAGGGAAACAGAAAGTAATGTGTAGATACAGATTGTACAAAATATATGTTAGGTACAGCAGGTATCTATCCTTGCAGTCGTCACATTGAAGGATATTAATTTTTTCTTAATAATATGCATATGCGAACATCCAGAGGATTAACTTATTTTTTGGGATCATACCTCTAGAGCCACTTGTCTATAGGACCTGCATATCGCGAAAAATAGCGTTGCAATGAAATCGTGTCTATATACTTCAAATACACTTTGTCTAATGTGTATTTTATGCATGCAAATGACACATTATTTCTAGAGAATTATAAAAAATCAATGTTAATCTTTCAATTTCAAAGGCGTGATATTTTTCGCCTTTTAAGGCTCCTAACGTAGAAAAATAAAAAAAGTGGACATTTTCATTTTTTAAATTTAGGACCCTGATAACTTAATAAGTTAAAAAACTGGACGTCTATACATTCGCAAACAATTAAATCGATAAAAACTAATTTTCAAAAGATACTCCTCACAAAAACAAAAATTATCAATTTGATAATTATGATATCCAGGCTCCTAACAATAAAATTTTCGCTTCGACAGTCCCTTAAAATACGTCGCGAAGTTCCCCTTGTGAAAATACAAACCACTTCAATTGCATAGGATACTATTTTATACATATAGGCAAATCATTTCATATTATATAAAACGTAGCCAATATAAAAAGTTCTTATGCAACATTACGTCCAGCTTAACACCTGTAATTTATATAGCACGAAAGACGATATCCGTAGCTCGTTAAGTATCATTTGTCTGTAATTTCTTTTTGCCGCGCAAAAAAGGCTCGGCTAAATTAGCATCGGCGTACGCGGCTGCATCGGAGATCAAGAGATCAGCTGTTCACTGCCGTCACCAGATTTTTCGCGCCGGCTCGTTTTTTTTTTCGTGAACTGTCAATCATACATGGTTCGGTGGCCGTTTTTCATGAATTAGAAAGTAGGCAATTGCCACACCGCATACATACATTATTTTAATACGCTACACAGCTGGACCAAATGAGATGAGTGCGGCGCCGTTACAAAACATATAAATAGTAGCTTACAATTATTATATCGGAAAAAGTGTGTGTGTGTGTAATGTGTATTACATGTACACATTTCCAACGTTCTTAAATGACATAATTTATGTATGTATCTTTAAACGATTACATACGAGTGTAATCAAAGTCTACATCCGTAACGTGTAAATGAATCATTTCTTCTCAAGCAACTACTCATTACTGAAACACTTATCCCTACGACAGGTAGTTTTTACTTGAAACAAGAAACTATCGTTTGCAAAACTTTATACTCTTGCGTTGCGCACAACTGCAATGCGGAAAAGCCGTGTACTTAATTGTTGTCTTTTTTGCTCAATCAATTCCTGAAAGAGGAAATGTGACGTCTGTGGCTATGGTTCAACGAGCCATGCCTTGCAACTCGGCGTATGGCATCACCTCATTACGATATTGCGAACAACATTCACTTACGCACAGCAATTACCGTGTTAAATTCAAAATGCTGAGAACGCCGATAGTGTGCCGCGTAGTCTAAACAGAACGTTGATAATAATTCTTTTTTTTTCCACATGGTTCGACTATTGCAAACGAAATGCTAATGTGCATGAATGAAATCATTTTCCTCAACGCGATTCTTTCTATATCGTCATTAAGAGCATCGTTCCGCAATTTAAAATTCAGTTGATTATCTGAGCGAATCTTCTCAATTTAATATTTTTTAAATAGCGCATACTTGTATTTTCCGATTTTACAATTAAGTGGAGCTCGGTCGTTTTAATTACTTCACTGCGCCGGAGTAATTATCAGTTTTTAAGCGACATTGCAATATTATTCCCGACAATATCTTCAGGCGCCAACGATTTTTAATTCGAATTGATGCTTTCATGTTTTGTAACTGAATTTTTCAAAGCCGATGAGCAAGGTCAAAAAGTTCAAAGACAAAAAATGTAATTACCATAGTTTAGCGATTGGCTGTGTCATTGTGTCATGTGGTGCAAATTATCGATTCTAGACGATGTCACGATGGGAGTGTATAACTAAAAAAAAAATTATGTTTTACGATTTTCTTGGTCTGTTAAGTGTACAATATTTTAATACAAGAATTAACTATCTTACAATATTAATATACAAATCATTTTTAATCTTAACATTTTCATAAGTATATTATAATTAAAAGAAAAATGTAAAAATATTGCAAGGAAAACGTTCGAGACACAGCATCATTACCACAGTATTTCCCCGAGTATAAAACAATGTATTTACAATATCCTCGATAAATTCATCGCAGTACAGTCGCGCATGCAAACACGCGCGCGCAGATAAAACGCCAAACCAGAAAGCACGCGTCTCCGCGGTGCGTGTCGCATATTTTAAAAAAATTCGAATACCTTTCCAGATACGCCCGTGTAAATATCGTTTACGCCGATCTAAATAATAAAGTCTCACCAAAAAGAGCTTTTACAGTAAAATTCAGTAGAACCGCGCGCGATATGTACCAAACATAAACCCCACTCGCGCCGCGCACTCTCACTCGCGCGCGCGCGTATACGTACGCGCTGAAACACACGTTTTACTCACTAAAAATATACCGGCAGCGCAGCGCTCGGCGCGGCTCTCACGGTTACGCTATACTTAGTGAAAGTCGTATATGCGGGTTTTCGTAGAAAAAAAAGGCGCGAGCCCGGGCGCGCAAAGTGCCTATATTAAAAATACATAAAAAACGAGGGGAGTTTACGATCGGAAGATGGCTACGGAGCGCGCGCGTGTGTATGTGTGGATTACACCTGCATTATGTAACTTTCTGACCAACATAATACTAGAAAGCATGTAGACGCGCGGCCGCATGAATTTTATAAGTAGTAACAGACGAGCACGTGCTGAGGCTTGCTTTTAGATAAAGTTGGCGCTCTTTTTAGCGCTGCGGCCCTTTGGCCGCACTCGACGTTGTTTTGTGTTATGGTATGCGTAGGGAAACCTCATTCGGCAGCACCGAGTGCACGTGAAGAGCTTCAGTTCGCGATCCTTGAATTCGAGTTCTACCGGTTTTTATATCGGCATTTCGCAAGTGTGTAATACTCGATTTTTGGAAGTTGTTCGTTGGAAATTTTTAATTGCGCATTGTGATTGCGATTTCGATGGCCCGCGCGCTTTATCGAGCAACCTATTTTCATCGAAACTTTTTCCTGCGCGTACACGCGGTATATGCAATTGCGCTTCATGTTCTTAAAATAAGAGGTGAGACTCATTCGATGGAGTCGTTGAATTTCGAAGTTTTGAATTTGTAATGTAATATTTTTGTTGAGAATTAATGAAGAGTTTATGTAAAATAAGTTAAACAGAAACTTTTTGAAATCGTAACTGATACTATTTTAATAATTCGAATTTTTTGTTCATAAAACAGAACGGAATTGTAAATTCCCGAATAAACTTAATAAAAAAGCTCATAAAAGTCGGTAGAACTAAAAATATTAAGGTACACGATGAATTGAATTTAGCATTAATCGAATTTTATCGAGCTTTGTTAGCAAAAGAGTTTCAGTGCATACCGAATTCGGATATAAAGATGTGAGCATACATACCGGCGTTATAATATTTGAATCCTTTGAATATTCGAGTCGAATTTGAGCTCGAATTCAGAGAGTCAAAGTAATTCAGTTACTTCAATTACTATAGAATATCCGAAGCGCTCAAATGGAATAAATATTCGAATATTTGAATAAATGAATTAAGTCCGCAAATATTTACGCCAAAGCTTCCGACAAAGCATCGGACACAGCGTGCCCAGTCAAATTTGCTTTTCTAAATCGAAAATATTTCAAATCAAATTATAAAAACTGCATCTATCTTTCAGAGCTTTGAATTCGTTTTTAAAAATTGATTATATTTTTTATAAACCGTACATGACAAAAAATAGGGTTTGTCCCTGATAGATATTTTAATCAACAACTGTGTACGCATTTTCAATGATTTTCTGTTTCGTACTCAGATCTCCAAATAAAATGCATGGAATTCCTTGAAAATTGCTTGCGTTGGGTTAAATTTTAAGTACACCAATAACACATAGCTAATATAAGAAAATGTGAACTCATACCTAAGAATTCATTTTATTCCGTTATCTCCAATAGTTTAGGCGTCAGTCAATTTTCAATTCGTCTAGCAATTAGAAAAAATTTTCTTTTACGAAAAAAGACACGCTACACATGCATATTTCACCTCCACCCGGCCTCACGACCATCACCAACAAATACCGCCCAATCAACCGACTCATGCTTTTTTCTCCCCCAGAAGCTCCAGAGGCCCGGTTGGCTTCGCCTCCGGTCAGCAGCGAAGCCAGCCACCCCCCGGCCGGTCCCAGTGAAGCGTCGGCGCCGCTCTGCGGCTGCATCGCCGAGCGCCTCGGAGCCGGTTGGCACTGCGAGGACGACCCGCCGCCCTATGCCTCGCTCGTCAACGGCTCGACCGAGCAGCAGCATCGGTTCGCCTGGTCCTACGTGTTCCCGGGACCGCCGGGCTACGACACTTCCCAGGGCACGTCCGGCAGCGCCGCCCCGGACAATCGGACGATCGCGAGGCCCTTGGTCTCCATCCCCCTCACGAGCTATGGGATCTTCAAGATCGAGCCACCGGGCTACGCGGCGGCCGTGCCGCAGATGCAGCAGTCCCAGATGCCCAGGATCATGATGTCCGAGCCTGGGCCAGCTGTCAAGTCTTCCAATGGGCCGGCGAGGAGTGAGTGCTTTTATTCGATTTGTTTTTGAGTGTGTACGTGTGTGTGTGTGTGTGGGTGAGATCGGACGTGATGTTTAGAGTAAGCTTATCATGCTGGCGCTAAAGGTTTTTGTGATTAAATAATATTTACTTATTAACAATATGGTAACTGAATTTGAAACTGATTAGAGAAGTTGTATAATATAGACATGCATAATATAGATAGTTCAAGTACAAATTATCGAATTTTTCGTGAAAATTATATTTTTGTGCTTGATGATTGATATCGGTTTTTTTCATCAGTACGAAAATGTAACAGCAGAAATCTTAGAGCTCGTGAAAAATATAATACTCATGAAATCACAATAAAAATAATTAAAATTCGTATTTGAAGTAAAGAATTTCACTTCTCGGATTATTTAAAAAAATAAATCAAAATATCGCCAAATAACTAATTTGGAAAAGCTAGACTTATGCAACTTGTGTGTTTGTTTACATAGTATACAATCGAGCAAACCGTATTACGTTTTGCCAAAGAAATATGGTGACTGCTTAATGTTTTGTCTTTTGTCAATGATCTAAAGCCGATAAAGTAAAAATCTATTTTCCTTGATACGACAGCAAAATCATATTATCATAAGCAAACATATTCTCAAGATTTCATTGATACGCATTTATCTAAAAATAAATGTTCACACGATTATTTAATTGACATTGAACCCTTGTCATTCCACTTTAAAAACATTCAATTATTATTGAATTTTACAGAGTACGGTGCTATCCTGATAGCCGCGACGGTTATAATTTTTCTCATGGCTCTGTCATTGATGGTGCGCTTCGTCACCGAGAAGAGCTTATGGAAGGGATAAGATCGTCAACCCAACAATACTATTTTTCACGTCCTTGCGCTCTTTACTGTGATTTAATGCGAAAGTATTCCGAGCCTATAGATGGGATACTTATTGATTAAGGAGTTTAATGCATGTATGTCTAAATACCTATCGATCGTGACAGGACGTCCGTTGAAAATTGTTGCGAGATCTCACACGAGGCGATTATGTGAGCTTACATTCGATTTTCTACTTTACATTGAGACATAATTACATGAGATTATTTTTATCGATTCAATTATTTACGGAATATCACGTAATATTGTACATGACGATTTGAAGAATTTTAAAAAATGTCCATATCTTGGAAAATTTAATCTGAGATTTCAAATAAGATTTCATATCATTTTTCATATGAGATCTCGTACAATATTTAACGAAAATCAAGATGAATTCTTGCGTGATATATCTTCGCATTAAAAATTTTAATTATCAGTTTTAGGAATTTTTACATGGGATATCATGCGATCAATCGTAAGAAAAATCTCGCATCAAATCGCACGAGATCTCGACAAAAACTTTTCAATGGGATCGATAAGTAATCGAGACAAAAGTTTGCGGTTGCGTAAACATTCAGATGCGACAAAAGTAGATAATATATCGGTATCACGCGTAGCAAAATAATTGACTCTCCGTGGAGTCGATAATGAAATCTCTTCGAGCGTAAGAAAATTAAATTTTGTACTGACGCGCAGTAAGTATAAAGTTATTTCGCATTATTATGTCGATGCACGTTTCAAGGCTCAGCGATATAATAGTCATGCGTCACAAATCGAATCGATCGTTTAAGAGCTATATAGTCTTCTTTTCGAAACTATTTAACAAAAACGATAAGATCCAGAGACTGACGTATGTTGCGTGATTGTCTAATGCGCATATTGTAAACGAATTTTTGTACAAAAATTTTAAAATACTTTTTAGAACGTATACAAATAAACGTAAGACTATCTATCTATGGTACAAGCTATGTACACTACTGCGTTATCCAGCTGGCATGTGTATCTGTGTACGCAATGTTCTTAACAACAAATCTTGTGATTGATAAATTTTTTATTCTAAAATCTACCGTCTTAATTATTTACAAGTAAACACGCACAGTCCACGGGATCCAACAACTTTCACGAGCACATCCGAAGAAAGATTGGAAAAAGAACAATTAGAGCAGGATACACACGTGGAAAGGAGAGAACGAAACGTACGTATACATATAGCGAACAAAATCGAGCGCTCTCGGATGAAGCAATTTTGAAACTTAATTAGCAGACTCGTTAGGGCGACACACCAAATGCATATCGGTGTTAGTCTGTTGTCACCCGGAGCCAGCGAGACCCGAAACAATCCCCACCCCTCCACCCCCTCACCCGACTCGGGTCAAAACTTTGCCCCAGCGATTTCTCGTTTGCCCATCTCAACGTTCTATCCTCGCATTCGAGGTGGTGTACATACACACCCACAGGTATTGCGAAAGGTTGAGGAGAGGTATTGTAAGGATACGAGCTTATTGCTGCGGTCTGGCTACGGCCAAAAGGTCAGTTCGGTTTGGTTCTGAGTAATTTAGTCCTTGTTTAGCCCGGCATTGTGCTCGTGCCGCGTGTCGCATTGCCGCTCTGCGGCCGATTATGCAGGGACAAGGAGTCCGCTGGACTTGCGATGAAGTGTTTCATTAAAATGGATTATTTCATTTTTTCTTAATGATAGTTAATTGATCTTATTCGTTGAGAGTTCGACGGATTTTACGTTTTAAATTCAATTCTCTAACCTGGTAGTAACGTAACGGTCGCTTAGTTTTGAACATAAGATCGTCACAAATACGTAAAATCAGCTACCATAAACAATCGCATTTAATAATTTTAATCAAAAATTTTAATGGACCAAATGATTACAATTAATCTTCGCCATGTTATAAATAGAATTTGATATTCGAATGTGGGAGGCAGCCCTTGTTAAATAATTGATAACATCGCTTCATCTTACGCAGGCAATGTTTCGTTCTTGGTATAAGACCTTCTGAAGCCCAATTTTATAACAAGAAAAAATTAAAATTAAGAAGCAAATCGCCACGTGTCAACGCACAGCTAAGCAGTCCAAGATTAATCGACTGACTTTTAACTAATGTTTGCACGAAAGTAGACAACAATTATAACAATTGCATAGTTTTTTAATTTAAATCTGTCCACATATACACATCTTTCTAATAACCCTTCGTATAATCTTATTAGATTGAAGAAAAATGGTCCCAAAACTTTTTTCAAAATAAGCCAACCCACAGCCACATACATTTCGTCTTCCCACAATAATATCTCCTTCTTTTCTCTCCGCGCGCTCCGCAACAGTCCTCGCCACGCGTCTCTCGAGCCATCCAATCGACTGTGGGCCCTTGAAGCGACGAGCTGCAGAGGACGACTCATCACCGGGGGGAAATTACTAGGCTGGGCACACGAAGGCCAGCTTTTGTATCCAGCCGCGGCTAAGAGATAACTAATAGGGTCCGCGGAGCATGTCCGCCGCCGCCGACTCTAATTCGTAACTCGATCCCCGCTCGACTCCTCGGCTTGTTCTCGCTTTACTTCCGCCTCGCGGATTCCGCGCGCCACGCTGCAGCTCGCGCGCCTCTCCCATGCAACACACGACGTCCTCCTCGATTATGTGAGCCGAATATACAAGTGCGCGAGCCGAGAGGCGCGATGGAATTGCCGGACGCTGTTAGTTTGATCGCTGTGGACTGCGCTGCGCGCGCACTACTGACTCGGCGTGGGATACATTTTTCTTGGCACTTAGTACAGAGGGAGAGAGAAGTGAGTTGAACATGACGTGAGTGTACGGATTGTTTCGAGTTTGCTGTAATATGGAAATTCAGGTGTAACTTAATTACGAAACAATGATGGATTTCAACAGCTTCATTAATTCCTGTTATTCGTTTGAAAAATGAGTTTTAAGCTTGCTTGAGCATATCCTTGTAAATATTTTTATGATAAGCTTTAACTTTATGTTTATTATCTTCAATAACTTAATCGGTTCAATGTATTAACAATTATCGATTCTTACCACTCGCAGGTAAGAAAGACCAGACGCCACCTAGCGGCGGGACGCGCGATAGTACAAAATCAGTAGAAACATTTTACAAGTCATAAAAAAAAATACTTGCTTAAAAAGGCAACTTTATTCGATAGTTACATTCACTAAGCGTATAAGAGTAAATTAAAAAAATACAATTCGGACAATTTTTGGAAAACTGCGGATATATAGCGAAGGATTACTTAAAATGAGACTTGGAAAATGTTCATAACAGATTTTTCCTGTATAAAAGCGAATTCATACATATTGTAAAAGTAATCTTTGATGAATACTGTGCTATGACACTTATCTTTGGAAAGTTGATAGTTTAAGAAATTCTTAAAGTATCGTTGGAGAAGTAAATTTATAACATACCTAACGAATTATAAGAACTGTCAATTAGAAGACTTTTGGAAAATCTTATAAAAGCTTGAATTTAAAATGATTTGAAATTATGTACGTTATGTTAAAGACGATTATTTCACGTCTCACGTAATTTTAAAAATTAAATTAAATGCTAAAGCAATGAAAATGAAATTGGGAAAAATTAAAAGATGATTGTGGGATTATCCATCGTTTTACGAGGTTTCAAGATTATATTACAATGTCATTTAATGAGAAAACTTTGTTTAATGTTAAAAAAAACAGAATATAAACTAACTTTTCTCGTCAAGGTATACTATCCTAGGTACACTTGAAACTTATATATAAAAAAAATTATAAATACACTTGAAACTTATATATTAAAAAAAATTATAAATAAATTCATAAAGAAAGACATCTTTGTTTCATAACTTCATTTATGTCCATTGCTCATAAGCAAAATAAGATGTTTTTTCGTCTTCTTTGTTATGGAACAAATTTGAATTTCGAATTGACTTTCAGACCGCTTATAATAATAGAATAGTTTTCATGTGTCTTATGCACATTGCTGTTTACTTGAGGTTAATTATCGCATTGACAGTGTAATATAGGACGATATATAATGTACGCGGTTAACTTCGCGTCACTCATAATTTATGGATTTACAATAGACTGCAGATAATAATTGTATCGTAAATTAAACGTAATCAGCGTTTACTTGTTATAATGCTAAATTTACATTGTTGTGCATACAGACAATTCCAATTAATTTGCCCAACTAATATATCTCTCCTCCCTCTCCCCCAAAAAAATCACACTCTTACACGAATGACAACATGATTATATTGGTGTTCTAATTAATATTTGACAAGATCAATTAAATCTCATTGCTATATGAACTAAATAATGTCGAGGACAAATTTAATTAGTAACAGCGTAATGAGTTCCGACGCATGTACCGCGTATGATTATGAAATAATTTTTACGTACGTGTCGTGAACAACATTGTAAAAAAAGAAATTATTGCTCGTAAGTATTAAAAATTGATAGAACAAATTCAGTCGACATCGTAAGAGCCTGAGGTTCTACTATGAATCTAATCTTACAGTACAACTTCAAACATAGAGATATTACCACTGTACGCACTGCACGTTTCCAAAACGGAAATGCAAGTTGGCTCTGCGGCAAAATGTAAATTCCTTAACTGTGATTTTTTTTCTTCTACGCATCACATTACATAGCAGCCGGATAGTAGTTGCTGCACATGTTTTATCGCGGATGGATACAAAGAAAAATGCGACATCTACTCGTTCGCCAGAAAATATACTTACATAAATTTAGACATAGCTTTATGTTCTTTGAGCTTTTCTAAATGAAATAGCTTTGATATTTATATTATCTTAAATATTACAGTAAAATATTAATGCTATGAATATTTACTATCAATTCTATGATATATTAGATTCATATTATTTAATTTTTTTAAATTGAATGCAGGGTCACTGACAGTCTTTAAAGAAAATATCTCATTATTATATTTAATAACTTATTCCTAAAGATATTAAAGTAGTTCGACGTTTACAATAATTAACAACAATATATTTAATTAAAAAACATATATATATATATGTGTGTGTGTGTGTGTGCAACCTTGACTGTGACTCTTACATAATTTGTCTTAATAATTTAAACAATAAAATCTTATAAATAAATATATTTTAAGGTAAAAAATCGTTGTTATTAATACGCATTTACTCAATCCTCAAGGATAATATAATAAGTAAAAAGATAAATAAAAAGTTAAAGAACTGAAAGCATATGAAAACAAGGAAATATAACGTTCTTATCGAACAATTCATAAATGTCTTAATAATAATAGTTACACGTTTTAAAACAGCGATGAGGTAGTACATCTGTTGTTAACAAGAATTTAAAGCATAATATTGAAATTTCCCTTTTTTTAATTTACGCAGTGGCGTTAGTTTGATTGCTACTTATCAGTAACATGATTTCATTTAAACATAAATATTGCTTTGCGATTTTCATTGTCATAAAAAGTTTCGAAACCTAAATACGAAATTTTTATCGGGGGCGATTTATAAATTCAATACTGTTGTTCATTTAACATTACAAACAGTAGTGCTTACGACAACCAAGACTTAAGGATTATACATAAAATTGCGATTAATAATTAATGACAGCTCGTGATAGTTTATGCAATGCCTAGTTTTATTTTAATTTTTTTTACTTGATCACACATATATTATTTAAGACTCACACACATACATTATAATTCAATTTTCATATTATCTGAGTGGAATTAAAATTACTTCTATTGTTTTTACATATTTATTGTCGTACAAAACAGAATCTAAAATGAAGGCTAAATCTATTGAAATACGTGATCGCGACAATGTTAAAAAAAAAGAAATTATATTTGCATAAAATAAATTGATATCCATCCATGAAACTCAAAAAAAATCTCCTTCCGCGAGCGTGTATCAGACTGTGTGGGGATGCATATATATGGATACGTGAGTTCCACGCCAATTATTTTCGGAATATACATAACACACGCATTTGCATCGCTCGTGATGTATACAAAGAATCGTTAGCGTGTGCGAGGCATAAATTTGATATGCCGTTAAGATCGGGAACCGGAAAAAAGCTTCCACTGACGCTTTGTCGTGCGCATTGTGTCCGTACGCGCACGAGATATTTAAACGTTAACTGCGAATCACGTGTGGACACGTTCCTAATTAGGACACGCAATCGTTCTGGAAGCACCTTCGCGTCATACAGATGCGGACACTCTCTCGTATTATCATTACTGCGAAATCATCGAGATTCATTTTAACGATATAGAAGTGTAAGATAGTCTGTCAGATTCATAAGTTGGCGGTTTACATGCTAATCGTTGTGGATGTACCTTGAAACGGAGTAGATTTTACCTTATTTAGTGGTTGTACGGACACTGTACGTAATCTTTTGATGAAATAATTTTTCGCGGGAAAATCAACGCGATAGCTCATTGGGATAGTCTGGTATGGGTACCTACAGCCACTTTAGATATATCTTTTAAAGTAGATTTTATTTCTTAAATCGGCTTCTACATGGAGAGAAATTGTAGAGTAAATTTTACCATACTGTTGAGTAATCCAATGACAGACTGCCAATACTGTATTTTTAGGAAAATTTGCCATTTTATCAGTAAAATTTACAAAAAAGTATGGTAATTTTTCTGGTATTGGCAGTCTGTCGTAAAATTTACTCTACAATTTCTCTCCTTTTCTTTCTCATATGATAGCCAAAATTGAAGGAAGTGAAAATGACCATTTTGAAAAGTTACAAAACTATTAATCAATGAGCTAATTTTGAATCTTTGAATTAATACGATGGAAATCCAAATTTCAAAACGGGTATCTATCGATACCACTGTAAAAACAACTCGTAATCAGCCATACCAAACAACTCTTCCCCATTCATAATTCACGTCAACTCCTCAATAAACAATCCACATCCCACGAGAAGTTCGGAAAATCCAAAAACCCCAGCCTCTACCGTACCTCACTGTCAAGGGTTATCCCCGGGAATAACACTTCCTCTCCCATTCTCATTGTTTCTCTCTCCCGACTCATCCGGAGCTCCGGCTCCCATAAGAATCGATATGTACCTGCTCTCCATCTCCCTCTCTCCCTTCTCTCCCGGCGCGTCTCGACTCGGCGCAAGGAACACTTTGAATATTTCGAAATACTTTGAATATCCGTACGTGTCGGCGATGCCAATTGCGAAGAGAATTCCATCGGCGACTGCAGTACAGTCCGGCCCACTCGGATGATGATCGCATTGGCGCGTAGTATCGCGTACGCACTCCTCCCGCTTATATGCCCTACGTGATCGGAATATCCGCTGAATTCGCGCGATCGCGAGCCGTATAGTCCTGCTATATATAGGTATGCGGGCTTCGCTACATCTCTGTTGCGCGCTTACGCGAGCTTCTTTTCTTCGAGCTTCGCGATTCTTCGACGTGATGATGCTCGCATACTCGGATGAGCGTCACGATTTTTATTTTACAAACTGCTTTTAGAGCCACTAACGCGCTGGACGCGAGTGATTCGCTGCTTACTTTTGGCGAATCCTTAATTTCGCTTCCTTCCTGGAGAAGCTTTGCGGATGACGAATTTTGGCGATGTCGCGGAAACGTGTTGGGAATGTATTTCTAGTAGCCTATTCTAGCTAAAAAAAACACAACCGTGCGTGTGGTTTACAAGTTCTTTCAATTATTCCGCTCGAAAAATTGATTCTAGCATCGTAAAAATACCTTATCAGTATATTCATTTTCATGTGAAAGAACGTTATTATAAGACCTATCACGTTTTTTCACAGAATAATGTGAAAGCAAGCGTATAGCTCAGAGCAAAAAAAGCAGACCTGCGTGACGTTTGGACGTACAATACGTTCAGGGCCCAGGTCGCCGACGTGGCCGTCGATCAACCACTCGGCACATTTAAATTCAGAGTTTTATCGAGACGTGGCGCTGATATCCTCGATACAGAATGCAGTGCACTTACATTGAACATCATTTATTCATTTTTATTGACCCTAACAGATAAGACAGGCCACAGCAAACAAAAACTCACTTGTCGATAATATCGGAAGATTCAATTTCTGACAGCAGAAGATGTTATCTCATTAATTATTAACGTAATAAGTGGCGATAGATAGATACAACAGCTGGTCTTCTTAAAGTTCAGAAGCAGAGTATATATCACTTTACTTTGAGATAAAAAAAAATGTTTGTAACATTATGAACAAAACTTACTGAGACTAGCATTCCACTGAGGCCTACTCCCTTAATTATTCAATGATGCGTACAAAATATGCATACTGGAAAACACTCAGTAACTGGTGCATACAAAAAAATGTATGTTCAAAATAAAGCGCAGCAACTATATAATCAATTGAAGATGATTTACGTTACATTAATTTTGCAACACTCGTTTGGGCTTACACATATTCTGAAATCCTTAGCATCAAAGCACTTACATATTTATATCGCTTTATGTGTCGTGCATCAGAACTGGGATAGAACAGTTTTTACGATTCTCTTTTTAGCGTCTCGCACTCGTCAATGTCGCTTTTTGTCATGCAAATCATATAAACATTGGGATTTAAACCGTAATTCGCCTCATAATTATATTCCAAATCAAGCACACATAACGCACGATTCAGCAATATCGAATCATTGAACTCGAGAGAATCTTCTTCGCCAGTTCTCTCGTCTCAATAAATTCAGCCTATATACACATATATCTCATCGACGACTCGTCCCGATAAAAACATTCATCTCCAAACCAAAAAAAATCCTCTAACCTCCTCATAACACACATATAATCCAGAAATGTATTGCAGCCGTACTTCAGGCCTTCATCCCCCCCCCTCTCTCTCTCGACCTCTTTTTGTTTTATTATTTCAACGAGCGGCACGTCACGCTCAGCTCTGGACGTGAATGCGCGACGTTCGACGCTCATTCAGAGGGACGATACATCACAATCATCCACCTGTGCGCCGGCCATCAGCGCCAGCTAACCGTTCGCCGCCGCCGTGCGATACATCATTTGTTCGCGCGCTATTGTTGTGCGCGCGGGCGCGCGCGCGCGCTGCGTATATACATGTATACGCGTACGCGGGAAGAGCGCGTACATAAAAAAGTTTTTCGCGCTGGGCCCTCTTTTTTTTTGTCCAAGCCCCCGCCGCGCAAGTCGCGTTTTCGGACTGTCGAGGGATTTCATATTAACTGCTGACGTGAAAGCTCGTCGCTCTCGAGAGTACTCTCTGGATTTTGCTATATATGGCGGGAGTGTATATTTTTTTTTTTTTTTTTGAACCTCGATATGTGTGTGAAGTGTATCGGTCTGGTTTATCGATATAACTATGAGCACGCGAGCGACGGTCTCTGGCTACTCTGTGTTTTCTGGAAAATTTTGAAAGAGGGAGATAGGGATTGAAAAGCGGACGATTCGGTGCGGGGAGTCTGGGCGAACATTTCGTTGGGAGTCGGTACTTAACTGTGAGTTAGGGAATAAGAGTAAGAATGAGAGCGATGCCAATAGCTTATCAATTTATTGTTCCAAAATAAAAAAAGAACTTGGAGAACCTTAATTTAGATTTCTAGATGCAAAAACTCAACGGGACAAAACATCCACATTCCCTGGAAAATAAAATAATTTGTAAAATTGTAATTATCGTTGTAAGACAAAAGTTAATTTTTATGTTAAAATTAAATAATATTAACTTTTATTTGGTGCCTTGGAATTGAAATTTGGACCATCCCAACCACAGCTGGATTTCGTTGACTTCGACGTGGATATTTTCAGTTACCGTAAGATTTCAAACCAAAAAATTGGTTTAGAAAATGGGACCAAAGTGTGGGACAAAATGGAATTTTTAATTGAAGGCTTAAAAAATCTTTTACCAAAAAAATTTTTTAATTTACGCCGAGTTAATTTTTATACATTTTGTTCTCAAAAAAATGTCCAAAGCTTTCAATTAAAGATCCCTACACTCACATGAGAATTACAGCTTTTTAAAATAGTTTTCACTTTGTCCCACGTCCCTAAACCTATTTGTTGGTTTGAAATCTTACGGTAACTGAAAAGATCCATGTCGAAGTCAACGAAATCCAACTTCGGTTTGGATGGCCGAAACTTAAATTCCACGACAGCAAATAAGTAATATTATCTACTTTTAACATAAAAGTTAACTACTACATCTTATAACAAGAACTATAGTTTCATACAATTTATTATATATAAGTATTTTAATTATGAGGGAATAAAGGTGTTTCGTCCTCTTAATTTAAGATTTCAGAAATTCAACTGCTAATAAGCGTTGCGATTTGTTCAACTTCGTCAAAGAAGTTTCGAAACGTATAGGAAAATTTTAATTTTTCCTAAATTACCATTATACGTAGCTAAAGCTTCCTCATCGAGGAAGAAGCAAACGATCGTGACACTTGCAACCCGTTTTCGCAGGGGGAGTCGCGGTGCGCGTCAAACGACTCTATATATACATACATACGCACGCATTGTAACGCCGGAAGTGTCAGCGAAGACTTCCGGTCTCGAGCTAAGGAAAGCATCTCCAGACGACGGCTCTTGAGGGGGTACACACGCCTCTGCGCCGGATATACCGGGGTTATCGCAGCAATTGGATAAGACGCGGTTGCTATTGCTGTTGGCCCCTTTCGCTCTCTCCCTCTCACACCCACGTGAATTCTCTCTCTCTCTCTCTCTCGCTCTCGTCCTTGTGCTTTCTCTGGGAGACGACGATAAGCTTTCCTCGGGCTCGAGGTCAACAGTCTCTAATGGTTTCCCGGCCGATTGTCGAGCTGCTGCTGCGGCTGCTGCTGCTGCGAGGGAGGAATTTCGTATGTACGCTTACCGTCGTCGGAGGTTTTGAGAATAAATATAGGTGGACGGGCCATTCTTTCGGATTTGGCCGAAATATACCGCTTAATGGATTAAGTAATCTGATAATGCAACGCGCTGCGCCTCGATTGATCGTAATTTATTCCTTCCGCGCGCTACCGAGATATCGGCAGTTTAAAGTTGCTACGCGCAATACTTAGAGCGAGTAACAAACATGAAATCGATAAAGTTACGGTGTACTTCGATTGTGCATGGGATTTCAGCGTGTTTTTGGGGGAATATTGAAATCATATTTTTAAGTTCGTTTATAAAGTACGCGTAATAACGATCATCCGAGGGAAAATGGAGTTTTCTACTCGGTATTGGAAAGCCACAAGAAGAGGAACTTTACTGTTACTGTAAATATTACTCCGATGAAAAAAGCAGTTAATTAACTTGTGGAGGAGAATAAAAATCATTTTACACGTTTTGAAGCTTAGAGACATAAACGTAGAATCACTTAAGTTTCATAAAATAATGAAAAATTACGTAGAAGAGGACAGCGTCGTGACTTGTTGAAATTTTTCATACTTCGTTAAAACCGTAAAAGAAAAGTTTAAGGTATAATGTCAGGATACCTACAGAACACTTTAAACTTTACACGAGTGTACAAACTAATTCAACAAAATTTTTCACTGTTTTAAATTCAGATTACAATAGCCAGCAAAATTTTTACGTATCTGACGAGCTTGAAGAACAAAAAATAATACGAGAGAGGAGATAAGCACTACTTCGCCCCTCGCAAAAGACAGCATCAGACGTAAAGCGAGCCGACATGTTCTCTTAGCCTGCATGTTCGTCTCTCGCAAGTAATTCCAATCAAGCTCGTTAACGGAAGTTTCTAGCAGAGAGAGAGAGAGACTGCGAGCGAGTGAGAGAGAGGATAGGTATACACGCGTAAACGCGGGGGAGTGGGGGGGGGGGAGGGGGTTGGGAAGCTCTGGAACTGATAGCGCGTAACGGACGAAACCACGTTCAGTCGAATCACTTGTGTCGCTATTTCTCTATCTCGGCGAAGCTCCCGCTCTTTGTCGAGCGATTCTCTGATCGGACCCCACCCTCCCCACTCCTGCAGCGCGTTCCCTCCATATACACACACACACACACACACACACACACACACACACACACTGTGTTTGTCGAGGAAAATTTAACGCTTGCCCAGAGCTGCAGGCTGTCGCGAATATTTGAACGCCTATGTATATATATGCTACACTCCCGTCGAGACGAGGCCAGTTGATTTACGAGTCGAGAGAAAATTTGAAGATCCTCAAACTATCTGACCTACATTCTTATGCCTTCTCCCATCGATTCTCTCACAGCTCTGTCTCTCTCGTCAATCCCCGATCTCTCGATCGCTCCCCCCCCCCCCCTCAGGCTACACACACCAGCAATGTCAAGAACGCGCTGCACGACTAATGAAACTTTTATCCCTCAAATTCTCTCTTTCTCGCGCTCGCATGCATAATTCAATGACTCATGCATAATAAATGAGTCTCTCTCTCTCTCTCTCTCTCTCTCTCTCTCTCTCTCTCGCTCACTCGCTCGTCTCCGCTGAAAATCTCGACATCGACGAGCCACGTGTATTTTTACTTACACACGCCGAGCGAAGGAGATGCGATCCTACGCGATCGGCGCTCCGTGAACTGACGCGAAAAAGCACTTTTCCTTCTCTCTCACGGCCGGCTGTTCGGTCGAATCGACTTACTGATCTCTCCGCCGCCGCCGCTGCCTGCGCGCAGTCGACGCTCCTTTCTTCGCTGCGGCTCCTTAATTTTACTTTCGCCTCGAGTTACGCGCGCGCGAGCGGCCCTTTACGCCCTCTCCGTGTGCGGCAGTGCAAGGAAAAAAGAAAGGAAAAACTTGGACGAGAGGAAAAAACTTTTATTGCGCCGCTGCATATTATTGCGCTGGTTAATTTGGACGTTGAAAACGTTACAAGGCAGAGTTGATTTCGCTATAACGTATTATTACGGATTAAAACTTAATTTTACTGCGTGTACACTTCGAGCGCGAATCGCGAGTCGATCCGCGGCTGAAAATAATTGCGTAATATTTTTTTGGCATTACAGAACCGCAGGTATAAAATTTCTCGTAAATTGCGTAAATTGCGCGATTTTTCGTTATGTCATATTTTCGAACGTTGCCGGCTTACGTGATATTGATACGTAAAAATAAATAACGCACAATGGGTGTATACCGTTGCTTCGCAATTTTGTAACGTAACTTTCTTTGAATTTTGTATTAGAAAAATGAACATTGACTTTGGCCGGATTATTGCGTAAATTCAAAGTAACAGACCGAGTCGAAAAATTTTTTTATATTGAATTTTTTAACACAGAAGGTGAAGTCAGAGTTTTTTTATGTGAAATTGATTAACAAAAGTAAAATTAACAAAATTATATCTTATAAGAAAATTTATACACTGAATTTTATTGAGTTTTGAATCCGAGATTGTTACAAGAGCAAGAATGTAATTTCAGCCTTGTGTGAGTTTTCCCCTATTCCACAGCTTCTCTCGTGCGTAATAACATTGATGCAAGACTGAAATTACACTCATGTCCTTGTAAAGAAAAGTGCAATTCATTTGAACATTATACTTTCCTGTTTTCTGTATAATTGAGCAATTTAAATTTAGTGTGTTTTACATTGATTTCGTCAAAAAATGCTTCCCTATTCAATCTTCACCTCGACAGTTAAAAGTCATTAATATTCAATTTTTTTTTAATACATCGTACACTTAGCGCGTAAACCGCCGCGACAGAAAAATCGCGCGTGATAAATCAAAAAATTTCCGATTCGCCGCGCGACGAGCGTTGATGAGGCTGAGCTCGACGAGATAAAAATTTCTCCCTCGACGCGTTCGCGTCATTAGAGGGCGAGATTAGCCGCAGACCTTTTTCTGACACGATTCGTCCCCCCCCCCCCTTTTGCCGGCTTTTCCCGCGGATTTTAAGCGACGACGAGCCTTCTCTATATATATCTACATGTCTATATACGTATATACACTGATGTACAGGTGAGCTGCGCCATTGCCAGCGGACTTTGTCTTTTTGAGGCATTATTCAGCCCACGAGAGCTTGCACTCGAGTAATCCAGTTAGCCGCGACGTTTTGCGGGACGGCGGGTTTCGCGCGCTGGCACTTTAAAAATTACCGCGACGGCTAGGACGCGATTTTCAGGACGATGCTGACCTCAAATCTTATCGTTTGTGCGGGAAATACTCTCGAAATTGTGCGGAAAGAAATGAGCGTAATTTGAAGTTGGAGGATATATAAGACTCTAGACCGAAAAAAATACCTCGAAAGAGCACCCAGTATATATAGTGACGAGTGCATTCACTGTCCCATCCAGCGCGTGATTATGACACCACTTACTGCAGAAACGATTTTTTATTATTACAATTAATTTCAACTGAAAAAAGCACTTTCTCACAGAAGTCCGGACCGAAAGTAACTTTTTATTCTCATAAAAGTCGTTTTTCTGGTTTTGCTACCTTATCTGCGGAATTAAATAAAAAAAAATTAAATAAAAGACTTGGACAGACCAAATTGGTAAACAAGAGATATGAGTTATCCAAATGTACTCCCGAGCAGTGCGGCATACTATATTTTGCCTCATATATACTATGTAGCAAAATTAAACACTTCTCTACGCAGGCGCCTGCAGGGGCCCCCATGGGGGGAAAGTTTGTATTTTCGGCGTAGTGTGTTGTTCTCGCAAAAGTGAAAAAAATAATTATAGCTACGATTTTTACAGCTGTCACTTTTGAAGTAAATAGAGTGTTTAATGTCTACATGTAACATAAGATTACACCTACGGGTAATTATTGCCTAGGGAACTATTAAATTTTTATTTTGTACTCCAAAGGACAGCTTATCCCCTCAAAAGCCCTACAAATTTAATTTCAACAGACCATCAACCGCAATTCCAGAATATTCTCTGCAAGTAATGTGTATTCAGCCGAGTTAGATCGTTAGAAGACAATAAAAACACACGTGAATTTTCTCGTGTTTGCTTCTATCATTTTCTCGCTGCACTGTATACACGGCCGCGCGAATTTCAGCTTGAAATACAAGCGAGACGTGTGTGCGTGCGTTATATACGTAAACGTCCTCGACACTTGACTTTCGCGCGCGAAAAAGCAGCGCGAGCAGAGCAGAGCCGCGCGGCACGGATTCTTGATTTTTAAATCACACAGGCGAACATGCGTTTATACGTAGAAGTCGGATGAGAAAGAAAGAGAGAGACAAAAATGAGGCTGATTCGCGTAAATAAGACCGGGACGAAGAAGACGATGGGGATGGGGAGAGGAAAGCGCAAACTTATTCGACGCGCACTATACGCTCGTCTATAAATATTTCCCCGAGATAGAGAGGGACGCCCGAAATTTTCCTATCCGAACTTATCGCATTTCGCGCCTAGCTGCGTAATCCCCCGCGCTCGGATTCGACTTGTGCTCTTTCTCTCTCTCACGGCGTATGAGCTGCGCGAAAACTCGCGCTCCCGGTGGGAAGCTTGTTTACGCGTACACGTATGTAAGCGGCTGCTGCGAGTCTATATACGTATGCGGAGGGGTGCAAAGGAAGTCGGCGGGAGTATACGAGAGAGACGAGTTGACTTTCGCACTTTGAGGATACGACGACGACTTCTCCCCAAGAAATTCCATGTCTCTAATCTCGGCCTTTCCACGAATTAACCCGTCTATCAAGCGTTGACTGGGGGGAGGGGGAGGGGGAGGGTATACACGACGCGAAAGAAAACCGAGAAATTTTCTCCCTCTCGGTGCAAGTCTTCCGTGGAAATATTAAGCTACTCTCCGTCGATGTACTTTTATACTTATGCACAACTGCTCCCGTCAAAGACGCGAATTCACAACTGGTGCGTCAACACAGCGAAGACGCGGACGCAGTCGCGGATTTTAACGGGCGATTCAAAAACTGCGCGATAGCGCGACAGAGATCACCAGTTCGAAAGCGCAACTAAACAGGTATAAACGAGAGACGGAGAGAAAGGGCTGTGTTTACAACGAATGATTAAACAGCGGAAAGGGAGATCGAAATGGGGGAGAGATGACGGGAAGACGAAACGGAGAAAAGGAGGAAGAGACGGAGGAGCGAACGAGCGACGCAGACGAGCAGGAGAGCCGAGGAAGTGGCGCGCAGGAAGTTGTCGAGGCGGCGGTGGTGGGGTGGGGGCGGGGGGTTTGGAGCTTGTACAAAGTGAAAATGAAAGATAGAGATAAAGAGAGTAAATAAAGTTAAAGATAGTATATAAGACGAAGATAGAGAGGGAGAGAAGTCAAAGAGAGTTTTACTGAGACGAGCGCGTTTCTCGTTGTTTTTTTCCTCGTCTCCTCACTTCTCGAGGATTGAGTTACCTTCTCTCTCTCTCTCTTTCTCTCTGTCTCTGTCTCTCGCGTACGCGCATACACACGCGCACACGCAAGGATTGCTGAGCTTTCCAAGTTTCTCGGGCTTTGTGGAAAATTTTCGGACTACGCGGCGAATAAAGCACTTGTTCAACTCTCTCGGCGATCGTGATGTGAAAGAGACGATGGGACGACGATGATCGTCGCGCGCGTTTCTTTCGTCGTATCCCCATGGATTAGCGGGCTTTGAATTTTTCGTACTTGGGTATGTGCTTGGTGTATGGAAAGATCCATGTATACAAAAATAAAGTCGGATAGAGCAGTGAGTTGCTTGCTGGAGCTGAACAACATCAAGGAACTTGGTTAATAAAAGTTAAAATTTTACTGTTGCACACTGAAGCTGTCACTTTGAGGAAGATATTAGATCTGGATAAATTTTAACATAATACGCGCAGCAGACCCTAGGATATAAATGCTGAGGAAAATATTTTTTTTTGTTTTATGTTTTAGAAAACAATAATTGAAGTAAAGAAGCGTGAATGAATTTTAAAATTAATTAACAATTTGAAATTTCTTATACTTTTTTATTATTATAATTATACATTTGTAATATACTGACATAGCAACAGAATATGAGTTCGAAAGAAAAGCTATAATAAATTTTTATTAAAGATTGTAGCTTCTACATTTACTTTCGCACTTTCCAAAAAAAATGTACTTTGCGCACCTTATTAAAAAAAAAGAATTTTTTTGAATAAAGCATTTAAGAGACCCACCACCCTTTGAACTCCGAAACTAAAAATGACTCTTAAAATTTCACATTAAATTTTAATTAAACTCAAACCTTTTTCTTATATAAAATGCTATTAAAAAAATATTATTTAAAATTTGTTGTATTGCTTTTTTGAGCCTAACATACCATTGAGACAGAATAGACAACATATTCGATGAACGTACAGACGAAATGAACTCAAAATGTTTCTGCAAGTTTGTTTTAATTTTATTTTTCACACATACAATAAAAGTAGAAATTTTCATTTGACTGAGCGAGAAATTCTTTAAAAAAATAATAAATGAAAGGAATTTTTACTAAATTTACCTTACAAGAAAATCAATTTAAAGGCCGGTCAATCACGACTGCATTATGAAACAATATCCCCCAAGAAGCCGTCGTTACGATTCAGGCCTCGATCGTATACTCTTCGCGACACACCCGCAATAGGCACTCGATCCACTCTATACAGCGGAAGCCCATACATATATATATGTATTGGATCCTGAGATATTGTGTAATCGTCAATCCTTGGCACGGCTTAGAGAGTCGCTCTTGCCTTTTCAATTCCGCGGCGCTTATCGAGCCAACGTCTTACTGGTTATATATATATACCTATATACACACACGCGCGCGCGCGCGCGCCAAGGCTCTTAATCCGAATTCGTTGCCGATCGGAAGGCGGGCCAGTGAATTTACAAATAAACGAGAAACGATCCCCTTCTGGAAAGGATTAGAATCGAGGAGGCGAAAGACTTAAATAATCAATTGCCAGACGCTATATACTGCAGAAAGAGAAGTACGGAGAGAGCGAGAGAGGGAGATATATAATATATTCTTTTCTCTCCCCCGGCTTTCTTTTCGCGCGCTTGTGCTAAAGCTGACCCGCTTGTACTGTTTGTTCTAATTCTTCCCTCGCTGTGTCTATGACCGCGCGGCCGCCTATATCACTGTGTGTGCAGTGCTGCTGCTGCTGCCGCTTCTTTTTTTTTCTTCCTCTGAATCTCGGCGCAGTCATTGTTGATCTTGCGCTTGGCTTCGGTCTGAGGACGCACAAAGAGAGGGATGAACTTTTGTGTCCCAAGCCCGTGTGGGGCCGCGTTAAAATCTAATGAGGCGCGAGCGCGAGCTGACACCGTTCTGCCTCTGCTGCAGCAGATCGTTATTATTTTCCAGGAGGAAAGGGAAACGCTTTGTCGCGTATATAGCCCCGAGAGTATCTCTTTACTGATTACAGTCCTCTACTGATAGTGTGCATTACACGTTTAATTAGGACAACACTTTTCGCGAGAACATCCTTGGCGACGAATTGCTTTCCATTCGGTCCTCTTTTTAACGCAATTTTTGAACCTTTCGTTGTTCTCTTCCTTGAAATAGCACTTGACGCTTTTATATCGGGCTTGAGCTCGGCGTTCACATTAAGCTTCGCATTGACGCGACTTCAGTCGTCATTTGTTCTCCATTTATTGAGACTTGTATTCGCGAACGTTAATTTTGTTAACCATCCAGACGTAAAACGCGTTTAAAATTTTGCAAAATTTTATCGCGATGTGGTCTTATATTTTTTGAACGATTAACAGTATAAAGCAATCAAAAGTTGCATTCTGTGCATGACTAGTTCAATGGATCATTGATATTTCAGACTTTGAGATGAAAAAAAATCTAGGGTAGAATTTTTTTTCGAAAAGTATAGTTCTACCTGCACCAGCTCAAATATACATATATAGAAGTAGAATAAGATCTTGGAATGAAAAAGAAACCACATATTTTTAATAGGGATGCTATACTAAAAGTTAGTAACATTAAGAGTTCATAAATAAATTATTGAAACAAGTTGGAAAAAAGAGTGCATGTAACTATTGCATATAAAATAGTAAAATTGAGCTTAAAGCAGTACAAGATAGTTCGAAATCCTAGTGTGGCTCGAAATTAAATAAAGTGCATATAAGCACATGAAATTTGGAATACTCTACATCCAATGTTACCAAAATGTTCAATCCTTGAATTGAACGAAAAACTTGTTACAGGAAAATGATATTTATAGAATCAAATAATTAACATTCTCTCTCTCTCCCCCTCTCGATCTCTGCCTCTCTTTCCTTCCCTCTCTCTCTGTCTCTCTCTCTCTTTCCTTCTCTCCCTCTCTCAGCCTCGGCCTGGCATAAATCTCACCATTTAGCTTAACAAATGGCCGCTGTCGGATGTTCTGCGTGTTTCGTGGACGATAAGACAGCGGAGCAACTCTCCACCCCTTTATACACGCGTCTGGAGACGACGCATCCTTTTAAACGTGAAAAACGACGACGCGTCCACCCACTCTCTGCCGCAAAGAGTTTGCGCTTCGTTTAGCGAGAGGGGAAGAGAGAGAGAAAGAGAGAGAGACAGCATAGTGTGGGGAGGAATTTATTTTGCCTGGATCTCCCTCCGCGCTCTTATTTTGTTCTCTTGCGAGGGAAAACAATCTCGTTGGAAATTGAATGGACGATCTTGCAGGCTTCGACGAAAAAAAGAGAGAGAGAGAGAGAGCGGAGAAACAAGCGCCGGCTCTTAAGTTGTCGGAGCGTCGATCGTGACTCTTTTCACTGGAGTGAGAGAGAGAGAAGGGGGGGGGGTGGTTGGGTGGAAGCCGAGAGCGGTCTTCTTTTCTTAAACATGCCCCAGGCGGGATGATGGCGGCTGCTCCTGTTCCTGCGATGTTTATTTTATGAAAGAGGTGTGTTTCGAATAGCGGCTGCCATGCGCGAAGCTAACTGCTTTTAAACTTTATGGAGTAGTTTAAATTATTGTTGATGCAGATGAAGATATTACTAGGTTTGCGCGCGCGCTCATTCGAAGGCTGAATTCGAAATTCATGATTTATTTACTGAAAAGCCGAGATATAACCGAAGGGAACGTGCGGGTTAAGATACTTTGTGCAGAATTGCTAACTCACCTATATATACCTGTGTGACATTGAGAAACTTCTAGAGAATCAATCGTGCACAATTGAAATGGAGCAATTGTAGCGTTGATATAGAACCAAGAACTTTCCATACATACATGGAATTAGAAGTATATAGATTGCTGTATGGGAGACTAACCTGAAAATAAAAGAAAAATTATATAATTTGGATTTAAAATAAGTAAGTAATGAAAAATGAACAAATAATTAATTTAAAAATTATGGTCGATAGCTAGAGCCCCAAATTATATTTTTTGTGACAATCTTAATATACTTAGAATACATTAACCGTCATCCTTTTTGTTCAAAGTAATGCTTTATATTTTCATTTATAACAAGAAAGTCCAATTTCATCATAGCTAGAGTCTTTACCCTACTTATTCCTCCCAAATAAGGAACAAACGAAATTTTCTGCCATTATTCTAAGTGAAAAAAACCTTTGACTAACTGTAAATATCGTATCAAAATTCTGTAAAATTTACTACTTCATATATTTATATAATATATACAATTTAGATCAATTTAACGACCAAGAAATACGTTGCAGCAAATGTAATTTCATCAGCAAGTGCTCGTCCAATAATAGTTCATTAGAGCGTTAAACAACTCGTTGAATTTCAGCGAGGTGTACATTTGCCGATCGAGCCGACGATATTCTGCGACTTTTTCACTCTCCTCTCCTTTACTGCTGTTCAACGCGTTTCTGCAAGTGATAAATACCAGCTTCACTTATACTACTCGCGAGAGAATATCAGCCGGAAAGCCCCTTAGCGCAGCGCTCGTAAATGCAATATAAAAGACCGAGCGCTTACACTTAGCAATAAAAGAAATAAACAGAAAATAAAGAGGAAACGGCGATAACATCGCGAGCAGTCGCAAAATCTACCTGACGACTTTGCGCCATTTACGAGACGCGTTTCAAAGACGCCGGGAGAGAGAGAGAGAGGGAGAGAGAAAAATATATCTCCACTGCAGGTGCAGCCTTCGTAAGTTTCGCTGGAGACTCGTTAAACAAGTAAAGAAAAATTGTGCCTAGTGTAAGGGCAATAACAAGCGCTCGGATCTTAAAACACAAAAATTAGTCTCTCACCAGCGTCGATAGTGTGATTTAGAGCAGAAGCTATTAAATCGTGTAATATATGATGTGATACTAGGTACAGTCTTGTTTTATACTTTTGCTTACGCAAGAGTCGCTCAGTCTATCTTGTAAATTTTCATACAACTATTTGTACATTTTATTCTATAAAACCGAAATCTTTACTATTAAAAATCAGAATCTATCAAATTTACACTTTTCTCCCCAGCAAACGGGAAAAATGGCACAATCGAACTGAAAGTGAGATTAAGCATAAAATGTTTTTCCAGTTCGATGGGAACAAATCATGAACTTATATTCTCGAATGTGTTAAAAAGTTGTATATTGCACTCGGAAATAAAGGTAACCCCAGGACCCCCAGATTTTAACAGCCTAATTTATTCCCTTGGTACATAATATTGTAGGTATAGGTGGCGTGACGATCGCGCGCTACAGTCGTCTTAATCATTTTATTATTTTATTAATGTCAGTTGAAAATTTCTTTAAAATATTGAAATTAAAGTAAAAATATAAACAAGCATCATATGGGAAGATTGTAAGTAATTACAGTGAAGGATATAATGATGCATTCAGAAAAATGTAGGATTTTGTGTCGCATTTATAAATGCTATAGTAAAAGTGAAAAAATAAAATACTGCTTTCTTAAAAATTACTTCGACATAGACTCTTTTTGAAGCTACCATCAAGATAGATTGTTGTTTCTCTCACGCGTCGATAAATACATAAGTAAGAAAGCCATTAAGCATCGGATGGTACGAAGTGATAAGCATCGACTCCTTTACTCATTGCGAAAGACATAGCAATATTGCCCACGTATATTTATATAACAGTCCTATGTATAGAAATCCGGAAACGGAAAGGAGTTCGCTACTGCTGATGCAGCTTGAAATATTCCGACGAAGTGGAGGATGTCCTAAGAGCTTAGCGGATGATCCGTTAATCTCATTAGGGGTAAAGGATATAGGAAAGTGGCTGAGGAGCTCAAGTGAGGGTCGGGTAGCAGAGGATCGAGATGCTGATGCTGTGTATTTACATTATAAGAGGGAATGCATTCGCAGATGAGACGAACAGAGCTATACAGTAATGAACGTATATATATGTATACGGCTAGTGAGTTTTTTAGCACGAATTTTTCCGGCTAGACTCGCGCTAAGGAAATCGCGATCGAGTAGCATACAACAGGAAACGTTAAGAACAAAAGAGACGACGCAGAATTACTTGCGAACGTCAGCCTGTTTTTAATAACATCGCCCAAAGCGAGACAACGAATGAGGCAATATCGTGCACCCATACAATAACAGAACACCGGATACACCCGGTTAGATGTGGAGAGACAGAAGCAAACCTCATTCTCTCGTAAACAAAGCGTGTTATTGGACAAATTACCGGAGGGTAATTAAAGAAACCGAAGGGTATACAGAGTAGTCGAAAGCAGATGAGAGATAAACAGAATTGAAAGAGCGCGCGTTCGTCGCCGCGGAAAAGCAAACCCTCCGCGGGAAGCGCGAAACGCAAAGTAATTAATTCAGACGCGAGAGTTGAATCACGCGACGTGCCGCAATAAAATTCTGTTTTGCTTCGGGCCATTAATTTGCCGAATAGCTTTTCGAGCTCTTGTCGCCATCAGCGCCGCTTGTTAGCCTTGAGGAATGCGTTGGAACAAAAGCCAGTGCGGATAGAGAGATAGGGATCGGGATATTAGCAGCTTTCTTTGTTATCGATGTGATGCTGTCCGTTGTGGGTAGATCGGGTGAACTTTGTTCGACTCTCAATGATAATTTTTTTTTGTAGGATCTTTAATGCTTGTGGATCAATTGAGAAAAAGTGGAGAATGCTCTGGTTAGATACCAAAGGAAAAATTGTCAAATTCAAATAAAGTGGGTTCGGCTCCGCAAATAAAGTTTTACACTTCCAATCTTGACAAAAATTTAGTTGACTCGACCAACATTTTCTTAAATCCAAGTATCAATTCCCACTAAAAAGAATATTCCTAAATCAATAAAAGAAATTTTTATTGGTAGCAACATTGAAGATGTCATTGACATCAAGAAGATGTCAGAACCAAAGCATTTATATAGGTACCTAGCCAAACTTGATGGAGTAAACACTTATTACATGTTAACACAATAAGAAACCATTGCAAATATTGACACGTAACACACCAGTTATTTTGAAACAGTCTTTCTTGTCGTCTCACCTCGCGCATCATATCTCATTGTTTGCAAGATTAGATATCTGCATTATTGACATTATAAATATGGGTACATCCCCTAAATGGAGCTTAAATTCACTTAATCACGTATTCGAATAATACGAGTAGAAACTTTATATGAATTTTATACAAATAGAAATAAAGATAAGCTGTTCATGCTTATTTTAAAAATAAAAAAAGTCGATTTTAAACCAACTGATATTTTACTGCAAAAACTATTGACTCTTCATTAAGCTGCTACTGAACCAGTATCAGATATTAAGTTTTCATTTTACCGCAAATATTTTTCTACTCACTTTTTCATTGCATACACCAATAATCGAAAAATTCCTACACCAGACAAAAATTAAAGCGGAACTAAATAATCAACGAGGATCCAATAAATCGTCTGATTTAATTAGCACGACTCGCTCATTCCACCTGTTTCATCTCATCTTGCATTTCAAACAAACGCTATCGCGAAGATCAACAAGTGGCGCAAAAATAATCGCTCTTTCTCTCTCGGCAGCTACACCTGCTTCAACTCCAAAGTCATAGCTATACAGGGTATGCATGAGCCAATTCGCGATTTCGGTCTCGTCGGCAGCGCGTCACTCTTGGCCGTCTTCCATCGTATTTCTTCGGCTGCAGCCGAGCCAAGTTCATGCTCTGGGCTGCTAATGCCGAAGGGGGAGTTATTATTTATTTCGCGCGAGGATCTCAGCGATCTTTTGCTTGCTTTTCCCAATTTTTGGCGACTGCGATGCTGCCGCTGCCTTACGGGGAACGTGACGAGTTAATGGAATTTTCGAAGATGCTGAGTCAAAGATTAGTGGAAGATGGCTTGGCGCTCGATCGGATTTCGTTAGGCGAGCTATGAGGAAAAACGGGATAATTTCGCAACTCCAAACCTCGTGGTTAATATCCTTTTTGTAATTTAAGCACTGATCGCGCCAGTGATAGAACCATAAAATATAGACTCCACACTGACTAAGAAAAAATGATTTTGGAAACTGTTATACGTAATGTATTCAAGAGATGTTGGAGCTATAAGAACGTTTGTTTTTGTACGTAAAAAAGGTTTTATAATTTGATTGTTCATTTTCCCAAACACTTTAAAGCCAATTATTAGTTATAAAAGATGCTTCTACCTCCAATTACTAGTTGTTGAAACTCTTTAAACTAGTAATTAACAAAAAATATTCAAAATGATTATTCGATAAATTAAAATTTTTCAATAATTTCAAAAGTACTTCACTAAGTTACTGACACCAGATAAAATGATTGTATCTAAAAAATGATTGTGGGCTATACATCGAACCCACGAAATCACCCTATTCTCCCCTACATTTGTCGCGGAAACGTCCAATGACGAGATTCGCGAAAAGAAGATTGATACGATTAATCAAGCCGAAGGAAAGGCGAATCTTGTGGAAAAGGATGCGGCTATAAAATATGCGCATAATACAAACGCCGGCTATGAAAGAAATCTCGAATACCGAACTTTTCTTTCACTCCGAGTCTTATCTACACGACTATCATCTGCCTTGGATTCATTTAAAACTTTCCTCGCGTTCAAGGCTCTTTTCCCTCAAACGATTGTCTTCCTCTGTACCGACGATTTCATCAGCGAGCTTTTATTGCCGTCTCGTCCTGTCACTCAATCATAATTCGACGAGAGTCACAATTACGCTTGTCCCTCGTTGATTAATTTATGTTTCTGCCTCGACGAAACTTCGATAAGTAGCGGCGTCTTGTCTATAGCGGTATACACCAACAATTTCATTAGAAGAGACATTTTTTTTTCAAGACTCAGCTCGCATCGACATTGAAATTAAAAAGTAATATTCCTAATCAAAACAATCTGCGGGATTCGGTATAAGCGTCAAATTCAATAAAAAATAAGATGATGATCACTGAGGCATTTTAGTACACTTGAAGATATTATATTCTGAGTATCATATCGTTTCATTAAAGTCATTCTGATATTTAAAATGAAACATTCCACATTTTTGTTATTTTTGAATTTTTAGTACATTCAAATAATTATCTGTAAAGTCGAAGATTTTTTCTGATACCAAAAACTGAGACAATATTACTAGAATAAGAAATGTCAAATATTGCCTCAAACTACTAAATTCTCATACATTTCTTTTTAAGTATTAAATATTAATTACTGCACAGACTTTCTAATTGAGCTTACTATTCTCAAAACCAAAAAACTTGATTTTACTTCCAAATACTTGACATAGAATAATAAAATTATTTAACTAAGCGTGAGCACGCAACATCGAAATTCAAGAGAATTCGAAATTTGAAAAATTTGTTCCATGGAATTCGACGTATACGTATGTTCTGAATGAAATTGATGAATGGGCAAATTAAAATTAAATCCATCAACGGCATCTTTTAAAAACTTTCACGCAAGTGGATTGGTCAACATCAACCATATTTTGCCACTACTTGAAAAGAAAAACCAAACAAAATTGGACGTTCAGTGTTTATAAACAGTTATAACTGATTTCAACGGAAATAGAGGAGAAAATAGAGCCTTTTGCGCCGGCCACGGCGACGTTTACTGTGGCGGCTTTCAGGAAAATTGAATTTTACATTAACGAAACAGCAATGCGCTGACATTTTTCAAGTTCAATCATTTTAAAAGGCTCGAGGCGCAGGTACTTGACTAGCCACGAACAATTTATTCTTTTTTTTTTTTAATTAGTGCATGTGTACAGCGTAGAATCGTTACTTTGATACTTTAATAAATTCGGTAAACAGTAAAATAACTTACGTTGGTTGTTGATTTTGATGTCATACTCTACTTCTTGATTTTACTGAATGAACTTTGGATAGCTTTTTTTATCAATTTTTTCCTAACAAAAAAGGGGAATAAAATCCATACCAAAAAAAAGAAAATGATCGCGCAAAATTATTTATCATCATTCAAGTAGATACAGTTTGATTCGAGCAGATTTATTTTATTCGAGTTTTTTTTATAAAAATGTAAAGGTACTCTTCGAAAACGGATATTGATGCCATTCCATATGTAGCAGCGAAAGGATTCAACGCAAGGATTGAACCTTTCATAACAAAAAGCTCCGTTCTCTCTCCCAAGTCCATATATTCTAGTAAAAATTTTCGTTTAATGGATTCCAGCAGAATGAATCTTTTTTATTTAAGAGCCAGAAACTCAAATATACGTAATTTTCACTTGAATGTTCAGCAACGCAGTTCTTTATCGATTTTAAATATATCAACGTAGTATATTTTTAATTTCATCTATGATTGAGCATTAATGTTCTAATAATCATCAAAAATTGAATTTATTTGTTATCAAGGTTTTATGGTACATTACGTCTGATAGACATCAAGTAGACACGAACTTTAACTAGTTCTCAATTTATTTGGTACGTAATTCAACTATTCAAGTTAGCAGATCATCGGAACAAAGTGCCTATTTATGCATTATATAACGGGCAAAAGAACGAATGACATAAGCATGAATAGAAAGATTTGAACTCGTTGAGCAGACGTGACAAATCAAATTTAATACTCGATTCGCCAAGTTAAAATTCTAAATTTCTTATTCCGACAAAATCTAAATGTCAAACAATGAATACTTCAAATTGATTTTTCGCGTGAAAAACCATGCTCATTCGTAACTTTCATCTCCCAAAAGAGGATTGAAAAACGTAAAACAGAGATTTGGAAACGGTTATCTTTTTCGTTGCGAGACTAGAATTTCACAACAGAAGTAGAGCTGTGTACAAGTGCCAATCGACGCTAACGCGCTAACGTGTTACCATACGTAAGCGCCTTTGAAATGGGTTACAGCTCGGATTTGTCGGTGATACATAGACGTGCCATTGAAAATCTAGTCAACCGTCGATAGATGAATGAAAATCTTTTTTGTAGTAATTGACCTACATCGTTATATTGAATGCGAAATAAATTGAGACAGTGCCCGTAAACAATAACACTAACTCGAAAAGAATTGTTGACTAAAATTTTGAACCAAAATTTTTGGATAAATAGTAGATTTTCTTACAAGGGGGGAAAATGTAATTTCCGCACGCACGTGGTATGACGGCCGAGGCGAAGCCGAGGCCGTCATAAACGTGCGTGCAGGAATTACATTTTACCCCCATGTAAGAAATAGTATTTTTTTCTATCCCCGGTCGAAAGTACATTGATTCATTTAAAAAACGAAATCTATCAGATTGCTTGTAGGTTATGCGCGTTTAAGGACTGTCGATGCCCGCCCGACATTTGCAGCACGAGCGAAGCGAGTGCTGCTGGTCGGGGCGGGCATCGAAAATACATAAACAAGCAGATTATTGTAAATTGCTTAAATAAAAAGCAATATAAAAGAAGAGAAAGACAATATTGATAAATTGATGATTAGAAGATTCAAAGTAGCAAATTTTTTTCAGATAAAAATAATAATCTATTTATTGCAATTTTCACATGAATAAAAATTATTTACAATGTTACCATGAAAAGTACAATTTTCATATTTAATGCACGAATTCTTGAAAAAATTTTCTGAATCAGCATTATTCACTTTTTCTTTGAAAACGATTTCTTGTCTTCGATCAGTTGCACTTTTGCTTCTTTATCAAAATCTCTAAGCACTTCTTCTTCGTCGGTAGAACTATCGTCATCAGATGTTATATTTGTGTTAGCCATACTGTACTTTTTTGATTACTCGTAGCAAGTTTTTAAGACTTAACCTCGTGCTGCATAAGCTCTCAGCTTTGATACGATGTGATTTGACTCGCTTGTTTTGATGTGACTCGACCATAGAGCGAAAATATAGTACGACGCTTTGAAATTGGCGCTACTTTCACAGCGCGATCGTCATCGATTTATCAATAGGTAAAAGTACTCCTTTTTCTTGTCTAAGCAGACGGCGAAACAATGTACTTTCGCCCAGGGGATAGAAAAAAATGGATCTTCGTAATAATAAAAAAATAATTTAGCATAAAAAGAACGTTTTAGTCTTACTTCATATCCTCGAGAAAAACCTGGTAATTACAAGTAATACTAAAATGTGAGCGAAGAACTATTTTTGGATTTTCGCTACCATTATTGCCAAGCATAGTCAGATTTGAACAAGCAAACGGATGGAATTGACAAATTCATCATTTGCTTATTATTATTTTTAATGGTAAAACAAATAAATTTGTGAGCTGATTGTACGGCGTATCTGGGTTAAAAATGAAAAATATATCGTTCGTATTTAATTTAAACCATAATATAAGTTTTCTATCAGTACAAAAATTGTGTTACGTTCTTTCTCAAATCACTATTTACTCAAACAAATTAAAACGAATCCAACGCACCTCAAAATCGTCCCCGGCATACGTCATCAGCGACTAAGAACAGCAGATTTAAAAAAATCTTGTTTTTGCATAGATACCAGATAGAGGAGCAAGAGAGAGAGAGAGAGAGAATGAGACATTCCCGAGGAATTCCTCTCTTTCTCGCTCCCGCCGAGCTCGAGAAGAATCGATGCGCAGCGCCAAAGGTGCAGTTACTCTCGGGGGAACCGGCGCAGGAGCTGCGCGCGATAAAGCTATCGCGGACCTCCGAAGCTGCAGGTCTAAAGAGGTTGCGCATCGTCCGAAAAAGGTAGTCCGGGAAACACAGACCGACGAAGCCCTCGATCCCAAAATAAATAGACACGAGAGAGTGAGAGTGAGAGAGAGAGAAAGAGTGAGAGAGAGAGAAGAGGCGCCGCTTCTATCATCTCGGCTACTTTTTCGTTTCTTATCGCGCCGAGCTCGCTTGATGGATTACCTGGGGCTTTGATGTGAAAAGGAAGGATTGCATATCGAGCAGTCTGGAGGAATCATATTCTGCGCCGCGCGCTCGCCGATTTCGCCTCTCTCTTTCTCTCTCCGAGAATATCGTGCGCTGCGCGGCGGCAGCGTCTGCACAGATATGGAAAGGTGTCGGTGGCTAACGAAAAATAACGGCGTCAGAGAGAAAGAGAGATGCACGTATAGGACTTATATATACGTATAGAGGACAAGGGGGTATATACAGCAGTGGTATATACGCTCATCCATTAGAAAGGATTTTCTATCTTATTAAACATGTAGCGCAGCCTCCTTATCAATGCATTATTCAGCGACGGAAATGGATAGAAAGAAGATTCCACTTGCTCTCCCTCTTAGAATCGATATTAACGAAAGCCTTTATGCGCCGCGTTTGCCAGAGATTTATATATATATATATATATATATATATATATATATATATATATACACACACAACACACACACACACACACATACATATATATACGTGTATCTAAAAGAGGCCAGCGTTTATGGCTGATGTATTACTTCACCGCCGCCGTCGCCGCCAAGTAAAAGCCAAGAGCGCAAAACGACGAAAAAAGAGATCGAGTTATACGGTGGACGGGGGGGGGGGGGCGGGAGGTTGATGCAAAAACGCGGGACGAAATAATTCGCCACAAGAATACGAGGTAGGAGCTAGTAGTAGCTGGATGGGAGGGGGGGCCTCCCCCGAGCATCTCTCCTCCGCTAAAACACGAACGCGTATATCTAGCGAGCGGCTGCACGCACACCGAAAGAGATACGAAAAATGATATGGTACCGAGGCTATATGTGTGCGCGCGCGTCTTTCCCATCCTCTTTTTCCCTTCTCTCGCCCATTCCTTCGCATAGAGAGAGAGAGAGAGAGCCGAGCGCGCGCGAGTATTGAATATTCAAAACTTTCCTCGCGCGCGCGCGCGCGCAAAACTTTCTTGTCTATGCAGCGCGCTCCTGCCGGCCAGAAAGAGAGAAAGAGATGGAGGAAGAAGAAGAAGAAGACGACGAGGGAGAAGAAGAAGAAGAAGAAGTCGAAGAAAAAGAAGGAGGCGAAGGAAGTTGCCTACTGCTGCCAGCGAGAGGATCGACTTTCCCTCCGCGCGGGATTCTTCTCCGCGCTTCTAGACGCGCGCGGAAAGAGAGGGAAAGATTGTTGCTGCGCGCGGCGCGCGCTCGCGTAGACTCGCCTCCTCTTTTTTCTTCTTCTGATTTTATTACTTTTTGAAAAGCATACTTTTCCCAGCGAGACGCCGACTGCTTTCGCTGCTCTCTCGCAGGGGTTCTCGAGTTGTCATGCACGCGTCTCTCTCTCTCTCTCTCTCTCTCTCTCTCTCTCTCTCTCTCTCTCTCACTTTTTCTCTGCGTGTGTAGACGTTGGAAGGTATAGGAATAGAGTTGGTGTGTTTCTTTTTTTTTCCGTGTACTTCGTCGTTCGTTTGAATGCAGTCTGTGCCGCGTGTTTTTATTCCTGGTGCTCTTGCGCTCTCTCTCTCTCTCTCTCTCTCTCTCTCTCTCTCTCTCTCGTCTTTGCTTTCTGGTGTATAAAGGGAAGCTTCTGCGCGATAGTGAAATTTTTAGCTTTCTTTCGAATCAGTCTGGAAGCGCGCGCGAGAGAGACAGCAGAACGTGTCGGGGGTTACAAGTTCAAATTCAGCGCTGTAGACCCTTTGAATATTCGCGTGGATATTTTAATCGGAGGGCAATGAAACGTCTTTTTTTCTTAAATACGCAAATATTATGGACAACGCGTTTGAAAAAATCATTTTTTAAATTTTTCAAAAAAGAAGTAGACACTTTTCCAGGCACTCGAACCATAAATGGAAAATCGAGATCCTTGGGGAGTAATTTTTTCTGAAGGGCGTTACTATTTTTTTTTGTCCTGCAAGCTAAAACGTCTTATCTATGCGCTCGCTAGAAAATGTACGATATATACGTTGAAAATTGACTTTTTCCCCCCTACATGTTTGCTCAATAAAGATACCATGATTTTTCTCAAGTTCAGAATTTAAAACGGAACACACTCTCACACCCTGACGGATATTTCTGCCAATTGCGTGATTCAAAATTCTAAAATTTTCAATCTCGTGCACAGGGCCGATTTTAGAAATCGAAACCTTTCCTACTGTTAAAGCTTACAGAGCCACTAAAATAAATATACCGGGCACAATTCTCTCCCGATGTACGAGCTTTCCGTGTCGCGCCAGGACCGCGTCCTCTAAGCACCGAGCGCGCAAATAATTTTTAAAACCCTGAATTTCGCGAGAATCCCGAGCGTCGTCATTCTTCCCGAAAGAATCCCAAAAATCCCCCATAGTTCACTCCATTATAAGAAGTAACAATCCCGCGCAGCCACAAGCGCGGGCAATAAGTCGCGCGCAACTAAAGCAGCAGCAGCAACCAGCCAGCCAGCCGCCCTGTCCTCGTCCACTCCAATTACCACTTAGACCTCGAGAATTCCGGTTAGCGAACTAGGCAGGAAGAAATGCACTCCTAAAGCACAGTTCACGGGGCAGAGCCTCGGAGCTTCTGACTCCGCTGGGCGAGTCCTGTTGTACACCGCATCGCGTCTCCTGGTACACACACACACCGGGCTATATAGCGTATGTAACTCGGCAAAAGTTAGCGCGAATTTCCGGGTAGCCCGGCAAACGTTAATCGAATCGTTCGTTGTAGTGGAGCCGAGTATACTTACATCGCGGTAGAGTTACACGTAGACACACGTGGACTGAGGATGGGGTGGGGGAGGGCATGTGCGTGTTTGACTAGAAGTCCACAGCAGCGTGTGTGTACCTGTCTTTCAGGCAAGTATCCCCCTGAGCAAGTCAAACTGTGCCCTAATTCAGAGCTGCATTCCTGGCATCAAAGCGCGCCATCCTCGCGCTGCCGTTATACGGGTAGATAGCTGATGTGCACTTATACACACGAGGCATTTGAGGAGCCGAATCTGCGGCTGTGTACTCATTCGCCGAGCCTTTGAATGGGTATTGTTATACGCGCAACGCGGATGGGAATGGGTCTTCGCAAGGACCCGTCGCGATTTCAAGGGTTCACGGATTGTACTTTTGCATTATCGAAGTGATGACTTCGTATATGGCTTGGGTGAGGGTGCCGAGATTGTGAAAGGAAAATTCATAATATTCTGGTACGTGAAATGGGACCTGTAGGATAAAGATTCACAATATTCGCTTGTGATTCAGAACAGTTCAATAATTCATTGTTACAAGAATACTAATTTACCGAAAGGCTTTAAATATTATTCTAATTGATTCGTCAATAACACAAGTTTTATGGAATAATTTCAATTTGCAGTAACTAAAAGTATCTTTCTTTCAAGTGTAAGTTGAACAAAACTATTTCAAAAGTCATTTGTATTTTATATTTTCGTTGATATGTATCTAATACTTGAACCTTCATTTACAATCGATGCTATTATGATGTTATCTTCCGAGTTTGCCGAAACGTACACGTATTTTCTTGAATACTTCTTCTCTCATAATCAGTCGATTACTTTTATACTTAGCACTTCAAGAAGCAAATTCACTCGAGAAAAGTAAAAGATTTACAGAAGGATCAAGAAAAGCTTGTTTTGGATTATGTTAATAATGGCGAAGTATAGAGCAGATTACAAATTGATACATGTGTATGTATAACAATCTACTCCGTCGCGCGTGTCTTTTGTTTATACAGCGGTGTGCACGTTCTGACAATATATCGTTTGACAGCCAGAGGCATGCAATTATACTGTCCGCCGTCGTTTATGCGCACACTTGTCCTATCGTGTTGATTTATGCTGTATAATATACTCAAACGGTCGAAAAATCGACATTGAAGAAAAACTACAACTTTTGTAGTTCGAGAGATATCGGATGATGTACGAAGAAATTGATTAACAATTTGTAGCACTACTGGAGAAGAAAAAGGAATCATAAAAATGAATTAAAAAGAATGGTATTTGAATATAGAAAGACCAGAAATACCGGAAGATACACAGTACTTAAACTGTTGGGCGAAATGTATTTATTGAGATCCGAATGCTACTTGTACCACACAGACTTTTAGACACTTTTTAATGCATTTTATAGCACAATGTGACCTAAATTCGCACTTAAGTCCCGCTTATTCGTGACCTAAGAAGTTAATTATTTTACCTAATCGACTGGTTATATCACGAATAATTGTGACTGCTCATTTAGCTAGACTATGCTACTTACAAAATTGTATATGAATACTAGTGACCTAACTGGGTCATTAATGTGCTTTATATATTTGGCTACGACGTACATCAGGTCAAAACAAACTATTCTACCTACAAATATCAAATTTAAATATTAATTTTAAGATTTTTTTTGAATGTATGATGAAAATTCAAACGAATTTCAGGTCTTTAAAGCGCAGAGATTTGTTCTCTTTTGCCGCATATTTGTCTTGAATAGAAATATTGAAGGGTCAAACGTCAGTCATGTATATACGTTTTTTTCGTGACTCATAAATTAAAGCTTGCTATGTACCCATGTCGAGTTTTTGTACCCTAGGCTTCTTTTAATACATTGTTAAAAAGCATATTAAATGTCATGTTTAGTGACATAAATCTTGCGAATTTTCATAAATATTCACCAATTTACTTTTAAACTGTGTATCTTTTTCTATCAGACAATCAAATGGTTTTAATTCCATAATAGTTATTACGGAAAGTTTAATTTCATCAATGTCATGTTATATCACAATAGTTAATTTATCCTTTACGCTATTATAAAAAAATAAATAAATAATAGACGATCACATGTTCATTTAACTTTTACTAAATTATCAAAAAGTTCGATTTTGTAACGGTCATTTTGTATATTTCGATCCCCGTTGGGTAACTCTGAAGTCTTGGAAGTTCTTTTACAAGTCGTACGTGTAGGGGAAGCTGTAACGAGTGGTGACATCTGTAAAGTACTCGGCAAGATGAAAGTTTTGAGCCCCCGACTCCGTAGACCACCATACGATAACTTTTAAGGTTCTAAACTTACATATCACAGTTAAAAAAATTTTAAAGTATAAATTCGTATTTTGCTATGGACAAAAATTTGGTAATTATGCGTACTGCATGAACTCGATGTTAATAAAAAGTACCAGAAAGAGCTTGACTATGAAACATAACTCGTTCAAAACGACGTCTCAAGTGAAAAGTCATAAATATTCGAAAAAAACATACGTAAATATACATACTACAATTTGTAACCATTTCAAATGTATCAATCTTATCAAATACTTTAATTTAGGTACTGTACAATGGGAGTCTATTCTTCATCCTCTTTCAAAATTTTTGTTACTAATAATTCATTGTGCAACGTGAAAACAAACGTACAATTTTCATTTCCTTTTGGATCATATTCTCGCATATGTGCATCGAAACACACTTTTTAGATAAAACTCAAGTTAGTATACGCTTTTTTACGTAGTTTTATGAATGAAACAGAGTTCAATACAGGGTGCGAAATTTTATTTGTCAATTCTTTAAAATTCCAGCTAAAACAATATTCCATTTTTATTCATCCGATATTTCCATTTCAAATCCTACTGTATGTGCACTTTTATTTATTTTTTCAGCAGTTGTAAAATAGTAAAAATAGTTATAACTTAAATGAACAACTAATATATAAAATATAATTTAAAAAGCTTAATTAATTTTTTTTGTACTGTTATAATTATTAAAGCAATAGTACACAATCATTTACTTTACTGTTAATGACAGAACACCATTTATGTTTGTATAAATAAGAACTTAAAAAAGTAAAATTTTTACTTCCATTCATTAGTACTGTTATCTCAAATATCCTAAATATACTATATAACATTCCAGATTTGAAAATTTTTCCAAAAAACACAATTGTGTTGACTGCGCTTGGATGCACAGCAGAGTCCATCCTCTACGTCTCTATACAGACGTATGGCCAGAGAGACGGAGAGTGACAGCAAGAGAATGGAAATTGCAAGGAAAGTGATGGGGCAACTATTCATTAAAGCCAGCAACTCAGTCATCGGTGTAGGTGCCGCCTCGCAAGTCCCGCTACTGTAGCTTGCTGTGCTACTGATATTGGCTACACGTGTAACAGCGGTTGAGCGTCTACTGCACTACTCAAATTGATTGGAATTGTTCTCGACTGATATCTCTTACCTGACGGCTCTCAGCCGCACACACAGCTTCAACTATTCCACTTATAAACCTTTGTGAATGAAATTAAGTGTGCGGGAGTACAGCTGCTCTCTTAATTTTAAATGGTAGAAGCTACTTGTGCGTTAGTGACCTTATTACGAGCTTTAGCAAGAAAAAACTAATTATGCGTACATGGTGTACTAACTATTCGAATGCTTAGAGTTGGAAGGACGACTTGACTGCGTTTGTTTGTGTTATGGTACACTTATGCTCGACTTTGCATAACAATGAGCCTTTGCCTTTACATCACGAAAGTAATTGCCGGACATTTAACTCTATTCAACTTGTCACTCCGTTTATCTGTCTTTTTCTGCTGTTTTTTTATTAAACTTACTTTTTTGTATTTTATTTTTTTCTCACTTTTGTTTCTTTAACAAAAAGAAGAGAAGGAACAGATGAATATCATAGATAAAAAATGAATGGTCAATTTTTTGTTCAAAGAGTCTACCAAGATTAAGAGTTTATAAAGATTTTTGTAAAATTTTATAAAATATTATTTTTCCGGAAAACTAGCTTTTTACTGTTTTTATTTAATTCAGATTGTGGCTTTCTCTTGAAGGAAGCTTTAAGATTATCGTAAATGTGTTACGAAATGTGATATACTTAATTATAAATCAATTTTAATATTTACATTAAAACAAAAATTGTTATAACCTCTAAACATGCACCAAAGAAAAATTATTGATAGATTAAATCATCGTCGTTATGTAACATATTCGATGAAAGAATCAGAAAATAATTCTCTCCACAAAAATTCAGATAGTAATGATGATCCAGATTCAAATAGAAAATGTGAAGATAATTTCCACCATATAGATAGTAAATTTTGTGATTCGAAATTTTAGAAAATGTTTTCTATCAATTTAATCAGCATCAAATGTAGGTTTCTTTTTAGCCTAGCAATAACATCTAATAATAGAAAAGTGAGAGAAAAAAAATTTTCTTTGATGAAAACTTTGCAAATTTCACTTTTATAACTATTAGTTTTCTACAATTTATAAAGTAAAGCAAATATTTCGTGTAGTTTTACACGTTCATTGTTGGCACAGTGAATATTGACTGAAAAAAGTCTTTTATCAAACACCGTATATTCTCAGTAAAATTTCACTATTTACAGAGAGTCTTTTCACTATCAGTTATACTGCATATGCATTCGCTGTTAAGCTATTAAATATTCACTGCTAAAGAACTTATTAATTCACAAAATATTGTGCATCTAAAAGAAACCACCAAATTTTTCAACAAACTAGTGAGTTATCAAGATTATTCTAGTTTAAAAATTTATTGAGATCATTTATTATTAAAGAATTTTAGTAGCAAATATTTTTACAGCTATTTTGGAGTTATAAATTTTGCATTGCTGGATTTGAATGTCTAAAGACACTCAAGAGTATTATACTATTATGTATTCTTTACATAATATTATGAACAGTCGGCAAGATTTTAAAAAGTATCGTGAAAACTGTTACTAATTAAATTAGCAGATTGCTTTCCCAAAGAATGTTGGAAAGCATTAGGAAATGCAGATAAGAAGTGTTGCCAAAATATTTAAGTATTCTGAACTAAAAGTAACTGTAAAAACAATCTTAATTATATAATAAAATTAATTAAATTTTATTTTTAAAAACTAAATAGCTTTAAATACACTATTTCGAACGAAATGAAAGTGTTTTGAAGATAACGCTTCACATTCTACATATCTTTGCATAAATAAAGAAAACTATACTTTAACTCGTTCATTTAACTCTAAAACATAATTAGATTTTTAATAGATCATACCTAACAAGACATACCAAACTTCAGTTGATAAGCTAGTTCTAGTAAGGAGAAAAGGTTTGATTATATACATAATATACATAATCTGCCAATATTTTTTAAAAACATATTCCAAAGTTTTCACCGTCAGAAAGGTTTTCTTATTTGAGAAAGTAAATATAATCTATACGGATATTCTCTTCAAAAATGTTTACAATACAATTAAAGCTAATTGTACAAACTCTTAATTTTTGTATTTAAGATCAATAGCAGAGTTTTAGAAATTATTGAAACCTGATTTACATGTGAACAATACTTCTCCGCATAGACGCTAATTGTGTCTAGAAATATGCGATGTGAGAGATACTTGCGACCGTTTGAAGATATCTCATGGAATTTTTCGAAAATTGAATCAATTTTAATGCTTACACTGAGAGATTCTCTCCATTCTCTCGCGCTTATCACATCACTTGATGCAAGAACATATTAGACTTTAAATCCATAACAAAAAAGTTCTGCTTCTCTGATTCTCTCTATCTTTCTCTCTGTCTCGCTCTGCAGAGAGCGCGGATTTTAATCCCTCAGAATTTAATTTTCCTACGGGTTCATATTTCCGCAGTCGATCTGGATCGATTCACTGAGCTGAAAGCAGTTGAAGAAAGAATTCCGTGCACTTACGTTACGTTCAATATAAGTGTATATTTATATATATGCATTTTGTGAAAGGTGCAGCTATTGCGTGGGGAATATTAAAACTATAATTGTGAAATCGACTGCGCGTAATTCACAATCATTTTGTATCCTCGAAATTTTTTATATATAAACACGCGCTATATAGATATCGAATTAATTTTACAAATTCGCGCGCACGGACGCGCTAAGTTAATATATGTCATAAGCTCGAAACTAATTTATTAAGTAGCTACTTAAACGACTAGCCAACGAAGTATCTGGATTTAATGTTCATGCATAATTTGACTTACAATCAACGCTGATGTTCGGAGCAGCCATTATGTATACCCCACCTTCACGTCCTGACGACCAGTACGAATAGTACCAGTATAATATGAGCTATTATAATGCCCCGCGCAGAGTGTATCATCCAAACAAGATTCAAATACGTTTCTAGTTGGTTTCGGGTTAATCAGTAGACGAAATGGATTTGATGCGGGATTACTCATTTACGTGGACCCAATTCGAAATATTAATTGGCTATTCTTTTGTGGTGAGACACTATTATATATCATGATGCAGTACGTATTACGAAAGAATTGATTTATCGTTTACTTTTTATCAAAGCTTATCATGATTTTGTGTTGTAAGTATATAATAAACATTTCGAGCTTTACCATCGCTCGAATTAAAAATACAATCACGAAGTTTAAGGCAAAAAAGAGAAAGCAGGTTATCCACAAAATTTTATCAATAATTTTTCACGTCAACTTCGTTTCCAATATAACTCCCGCATCTTTACAAAAATCATAATAAGCAGGCTATTCCCATAATGCTAACGATCTGACGCGAGTAACAACGCCCCCCACTCCCTCCCCCATCCCCGTCGAATAATCAAACCTACAAAACAGAAACTTTCCATACTTTCAACCGTGAAAAAAGTCAGTACAGCGAAAGAGCAAAAGGCGCAGTCGTCGCGGGGAGTGCGGAAACTGGGAGAGCAGCAGCGGCGCGCAACGGCGTTCAATATGCCAGATGCCGCCAGGAATATTGGACAAAAGTTTGCTGGGGAGAGAATATAAATTCGCGCGCGAGCACTGGCCGCTCGCTACGAGAGAGCGAGACACAAAGAAAAAAGGATAGCAAAGAGAGAGAGAGAGAGAGAGAGAGAGCGAGAGAAAGATAAGAGTGAGAGCGAGAAAGGAGGGGCTGGCTGGAGGCCCCTCCGGAATATACGTAGACACGAGAATGGAAGTTTGCCTGCTCGCGCCGAATTTTGCACGGCCGACGAAACGCCACCTGGCACTTAACATACATTATGTGCAAAAAAGCGAGCGAGTTATGTTCCACTCTCTGTTCTGCGACTTTGACGACCCCTCCATCCGCCCCTCCCAACCCCTTTCCAAGGATGTACACTTGCGAAGAAAATGCTGCTACCTCTCTTCTCTTACACAAATGCCCGGAAAGTCTGCGATACGCAGGATATGTCGAATTTTTTTTGTTTTTTTTTTATTTCAGAAGTATATGAAAACGCTGTGGACAAGTTTGCTGCGAACGTGTGCAGATATTACAGGGGAAAGAGTCGAAGCTGTACAACTATAGTAGGGGGACAGGGAGAATATCCCTGGAGAAGTCTCGTATTAATTGGCCACTAACAAGCTTCCGGGGAGACGAAATGCATTGTCTGTATTACGGAAATCAAACAATAATATGTAATAAGACGCAGTTTGTTAGGGCTTGGAATTTACGAAGGATGTATGAGTATAAATTTCGTTCACTGATTGAGAGACATTGTTCAGGCTTGTTCCAAATTGAGTTTCTCCATAATTGCCAATCTTACTTTATTCTGACAGAGTATATTATCCAAAATATACGAAATATACAGATAAGTTGTTTATTCAAAATATTCGACAACCCTGAATGTTATTTCACATTATTTTGCTACTAAAAATCGGTAACATCAATTCCAACTCATAATTTTATATATTATATATTCTTTGCTTTTCCTTACTGATTGCTGAACAAAGGCCACGTTCACAAATAAAATAGTATGTTGCGCACATAAAACGATAAGTGGGTCTTTTTAGCTCAGGTGTGGATTTGTACCGTGGTTTCTTACACTACACATTAATGCCGTGTAATCATCTACCATAAAGTGTAAGCTGATAAAACTATAAATGTCAGTCAACGTACGCTGAATTTTGATATTGCAACAAAAAAACATCAATAAACTTGACGCAGACAAAGCAGAGGCTGTTTACCGCTCGGACGCGCATACAGCACAGGCAGACATCCAAACGCGCAGCTCAAAATCGAACAATTCAGCAGCTCTCGCAGATTCTATATACCTACTCTCTCCTCTCTCTCTCTCTCTCTCTCTCTCTCTCTCTATAAGCTATATCGGCTCGTCTCTGCGGGCGCATTTAGCGATCGAGCACGTGTGCAAAGCCCCTTGTGTCGTGTAGCCCGAGCTCCTTCGACGGTTCTCTCTCTATTCCTCTCTCTCCCCCTCCCTCTCCTATCACCCGTATAGACGCGCAATTAATACTTATAGCTGAGCACGTAGCAGTTTGTGGATACACGTGTCTTGCGCGCAATCTCTCTCTCTCTCTCTCTCTCTCTCTCTCTCTCTCTCTCTCTCTCACCTCCGCGCCCCATTAGTATCCGCATTGGGGATGACGTTCGCGTAGTCCCTCGACACTTTGACTCGCCCTCTTCTCTTCTCTCTCTCTCATTCTCTCTCTCTCTCTCTCTCTCTCTCTCTCTCTCTTATTCGATTCGCGATGTGCTTCTTCCTATTGCCGTGGCACATCATACTAGTTGGAAATATAAGTATAGAAATTCAGAAGAGTGCTAGTAATAAAATGAAAAAAAAACTTTTATTACAGTAGTAAATATAGCACCCCTAATAGATGTAGCTTCTAAATCGAGTATGTCTCGTAAAGCTTTCGGCTATCACACATCTCAGTTTCTGTTTAACAAATTTTACTCCACTACGACTCATCCTATAAAATTTCTTCAAAGAGTAAGACAATAAAAATATATAGACTAAAAGAATGAATCTATCGCTCTACTCGAGTCAAAAATAATTTTTGATTATAGGCTCTGCTATGCATATTCGCACAATGGAAATCTGTATGCAGGCAGGCCTTAAAAAATAAAAAAGAGAGAAATATAAATTTCTCTGTTGGCGTCTCGTCAAAAATTATTTTTGACTCGAGTAGAGCGATAGATTCATTATTTTAGTTTATATACTATACTTTCGAGTTATAGAGTCATATACCATCTACAATAAAAATATGTTTATAACTTGATCAATACGTTTTAGCCTTACACCGATTTGAAAATAATTCACCCCATCTTTTCTCCTTTACTCCTGCCACCCTTCACTATAAACCGGTCCGTGTGAATGCATAATCTCGCCAATTAATAGACACTACTTTATTCACATTCGGATGGCTGCAACAACCGATGAGCCAATAAATAGCAGGATGATCACTCATTTCCCGTTTCCGAGTGTGTGTATATACACAGCGCATATAAAATTTATCGTGGCTATATACGCATAGCTCTCTGCGAATTTCGAGACAAATGTCGGAGAAGCAAACCGCAATCGTCCGTTTGACTGGCTCTCGGGCGCATAAATTTCAAGTTTGATCCTCCGCGTCATTCGCCTTTATCAACGAGCAGACGATTGTATCCAGTAGATAGCGCGCGATGAAGTTCGGAAGTTCGCCGCGCGCGCGCGCGCGCGTCACGCTTATGTGCATGCATACACACACAGCCACACGTATAGGTATATACAGCATAAAAGCAGAAACGAGGGAGTATTTACTTCGAAGGAAGGATGCACCCATGAGCTCGAAATTTGATTACGGCACCGCGCGCGCGCTCCTGCCAGCGGATCCAACTGCTTTTCAACTTCGGAACTCGAGTACCTCCCTACTGTGTATATACATACTACTCGTGCACAGCCACGTTTGTGGGTACGTGTATGTGTACTGTAGACCGGATACGTGCCGTACCGGAAAACATTTTCGATTTTCTCTTAATTGAGGCAAAAATTGTGTGCCTGCAAAAATTACGCGGTGAGTGGCTTGACGATACTCGTCGGGAAATCGGTGGATTATCTCATTCTGCAGTATGTATAAGTATAAAATACGTGCAAAATGAGCTGAATACTATTACGAACAGGAAATGATGATTTCATTCAAATCAATTGGGACAGGAAGCTCGTCGCATTTTATCCGATCTATCTATACATCTATCTCTAAAGCTTATTTTGTTCCCTGAAAAATCGTACAAGTTGCAGATGCTAATCTCAAATACTGCGACAGCAGCCCAAAACGCCACTAAGTCAAGAACCAGAAATTTTTTTTTCTCCCACCCGTCAATAAACACCCGCTATAAGTCGTGCCGCGCGTTACGCGGAGAAAATGCGATCGTCAGACTGTGTGAGATTCTCATTGTAAAATCGGCATTGTCGTGGCTGAATTGAATTCCTAATAAAGCAATTAGCACCTCGCCAAAGGAAAGATAGATTCGATGCTTGTCGCGCTGCAAGAAAAGCCGAGTCCGAGTGAGATGCAGTCTCAAGAACGAGATCTTCTCTCTACCTCCGCAGTGTATACCTCTCTGTCTCTCTCTCTCTCCCCCTCTCTCCTTTCCCTCTGTGTATATACGAGGGGTAAGAAGCGCGAGCGCATTAGAATGCAGCGTGCTGGTCTGCAATCAGACCGGAACAGAGACCCTAACTAGCTATGGATCCACTGCTGGAAGCTAAAGCTACACAGAGCTGTAGTCTATATACCTGGTGTATAGGATCAAACTCTACAAGCATGTGTCTATGTGTGTGTGTGTGTGATAGTATCTATAGACATATACGGTATGTGTATACAGGGTAGAGTGTAAGAGAGCGAGTCTTCCCTTTTTTCCCAGGGAAAACTTTGAGGCAAAAAGCGAAATTCGCTTCGGGCTGAAGGAATTGATTTTCGTAGAGAGGAAAATGGGAAGTGAGCATATACGATAGTGCTTAATGATTGACTAGACTTTGGGAAATTTCGAAGAAGTTTTCCTTGACGGTGGGAGCGCGCGTCCGACGTAAAACTGGTTTTTTCACTTATCGTGACTAGCACTTCTCTACTTACTCCCAATATGTAGAATAACCAAAGTGCTTTAAAAATATTAGTAGGGTGAGCTCTCATTTTGCCGTATTATTTCTTGTTTTTCTTGTTTAAGGGTAGGTCTGAGTTAAACGTTGAAAATAACAGAAAATGATTTATTCATCTGCAAAATAAGACTACATAACCTACGTAAATATGACTTTTTGTACTTGAAAATATATACATTGTACTTCATTTTGACACACTAAAGTCGTCTATATAGTGTTTCTCGGATCCGGTATTTTAAATCACTTACCTCTGGTTTTTCAATTAACCAGCCATTCGTTTTTATCAAAATTAGGTTTAAAATGTTCAGTATGAACAGCGCTACAGACATTACGGATTACATTTTTAAGATAATCCTTACTTTTGTTTATTAGACTTAATTTTTTAAAGGGATTCTACAATTTCGCATAATACTATATGCATTCCCTTCGATTAAAAATACGTACATTATCCAAAACTCGCTAATTCACACTGTTTAAAACTGCAAACTATACAGCCGCCAACGAGTCCCAAGCAGTAAACAAAATCGCTTACTCCCCGTCTCTCCACCTTTTTATTGCGCTCGAAACAAACTTTCTCTCTCTCTCTCTCTCTCTGTCTCTCTCCTCTCCACTTTTTCATATTTTTACATACGCTTATACGCATCTTTTCCCGGCCGTGTTTTCGCGCGAATTGACACGCGTAAAAATATACGCGGTTAACGAGGGTAGACATACATGTATAGACACGGCATGAAGAAAAAATGAGAGCGTTCCCGCTAGACAGGAGCATTTGCACGCGCGGCGCGGGAACGCGTGAGCTATATATACATGTGAGTATATATACAGCGCGGCACCAGAGACGTCGCAAAAAGTAATAAAATGCGTTATTTCGCTTCGCCGACAGTACGCGTATAACTCGCTGCTGATTTTTTGACGAATATGGTTAATTATCGTACGGAATGGCGAGATCGTCGCGACAAAAGTATCTGATTTGAATATATTATTAATATACCTCTTAGTATACAGGTGTAGTGCCGTAAAAAACATTTATCAAAAAGAATTACTATTGGCCGTACTATTTATCCAAAAAATTTTACAGAAATTTTCTGGTAATAACGGAGAAAAGTTTTGAGAAATCACACGCAAAAATTCTATTTTATTAAGAATTTTTTTTTCTTTTTTTTTAAATGAAAAACAAAGATAATTTTTATCGACCAAAATTCAATATTTTCATTCAAATCTTATTAGAATCTGAACGTTCGTTGATGTACTTATCGAAAGATAGAATTTAAAATAAAAGCGGAACAGAATACTTTTTGGTAAATGTCACGCGAATCCGAGTTTTCACAACAAGTATAGTGTAACTTGTATACTCACATGCCTACGTAAAAAATACACCAGAGGCGCACTGTGAACAAATAGAGCAACTTTCGCGCAGCGCACTGCTTATTATTATCGCCAACGGGAAAATCTGCAAAAGGTACCCAGAGAGAGCGAGAGAGTGTCGAACGATTCCATCGGTAGAGTCTCTAAAAAAGCGCTCATCTGTGGAGATTGCGCGGGCAGAAGGGGGGGGGGGTATAGGTACCCACGCAATCTCCACAGATAAAAATAAAAGCCGCGACCATCGGCAGCAAGCGATCCATCCGCGCACTGCAGCAGTTCCACCGTGCGGCGGTGTATCAGTTGTAACGTTCCTTTGTAAATCTATCTAACAGTCGAACCGACGCACCGCACCGCAATGACAATGACGCAAAAAATCAGCCTGCGGATTTCTCCCTCCGCGCGCGGAAGCATGAAAAAAAAAAAAAAGAAAAACGGGCCGCAACGCACATATCCATCGGAACTCGATGAGTTATGCGCGATATATCGGCTTAATGAAAGGTCAAAAGGGCAAATATCAAAGTGACCCGTCCAACCGTGCGGGCCTCGGACGAGCTGTTCTCTCCCTCTGCTTCTCTCTCGCTTTTTTGCCTGAAGTATAAAAGGTCAACCGGCGTCGGTATATATGCATTACCAACGATGGAATATATATAGATTTGCTGTATATACAGTTTATATATACGGTGAAATATGACAGTTAATGGAGGTCAAAGAGAGGGAAGCGAACGCGGAGTAGTCCTGCGGCGGGAGAGGGTAAAGAGGGGAATCGACGGACTAATATGCGCGAGCGACGGTACGCGATGTGTGTATTAAATCTACATATCATCACCTAATGATGAAGTTGCAAGGATTGGTTAGAAAATATTTAAAAATTCGAATTTTTTTTACAGTATGTATAGCAGGTGAAAAAGCAACTGATGTAATTCAATGTACTCATGTAATTCAACGTGTATCTTTCGTTGAGTCTGTAGGATTCTCTAGAAATCACCTGCACGTAGTTTTAATTTATTTCTAATGGAGGACTTGTACGTACATAACTACGTATTATTAATAATACCTGCGATACGCTATACACTGTGAATAAAAACCATAAACTGCATTGTTCCCAACGCAGCTCGACAGAGCGCGCAGTGAATAATATTCGTCAAAATGTAACAATCGCAATTGAAACGCGCGTTCATCGTGTCACTCTGCGCCTTTTTACGCCCGCGACGTGTAACACAAAGCGCGCACAATCCCAAAATGCATCGCGAAGCGCGACTATCGCGTATATATATCAGTAAATAGCGCGCTGATCGCAAGAAACAAAAGAAATTGTCAATCGCCGCTTACAAAAGTCCAATATCCTTCCTGTAACGGAACAAAATAGCCATCGGAGCGACGCAAGAGTCGCTGCACACAGTAGAGCTGCGAAGCCGTTGCCGCGGAAAAAAGCGCGCGCAGGTCTTCTCTTCACTTGTAAAGCAGCGACAGCGATGACTGCGCGCGCGCGCGCGCAAAATGCAACAACGCTCGGCTCTCGGCGCGAAAAAAAGAAAGAGAGAGAGAGAGAGAGAAGATTCCAAATTTTCCACCCCGGGAGTTATGCATTGGTATGCAGACACGTGTGAATACACACCTGTGTGTACATATGTGTACAGGTAGCGCAGCAGGGCAACATTGACGAATCGCATGTATACAGCATAATAGCCGGCGACGCGGTGTACAGCGCACAGCTGACGGTATATATGAAAGGGGTATACATAGGCTGCGGAGAGAGAAAGAGAGAGCGAAAAAGCGAGATAAAGAGCAAACGAGAGAGAGGAGAGCAAGACAACTGCAGCGGAATAGAAGATTCGATTGCACGTCACGAGCAGCCCCCGGGAGCCTATTTCGTCGCAATCGGTTTTTCATTACCGGAAGCCCCACCGAACCCCCCCGCATCCGGCTTTATTCTTCGCCGACGAATATCTCCAGCCGCCGCGACGACCTGCGACGACGCCTATACACATTTTTTTTTACCCCGAGCTCTCTCGATGTTGATGATATGCGACTGTGTGATTCGCACTGCTTATAGCTGCATGCGAGTTTACTCCTTGCGTCTTACCGAAAAAAAAAACAAAAAATAAATAAATAAAACGGGACTTTAGGCTTCGTTGAAAATTGTAACTTATTAGGGCTTTCGAAGGCGCAGTGCCTATGTCAGAATTTTTGGAGAATCGATGTGCTATAGTGCTGTTTCGTGATGATCTTCAATGATCTTCTCTCGTGAAGATCTTCAATGATTCATTTATATCTTAGATTTTTCTATCGGATGCGAGACCAAAAATATATTTTCCTTTTGACAAATGCGCTTTCGGGTTAGAGCGATTTTTTGGATTTACGAAAAGCTTCAAAAGCAGCTTTCATATAGCCGAAACAAAGATCGGCTTCCTTTGTGATTTAAAAAATGAATTTTTCTCGAAAAAAAGACTTGTAACTCACAAAATCAATGTTTGATTGTTCTGAAAAAATCGTAATAATGCAAAATAAAACAAGCTACACAATATAGAAACTTCATACTGCATACAGCATATGCGTGATTGAAATTTGAATTTAAAATACATCGATAATTCGAATCCAATATGATTTAATAAGTGATCACAAAAAAATGTTGTACACTTCGAAAACTCGCTTAAATTATATGAAGAATTCAGTAAAATCAATTCAGTTTTTGGGAGTCCAAAAATTAAAACAAAAATGTATAGTGCCTCCCAGGCTACTTTTTTCCCACTTTGTTCCCACTAAATCGTAGGAGCGAAATCGATTTTTTAAATCTGTATACGCATCCTCTGTATGTACGTGTATTATGAATATTCAAAAACAAGAAAAAAGTATCCCGCCAGGTGTAGCAAGACATTTGTTTTTCAGCTCTCATTGCGCCCCAAAAACTGAATTAATTTTATGGATTTTCGCATATACCCAGTAAATTATAACGAATGCGCGTTTGTTTGAGAACGAGTGCAAAATCGATGCGTATGTGCGTGCGCGAGATGAAAAAAAAGAGAGAGAAAGAGGGGAGGAGAAAGAGAGATTGTGCGGTTCTTGCCCTAATTGAAATTGGAAATTTCATTTCGCCACCGGATCCGCATTGGACGATTATTTTTGAAAGCGGCGAGAAACGCCTAGGCGTATCGGAGGTGAAACAATTATTGTTTTTCATTTGAACCTGAACAGTGCATATACGTATCCGCATATGTGTATATGCTACTGTCGTGCAGTGGATATACAGAATCAAAAAAGACGATAATGAAAGGTCGTATTTTTGCACGGTTTAATAGAAAGTCCGTTGCAGAGCGAGAGTTGAAATTGTTTTGAATGGATAGGGATTTTGTCATTTGTCAATATGCGTTTGATTGTGAAAATTGATACGATAATGATTTTCACGAGAGACTATGTATACGAAACGCTTGATCTTTTTTTCATAGATTTTTTAATTATAAAATTACACATTAGACATTATTAAAATACTGAATTACAACTGCGTTACGATTTACAAAAATATAAATTAAGACTATGCATTGAAGTAGTAGATAAAGGCAAGTATGACCAGACATGTGGTTGATACACGCTTCCATGTAATTGTTAAATTTCAACAATTTCAAAGAATTCGTTAGTAACTTATTTAAAACTAATCTAGTTGACCTCTACTGTACAAGACAATGAACTCTTATATTTACGACTCACAATACAAACAATTTAAATAGTGCATATTAAATATCAATATTCTATATTTTTGCGTGTATTGTTGGCTGTTAACGTAATGTTACATAATTAAACAAAGTGTAAAGTGAAAATATTTGAAGTACAAAGATATCATTCAGACTTTCAGTACAATAATAAATTGTAAAGCAAAACAAAAAATATACATACAACTTTGAAAAATTACGATGTATGAGCAGTAAACAAGGAAATTAGTACTAATCTTTGCAGATCATTAATTTGAACAAAACAAACACCTGGTTAGGGAAAACATTAATGAACTTAAAAGCTTTCTCCACTATAAGTGACATTTATTTTTTACGGTTGAAAAAATTAATGTTAATTTGGAAGGATGTAACAATATAGTCCTTTGCATTTTTTAAAATAATATTGAATTAAAATATCACCTAGAAAAAATTTTCAATTTTTCACGGTTTTTTTACTAAAGAACGGATACACGTAGTTGAGCGATCTGACACCTGTACAACTATTTTCGTAATTACTGTATACTGAACATATCTATGGAATAGATTCATGAGTAAAGCTTAATATTCATTTGTTTATTTATTATTTAAAACCTTATCTCGAACAATAACGCATTAAATTACTTTTTTGCCAAAGCGCGACATACGGTAAGTATAAGATCAGCTGGCAATAAACCAAACTCTGGATCCTCAACAATATTACTTGAACTTTTAACAATGAATTCGATAGCATTCGTCTTCAACTGATCCATGCGTAGTTTATCGGCGATTTGAAGGGTGTGGACTACGTTCTTAGAATTGAGTTTTGTTGTCATCGTCTTCTCACACATATTTTTTAGATCATCAAGTGCATATTTATCCGCTGCGACGGCAAGTTCGTTGGCTAAAACGTCAATGTTGTTAACTTTTCCTGTATAAATAAAACGAAGCATTTCCATGAGAATAGCGTACTTGACGTCGGAAATTTTGACGATATTTTCTTGTTTCTCCTTCATCTCGGTCTCAAACATAGCGGCGAACACTGAACTACTTTTTGCTAGTATGCCTTTGTAGACCATCACGGTTTTATCTTCCGCAATAATGGATACGTCACCATAATTATCGTCGTTAAGAAGCGCTTCGTATTTGTCAATAAGGAGTCGTGATGTGTCATCGTCATCTTTCACTTTAATCTTCTGATCTTCTGATTTGCAATGAATCTTATTATTTACGTATGTTATTTCACATAGAAATGTCATTGTATCATCATTCAACAAGCTATTAACAACAAAATTACGCGATGCGAATTTGTGCCAGCCCCAACTACTCGAAGTATTATTATATACATGATCAAACTGCTGCTCCTTATGTACAAACACTTTACCTCGATTATTTAACAGTTTAATATTGTATATTGCTTTGGTACTTTTTTTGGCAGAGTTAGCTAAATATAGCGACACAAAATTTTTTAAATTTTCGTTCAGTCCTTTTGGATAAAACTGAAGGTACCATTGCTCGCCTTGGGCTGAAAATTTCGGTGATTCTAAGCACTCCCCGGTGTTGCATCTTATGCATTCGCAGTTGATTTCCCATTTGAATTTCAGTGAAACAGCTTTGGATTTTCCTACTACTTTTGAAGCCATGTTTCATGCACTTCAAGCACGTATTGAAAGTATACCTAAAAATAAATAAGTATAGCTTTTATCAGAATTACAATGATCTGTTTTACCATTAGCGCGCGAAAGTATGTTTACATCCATTTGCGGGAATAAAACGTCGCATTCTCTTGCACCTATGTATAACAGATACTGAAAAGCATTAGTTTATTTTTCTACTCTTACGCTCCCCGGCAGTCCCGACTATAATATAGGAACGCAGTAGAAGCCTTGCAGCTCTCGCTTATCTCGAGTCGCGAGCTGACGCAAAATAAATAAACAGTTGTCATATACGACAGATCATACTTACTTGATAATTAAATGGCATCGTGAGCCACAAGCTCGAAGCCAGAAACAAGAAGGCATATAGGTCATAAATGAGGTTATGCGACGATTTATCCCCTGCTATCGGAAATAGCACTATACATTACGCGAGAGATGACGAAAAATCATATAAGTATACTTATATATAATATAAGTATACATGCACAACGGAAACGAATTCGGCAATCACTACAAAGGGAATGCCATCGCATTGCTTCTTTCGAGAAGACTCGAAGCTTGGCAGCTACGCTATTATTATTGCACTTTCGGTGTATAATCTTACGCGTACAGGCACATTATTTCTTACATACACAAGTATCGAGTTCTCTTACCTTTACGAATATACGTTCCGAGTTCGTAACTGCTTCGCTTCTGGCGTCGAGGCGACTGTAATGATAAACTCGAAAAAATCTTCTACAGAAAAAATGTCGCTAAAACTTGCCGCCAAGAGCCAACAGTAAACCAGCGCGGCAAACACTGCTTGTAAATAGTCAACGCGCACTGAATACCATAATGGCTTATAGATACAACACCGTAAACGATCACTGTGCACTGCGGATGAAAACTGTACATAAAATAGTATACTCTATATATACTTATATACTTTGTGTCTCGACTCTCGATCTTGCAAGTCGCGACTTGCACTGCACACGATTTCAACGTCGTCATATATCTATAGGTATACCGCGAGCCTACACGGATTTTGAACCGAACAATGGCGTTTCTGCTTTTAGATTTATTTCCGTAAACGGCCACTGTGCACACTGCAGATGAAAACTGTACACTTTGTGTCTCAATCTGTGCCGAAAGCCCCTACGAATGCCGCGAACTGCCCGCGATGTGCGCGATTTCGATGTCGCCATATCTATAGGTATACCGCGAGCCTACGGATTTTCAGCACGACAAAGGCGTTTCTGTTTTTCGATTTATTACCCATAAACGGCCACTCTGCACACTGCCGATGAAAACTGTACATAAAATAGTGTACTCCACATACTTTGTGTCTCAATCTGTACTACAAGACGCTACGAATGCCGCGATCTCGATGTCGGCATATCTATAGGTATACCGCGAGCTTACGGATTTTGAGCGGGACAAAGGCGTTTCTGTTTTTCGAGTTATTCTTGTGACTCGGTTACGATTTTCTGATCAAAATCTATCACACGCTCAAAGACATTTCAACCAGTTGCTTTTTCGTCTATCTATATACATTGTAGATTGCAGAGAAAATTTGTTTTTTCAACTCGGCCTTTACAGGCCTCCGCCCGCCCCCCTTGAGACGTATTTATTCATGATTGCAATGTTAGAAAGCAAAAAATTACCTATTAACAATGTTGCGCAGTAGCTTCTCCTTCTTTTCGACAATGTTGCACTGATTTTACAAACGATATATTACTTGGCAAGGACGAAAACGATTCATTACTTCTTCAATGGCCGCGACTATCTTTTTACAGTTTTTTCAACAATAAACGATAAAAGAAAACTACTTCGACGATTATACCGATACTACCCTACTTTACAATGTTACAAGTACGTATACTTACAAAATAAGTGAATTGACAAACACATTTTCATTTACCTTTTCACTCTTCAACTTTCCCATCCGACTACTTACTTACTTATGCGAATTATGCGAACTATATGCAACGACCAACGGCCGAACGCTCGAACGTCTTCGAACTTCGAGCCCCCGCAACGGTACAACTATAGCCATCTCGACGAAATTGCGAGAACGTTCCATATAGTTCAAGCAGAGAATCACAGATGGCGCTAGTTTTCTGTTTCGTCGCTTTGTTTACTTTTATGTAAATATAGGTATGTTTAATGTGCAATATCAGCAATCAGCTGCGAGCTGCAATGTGCCTATATACTGTACACATATATGCATATATATAAGTTCACGTACCTTTTTTTAGAACAGGAAAAATAGAAACAAGCGCGCGTGTCTCAAGTCTGAATTATAAACAGTTGATTACAGTTTTCTTTGTGTACAACACATGCATGTGTATACTTGCACCAACAAAAGTTGCTCAAGACTTCGACGCACAAGTTTCTTTCTCTTATTACTTATGCGTTTCGAATCCCGACAAACAAACGAAGATGGATAGTCGGAGATTCTCATTAATAAAATATAGTTAATTCAATTTCGTGAACAAAGAAAACGCAATTGGTCTGGCCATTGGTGAAAGTGTCGCTCTGAGGAAATTCGGAACAACGCAATGTCGTCGTTCAGTACAGATAACGAAGTTATCAAACAGCCCATAAAACGTTTGGAAATTCCCATAAGCAAGTTCAACGATGTAGCCATTCCTCATCATCTTGACCTTCTGAAAAGACACAAAAATAATATAAAAAAAGTAAGTGCTTCTTTATCGAGGTTTACATTTTATTCGATAGAAATTATTAAATAACCCGAATGTTTCAGTCCCAGGGCCTTCGAGATTGGGATAGAGTCTATACTGAACAGATAAATGCATCCAGAATAGTAAAGCAGCTGAAGCAATTGCTTTATGAAATGGATACTCTGAGAGGACAAGTGCTGGACAGTGACATAGCTGCTTTTGACAAGTTAACAATGAAGGCAAGAACGAGCACTTTGAATGCCATTAAAGAATATTTAGGTATAACTCTAGTAGCATCGCTTTTACTACTGAAATTTGATTTATGTATCTTGAAGTAATCATATATTTTTACAGAATTAGAATTAAATTTACCATTGGTTCAAAAGCGTTTGACTGCAGTTCCTGATGATCAACAGAGTACAGAAGATAATCCATTGGACAATCGCTTTATGCAATTGCAAGCAGAAGAAGAAGAACTTGAAAGACAACAAGCCTGCCTGCAAGCCTGGACATCCTTACACAACGATCTTGAAGAATTGCAACAACTTTTCATTGATTTCAATAAAATAGTGCATGTAAGATTATCTATGCACAGTATAGTTATAAGTGATTATAAAATTTATTTACTAAACACAACGATTTTTTTTTTAGGAACAAGCAGAATCGGTTGATAGAATTGAAAATAGTGTAGAAGATGCTCAAGTAAATGTAGTAATAGGAACAAGGCATTTGCAACAGGCTTCAAAGTACAAAGTAATGGCATATCCAATAGCTGGTGCTTTGCTTGGAACTTGCCTAGGAGGACCTGTTGGATTATTAGCAGGATTGAAATTCGGTGGCTTGACAGCCATTGGTGGTGGTCTTCTTGGTAAATTATTTTATTATTTACAAAAATTATAATCAATAATTCTTTTTATATGAATTTCAATAAAACCAAATATTTTTTTGTAGGCTTTACAGGAGGGGCAATATTAAAGAAGAAATGTCATGTAAATACAAATCTGAAGCAGATTGAAGGTCCTACAGAACTAAAGAGGCAGCAAAGGAACTCAATCCAAGATTTAAAGGAGTTAGAAAACAAAAAGGACTCATGACAAGAAACGCAACCTAGTGTATGCAAAAAAGAAATCTCGTGCAATGTTTTCTAGTAAATTATATATGAAATATAAAAATCCGCGAAATTCTGTTATTACTGTTTAAAAATAAGATGTAATTGATTATCTCCTATGGAGAATTAGAATTTCACCTCAATACTGAAAGCTTGCTTAAAGACACCTGTGATCAAAAAATATGAAAATGTGTAGATATATTTTGCTATTATTGATAAAAGCAACAAGTTCAGGTATTTATAGGTATCAAAATAATAAAATAGCATTTTCACTCGATGATATATCTATTTACACTTATATTTGTAATACCTGGATAAATAAATTTACGAATTGTCCGAAAAAATTATTATTGATTAGTAATGTTCCCCCACCATGTAGCATGACCACGTGCGGTTCTGCGATGCTACACCGCTTTTTTCAACATCAACATGTGACAGATGAAGAGACGATACATCGCATCATTCGCATGTGGTGATTGGTATCTTTACGCGCAACCGGCGTAAATACTGCGTTTAAATACTTACTTATTTTTGTATTAGCAATTTTGGAAAATGGGAAAAAAGGACAAAAAAAAGAAGATTAGTGGAACTGAGAAGACACTAAAGAAAACAGAAAAGAAATTGAATGCTAAAATGAAAAAGGAACTGGCGGCTCTCGGAGAGGTTAGAATAATTCAAAACTAATGACAAAATTATCAAGTGTTTTATTCAATGTTGTACGTTTTTTTATCCACAGGACGATATTGAAAAAGTTGTGGCACAAATTGAAAAGGAGGAGGCACGCAGACAAAAAGTTGTGGAAGCTGTCGTTGCTCCACCATCCCGCAGAGTAAATTTTTCTTTGACTCCTCACCCACTCAAAGATGAATTGATTATGTTTGGAGGTGAATTTTATGATGGCCAAAAGACAGTGGTTTATGGTGATCTTTTCTTCTACAATATCAGCAAAAGCGAGTGGACAGTGGTAAAAGCTCCGGGAGCTCCACCACCTCGCTGTGGTCATCAGGCAATAGCTACGCAGTCCAATAAGGGAGAACTTTGGATATTTGGAGGAGAATTTTCTAGTCCATCAGAGTCACAATTTTACCATTATCGAGATCTTTGGGTATTTCACATTGGAGATAAAAAATGGGAGAAGATAACGTAATTCCTTTAGATTGCAATTTAAAATTTTTTAGAAATTTTCACATTTGCTTAGCCTTCTTTTTAAATTTAAACAGAGCAACTGGAGGTCCTTCAGCAAGAAGTGGTCATAGAATGATTAGTATTAAAAAGAATTTGTACGTTTTTGGAGGATTTCATGACAATTTGCGAGATTATAAATATTTTAATGATATATACTGTTTTAATATGGCATCGTATACATGGTGTAAGCTAGAGACATCAGGTAGATAAAAAATGTTTTATTTTATTTATTGTTTTTTAATTAGAAATCTAATGAAATGTACTTTGAAGGAAATCGTCCTGCACCTAGGTCTGGCTGCATAGTGTTACCTACACCAGATAATAAAATTATTGTTTATGGAGGCTATAGCAAAGAAAGAATAAAAAAGGATGTCGACAAGGGTCACGTTCATACAGATATGTTTTTATTAAGTCCTGAAAGTGAGTTTGGTATTTTAACTCACATTATTAGTTCTCTTTACAATTAAATTTTTTTTTGTTTAGAAAACGATCAAACAGGTTTGAAATGGAAATGGTCAATTGTAAAACAAGGTGGAATATCAGTTTCCCCTCGATGTAGTGCATCAGCTGTACTTGTGCAACCACATTTAGCTTACATGTTTGGAGGTGTCTATGATGAAGAAGATAATGATGAAGAACTTCATGGAACCTTCTTCAATGATCTTATTGCATTTAATTTAAGTAAACTGCAATGGCAAACAGGTATAGCAACAGAATTTGGTTCGCAATGGTATACTGATTTTGTGTAATTGTATGTAAACAGCAATCTTATTTTTTAGTTAATATAAGTGGTAAAAGTGATACAACAGTAAAAAGAAGACGAAGAAAAGCTAAAGACAATGAAGATGCCGAAAGTGATAATGAAGAAGATGAAGATGCAGAAGAAGCAATGGATACTGCACCAGCCAAAACTGTTGTGACTGATGATGATGGAATATTCACAGTAAATTTATTAAATTCAGAATTATCTATTTTCTTCAATACTATGTTTAAATTTACAATTATTTATCAGGTTACACTTGGTCCAGCACCAACAGTCAATAAAGTTATTACAGATGATGGAACTGCAATAAATATTTTTATGCCATCAGCTAGGATCAATCCTGGATTAGCTGTTAAACAAAATACTTTGTATATGTACGGTGGTTTATTTGAAGATGGTGATAAGACATACACACTGAATGACTTTTATACTTTAGGTCATATTCTTTTTTTTACGACCTTTAGGAATATAAGGATTTTTTTATAACAATCAGTTTTTTTTTCTTTTCATAGATTGCAAAAAATTAGATGAATGGACAACGATTATAAAAGATGATTTGTCGACCCAAGTTTGGTTGGATTCAGATTCTGAATCAGAATCAGATGAAGCAAGCAATGAAGATGAAGATGACGATGACGACGACGACGAAGATGATTCTAATGAAGAAATGGATGTTGATGATAAATAAGCCAGACATAAGAATACAATTGTTTTTTCATTTTTATTAAAAAAAATATTTACAATAACAAAGATTTATGTTTTTACAAAATAAATTAACAATATTTTTATCACGTTGACACTGGTATCCTTTTCAGTTCACCTTTAAGAAATGAGATCTGAAAAGTTTTCAAATTAATTAAGGGTTCAAATTGAGGGGATGTGTAAGTCAAATAAAAATTCAAATTTCTAGAGAAAAATCTAGGAAACTAAATAGGAAAACAACGAATAATAAAACGAAAATTACGAAAAATCAAGACAGTTGCCTAGTTTGTATAATTTTATGAAGTTTCAAGTTCATTGTGAAATATTTATTTGAATCGCGTTTAAATTCCATATAATTTTGAGAAATTATTAATGACATTCTGTGAAATATTAAATACTAAAATTCAAAGTTCGTCAAAAACTAGATAATTACACAACATTATTTTTATTAATTGTTGTATGGCTAATTAGTTGATTTTTCTGTAACAAATTAATTACAGATGACATAAATACCTTTTCTTGATCTTTTAATTTTTCCTCTTCTGAAGAACTTGATGAATATTTCTTTTTAGCTAAAGATTTAATCAAGTCTTCTATTTTCTTTTGCGTTTTAACTCTTTTTTTCTCAATTCGTTCTTTAGTTAATTTCAAAACCTCTTCATCTTCTATTTCAAGATATACTGAACAACCAAGTTGAAAATTATCGCAAATGCTTTTATCATTTTGCACATAACTTTCTGCTGGAATAGGTTCTACATTGAAAAGCTTGGAAACTGCTGTAATGATATTAATAGTCTCTTGATAAATTTTTAAATCTTCAGAATTATTGACAACGATCAAACCTGTAAATAAACATAATTAGCGCATTGTTATCAAGTTATGTATTGAATATAATACCTTTTACGTTGTCTTTCTTATTAACGTTTGATAATAAACCTCTTATCGACAAAATTACTTTAATAACATCACTCATCTTCGTTTCTAAATTATGATCACGTAGATTAACAAAATCTTTTGTGGTAGGATAATTACTCTCCAACAATGAGTTATTGAATTGGAACATAGACAACTTTTGTGATAATCTAAAATACAATTCATCACTGAGATACGGAGTTATTGGCGCCAATATTCGTAGAGATACTTCTAAACATTTTGCTAGTGTATATCTATGGCTATTTATGATATCTTGTTGTTCACTCTTGAATCCTGGCTTAGTTCCTTCCTGAAAACACGAAAAAAAATTACTTTATTGAATTATAATAAATCATATTCGAACTCAAACAACCATATATCTAACCAAATAATAATCACAAAATTCGTAATAAACAAATTCTTTAATGGCAGCTGTTGCTCTGTAAAAATTTTTTGTATCGAATGCATTATTTACTGATTCTACCATCCACCCTAAACGACTCAGAATCCAATGATCTATCATTGTCAAAGTTTTTGGTTCTTCAATGGAATTGTCACTGGTCATAAGAACCAGATATCTACTGGCTTGCCAAATTTTATTGCAGAAAAATTTATTTTGTTCACATTCTACAATATCAAAAGACACTGTACGTTCTGCAAAAGTAATAATCAGGTATTAAGCGTAATTTTTGCAAAGAAATCATAAAAGACGATAAAAATAACAACATACGTTTAATATTGCGTGCACATAATGTATAGCGAAGCGCGTCAACTCCACACTCAGGTATACCATTTGGAAACATGCTTGCATTTGTAGTCAATGTTCTTTTTAGTTCAGACTGATTAAGTATACCGTCATCGTAACTCTTTTGAGCTTGCTCGTTCAATTTCTTTAAATAAGATTCACAGTTAAATCATAGTAAAAATTATAAATGATAATTGTTATTATACGTACTTTTAAGGAGATACCATCTTTAATGTTTTCTGGTAAAATAACGTTGCCGCGACTTTTCGACATTTTCTTCCCTGTAGAATCACATAAAACACCGTGTAATAAAACTTCCTTTAAAAAATAATTGATTGGTTAATGACGAATAGAAAACAATTGAAGATAATTTATACATACTTTGAAAGGAAGTTCATTAGTTAATTCAAGTCCCAACATGACCATTCTAGCAACCCAAAAATATAAAATATCATGTCCTGTTTCCATTAAGTTTAGTGGATAATATTTTTGAAAATCAGTAGCCTATTTAACAAACATTTTGAAATCATAGTTAAAATGAAAACTTTTGTCTTACAGAATAATAATTCTAAAATTACTTTTGTTGGCCAACCCAATGAAGAAAATGGAAGTAATGCTGAAGAAAACCATGTATCAAGTACATCATTGTCTTGCTCCACATTAACATCATCACCATATTTTACTTTGGCTATTTGCAATGCTTCTTCAGTGGACCTGGCAATTATCCATTTTATTTCATTATTTACTTTGCAATGGTAAGCTGGAATTTGATGACCCCACCATAATTGTCGCGAAATGCACCAATCTCTGTAATCAATAAAATACTATTAAATCTTAGTAAGGATTATAAAGCAAGATAATATTATCAGAATGGTTAATAAATTTACCTAATAACAGAACTGTCAAGCCAATCAAACCAGAGTTTATTGTGAATTGGTGGATCAAATTTTAATGATTCATTCTCAACAACTTGTAGAGCTTTTGCAGCCATGTCTTTGCACCTAATAAACCATTGTTCTTTTAATAACAATTCAATGATGTCGCCAGTTCTTGTACATCTTGGAATTTCCATTTCATGATTTTTCACTGATATCAAAGAATTTGAATTTGCTAAATCTGTTAAGATTTTTTTTCGAGCAATAAATCTTGGTAAGTCCTATCGTTATATTATATTCGTTACATATGATCATTTTCAAAATTGTAGCTTATAAAAAGGCGCATTTACCTTATAATCTCCAGCAGCATCACTCAACTTTCCATCTTCAGTTATAATATTAATAATTTCTAAGTTATGTTTTTTCGCGACGTTATAGTCGAATTGATTGTGAGCAGGAGTTATTTTGACAATTCCTATAATATAAATTTTGTTGTATAAATATATAAAATTGGCTGTACATACAATAAAAATACAAAGTGTCAAGTTTAAACGTGTACCTGTACCAAAATCCATTTTTACATTTGAGTCAGCTATCACGGGTAAATAAGCAGATTTTAAAGGGTGCTTAACTTGCTGTCCAATAAATTTACAGTAACGTTCATCATTTGGATGAACAGCAAGAGCCACATCTCCCAATAAAGTCTCTGGCCTGGTTGTTGCTACTTTCAATTTTTCACCTAGGTTTTAAATAACTAATTTGTAAAGATTCTTTAAATTAAAAGTATTATATTTTTCCATAACTTACTTGAATCTTTTAAGTCATATGAAATTTCATAAATTTGACCAAAGGCTACTTTTTTATCATAACCAGGTATTTCAAGATCTGTTTTTGTAGTGATTTTTTCAAATTCTACTTCTATATCAGATAAAGCACTGCCCAAAGTTGTAGACCAGTTTATTAAACTCTTTTCCCTATATAATAGATTTCGTTTATCCAATGTAATAAGTGCTTCGTTGACAGCTCGATTGTGATGCTATAATAAAAAATGCTCTTCAATTATTAAAATACAGAGTGCGTACAAAAATTTTAATCATTTCATACCTTACTAATAGTAAAATATTGCCTAGACCAATCCAAACTTGCTCCTAAAGACTTCAACTGGTTCTCTATCACAGTGCTCTTCTCCTCTTTCCATTTGTTTACAATTTCTATAAACTCATCTTTATTCATGTTGGCTCTTTTTAATCTCTTGGTTTTGTACAAATACTTTTCAACAACAGCTTGTGTTGCTATACCAGCATGATCCAAACCTGGTATCCAAAGCACACAATAACCACGCATTCTGTGCCTAAATATTGAATTAAAAACTATTATTTATCTATTTATATCGCACATTCATGTTAAAAAATTTCATTTCTACTAACCATCGTGCCAACACATCCTGAACCGTTGCAGTCAGGGCATGACCAAGATGTAACGTGCCTGTAACATTTGGGGGTGGCAATATCATTCTGTAACTTTTTTCATGTTCTTCGTTTGGTTGAAAATATTTATTTTCTTCCCAAATCTGGTACCATTCTTTTTGAATGCTGCGTGGCTCAAAAATCAGAGGAAAATCTAAACGAAAGCAGCGGTATTACAAGATTACTTTTTTTTGCTCACCTTAAAATGTAACAGAATATTTCATAAACAAACAAAATTATACCAGTCAAACGATGATTATTGTAGATACTATGACATTTCCTACAAATGAGCTTTGGATTTAATTCGCTAATACGATTTATGTACATTGTCGTAAGAATAACTTTATCATCAAAGTATCGAATCAAACGGTACGTAAACCAAAACGTCTTTTGAGATCTCGAAACTTATAACGTGCAGCCTGCAGCTGATTGCCGAATAAGCTCAAAACTCTCCAGCATGCCGGTCGTGTAACCGCAAGCTCTAAAGTATTGAATTAAGTTTTTTGAGGTTATAAAGTCATTCATGCAGTGTAATAACTGCATGCGCCAGTCTGCTGCAGTAGTATCTGTAACGACGAACGACTGTAAACAGAGATGAATAGATGTAAACATCGCAGCCAACGAAAGAATGGTTGAGTTCGGATTTTGGGAATGACATGATTCTCAATTGTTTACTTCAATACCCTGTATTATTAAATAAGTGACAAGTTATAATTGTTCTGCATACTGAGTGATGAGTACATTATCTTGAATCTTATGTAATTGCACGGATTATAAATTATTACATTATACGTAGATACGTACGTCAGAAAATCTAAGATACCAGCATTTTTATTCAGATATATTTTGAAATTGTAAATATCAATTTATCAATGATATTCCCAAGTTTGAAGCGTCCTTTAAACATAACGACCATGGACAGTGTTGATTGTACTCCAAGTAAAGGTTAATATAATGCAGTAAATGTATTACGACTTATTGTTTGACATAATAATGTCTTCAAAGTAGAATAAAATATTGTAATTTTGAAACTTATTAAAAGAAATTTATTCTTTTTTAGTTGCCGTAGTTGAAAGGAATATTGCACCTCAAGGACTGCAGCTTGTTGATCCGAAAGCTGTGGCTAGAAGAGCTCCGAATGATCTAGTAGAGCTTGCCAAAGAAATTCAAAAAGTAGATTTAATTCGTTAAACTGTATAATTTATAGAACAATAAATAATAATATGATTGATCTTATATTATTTACTTTGCAGGCTGACAATTTTGTGAAAGCAAATGCTTGTAATAAATTACAAATGATTGCAGAGCAAATGCGATTTTTACAACAGCAGGCTGAACGTGTACTGTTAGAGGCTAAAGAAAATCAATCACTGCACCATGCAGCATGTAATTTTGTAAAACATCCAGGAAACATTTATCATCTGTATGAAAGAGAATCTGGACAGTTATATTTTTCTATGCTCAGTCCTCAGGTTACTTTACAATTTTTTACATAATTTTGGAATTTCATTATTACTTTGCGCAACATGGTTATTTAAAAGTTTGGATATCTATGTATAATTGAAATTTAAATCTCTTTTATTTATTAGCATAAAAAACTATGGATGAAACAAAAACTTGAGTAGTCTCAATTTAATGTGAGAAATATATTGTAATTTCATGCACAAGAAATAAGTAGAGAATACATACAATATGATTCAGTTTATTTAATGATAAAAATGTTTAACTGTTACAGGAATGGGGTGAATCAGCACCACAACAAGTCTATAAAGGTTCATTTAGACTAGAGCATGATCATTCATGGACTCCTCTATCCAAAGTTAATATTAGGGATGAAGAGCTTGATGTATTAAACAAACTTTATCAAAGTGCAGGAAATTCAACAAATGCTTCACTAAATGAGTACATGAGTATAGATTATAGTTAACCAACTATTTAGTCTTAAGTTATTTCTATCTCAAAGTGATATTTATACCTCCAAATACTGAAAATTCAACAAATGCTTCACTAAAAGAGTATACGAGTATAGATTATAGATGACCAACTTTTTAGTCTTAAGTTTATTTCTATCTCATTAAATCTTAAAGTAATACCAAAATTAATTTTATTTGAGATCACGATCTACGTGAGATAGAACACAATTGTAAATCGGCAGATAGAACAACGTTCGTGAACAGCAAACACTTTTTTTGCTTTAATTCGGAAAAAAATTGCATGCAAAATTTGCATCTGTTTCTTAATTATAACTTGTAAGGACATTTCAATTACTTTTGTTCCAGTCAATTTTTTTCTATACATGTTTATAATCTTTTATTAGACAACTGATTTCTTTGTTATATTACTAATTTTCCAGTAAACTATAGAAATGTACATAACAATTGTAAGATAATTTAAAACTATCACATTGCGGAAACATTTTACATTTTATTTTAAATGAAATATGTCAACATAACTATGTTGTGTTATAGCCTAAAAATAAATTACAATAAAAGTAATTGTAGTTTTTCTGTGGTTCTCAGGTTTTTCTGATAATTTGGATAATATATCGATAGTTATTGTTTTTAGAAAATTGATTTTGTTATTTCTATTGTCTATTTAACAAGAGCTACAGTTCATGCTTCCACATGATGCAGCAAAGACTATGGCTGACTTGGATTACTTTGGCCTGCCTTGAGCAGAGCATACTTAACTGTGCTAATGTACAATACATTATATCTAATCATAGATAAACAGAATTTTTTTACCCAATTACAGTTATGTTACATTTATTTAAAGCTTGGGTGTATAAGTCGATATGTAGTAAAACATCAATCGGAAATTTACCACGTTTTTTCATTTTGCGTAAAAATATTTTTCTTTATCATAATAAAATACTTTACTTTTAATTTTCAAACATCATAGTTTAATATACAAATATTCAAAAATTTTTCGTAATTTAATTACGCAAACAATAGAGCATAATTAATTAAAAAACTGTTTTTTACATAAATAATTTTGTGCATTCATTTAAGAAAATTAAGAATTTTATATCATGATTTCGACAAACAGACAAACGTTTTCACTGTTATATCATAAATCATCCAGCAATCAAATATAATTATTATTTATAAATTTAATGCTCAAGATATTTGGCCTATCACTGTATAAAATACATTTCGCTCAACTTGATAGAATCACTCTTGGCAGTACAGAAATTAAGCAGTATCATTGATGAATTATTATCATGATTACTTTTTCCAAATATAATTCTTTTGTCAGCTATTGTGATTTTAAAAAGTTTGTATTATTTAGAAAACAATAAACGTTTGTTAATAGCTGTCATTTGAAAATTTATCATTTGGAAAAAGACAAATATAGTAGTCAATTGACTTTCCATTACACGTAAACCAAGCTGTCGGTTCGACCCTTGGTTTCGCGGGTGGGACGTCTGCGTCATGTAGTGTTTACACGATGAGCTGAAAATCATACGATAAGTTTTAAAACTCATCACTATTAAATATTTTTACGACAAATAATTTTGAAATATGTGTACGCTCGTAAAATTACTTAAATTGCGTAAAAGCTATAAATTTGTTTGCTACTGGAACTTTGAAACTAATAAAATGTTTACAAAATTTAAGTAAGTTATTCATGCATATTTCAAAATAGTGTATAGCACTTATTAATTTTTTAAACTACACAATTTTTTAGAAACTTTTATATTTCAACATAACAGAAACAGATTTTGAAATTACTAACATGGTTTCGGTATCCTCAGAGGTTCAGTATCTTTTATCAAACATTCATGTGTCTGCATATGAAACAAGTACTGCAAGAGTAGTTGTTTGTCTTCTCCAACGCATGGATCATAGAATCCAGGCAATTGACTCTAAGAAATAAAAATCACGTTACTAAATGCGATTGAAAAGAATACAAAACTAATTATGCGAAAGTTTTCTACCTTTGAGGCATTATGCAGCACTAGTTTTGAATCTTTAACGAGACATTGCAGAGGAATGGTCACATCGATAATCTCGTCCCTTTGTCCACCTACCATTTCTTCACCGGCACTAGCTCGATCCTGTGGATACACAAATCGTCCATAAAGTGCTTTGGTTATGACCAATCCTCTCTTCGCTTCCTCTTCTGCGCGAATCCTGCTGAAGGTGGCTTTCATCAGATCAACTGCAGCTTTCGCCTCTTTCTGTTTTTCAAGTTTCATGCGCTTGTTAGCTTCCCGCTGCTTGTCCTTATCACGCTGCTTGCGCTCCCGGACTATTGGATCGACGACAAAGTTCTTGAGTAGTACCCAACTGATAAGAGGAGCGACGGTGGCATAGAATACTGGTGCCGGAAAGATTTCGTCGCTTAGACGAATAGGAAACGTATAAGTCTGATAAGCTCGTTTGAATTTTAGTCGAAGACTGACACCCGTTGGTGTTCCAACGTGCACCATTGCCGAGACCGACGTGTGCTTTGACAGCTTCTTCTCAGCGCCGTATTCAACGAACCAGCCGAAAGTACCTAGTCTAAATAAATGAGAAAATTTTTTGACTCATTTAAATTTTCCATCGAATTATTTAACATGTAAGGTAAATCAATTTACTTACTTCACGTAGCCCCTCATTTCCAACTGCCGTTCTTCTAATTTATGCGTGTAGCTCAAACTAACGAATGACCGTAATAAAGCAAATTCTATGGAAAATGCAGTATATGAATGCGGCGTGCTCCTTACAATTGTAGTGTTCATACCACTTTGGATTCCAACTCGGTATGTAAGATAGCCAATAGTGTGCGTATCCAACTGCATAACCAAAGCTATGGTAAATAAATCAAAAAATTTATGATTTGAACAATGAGAATAAAAACTTAAGTACAATGTTAAAAACGTACTTCCTACTAAGCCAGGCCTCATTTCATTTGGATTGAATTGTAGTACAGTACCACCATTGAAGAAAATTCTCTTGGTCAATGATCTGTAACCTCTGAATCCTAAAGTTGGACCATTACCTGCTCCAACTTGCACTTCAAACCAACCCCTGGGTGATACAAGTCGTCTGACAGAAAAGTTGATGGAACCTGAGCCAACGCCGTTCTTGATTCCCAATTCTCCTCCTAAGAGAGCTGTGTCTTTTAAGGTCAGTGGGGCCTCTATGGATTGTGTAAACGACATACCACTGACTTCTACAGATGAAAAGAAACTGTTTCTACAAATTAATATGATAGTTGATTAAAAAATCTTTCATGAATTAAATAAAAAAATGTAATAACATGGTCAAAGCGAACCTAGCATTTCCCATCCTATTGTATGTAGCAATTAAAGAGTAAACAAACTTTTTGTAGTAATTATCAATGAGTTTTATAAATGATGAATGATGCTCTATTTCTAATAACTAAATTTTAACTTTAATAAATTCACATTAAGTATTTTATAATCTAAAATCTACATGAAGTTGTGCTTTAAAAATAAATTAAAAAAGATGGCTTACCCAACATCACTATAAACATCATTATAGTCATCTGAATATCTGTTAAATAAGTCAGTAGCATTAATGTTAACAGTAACATTGCCTTTTGGATTAGTACGCATCAACAGCCTTCTTTCTTCTTCTTCTTTGGCAAGGCGCTCATACTCTTCTCTTAATTCTTGGGGAGTTTTTGTGCGCAGCACAATTTCCCATCCTTCAGTTTCTAATCCTCGGACACCCAAAGAATCATATATTGCTCTTTTGTGAGGGTCGCTTAATACTATAAAAAAGTTTAAATCATACTTTATTCAACTATGTATGAGTAAAAAATCAGTATTAATTTACAGTTATACAATACCTTCGTAAGCTTTATTTGTACGATTGAACAGCACTTCTGCATCCTTTTTAAGAGCAGGATCAGTGTGCTTGTCAGGATGGTAACATTTGCTAAGTCTCCTATAAGCATTGCTGATCTCATCAGCACTTGCCTGAAATAAAAATCAAATTTTAGAGATATAAGAATATTTATTTGATGAATGCACAAATTATATAAAGAATTTTATCTTGATTGAATTTAAGACAACATATTTTCAGATCATCAGGTGTAAATAACACAATGATCAAGGTATATATAATAACTAATTCAATGCATGCAATATTATATTAGCTATGTGACATAAGACACAATTTCATAAGATATAAAATTGCACTGGAGTGAACATGATTTCAGCTATTTTGAATATTTCCAAACTTAACCAGCCTATTCTTAATTTAGTAACTTTCAAACAGATTTTCAAGCAATCCCATTCATTTGACATAAAGGTTTTTACAACTGTTCATTTATGAGAAGACATAGTTTTCATGATAAAAATATTAATTTGCCAAACTTTTAAATTTTATAACAACTAATGCCATCTTCAATACACAGTTAATAGTTTCATTGCTACTTGAGCTCGTTTTGGCACATGATTTTTTTCTTTTTCTTTTTTTTTCCTGTACAACGCGATTGGTACGATGCTGATGATCTTTCCCACAATCAAGGAACATTAGCAAAACAAAATCACTCCAAAACTGAGGAACTTACTGAGGGAGCAATTTCCCAAAATTACTCCCTCAGATTTCATCAGATGCAGAAACTAAGCTGCGCAACCCCCAACTATCCCCATCGATAGTGAAACCTCATGTTCACCCTTGCAGGCTTCGACACCTCGATCAACCCTCTTCGAGCTGAAAAAAAAAGCAGAGCCAAAAGCCGGCATCCCGTGTTACCAAGTATACTTAGCAACAGCAAAAGTCTGCTGTTACGTCAGCATCAGCATCGGCAACGAGGCGAAAAGGGACAACTCGCGCGCCGAGCTGAGAGACGAGAGAGAGTCACGTGGAGCACACGCAGAACCTCGAGAGGCGAAGATCGATGAGAGAGTTAATAAGTAAGGACAGGAAGAAAAAAACTAAAGGACAAATCCGAGCACACGCGTCTTTCACTCACGTTTCTCGGGATGTTGAGGAAAGTGTAGTAGTCCTCCTCGAAGTGGGAACTACCGCCGCTGCTCTCTCGCTCCTCCTCGTCCATGTCGTCGTCCTGATGCCGAGGGCCGCCGATACTTTGCTCGCGGTAACCTTCTCTTCTCCGACGACTCCGACCTTATAACTGTGTATGCGTAAGAAAATATTCTGTGCGACTCGTATACTTGCACAAGACCCGAGATGTAAGACGGGTCGGACGGTCAATGACGCCGGTGCGTGGCCCCGAACACGCGACGAGTTCTCCCCTTGGCAGTGCGTGTATGCGTGTGTGCGGAGGAGCTGAAGTAATATATAAATGCGAGAGGAAGAGAGAGAGTGCGAGAGAGAGAGGAGAGACGATCTCCGCTGGTGCGCCGTTGATCGTCTGCTCCGGAATCGTCGGTTTCGCGGTTGCGCAGGTGTAGTTTCGTGTAGGCCGCGAGAACATTGAATACTATTGTAGTATCCGATATTCTCGGGTGCGCAGGGTGCGTATAGGGTATAGGGGGTCTAGGGTCAGGGATGTCAGGGAGTCAGGGTGTAATGTAGGGTAAGGAAGGGTGCGCATACAGGTGAAATTTTTGCAGGTTATCGATAGATATTTGGATGTCGTATATACCTATATGTATGTATATATGTTACGAAATACTGCGGCGTAACGGTTCATTCGAACGCCGACGGATGGCAGCACTAGTAACGTTTAGAGCGGCTCTGAGAGTAACTGATATATATGCAGCGGTAAAGGGCGCTTTGTCCTATTTCAGATTTCAGATTTCTGTGAAAAAATGAGGCGGTGAGTGGGCTGCGGGAGGTGACTGAAGGACGACCTCGAGGACGACGAGAGCCAGAGATTTTCCATTTTGCAGCGAGTTTCTGTATGATTCCTCAGGTAATAAGGTGAGTCGATCGATGCGTAAACAGCTATAATTGCACTACTATTGTAAACGTAAAAAGATGAAAGAATTTGCAACGAAGTTTTGGAATTGAAATGGCAGTGTATCTGTGTAATACAATGTCACGGACGTGTAGGCAATGGCACAAAAGGGTCATCGGCGATCGGTGTGCATACCGGCGATAAGAGGAATAAGTATGTATCCAAATCCACATTGCGAATATGCAGCGTAAGTATCTGCAGCGAATTCGGGACTCTGCAGGCCCTACCTTCGCGAGTTCGAGTCTCCCTCTTTCATTGTGTTGAATTTTTTTTGTCCATATAGTTATTATCAATTCGAAACATTCTGGTGTAAAGGATTACCGCTTAAATTTCATATTATTGTACGGTATGTAGTATCAGTATCTTTAGTGACGCTAATAAAATAAGCAAAGATAGGGTCACCTTGTGGGGGTAGGTATGCTATATAGAAACGTTTTTTAGCGTTGTAGGCTGTCGCTTCTCGAAAAAGCGACGTAACAGTGATTTTCGTGATTCCAAGAATTTACTTTTCGCATCAGTACATAAGTAATAGTTATAATGTAATAGTAGTACTCATTGTATAATTCTCTTTTCTCTGAATTTACTTTGCTATTGTTAAATGTCTTTGTATAACTTTGGAGTAATTGATATACCTATACATAGTATACATGTTCATACTAGAATAGATGGGAGGGGGGGAGAGGCGGTTATGCTCCCCTTTTTGATTTTTAATTCTAAACATAGCAATTTTTCGGAATTATTCTAGTTAAGGAACATGGAGTAAATAGATTTTTTCCGAAATTACTTGATAGTTTTAGCCGCTTTTACCTCTATACCTCTATATGAGCTGTTTAACGCACTGATATTTTTTATCAATGCAGTTTGTGACACAATAGCGGAATAAAGAATTTTTTGAAAACGAAAATTTTCCGAACTTCAAAAATCTAGTTTTAAAGGATGGAACAGTAGAAAAAATTTAAAATGCTATTGATTTGAAAATCAAAAAGTTGTAGCGCGTGCGAAATAATATTATGTATGCGATATATACGTTGCTGTTTGCTGTACGTGTAATAGAATAATAATAAATGAATGAATTTTCAGAATTATTTAAACAATTATAGAAGTATTGCCGAAATGATTGTAAATGAGATCGATAAAAGTGGCGGAGCTATTTAGAGCTAAAAATAACGTAATTTTTTAAACGATTTTTGGTTGAAATGAGGAGGAGGCTAAAAAGGCAGCGTGAAGTATATTCACAGCAATGTATTTATAGACGAAATAAATTAACTCGAATTGATTCACAGTGATTTTTTGTATAGATGGCTCATTTCTTCAATGAGAAGGATCTGCAGCTTTGTTGGAACGTTGCAACTCAAAAAAAATTTACTGATAAGTTAACGAAAGAAGTTAATTGTGTGAATACCATTGCACTCTGGTAAGTTAACATTAATATTTTCTATTCATGCATATTCTTAATTTTTTTTTAATGTCGCTAATTTTCGACTTATTTTTGTTGCAGTAATAAGATTGAAAACAATTTTTTGATAGCGAAAGGAAAATCTCGATCGTCACTTTGTTTATCGTCGAATTTTATATTCGGCGCTGTTAAAATACTTCAGACACAAGTGGAAATATGTTTAAGTACTAGTCTAAGCTTACACTTTTGTACACTGTTAAAAATAGTCGATAGACATTAACTAGCTCTTTTAGCTTTAAATTCTTGAAATATTCAATGCTGAATTTTAATATTAGTTAATTCTAATTTTAAATCTTTTTTTTCTTTATTTTAATGGGAAATTCGTATAAAACTATTTTTACAATTACAGTATATTATTCCAGATGACGTATAAAGAACATTTATAAGTCTTTTTAATATTTATAAGAACTTCGTTATCTTGAAACTGGTTTCTTATTTCTAATTTCTGATCTAAGATTGCATCGCATTTAATAAGTGTAATTTTTTTCAAACTATTCCATAAGTCTGTAAAAAAGTGTCCGACCGCGGAGTCGCAAATATATACATATATATATTAGACATTACCGGACGCAACGGCTCCCCATGTAAACAGTTAATGTCTATCATTTATTAAAAATAATCATTTTGAATGAATTTTTTAATACACTTAAAATCAATTTCATCGATTTCTATCGAGTTCTAACACAAAAAGTAGAATTTAGACATGATAATTTAATTTAAATTAATCGATTTTTCTAATGACTATTTTAACAGACAATAAAAACAATATTTTAATAGTATATATGATAATGGTATATGTTACATTTATTACAGAAGACGTAGAGAACCTGATTATGTGTAACATATCAAACGAAGTTCTTATCACTTTTAAAAAGAAAAGGAAAGTCGTCAAAAAAATTAGTAAAAAGTACGTATAGGTCTTTCACAGATAACGTTATTATTCGATTACTGTATATATCTATGATTTGTGTATTTAACAATTGAATTGAATTTTATCTAGCGCAAATTCAAAAAAAGTTAATAGTCCTGTCGAAGTAATTCCTGAAAGTCCACAAATTTCCGAGACCAAAGTATTGAATTCTTTAGAAAAAGATTCAAAATATGACAACAATCTCATCATGGAAGTTGATTTTCCGCCTAGTTGTACGGTAGATAAAACTTTAGTTCTATGTTTATTAAAAAAAAAAAAATTAATCTGTATACGTCATATTCACTATTATAATTGGGCATTTTATTCACTGTCAATAGGGCGAATTATCCTTTGAATATTCCACTAATGCCGAAACTGAAGATTCATTAATTATAATAAAAGAACTCAACGATGAAATGCAACGAATATTACAGTAAATAACAGTTATTTATTCGTCTACCAATATTTTTAAAATGATTGATGTAGAATGATATTTTTACAAAGATTGATGGGTGGATTTCTGACATATTGTGTGGTCAATTGCTTAACTTTCTCGATAAATAATTTTCAATCATTGATAAAAGACTTATTAGTACATGTTCCCTTTTGTTTGCAGATTTTTTTCTGTAAAGATTTCTTAAGGTAAAATAAGCGAATTAGTTTCTCTTCAATTTTTTTTTATTGAATTAATTAATTTGTAACGAACTTGTGAAAACTGTAGACAGAAAAAATTTGAAAATTCTAAGAAGTAGATATATCAAAATGAATTTTTTTGGTCTTTCAATCTATCAGATAACCACCCCTACATACTCGTACATACACTGCACACCATCGAGTACCTGTACCCATCGTTATTTATCACACACATACATAAATTTATGTCTATTGCTGATACATCGATATTTGAATATCAAAATGAATTGAACAGATTAGAAAATAATCCAGAGCCTGGCCCTTCAACAGATTTTCCCATTAGTGAAAATGCAAACGACGAATCACCATACACCCTTGGTTAGTCTTATAAATTTTGGTATTTTTCTTCATTTGATTACAATTTTCACCACAAAATAAATCTGTTTTTTATTGTATAATAATCTATTTATTTTGACTCTAGACTTTATAAATCCACTACATTTTTACTACATTTTTATTCAATATTTTACATGTCTATTTTGCATTTCATTTTTAATTGTAGATAATGACAATATCAGAGATAAAGATCAAGTATCCCTAAATGATAATAATTTGCGCGATATGCAACAACAATCGCTGAAAACTCCGATAAGAAAAGCTCGTTCACAATTGGTGAATATCTATACAATCAATTTTCTCGCACAATTTTTCAGTCATTACCAGTTTTACAAAAATATTATCAAACCATAATTCCAAATCTGTAGATTACAGTTAATAGTTCAGCACCTGAAAATATGCTTAGCGTTAATTGTTCACCTCTACAAGCAGCTGGACATACTTTATCACTTCCTCTAGATGTATCCTTCACTATGTCACCGGTATTCGGGAAAAGGAAAAGACGAACAAAGAGATTAGGCCGAGATGTTACTATAGTAGAACCAACCACGACAGCTGCTCTACCCACTGATTCGCCGCTACAATCTCAATTGCCTATGGATTGCAATTCACCTCCACGACAAGTTTCAACTGTTTTAAAAGGTAATTATCGTACGCCATAATTTTAATTATATTGTTGTCATTTTTTTAAAAAGAAAACAATATTTAGAGCAAGAAGCGTTTGAACCGCCATCTGAAAACCACCCTGAGGTTTCTAGACAATCGATTCCAGAACCAGAAGAAAATAATGAAAATACTGAGTTGGAAATTGGTGAATTCATTAATGAGTCTGTTCTCGATAATGAAAATATCTTGTCTGCACAGAATGAGTGTAGTATTGATGTTGAGAGTCAACCACTTACCGCAAAATCGAATCGAAGTCGGAAAAAAAAGATACCATTCAAAGATTTAAACACTTCTTTAAATATTGTAGCTCTCAAAAAAGTAAGACATGACGTCAATTATCAAATTAAAGTAAGTATTACATCAAAAGATATATGTAGATTGATATCTTTGAAAATAGATTAAATTTTTATTACAGAGAAAAGAAGATGCGCTTATTCTTACATCTAATTTTATGGCAGTTAGCAACTGGCTTAATTTTCCCTCAATTATGCATCAAGTCGGTTGCACCTCAAATTGCCTTGGGCAGTTGTACAACCGAAGTATAGAGCTGCGGAAAAAGTTTCTAAAGAAAACAGGTATATCAAACTCGTATTGGCATTTCAATTGAGCAGCTCAAAACATAATCTAAAAAGGATTTAAAATAATATTAATTTACTTATTTAAAGCTGATTAAAAATTTTAAATATTTATAGCTAAAGAAACGAGTCAATCTCAACGGTCCAATCAACATTCGGAATATTGTAATCGAAATTATAATGAGAAAGTCCGCTATCATCAGTCACCGTCTGAGAGAAATAAAGAAAAACAAATTAACCAGCATCTATCCAACTCCCTAATGACCCAGCACATTCAGGATATTCAAGATAACGACTTGATACCGCAACCGGGAGGAAATGAATTGGAAATACCATATTATGAAAATGACATTATATCAAATACTGCAGCTTCTATTCTACACACACCAACAAGAGCCGATTCTAGTCAAATGATAGAGCCAGACGAAGTCGTATTACCACATCGAAATAATCCTCGTCAATTATTTGAATCACTGCAAAATGTAGAAATTAACAACGATCTTGAAGATAATCCGGAAGATAATCTTGCTGCGCTTCATAAGACTAAGAAAGGCAAATTTGGAAACATTGAAGCTAGAACAGTCGTAACGTAGGATATACTTTCACATCATTATAACATATCATTAATTTAGAAATTGATATAAATTTGTAAATATTTTGCTTGTGCATCAAATTTTTTGTAGAGTACAAAATGGGACCGAAAATTCTGTTTTATCGCTTTCCGATTTCTATGCTAAAATTCAAGCATTTTGGAGTGAAGCAAAAAAATGCAACAAAAGAAAAAACGGAAAAATTATAGCTGTCTTCCAAGAAATTGCATCTCCAAAGTGCACCAGTGTGTGCAAATGTGTAAAATATTTAAAATATTGTTTTTGTAAGTATTAAGTACTTAATAATTATTTGAGTAGAATAAATAACTCTAAGTTTCTCTTTGAGCCAAAATTCAATTTTTAAAAATTTACTGGTTTTTACTCCTTCAGCAAAAATTTAATACAAAAATTAATTTTGTGCAATGCTTTATCAATACTTAATACTTAATTTATTTGCATCTTCTTAAAGATATTTAATATGTTTTTTATAGCTTTAGAACAGCAAAGACAGCTGCTATTACTGCAAGAGAAACCATTTGATCCCTTATTTATTATGCAATGGAACGAGTAACATGTTTTTTTATTCCATAAAAATTTACTATTACTCATTTAAATATAATGTGCAATTCGTTAAATTTCTTTACTGTAATAATATTTAAAGAAATAATAATATTTTATTGATTTTTAAAATGTTTCATAAAAACATAAGATATTGTGTTTATAATTATATAATTTCTATTTTTCTAAAAAATGTGTTCTCCTAAAATCATGTTTTGTTATTTAGCAAAAAAGTATATTTTGTCATTTATAATTTATTATAATGTCTTTATTTCACTACTTTTTGTACTCCAAAAAGATCATAGTAAAGTAATATTAAAAAACTACATTATTTATTTATTTACGTACATATTAAAGCGTATTAGTTCATATAATGCCACTCAACTATACGCAGAGATAATACCATCGTCAAGTCTGATTTGAAAACTAATAAACCATATAATTATTTGATTACAATTTCAGATATACTTGCAGGTGAGATTTTTCAAAATAAAATTATGATTTCGTGAATTCATTTGTAATTTCATACTTATAACGTCGATTGCAGGTGTGAAAATGTGTATATTGACAGCATCATCTTATGGAATTCATCGTGAAGAAAAAGTAATTAATTAAATGCGCGTATTAGAACATGGTATAAGAGCGAACGTACACGGCACGCGACAAATATTATTCTCCGAGGCTCAAAAATCACGACAAACATTTACGTTGCGCTCTTGGGAGCGTATCATTGCTGAGAAAAAGAATCAACAGTGACGCAGCCATTATAGTGAAAAAGGAGCTTTTTTAGTACGGCAATATATGAATATATAGTGCTGGGGATACGTGGTCTCGCTGCACACGGCCAGGAATTTTATGGTCTCCATTCTTTTTTTTACGAGCTGCGAGAGTACAGTAGGTTTATTGAGACGTGCGTTCGGAGGAGGGTGAAAGTGTTTTTTTCGTTATTTCTGCTGCGTGCCGAACTAAAGGCCACCATAACGAACGAGTTCCACGTTTTACACTTAAATTTTTTTTTATTAAAAATCACTATAGAAAAATAGTTAATGACCCGCATTAATGTTGCAGCATGTGATCATCGGAGATTATTCTTTTCTCGCATTACGCATCGTGGAAGCTGCATACGTTCATTTCAATTTGTTACAAAGCAATTAACGTCGATTAACAAACATTTTCTCCAAATATTCTATTCAATAAGTTTCGTCCAACTATAGTACCTGTGGCAGCTGCAAGTGTACAATTTTACATGTAATTACAACGACGCCACACGAGCAATAGAAAAAAAGAGAGAGATAGAGAGAGGGAGAGCGCTGATTGCAGTGTGCAGTTATTGTAAGTTGCAACAATCGTGCGGACAAATGTTGTCAAACAGGACCATTGTGCTGGCCCAACAATACCTTATTGGCTATATGTATGCGCGTTGTGTGCTTTTCGAAGTGGAGAGACAGACCCTCGTTGTTGAAAAATATATCGGTCGGCTTGATCGACGAGTAGAGCTATTACAATACCTGCAGTATGCATAAGCTAGCTCCGTCTTCGGCGTGGATTATTGCAGCTTAATTTTACGCTCAGATTATTCGAAAATGATTGTAAAAATTTCGTCGTAGCACACAGTTGCTTGTCGATTTAAAGGAGGTCTTCTACACGATAATCAGGACAACTCGAGAAAATATCTTTCTACTTTTGAAAATTCCGTAATACGTGCGCATTGAACTGCTTGCGTAACATAAAAAGGTATACCGTAATCACCGTTTATTAAACCTCTCATTGGTTCTAATTTTTTTTTCTTTTTTGAATCAGAGCTTATACAATGCGGCACGTCACCCAATACATCTCGTCGAATCGACTTATTGTGGACTTCACGGTCACCGCGGTCCTCAGCGTAATTCGAGATGCGAACGCGTTGCGTCACTCATAAGTATCCTCGTATATACTTATACAGCGCGTAACTATATATATGTCTACGAAAAAAAAGAAACCCTGCGCGGGGGACGATCGTTATATATACAGCGAGACGATTATCGGTGGACGAGGGACGATAAGGGAAAAGTCGAGGCCCGGACAAAATTACCTTTTGCCAAGTCATTTGATGGCGATTCCGAGAAAGAGCTGACGATTATTGTATTGTAGGCATGAGTTTTACGCGTGCGCACGTGCCGGGCTCCGTTGGGACTTCGAGGAATCGCGTATTTATTGGCGAGTCGAGCGACAATTTCGTTTTCAAGCGTTTTGTACGTTGAAGAAAGTGAAACGCGCTGAACGTACTTACTTGCGCATTTGTAAAAAAAAAATTGAACGAGGCTTCGAATTTGAGGAAAAACGTTAGAATCTATATACGTCAGAGAGAGAGAGAGAGAGAGAGAGAGAGAGAGAGAGAGAGAGAGAGCATCAGCGGCGATGAGCGCGTGCGTGTATACGACTTTTTCTTCGCACTCGTGCTTTGCACTGGATTACGGATTCAGTCGTTGACAATATTTGTGTTATGACTACGGTTTACAGAGTCTGTAGATTTGTGTATAGAAAATATGCACAATATTACACCGAGATTCAAATTATTTTTAGTACTTGCACCGCTGTTTGTAAATCTTTGAATTATCTCCTAAAATATTTAGCTTCTCCGCAAGTAGTTGGATAGCCGGCACAATGTTTTCTGGGATTTTGAAAATATTACGATCGAGCGAGCGATTAATCGCTGGGAAACACTATTCCCACTTTTTTTTTGCTCTCGTACGCGTAGTGCTTTATTATTGAAGCAATAAATAATGTTTATACTATTTGTCATTTTGTATCAATTACACTAAATATTATGCGGTGTATATTTATAAAATTATAATGATGATATGTATAATTACGTGATCGATAATGAAAATTGTATTGTTTTAGGTGTTAGAAGCAACAACATGAATTTGCTTCTATGCTTACTTGCCAACATTTGGATACTTCGTGGACATGTAAGAAACGAGTAATGATTTGATCTTCTTTGTTGTATTTACCAGGTAAATGATTTGAGAACAATTTTTAAACAATTATTTATTTAAAGATAATCAGATGAACAGGCGTACGATGCGAGTAAAAATTTATTATACATCTAATATTAAAAATAAGAAAATATAAAAGAAATTTTTGCATAGTTATTAAATTGCAGTAAATTTTATTAATTAATAACACACAATATATATATTCTCGACAATTTCTCGTGGTGCATTAGACAGTTAAAAAAACTTGTAGTAATAAATTAAGAAAATATATTAAATGCTATAAAAAAAAAGAGGATTAACACCTCTACCTCCAACTATAATCATCCGCGCTAATAGCAACGCGCAGCGAAACATAGGCTAATTACGCGATTGAAAACAACTAATGAGATCGACCTCTTTATTGCAGATGTCATTAGGGCACGTCGCTGCAGGCATCGGTGGGCAATGCATCGATACCGCCGGGGAGAGGCTGACAGTGAAACCGAGGGAAAAAGAGGGAAATCGTAATCGCGCGCCCGTTGGCCCAGCCAAGTCCTGGCGCACCCAATCCGCGCAGCGCCGCGCCCAGTCATGGCGACTTCACCGCGCGCGCGGCCCGTCGCAGTCCCCACTGCGGCGCTTCTTCGATCCCGATGCTTCATGTGCGTATATGCATATATATACGTGTGCATCTATATCTGTGAATGTGTAGGTGCATATATCCATGGAAATGCATTTATGCGCTGATGCATTCCTGGCTTTTTGGTGAAATTCCGTGCGCCCCGTTTTTTTCGGGCGTGTATTGCTGTATACGGATACGTATGTGTATTTGCACGGAAGGATCCTGATTTTTTTTTTATGTAACTCGCCTGCGTGACTACACGCGAGTATTTTTCGTGTGTTTTAATTTATTGTGGGAAAAATATAACGTGACTCGCGTAGGGGGAAGTACTTTAAATTGTTGGGAATGTGGTATAGACTCGCTGTTTATTGCGGATAAATTGAATTTCTGCATTAAATTTTGGCGGGCATCGTCGCGTGCTTGATATATTGCTCGAGTTTTTTTATTGCATTGGTACACTCCAGTAGATGATCAGCTATTTATGGCTTGAAAGTTTCTTTGGAACAATTATTCCGAAAATCATCGATTTTTATCAACAATCCCTGTATCTCAGAATCTGCGGTGAAAATTTTCATCATTTTTTCTATTCACGCATCTATTATTTATACTTATGACGCGGAACAAAATAACAATTAATTCGAACTAATTTGATGAATCTAATAAATTAAAAATTCAAATATCGATCCACAAATGTAGGGTAAATTAAAAATAACTATAAATATAATTATAAAATTATTATATACTCTTTCAATTTAAATAATGCATTACACGAGCGTTTGAAAGCTTAAAGTTTATGTTCTAATTAATACTTATCTAACTAAAAAAACAAAACAAACTATTAAAAAGCAAACAGCGATTCACCCTCACAACTTTATAAATTAAAAGAAGGACAATCTCATCTCGTCGCGAGATGGTTTGTCGCAATTCGATTTCCATTACTAAATTCCAAGCAAAAACAAGTTATTGTTTTCGTCAGCCGCTACATATACGCATCGCCGCGAAATTTGAATTTTCGATCGACTCCTCGAGACGCGCAGCTCCTCGGAATATTATAAATAAAAGAAAGAAAAAGGAAAAAAGAAAACAACGCGTCCGCCGTCCTCGTCGTCGCTCGCGTCCTTGAGGTTGTGAACTCGCGCGCACTTCTCGGGCACAAAATATAGGAAATCAAAGAGAGCTCGGCTCGCACATATATATAAGCGTACGTATATACTCATCCCGAAAAAATGTTAATTGCGCAGTTGACGAGAGAGAAAGAGAGAGAGAGAGCTGCAAGTCCAGCGGAAAACAATACACGTCGCGGCTTTCCCAACACACACACACACACACACACACGAGACGCGGACGACCTCGACTCTGCGCTCGCGGCGGCGGCGGCGGCGGCGATTCCCGATCCTTTTCCTTCCCCGAAGATCCGAAGCTTCCCCGTCGCTCGACGAAACCGCGGCTCCGCTTGTTGATCAAACAATCGCTTCTCGCGCTCTTTAAACACAATTGACAAAAGTCCGTCTCGCGGTGACAGCCGTCGGGACACGTGTCGAAAGGCTGCGCTCGCGGATACGTGCATGCAGTGCTGCGTACGCGCGTCCCTGACGTAACTGTGTATGTATATATATATATTCGTGTGTGTGTGTGTATATGTATGCACGTGCGCAGGTGTGCGTGTATTTAAAGTCGAGAAAGAGCGGAGTCGACAATTTTTCGTCGACGCGGCACGAAAAATTTTTCGCGCCCGAGAAGTGATCGTGACCTCGATATGTTAAATATATATATATAAGTGTGTATGTATATTGAGTCCTGTGCCGCGCGCGCGAACGCGATCGTGCGCCTGGGATTATTGCTCAATATATATAAAGCGTATGTGTATATATATGTATATTCGACGACGACGAGTCGGATTCGGCGGAATGCAGCGACTGTGTTCCAGTTACATAAAGACGAGCCGATATGGATAATTCGGTGTTGAAGTGCAATGGTTTACGATTTGGGGTAGAATTTTGCGTACTGCGTAATTTTCGTTGCGAATAATACGTTGTCTGCGTACGTATAGGAACGTTAAAATTTATAGGAATTTATAGGAATATGATACGTACAAGGTGTGATGCGGATATAACGAAATTGTTCGTAAGCTATATCAAAAGAAGACTGATGTACTATATTAGACAATTTTTTTTTCTTCGTTTGCATTAAGAATTTAATTACGTATAGTCGGGCTCTAATTTTTATTGTGATTATTACGTTTCCATTGTATTATTGAATCCATTACATAGTTAAATAATTTTTTTATGTTTTCGTTAAAAAATCATTAATAGGGTGAAAAAACAAATTTTCGAAAAATACCAAAAACGGCGACCAATATTAGTTCCATCAAGAAAAGTATATGAAAATACAAGGAAAATCTAACATACTTGTATACATTGTTTTGCGAAATTATTACATTTTTGTCGTTATTCCTCGTTAAAAATGCAATTTTTTAAAAAGATTACTATGTGTATTGAAACTACTTGGTATCTTCGCCAATGCATTTTTTTAAAGATCAAACACTTTGCTGCACCTTTATTAATTGTTATTCTATATAACCGTTAATAAATTACGGTTCAATTAAATTTTTACGATGTATTTATAGTAAATTAATGAATACTGCACTCAACGAAGTCGTAAAAATTTACCTTTATCTATGATTCCCCAACTTACCTTACGAAATAAAAGATAGCTATTAGGTTTTCTCGAATCCGTTCCCTCGAAATCGAGCCACAGCTTTCTGCAACAAAAGAAACCGAATAGAACAACTCCGCAAGTTCGTGCAATTTGAATTCGCGCCTTCCGCAAAGTCCGCTATCGCGAAAATCAATCGCCCAGCCTCAAAAACCACCCCAAAAATATTTCCAAATTCCGCACACCTACATATACCTCGGCTATCTCCAGCCGCAGAATCGATGCGCACCATAATCGCAATAATACACCGCTCTCGCGGACACGCGTACGTTCAATAAAAAAAAAAAAAGAAAAAAACGAAAAGGAGAAAAAAATCATCGTCGATCCGCGTGCGCTGTAAGAGAGAGGCGTTTCTCAACGCAAGCTCCGCCCTATACACACACAACGCCGTGTCTGCGTCAAAGCGGTGGTTCGAGCTGCGCGCGCGAGACTCCGAGAGAAAGAGAAAGAGAGAGAGAGAGAGAAGTAGAACGTGCCGCGGCGAGTCTAGAGGCTCGAGCTCGATCGCCTCAATCTCGGTTCGGTATCGAGGCTGGTGGCACCGCCGCAGGCTACACTCGCGCGAGACTCGCTGCCGCAGTGTCGATCGTCGTTTCGCGTCACAAGGACTGTTGGTGCGCAATTGTGCTTCTCGTAATACGTACCGCGCGTACATACTCTCGAGTACATTTTTTTTTCGAGTATATAATTTCGTATGGACAGTGAGAGGAATTTTTTCCGCCTTGATTTCTTGTCACTTCGCGCTGCGCTTCAGTGCTACGCCCGCGGCCAGAGCTGTCCGGAGACTTTGTGTGTCTTGTATATATATACAGTCGAGGAGGATTTGCTTTGTTCGAAGAGGATCGTTCGGCTGGTCGGAGGTGAATTTTCGGGGTGAGTAAGTCGGCGCGGACTGACGAATCGCTTTGTTTTGAGAAGCTTGGAATTTGGAATTGATGGGTTTTCGGGATGACACTGTGTAATCCGACTGTCGTATGGGAATAGCTTAGAGTTTAAAGAATTGTTCTTCCTCGAGAGAGCGACTGCTATACTTAGAATTTTTTCAAAATCAAATCTGTACACGTACGAAAAAACGTTCGTCTCGAAGCAATACATTTTGCAGAGCGTATGAAACGGAAAATTTTTCTTTTCTCTTTCCAACTTCCAACTGCTCCTGCGACAAATCCGAGGCCGACTCAGATAAATAAAAAAAATTCCTTCGCCGCGCGCTCGAGAGCCTCGAGTGTGTGTTTGATAATCGATTAGCGACTCAGCGTTTATGCGAAGTGTGCAGAGCGAAGAAAAAAAAATGCGTCCAGCCACCGCGCGGTCGACCTAGTTTCACGAAAAATTATTCAATCGCGCGTAACCTACTTAAGCGCCTTATTGCACGCGCGAATAACGCTCCGTCAACGAATTACACACATTTCGAGCGGCTGCAGTGCAGTAATAAGTGTCACGTCGCGCGCCGATTTTTTTTTTCCTCGCCGAGGAAAAAAAAATCGAGAAACCAAAAAAAATTCTCTTCCCTCCCCCGCGGCGGCGCGTTTACATATCAGGCGAGTAATGAGGCTCTCGAGACGTCGTAAAAAGCTCCGCGATCGACCTTATCGCTCGTCTCGACGATGCGGCAATAATTGGCCCCCGCGAACGCGCGATTTTCGATTTTTACGGGAGCAGCTTCTTCGTCGCTTTTCGCGTTGTCTGAAATTTTTTGATAATCTTATCCTACTTTTGCACGGCTCTCTCGTCGCGGCGACGCGTATACAACTTTATTATATGCGAGAGTTCTCAGCCTCGCGGCATTTGGCGCGCACGAAAAACTTTAATATTAATTGCCCACTTTTGAATTAACGCGCGCCGCTCCGCGCACCGGATGTCCTGATGACTCCCACGGGATGTAAGCGCGCTTTCTTTATTCGTCTGCGACTGCCGCGCAGAGTACCGACTCTCCAAGCGCCGGCTCTTTTTTTGTGAGAAAGCGGGGATTTAAATATACCTTCTTCGTATGCGTGTGTGTGTGTGCCGTGGCGCACGTGGCGCAAGGACGTTTGGGGATGTTTTGAAAAAAAAAGTTAATTATTGCCTGATGGATTGGGTTTACGGATTTTTCTTCTTTTTTTTTTGTATAATAGTTTTTGTGCGCGACGCACTTGCTTCGCAAGCCTTTGCCGCGCATGGATACGCGTTGGGGAAAGTGCAATAATTGCTGTAATTTTTTTAAGATCATTAAATCGTTGTAAGCGACAATTATATTTTTCTTACCAGTGCAGTGTATATAAACATATTTAATTGTAAGCAATATACATTTATTTATTTTCTTAAATTAACTTAACGTTTCAAGTTTCATTGAAAACTTAAATTCAACAACTTAATTTTAATTGAATGAATTTTTTTTCGTATATAGGTATACGTAAACTCATGAAGCAATAAATCCAAGATACGGCGTGTATAGGTTTCGCAAAATTCTTGATACGAAGCATTTTTAACTTCAATGACAGAATAACCCCCCCCCCCCCCCCCCACCGCATCAATCAATTTGCGATAAAACAAAATAACGAATCGTTAACAAACAAATAACGAAACACGAATACACATAAAGACAGATCTTTGTAAATAATCTGCTTAAGCGGCGGACGCTGAACTATTTTTATACCACCCAGATCGTCGTCGCCGTCGTGGTCGTCGTCGTCGTCGTCGTCGCTTCAAAATCCGCCACACATTCAAATTAAATACAGCATCGGATAGAATGTGTCACTGCGCGCGGCTGACAAAAAAAAAAAAGAAAAGAGAGCGACTTCGCACTCGCGCGAAAGCTGCACATTATATACGCATCGCATAGCGTAAATATAGTGAGGCGCATCCTCGCGCGCTCCTTCCTTTCTTTTTTCCATCGTCTTCTTCGTTTTTTGCTCTAAGCCTTTTTTAACGCCGCTGTGCGCCTCGCCGCGCTCGAGTTAACAGATTTTTACGAGCGACAGCGGTTTTTGATGTCGAGAGTGGTGTATCGCTAAAGTTGGAAGAAATTATACCGTATCTTTGAAGTTGAAAGTTTTCGGGTGTCTCTCCGATGTATGTATATACTTGGATTGATTTGCGTCGTGCTGTGTATAATACGAGTTGTTTTCAAGTAGGCTTCGTACTTTTTTCTTCATAAAGGATTTTTATGTTAACTTTAGAATTAATATCGAAAAGAATCTCTATTCGGTTACACTTTCAAAGATTTTCTTTTCTACTCTAATCATGCTTCTCAAAAATTTTCCAATATCACTCATAATTTATTTTCTCTTATACCAAGAAAAAAAAGGGGATAAAGATATATAAGTATACGTACAACAAGACATCAATTTTGTTTGTGATTCAAACCCGCGACACATTTTATCGCGTTTACCCACTCTTCTATAGCAAAACAATCGATTTTACCCGCTTTACACAAATCAATAAATCCAGCTTGTTTATTGATTCGGGGATTATTCGCTTGTACGCCCCGGTTCGTGTATACATACGCTTTTACGACGCGGCGCATCGATCATAAAATATATAAAAACGCCGCGCGATGTTTATATTTTTACGCGCTCTTATACGCTCGAGTATATATGCGCGCACTATAAAAATTTAAATTTCACTGGCGCGCGGCGTATAAAAAAGATAAAAAACGACTCGGTATAATTAAGAGGAGCCGCCTAAACGTTTTAAAAATAAGCAAAAGCTTCTCGCCTTACCCCACGCGCGCGACGACATCTCCCGAAAGCCCTATATACACGCCGTCGATCGGTCAATTTATAAACGCGTGTTCGGGAGAGCTTCCACTTTTCCTCGAGACTCTCAAAAGAGAGAGAGAGAGAGAGAGAGAGAGAGAGAGAGAGAGAGAGAGAAGAGAGAAAAGAAGACGCGAGAGATGAGCCGAAAAACCATGAAGCCAAGTGCTAAGTGCCTCGGCAGCTGTCGGTGACTTGTCACGCGCTGGGGCTGCGCCGTCGCTCTCTTTCTTCGATTCTTTTTCTCTCTTTCTTTCGACGGGTATCGTTTTCCCTCTCTGCCTCTCTCTCTCTCTCTCTCGCATCGCCTGCTTTATTCTCCCGGAATAATAAATTTCCGAAGGTTTTTTTAGCAACGGAGCTTATGATACGTCGAGCCCGCGCGAGTGTGTTTTTATTTGGCATATTATTGTGTTCGAGCCTCGTTTGTTTGAGATAATTTTTGAGCGCGCGCGCGCGCGCGATGATCGCCGTGCCGATTTTTAAAATATAAAAATCTATTTCCGTCTATACTTTGCGCGCATATAACGCGTCATGCGTTTGCGCGTCTGCTGCGTTATGTTACACGGGCGGCTATGCGGTGCGAAGTGTAAAGCAGCACCGACGTTTCGGCTTGTCGACTACTTCGCCCGTTGTGTCGTCGGTTTGTTAGCCTCGTAACGGCTGACGTCTTGATTAGCTTCTCCGGAAAGTTTCCGATAGAGTCTCGAGGAAACTGGTCGGTGTAACGAAAAATTTTTGCTCGAAAATGCTAGAATTATATTGAGTGGCAATTCAATCAATTCTTATGATATCAGTTTGGGTCTAGAAAGTGTGATTTGCGATGTCATGCTTTTGCAGAAAAGTGAAAATTTGAGCGATGTCGGAGAGTCGGGCGAACTTTACATAAAAACAATCCTAAATCGTTATCGTATACACAACAAAAAAAACTAGATTAGATTAGATTTCAGTGTTTCTATTCTTGAAATGAGTTTCTTGCTGTGTATCATCATTCCCAGCATCATTCGCTGATTTAAATATGTTTTTATTAGAGCAATTCAATTACCGAAATAAAACAAAATAATAATGCATAATATTTTTCTTTTTTTCAACTCAACTTTTTGTATTCTTTTTATTTGTTTACGCGATTCCTAAGCATACAAATTTTTTATGCATTCCCTGTAAAGAATTGTCTCCTACGTATTATACTCACAAAAAATCTACAACTTCAGATAAAATGAGAAAATTATAGCAAAAAGCAGCCTTTTTTCATCTTCTTCATTAATCTTTCAAATTACAAACCATAATAAGTGAATTCAACAATTTACTCTGATTCCAGGTTCGCTCCAGCGGGACCGCTGAATATGTAAACGCAGTCGCCGCACGAGCATATCTTCGCCAGAAATTAAAGAAATACTTAACAGTGCAGTGCATGTGGACAGCTGGAGATCCAAGTATACGCAGAGACCGATAAAGTCGACACAGAAAAAGTGAGGGAAAGACGTACAGTGAAAGAAGCGGGTCGATCGATCGTCGTCTACTGTAAATCGAAAGTCGCGGTGAAAAGGGCGTCGGCTAGTCGGCACCTTCCGGGGCGAGTCCGTCGAAAAAGTGGAGGGTTCGCCGGCGTTTCTGGAGGACCTGATAGCGGGCCAGCGAAGCGCCAATGCAGCTGCAGCAGCCGCGGCATTTATGAACAACTACGCCGCCGCGGCAGCAGTAGCCGACAGGAACAACAGGATGGTCTCGCACGTCATCCCCGTCTCGGGGGTCAGCTCCTCCTTCTCGTCGCCCATGAACATTCACAACGATCTCTATCATCATTATGTGAGTTTATTTATTTAATTTCTTTTTTTTTTGTTTGAGGTGATGCTAAATATCGTGTGCATATATACTTTTCTCTTTACTACGTGTGAATTGTCGCGTTTGGGCGAATGAGCGAGATTTCGAATGGAGTCAAACTGTCAGGTGTACTGGGAAATAAAGTTGTGCTACATATGGTTCGATACGTATATCGAGTGTATTTTCATTCAGCAAAAATATGTTAGTAGTTTTCAAACGTTTTCAAATCTTAAATTTACGTGAAAAAATTGGCTGAAGGTCGATTCGAATACTCTTTTCAAATATTTGGCAATTTTTCTAGTCACTTCCATTTTCTTATATTTTCACAAGAGATACATGTTTTTTCCTTTAGTCACGTTCATGGATAATATGGAACACATTTTTTAATGAATGAACTGTGAATAAAAATTTATTTAATTTCTTCCAAAACATTTTTAACATTTGGATAAGTTGATAATGACGTTCAAATCAAATAAGTACTACTAAGTTTTACTTTTTTGGCCTTGAATTGTGCAGCCACAAAACAAGGCAATAATAAATGCACAGCAAAATCCAAGTAGCGAAAGCAAACGAATCTTCTTCCACATTTCGCGAGGTATTATACACTTTTTACAATAGCCGAGCGCGTTATTGCAATCAGGAAATTCTCAAAGACGTCATCGTCGCGCATTTTTTCCTCTGTCTCCCGCCGAGCGATATGTATAAGCAATAATTTATCTTTATTTACTACTCCACGCTCTCGCGCTCGACTCTCCCCAAATTAACTCTCTCTCTCTCTCTCTCTCTCTTTATTTCCGCTACAAATCGCCTGTGTAATATTCTCTATTTTTATATTTTAAAACTTAATCGCGGCAATTGTTTGTATTATTTGTTCGCGAGAGAGCCCGATAAGATAAGCGACAACAATATTGGTAAACATTGAATAAATTTTTGCACGATAGTGCGACACATTCGCACACGCGCGCCTCTGTATCAAGCGCGCACTGCCCGATCGAACATGAAACAATTAAAGTCTCATTACTTATGCGCGCCTCTTGCATAATCTAACACACTGCTCGCGCGCCTGCACACACACACACGCAATCTTGCGTAAACGCGATTTTATATTAAATTTTCGCACTGTTGCGCGAGACTCGCACGTGGCTTCGATTCAAATTTTTGACTTCCTTCTTCTCATTATTTTTTCTCTCTTTTTTTACAACAAAAGAAAAATAATGCTCCAATGGGTTCTTCGCCCTCCGAAGCGCGTCTTTCGATCGCAGTACACATCCTCTCGGGGCCGAAATTCTCGCGTGCGTCACCGCCCCTTATCGCGGCCAGCGATAAGAGCGAGTAGTGAAAAGTCCGAGAGATAATGCTGGTGGAAGAAGTGGCGAGTGAGCGACAGGGCGATCAGGCGTCGAGGTCGCGCCCTCCGCGCGCGCGCGAATTTCACAACTCTGGGGGGAGCAGCGATGATGGGAACTGCGCCGAGAGTTTGGAAATTGACGTGCGCTTCGTCGCCTGTACGCAGAGCGCTGCCGATTTCGGTTCGGGTGGATTGGAAGTTTGGATTTCGTTGTTGCTGTTATTTGTTGTTAAAATGGGGTGGGGATAGAACAGAGTAATGCAGTCTTCGTGTTTTCGGTGTATTTACTTATTTACATTGTTAGAAATATGCTTAAAAAATTGTGTATATTTATATTTTGTTAAAACAGATTGCTTACTCGAACTAAATAGCGAATTTGCCATATTAATTTAAGTACTTATGTTAAGTACATGTTAGGATCATCGGTGACATATTTGTTAAGCATACACTGAGATTATAATCCATTATGTAAGCTTCCAGACAATCAAACACACAAACAAACAAACAAACAAATGAAAATGATTCATTTGGAAATGTTTAAAATACATGTCAGTTCGAGATGAATGTAGGGATTTAGATTTGAATGATTGGAAAACTTTAGCGAATGCAACAAAATTGAAAAATTGAGTTCTTTAATAAAGTGAAATATTCCATTTTTACATTGTAAAATAACTCTCTAACATTAAAATACAAATTATCTACATTATTCATCGGAAAATAGTAAATATTTAAGAAATTTTCGAAACGAAATTAAAGAGTGTGTTTATTTCTTTTAATAAATTTCTAATAATTTCTGGAAAAAGTAAAAATTATATTTAAAAAAGGACCCTGTTGGACTTCCGATCAAATAATTGTTTTGTAAAAAATGTAAAATTTTAAAATAAAAATAACAAAAATGACGATAAATGTAAAATTTAAACAATTATTCCCCATTTTTGTATTAAATGAGTACTAATTCTTGTAACTTCGCTTAAGATACAAAAATCATTTGAAATATTATAAAAATCCATGTACCTGTTAAGAATTTTTTTCGTAGACACAAAAGATTTTGCCTATGAAAATATTTAAAAATTGCGAATGAAAATTAAAATCTATTCCAAAACAGCGTATATTTCAAAATATTATTCTCAAACTAAAAAACTTGATTCTGTAAGTATATATATACCAATTGGAAAAAATCAATAAAGCAGCTATTACACGTAATTCTTTAACATTTTCTAACGTACACGCAGCATCTGTACATGTATGTTGATACAAATAGTGTGTCAAGTTTGAGTAAACTCAAGCTTTTAAAAACCTCGTTTACGTACAATTCGATAACATCATCATCTCATCTCGACAGAACTTGTAATCGTCACGACGAAAATAGTAGAAAATAATACGGGATCGCAGTGACGAATGGAGTCTCTTTGTAAAAACATCTTCATAATAATTGCGCGTTATTTCGTTGTCCGATTGACTCTGTAATCCACGCACACATACATGGGCTCATCCGAGATTATCTTTGACAAGCTGATAGTGTAGGCTTTAAATAGCCCTAAAATAATTCACAATGATTTGTGGAAGAATATTTGCTAATGCTTGCACTATACAAATGAACTTTCTCATCATGATCGGAGGAGGATGCAATTACTTGTTCATACCTTTTTTATAATTACATGTTAATTATTGAACTTTTGGACTATGCGAGCCACCAAAGTACGAACAGAATATTTTATGGCTATATATAAAAATTTAAATCAAATCAAATTCGAAATATTTTTTTAAAAGTTTATTAGAAACCAATCGAGAAAAAAATTTACAAAAAGTGTACAAAACTTTTCGTTCCGAGTATACAATATACACATTTCTCCTCATTAATAACACACCGAACGAGTGAAGCAGAGAGAAGCGCGGCTCTGTACACATATAAGGTTGTACTTTTTTGGACGAGAGCTCGCCGCGTATATATATCGACTGATAAGTGGGTTATCGCTCCGTTTTATCATTAGCCAAGGTCACGTGGTGGACAGAGCGCAGAAGTGGCGTTATGTGCATCGAGGCGTCGTTAGAAAAATCAATGTCAGGCTCGTGTTGCATTGATGCCGCCGATCGTACTACAGTTCATACATTAGACGCGATTAATGAGCCGCGCGAGTGCAACGCGCATCAGAGGCTTATTTGCGCAGATATAAACTTCGCGATATACTTGCGCAAGAATCGAGCGAATATAGGAAACGAGTTTACAGCTTTGGTTCACATGTAATATACGTGCATTGATTAATATATATGCTGTGTATAAATGTAAGTGGCAAAATCCTGAACGTTTATTCAACGGTTTCACCCGCGATTTATGCATCTGTGAAAAGGATCATTTGTAGGTCTTGCTTTTGAGGATGATGATTTTTTTTTAATTTTTCTTCTCTTACCCCAGTAATCGTAATATAAAATGAATGTCAGTATATATTAAACTAAAGAAAAACAGATTGTTTGGGCTTTTTTTATTACCAACGTATTAAACTATACTTATTTGCAAAAAAATCAGGTTTTAACAAAGTTGAGCTATAATTTCGGGGTAAATTGGTAGGAGAATTTTGAATTTGATATTAGAATGAAAATACATCACTTTTTTTATCTTTTATATACATTTCTGCGTGAATAATTTTCACCTGGTAAACTTGTGGCAAGATATGCAGTCTTATTAATTCTAAGAATTAAGCATATCAGTCCCAACCGATACACTTCACCTACAAGCCAATATAAAAATTGTTCCACAAAAACCAATCATGAAATACGACCCCATTCCTCACCGTATATGTCGAATTTCAATGAAAAAATGCACTTTTCTTTGGTCTAGAAATTGAAAATTTTTTTTTAAAGCTAGAGGTTTCGAACCGATCAGACTTTCTTCTGTAAGCCAAAAGATGATAAAAAATGCCGAGGAACATGGGAAATATAGAATATGAAAATTTAACATGGGGAGGCATATGGAGGAAAAAGAAAAAATTGGCTATTCAGATTTTTATTATTTTTTTTTTAAACGGGCATAACTTTTGATCAGAGCATCGAAACTTGGCATATTCTTTTTTAAATTAAAGCTCTTTTGTAATAATTTATTATAATGTTATTCGAAATTATATTGGTGCCTCGGGTACATTCGTAGTTGTTATTATTCCAGTGTTTTGACGCATTAATTTTCTGTAAAAAAAAGCGTAAGATGGCTCAGAAATATGGTTACTAGTATTTTTTGCCATGTTCCTCTGCACTTTTGACTATCTTTCGGCTCACAGAAGAAAGTCTGCTCGGTCCGAGACCTCTAGCTTTAAAAAAATTTTTTCGATTTCTCAACCAAAGAAAAGTGCATTTTTTCATTGAAATTCGCGGGGCGCGAGCGACGAAAAAACAATATTCGGCGCGACCGTGTCATCCATTGTTTCGCGCTTGCTGCGTCGGAGAGCCGCGAGAATAAGCGAGAGGGAGAGAGAAAAATGAGATGTACCCACTCGCGCCGCGCGAAAACTAATCGCGATTTCTCAAAAGCTCGTGTTATACGCCCGTAATATACAGGCACGGCGCTATACACGAGCCATTACCCCGGGAGGCGTCGCCCGATTTCTCAGTGTCGTCCAGCTGATGCACTTGTGCAGTAAACCCACCCGTCCTAAATCTTCCCGCGGGCTGACATTACGGGAGAGACGCGGCGCTTTTGTGTTTTGCTTATTTCTCAGCGTCGGCGGCGTTGCGGTATATTTACGCGCGAAATCTTGTCTGCAACGCGTAGTGATCGTGAGAGGAAAATTTCTCGAGGTGAATGAAGCCGGGTGTAGTTTTGTGAATTGGGTAGCTTGGCGAGAGGGAGAGAGAGTAATTTAGCAAATTGACAAATTTTACTGTGTCATTGACTTTCGAAAATAGAGACGAGTGTGTGCTCGAGCTTTGCGCTGGGAAGATCTGGCAAGATTTTCTTGAGGTTTCAATTTTTAATCGGCTTTTAATATGCGCCAAGAGAAATAGGTTGACGAAGAATTACTTTGTTTTGCATCATAGTAATGGGAGAGTTTGCTAGGAATAATTAATTTTTTGTATTGGTAATCTACGGTAGGAGAAATGCTTCACGAAAAATTACTTTATTTTGCAGTAATGGGAGCTTTGGCTATATAGATAATTAAATTTTCGTTAAATTGTGCAGAAATTTTATTTCAAACATTTATCTCGGGGATAAGCAGATGTAAACTGGCATTAAAATTAAAATTTATTTTTATAGAAACACACGTCTAAAAGCGAAAGTACACATCCATCAGGCAATGTATGCAACGTATATAGCCTGGAAAAATATTCAACTGGAAAAACCCGCGGCGATCGTGCGATTCTCTTTCTCGCTCTGTGTCTCAGCTGTTCAAACCGCAAATTGTGAAGCTCGTAGTCATAAAATTTCCACAATCACATACGAAATCGAATTTACGATCGAGATGAAAACGGCGAGCCAAGAAAGCAAACGCATAAACAGTACAAGCCAAAGAGATTCTCGAACACACACAAAAAAAAATAAAACAAAAAAAAGACGAGAGAAACAACCAAAAGACGAATCGGATAGAATAACAAAGGGCTTCCTTCTCTTCTCTTTGCCTCGAGGGAAAATAATGAAAAGCCTATAATATAACACGAGGAGGTACAGAGAGACAGACAAGAAACGAAGGAGAGAGAGAGAGAGAAGAGACGGCGGAAAGTGGATCGCAAATTAACGATCTAACAAGATCGTAAGTTTCGCTCGGTATAATACGGATGTCACAACAGTCGGCCGGTGTTTGTAAGCTTCCTGCGACGAGACTTCAAACATCGCGAGCCTCAAAGGTCCTCTAGTGAACTCTCGCGTTTGCTTCTCCAACTCTCTCTCTCTCTCTCTTTCTCTCTTGCGGCGCCTACAACGTATAATATACCCCGTGGACTCGATATTTTCGTTTGTTCTCTCTCTCTCTCTCTCTCTCTCGCCGATTTTTCCGGCTGTCCGCCGCCGCATCGTAATAATGCAATTTTCATTAGGAAGCTATAAACCCGGTTTTAAGACGTAGCGTCGCGCACCACCTCGTTCGCATCGGGGGGAGCGAGGAAGCACGCGTCTTTTGAAAATCCATTTCTATTTTCGCAGGAGCTTCAGCAAGGCAACGGGAGCCTCGGCGGCTCGGGCCTGGGCAGCGTTCAGGATTCGGTGCACTCTTTGAAAATAAAACAGGAGCCCTTCCCGCTGACGCCCACCTCGTCCCTGCCGTCCATGCATCAAGGTGAGACGAAAATTTTTTTTTACACTATATAGCCACGTCGTTGTATAATCGTCTACATCACACTCACACGCGACGAATTTCGGAGCGAACGACACGCGCCTCTATTTTAAAATATAAATATAAAAATATAACGGCGCGGCGCTCGATTAATCAGCGCCAGCAGCAGGGAGGGGGATTACATCGAGTGACTTTTCTCCGGTTCGCGGCTTTTCACAAGCCAAGAAACATCTCGCTCCACGTCGAAGACTCTCAAAATTATCCCGGCGACAAATGCGCTTCTCGTGTAGCGCCGAGAAGCATGAAGTAAGAATTACTGTTTACTATATATAAAAATTTAAATTCAATTCATCAATACATATAGGAATGTTCGTTAAGTACATGTGAGCATAAATATTATTACGTATGATCGTGTTATTTGTTATGCATTGATTTAAATATGTACATTTTTGATGTAAACTATCTTTATTAGGTTATGAAATAATTACTAACTTATATGAAATATTTTATTATACAACAATATCACTTAAATAAATTTATTGCCTCAATTACTCGGCTTCGTAAAACCAGACTTTTAGTTTTGTGTTAAATATACGTTGAAATAATATACAATGCAATGCGGTCTTTTGATGGTTGAATTTATGATAAATAATTTGTTATTCTCGAAGTGCCTAACACCTAAGTTCTGACGAGATTTCCTCGAGTCGGTTAAAAAACATATTCAATTGATCGATTCACACTCGAGAATACACTCTTCATACAATCTTTTTTCTTTCTCCTTCAATTTTTTTTCCCATTCTCAAATCCAGCAATATTTTTCTCGTGTATTTTTACGTACGCGCCCATTATCGATAATTCTAAATATTCACAGGCGCGTTAAATAGATCTGACCCAGAAAAGAAAGCTCTCGGGGTGTCGAAAAAATGTCTCTCTCTCTCTCGCGACACTTTCACAAGAGCAGCCACCGGCGCGCATAGTAGGCTCTCCGCGAGAGCATCATCATCAAATCAGAGAGTGTCTCACGATAATCTCTCTCTTCCAAAAAAGCGAGAGAGTGAGAGGAGAGGCTCGTCTGCGCGGCAGAGTACATAAGTGTGTATAGCAACGTGTGTTTCTAATAATACGGCAGACCGAAGAAGAAGAAGAGGAGAAAGAGAGAGAGAGAGTCGAGAGCCGCCGTTGCTGCTCTATAGAGTCGCGCGAGAGAGAGGCTGGAAACAAATGAGCGAGGCGTGCGTTTAGCGTGATATACCGTCTTGCTCTGTCCTCGAGTCGTTTAGTCACTCGGCTTCGTCCTCTCCTATTTCTTCTCTGCGGAGCTCGCACTTCTCGTTGGAAGCTCGCGCGCGAATGTCCCGCGAGCTTTCTCGAGGCAGCTCGTAAGGTGCTGAAAGCTCTCGTCGTCGCTGCGCGTGTATAACTGCGCTCCGCTCGTGTGGATTCTTCGCCTGATTCGCGAGCTCGTTCCGTGAATTAGGAGGTTCTTATCTGGTTGGCGCGGTATCGCCTCGCGCTGATTGTACGATGATTTTTAATTTTTGTGTATGTATAATATTTGAGAAATGATTTTACGCTTTGGCGCTGGTGAGAATATTTCTCGGTGATTGATGTGGATTTCGTGAGAATTGTGATTCAAATTTGAATTACGTAGATTCAGTCGAATGTTCGAATTAAGTTGAATGATACAATTCAGTTGAAAAGGATTGATCTTTGATTCTACTGCTATTGTACTAGGATTGGATAAATTTTAGACCGAGTCAGCATCACGAGATTGAGAATTACTTTGTTTTGGTTAAATAATATATTCTACTAAAATTGAATAAAAAAAACTTTGACGAAATCACATGACAGTCGATTGTATGACAAATATTTCAAATCTATTATGTATTATACTGTGTATTGCAATACAAGTAATTTGGGCATGTATAATAAACACGTCTTATATGAACGATTACATTTCATAATGCAATTACAGTTTTAGATAATTTTTATTAAGTTTGGATATTCATTAAGTACACGAAAAACATTTGATTAAAAGGACACGATTCTAATATTGAAGTCGTTTTCTTATATGGAATTAGACACTAAAAAAGTAACGCACAGATAACGATACACAGCGTATCTCTGCATTCACGTAAAATTGAATATTATGTAATAAATTAATACAAATACAGTTTAAAAATGTAGTAATTTTCCAGCATTATAAATTCTCTAAAAGTAAGCCAATGCGCGTATACCTGCCTAAAATTCAAGCTCAAAATACGTGCTAAAAACCTCAATTTTCAGTCGAACACAAACTAAAAATCTACATTGCACATACACACACGCACAGATTGCGCACAAGTTTATGTAGTCGCCGATCAATTGCAATTTGCGATCACTATGTAAACGCAGCTCGCGGCTCGATTCCGAGCTAGACGTCGACGCATTACGTCACTGCGCTCCACCATTTTTCGATGACCCCTACATTGTACGACGCCGATAAAAATTATTAAACACGCAATAGCTACGATCTCGCGTGTGCACGATGCGTATATATCTTTGAAAACACGCATACGCATCGTCGAGTGCAGCAGCACTTGGATCTCCGCGAGAGGAGAGCATTGCTTGCGTCTTTCCGCATTTTGCGCTCTCTCACCCATCGCGTCTCCCGGCGAATAATCGATCGAATTATTTATAGTCGAATATTTAGCAAACTTTTATCGCCGAGTTTGTAAATATTTGCGTTAAAATAAACAATTAGTAATTGACGAGAGCGAGCGCGCGCTCTATCAAAGCTCTCTTGTTTTCATTCAAATTTTTCAACAACAATGCGGCGCACACACACACACGCTCGCGCACAATCGCGGGAAATTCGTACGTACGTAAGCTATATTCGAAATAAATATTTATCGGGGCATTAACGTGTAGTTTATCGATCGTCTCTTTAGCGAGAGCTAAATTTTCCTTTCGACACCGCGTTGTTCGCGCAGCAAAAGTTTTTCCCATGCAGGGGATATCTCGTATTATCGCGTTTCGGATTTTTTTTCTTCGCGCGTATACAGCGTGTAAGTCGGCTCGTCTTTCCGCGTATAAGTGCATACGTGCGCGCGTCTCGTCCGAGAGCGAGGGTATACGTACATACGACTCTGGACAATTAACGAGCTGCTGATTTGATAGCGAGCAAGTTCAGAATTTTTTTTTTTTTGCCCATCGCCAACTCTCGGAGCATCACGCCATTCAGCGATTGTATACGTGCGTATGTGAAAGCTCGTCGGGGCTTATCTCGGCTGCGTTAAAAGATGTCTCTCGCTGTGCGAGCGGATTTTCGGCTCGCGATATATATAATTGAAAGGCAAAGTAAACACGTGGAAGATCATCGTTATGTACACGTGTATGTAATGGTTTTTTTTGGTGCGGCGTTTGGTTGGGTGTTTTTATTGCAATTTTTTTGCAGCGAATTAGAGTAAGGGTTTTAGGCGCTTGAAGGTGGTTCTGTTCTCTATGATAATAAGAGATGCTAATTCAAAATGTTGAAAATATGCGTTCAATTAGAACTTTGGAACGTTTTAGAGAAAAGTATTGGAAAAATAAAATTGGAAAATGTATTATGAATTTAAAAACGTTTACTGCGAAGTATTTTCTTAATTTTAAATTCACGATCACAGTTCATCTTTAAATTAAAATTTAATTTTTAATAACTCTTACTTACGGCAACAGAAAGTTACGTGATTTATGCATTTGACGATTTTTCACTTTACTAAAATCAATTGAATTGATGTTTAACAATAAAAAATGAAGAAACCACTGCCAATTTATTGACACGTAAATTTCCATTACTTTTATTATGTTATATCGTCAAGTAATGCATTTTACATGGTAGTTTATTTAATTAATTGTGGCTGCAAAAAGTATACTTTCTTTTATGATATACATCGTAAACAAATAATTACCCAACCATAAAGAACAAGAAAGCCAGAAAATCACTCGGCGATTGCGCAAAGCGAAGCAGTTCGAGGGGATGATACCGATCAAAGGAGGGACGGAGAGTGGGGGGAGGGGCAGAAAAAAAACGTAAAAACACAACGAAGATATAAGCGCTTATACGCGACGCAGGCGAAACTCGACTCTTGTCCGCGCATCGATGCGTGGTAGCTCATCGTTTCCAGATAGAACTCGACATAAAACATCTCGGTCGCCGCGCGACGAGGAGCTGCCCCGCCGGGTATCGAGTGACTTTCTATACCGAGAAAGCGCGTACCGACAAGAACAATAGCGGAGAATATTTTTTTCTTCTTTCTTTTAGATCGAATATTGTGCGCCATTGGCTCGGGGAAGCGCGAGCGAGGCGTCGGAATTAGACCTATTATAATTATCGCCTTTTTTTTTAATTCGCTCACGTGCGATTTGCCGCTGTATACGCCGTTTGTTTACGTCGTCGCGACTTATCGTCGCCGCGACGACGACGAGGAGTTTACTATAGTCTGAAATTCTTCGCGCACGTAGATTTCTAATTCGCGAATGATTTATCGGCCGCGCGTACACGAGATAGCGGTTTAACGCTACAAATTCCCGTATTATGTATACAATGTCATCCGGAGCGATTCGATATCTTGTAAACTGTATAATGGCAATTTTACTTTTCCGCAATTGAAATTCAGCGCTGCCACTGTGTTACGCGCTGGAAATAGTCGCGCGAAGAGCTCTTTTGAAGCGCGCGGAATTCGGAACGAAGAAGATAAAATTTCTCGGGTAGGTATGTAGCTTCGCGCGAGATTAATTATTTCCTGGGCAAAAATCGTGACCGTTGGCAAAAGAAATTTTCTCTGGTTCTTCTTCTCGGTAAGAAAAAGATTTTAGTTTGACTTTTACAATCGCGTGTATAGTTTCGGATTATTTAAAAGAACGAGAATAATGAATTTTAGTATTTAAACATTAGTATCGATTGAATCGAGTTCATTAATCTTATTTCAAATTTTCAGTTTTTTCCCAAAACTTTTAAAAATACTATACTTCAGCATATTGTACATATCAATCAAGATATTTTATAGAAAAATACTGATTTCCAAAAATAAAAAATCTTCTACATCGAGACCCTCTTTTTAATAAAAAGTGCACATTAATTTTTTCATGACCAATAAATCCACAAATTCTTTTGAAAAAAAATTTAACGATAAACTAAATTACCTTAAATGAGGGTAAGTTGTTTATAAATAGAAGATTAATTACCCAGAATAAAAAATATACACGTAGAAAAAGTAAACCCTTTATACTCGTAAGCTTATTTTCTCAGGCTTTTGGACGCGTGACTCCGAAGGGCCAAGTAGCTCCTTCTCACTTCCAATGCATGTGATTAAGTTCGATCAGGTGTTGGTTGCTGCCTCGAGTTGGTAAGTTATCGAGTGTAGCGCGTGAGATCGAAGGAAAGTCGGGAAGCGACGTTCGAGTGAAAATTTACGATCGAAGCCTGACGGGGGAAGCTCTTGTCTATTAAGCGCTAAGTACGCGAGGAGAGGGGACACTTGATGTTTTTCGAGAGAACGCGCGTGCTGTATATACCTATATGGACGAGAGAGAAGATAGTGTTTTGACGGGGGTGAGGATGTAAATTTAAGTGGACGCGTGCTGGAGATTTTGGAAAAGGGCGAGAGAGGAGGGAACTTTGGAGTGTAATTTTGATTTTTTTTTAGGTGACTTCTCAAAATTGTTTAGTAAATACATGTAGACTACTTTAATTGATATGAAAATTGTTTCCGTTAAGTTACTATAACAATACGTCAAAGTTATACTAAATATTGTAATCGAGCATTTATTGTTTTTGACTCACTCAATATTCGCTTGTAAACTTCAAAAAATGTTTTCTCATAATATCTAACTTAGTATTTTTTATACTACGATAACATACATAACATCACGAGCAAAGTAGTTTTACTAGGAGCACATCGTTAAACATAGTTTACTAAATAAATATTTACACAGATTGTTTAAGATTTTTCGAAAAATTTTATAAATAAGGAATGGATTATATTTACAAAATTAATATAAATAAACGAGTAGAGTTAACAACGTTATAGGTATTTAACATGAAGAAGATATTTTTCAAATGTTTTCACATGTTATAAACTTTTTAATAAAACGCTCAATGATTATACAAATATAATAGTATATAATAATAATTGTTTTTATTATAATAAAGTATACTATTATTATAGTATACTATCACTTAAAATATTTTCGTCTTCTACTGTAAATAGTTCCATTTTTCATTATAATTGAAGAATAATTAAGCTTACATCTCGTCTCCCGTATTAAATTAAACATTATAAAGAAGTATAATGATAACCATTAAAATTACTTCCAAAAAACTAACTTACAAACTGTACTTTCAAACAGACCGCTTGTTTTCAAAATTCCAAGGCAGCTCGACAGATTTTGATTCTCTCTCTCTCCTTCTCTCTCATCCCCATCGAAACTAACGACTATTTAATTGACCGGCAAAATTGTTTATCAACATGACGTCAGCCTCCTAATTTTCCGCAATAAACTTTCGATTCGCCGCTATGAGAAAATCCAAAAATACCCCTCTCTCTCTCTCTCCCGACACTACCCAATTTTCTCAAGTCTCTCCCTCGAAATCAGTGCGAGAGGAATGTCGTGTCTCAGCCGAGCGCGAAGAGAACGAGAGAAAAGGAGGAGCTCGCAATGAGCGACCTAATACGCCGAGGCGCTTAACTCAACGCTCGATTTGTTTCTCGCGCCTCGGCGGCTATCCGCTCTTATATATACTTACTCGGGCGGCTCTCTCTCTCTCTCTCTGTCTCTCGCCTCGTCGAGAATTATATTAGGCTGTTTAGTGCGCGGGTGAGTTACGGCGTCGCTAATCCTGGAGCCCCGGCTTTTCCCCGGGAGCTGATTTATCGCCTCCGCGAGCACAACAGATACGTACACTCTCTTCCTCCTCCTGCAGCAGCGAGAGCTGCAGTCTCTCGTTGTTCCTCTTTTCCTGTCGGCCCTCTCTGCGCGCTGTATATAGTGTATGCACACCGCGCCGCGGACGCGATTATAATTATTACTGCCGAGGGGTTTATTTCGAACGCCGGGAGATTCGCTCGCGCGGCGATGAACTTGAGACTGCAGTACCTCTGTGTACGCGCGGATTTTTCACTTTTCGCTGCGAGAGTGCGATTTGTCGTCTGCGGTGGCTCGGGGGCTCGTTGCTCGCTTTGGGTCTGGGAATCGAGCGCGAGGAAGCGGGAGACACATGGGAGATGACGGCTTAACACGGCTGAGGGGTATATCGACTTATGTGTATATATATACCAGGGTTTTCGCTGTCGCGACGACTTGTGCTTTTCGGCTTGATTGTCGCGGATGTATACGCGAGTTGTGATGTTGGAATAAGCGACCGAGAGTCGTCGAGATATGATTTGGGTGGACGAATTTTAAATAGGAAGTATAAGCGCGAGCTCGATATGCGGAGATGCTCTTTTTGCCCTGTTAATTGTTAATAATGGGCAGGTTATAAAATGGTTTTTTCATAATTCATGTGTAGCCGTAAAGTTGCTGGTTTATTGTTATATTCTATCTTTTCGTTTCTGAATGCTTTTGATAAAGTTTAAAAAATAACGTACCCGGGTTTAACCAAGTTTTTCTATACTCGTCAAAATTATTTTCATGAAACAAAACCCAAAATCAAAGTTTTGTTGTGGCGAAGGTTAAAAACATTTTCTATACGATTTACCCATTATTGAATTAACGACTAATCAATCGATTCAGTCATTTTTATTCAATTTCTTTTTTAATTTTTTTTTATTTCAAAAGGTTTCCCTTCGAAATAAATCAAATTTGCTATTTTTCCCCCAGTTACATACAAAGTTGCCCGCGAGAACCATAATAATACCCCCCGATAAATTAGCGGCTCTCGCACCTCGACGCTTTTCGCAAACATTCCGATGCATCTGTAAAATGTCAAACGAGGGTGACAATGCGCGTTACGCACGGCCTTGTTTATTTATTTTGAAATCGGGTCTCTCCGGCTTTACAATCTCTCTCCTGCGGCTTATTGCGTACAATACGCGCACAATATACTTTACGCGAAAACGAGTTGCACATCATTTTATTTATAGTCTTCTAGAATAAACAACAGAGCAGAGGCTGCATCATCGTCATGACGATCATCAGACGTTGTCGTCGGCGGCGACGTCGTCGTCTGTGTAGAGGTTCATTCTCGGACGGCTTTGATGTGCAGCGTGTTGTTATGTATGTCGTGCGGAGCTTGTCGGGGAGGCACTCGATAAGCGCACGTGCTCGTCGTGTATATAGCTGGGATAAGAGATTAGGATTTCCCTTAAAATGTTTATTGTGTGGCGAAATTTTGAGGTAATAATTCGATGCAGTATTGCAGCGAAACTTGCGGTGGTACAAATACGTTTCGTTGATATTATACATTTTTTATGAATTTTAGAATTCTATTTTATTTGTATAGTAGAAAAAGTGATGTTGCGAAAAAAATTTTATTTTTTAGTAGAACAAGACATTGACACTTCGAATTGTAATACTTACAAGTGGAAATAGTTTGCTGGAAAGAAAATACATTTTCCTTTGCTATAACATAAAAATGATCGAGTTAATTTATAAAAACTGCTATTTTGATGTATTTTTCGTGCGCGTATTCGGCTATATTAAAAAATTAATAACCATTTCGTCACTCACACAAAACTGTCCCGCACAATCGCGAATATCAAAGTCAATGTCTTCCTTCTGATGACTTTCACGTTCATTATTATTAAATACGTACCATCCATACGTTTTCACGTCCGAGATTTTCCCGTAGCTCTCTTCCTCGTCGACGGTCAATGTTGAAAAACAATGTTTCATTTGGAAGCTCGTATACGTATATATACGATGGAAGCTCAACGAAAAAAGTGTACTTACTCTTTTTCCGGATTTTTATTGCACCGCCGCGACGACGCAGTCGATGGACGCGACGTTTGTGACGTTCGCGTGTATTATGTTTATAGTTAAATATTATTAAGCAATTATAATCGAGATTCAGCAGATTAATGACGTGTATAGTACGTATTTTTAAAGGCACTCAAGAGCGATGTGCTTTTATTTGAAAATATGTACACTGGATTCACACTATGCTTTTTTTTATAAAATTTTCATAAAAATATTCACTTTTTCTTTCGGCCAATCCGAATCTTCGAGACTTTATTTATAGTACGCAAGCTGACCTAAATCCGTACTTACAAGTCACGTTTATCCGTGATTTTTAGTAGTCGATTATTTCACCGTGAATATCACACTCGCTACGGCTCGTGCGTTAACTTTACGATGAAGTAATCGGCAGCGTACTTACATTACGATTAATCTTGAGCTGCGAATTCAGGTAGACTTGGCGCTATAAAACTGTATACGAAATTTGTGATCAAACTGGCCCATTTTGCTAATAGATTTAAGCTTTTTGACGAAGAAATTTTACATACTCGTTAAAGGTTTTTATCGATCTTTCGAGTTGTATAAAACAAAATGCCATTGACCCGAAACGAAATTTGTTTTCTGACTTTCCTTTAAAGCTTCACAATATTTGTAAAATAAAATTGTGGGGAAAATTATTCTTGTACTGAGTAATCGAATGCTAATGAAAAAATTGTTATGGTGTATTACCTCTAATTTAAACACGATGTAGAGTCTATGAGGTTTGAACTATGGGATTTGACGTATGGGTTAAACGCACACAGAGATTATTCATGGATTTTCTTTTCATTGCCTGAAGGATTTCAGACAAAAAAACGGTCAGACAATTTTTACAAAAATTTCTTAACTGAAATAATTCCCAAGCAAAAATTTTTGAATTCGGTCTTACAATACGAGAGTTATTTAAAACATTCGTCCTAATTAAACATGTACACTATTTATTACAACTTATATAACAATCGTAATTCTATCACAGTTTTCCCATCGCAGCACTAATTTTTGTATCCGACGATTCTTCAACCGATGCAACAGTTTCTTCCCTCTAATTACCCCATACCTCGACTATCCCACCAAAAGCTCCATCGAAACCAGCGGATTAACCGGAGCCAGAACCCACTCGCATACAGTATTATACACATCGACGAAGTATAGCTCTCCAGGCGCATATTACTTGCCCTCTCTCGAAACCGATCCCTGAACCTCTGCGCGACGTGTCGTAGAAAGAGAGAGCGAGAGAGAGAGCGTGACTCTCTCAGCAGGCAAGTGTCAGATTACCTTATGCGAGGCAGTAAATTACCGCGAGTTCCGAGAGCTGCGCACGCGCCTCTTACTCATAGCGCATGGCTCTCTCTCTCTCTCTCTCTCCCCGACGTGTATATCGTACTGTACGTATACCCCGTGCAGCCGTTCTGCACTAATGAATTTTAATATTTTCCTCGCAGACCTGAGTCCGATTGAATTATCGGTTCTTTAAGGAACAGGCGGCGGGCAGTCTCGGCTTTTCCTTTTTCTTTTTTCTTTCTCGGCCGGGCGACTGAGTTTTTTTTACGTATATATGACCAATTCTCCTAGAAAAATTGAAAATTGTTTTTTAAAGCTATAAAGGTTTCGGACGGATGAGAGTTTCTTCCGTGAGCCGAGAGATAGTCAAAAGTGCAGAGGCACATGGGAAAAGTTACTAGTGACCATATATTTCTGAATCATTTTACGAAAAATTAATCGGTCAAAATGTTTCCGAGGCACAAATAAAATTTCAAATTGTACTAAAATAATGCACAACAAAAGAGCTCTAATTTAAAGAAATACATGCCCAGATTCGATACTATAGTCAAAAGTTAAGTGCGTTTAAAAAATAAATAAATAAATAAAAATCCGAATAACCGATTTTCTTTTTTTCTCCACGTACCTCTGCATTTCCCCATGTTCCTCTGCATTTTTGACTATCTTTCAGCTTGCATAAGAAGAACGTCTGATCGGTCCGAAACCTCTAGCTTTAAATAAAACTTTTCTATTTCTGAACCCCCGAAAAGTGCATTTTTCTAGGAGAATTGGTGACACGTGTGAAAAGGAAAGAAACGGACCTCCCAATACGCCCTTTATGCTCTCCGCGTATCATAAGCCGATTTTTCCTCGGCTCGCCGCGTAAACTGTCGACCTAAGAAAATACACCCGAGCCCCGAGGCGTCAACGCGGTGTGGAACATGCTGTTTTGAATTTCCATCGCTATATTAACGCGAGATAAGATAGGAGGGACATGAATCGCGCGCAAAAGACAGATAGACATCAACTCGACACCATCTCTCTCTCTTCTCTCCTGGGGGGGACGTGCGGAGCTTCGTCGTCTCTAATGTGCCTCGCGTGTCTATATACCGGCTAATTGTGCGTATCTGTGTCTGCGAGTGTATATATATAGAGCTGTACAGTCCGCCTCCTCGAACATGATCCTTACGGCCGATTAGTCGCATTCGCTCGAGCGGAAAATCGCTACCGGCCTATGCCTCGATCTCTATATATGCGTTATGTGTGCGCACGTGCGCTGCTGCTGCTGCTATAGTGTGTTCCGAATACGTCGGCTAATTATTACGCTTTTAGTGCGACGCACGCGTTTCATATATATATATAGGCATCGGATCCGATGCGGCTTTGCGCGGCGCAGGTTCATTTCGGTCGTTGGATCGTGTATTGGCGAATTTATGGTTTAGTATTTTGAAGGTGGTATTTTGAATATAACTCTTTTCTATAAATTCTATCCATTTATAATTTGACAATCAGATGATTGAATCCATTATAATATCCTACAACAGTTTTATATCAAATCATTTAGATTGACTATAAATGATTTTTACCATCATGAAAAATCTAACGAGTATACCCTTTTCTTCAATAAGTCATCGTTGCATAAATGAAATATTCGTCGACCGCTTGAGGCTGCTATACATCCAATGCGATTTTTCGCAATAAAAAAACTGCAATATACCTAAAAATGACGCAACAATCCGGCTACACGCGCATATTACATTCGCGCCTCGAACAATTAGTGATCTTTCGTCGCAATACGTGCTCTCGGCGACTGCACCCGTGATAAGCTCAATCGCGTAAACGCGCATGTATATAAGTGTATGTATAAGTGTGCAACGTGTATTGAATATATACGTATATATATACAGCAGTGCGCAACCGGAGATCGACGCGGGAGAGGCGACACCGCGAATATTACTGCGCGACGGTGTGTTATTGTGGCTTTTCTTTTCTTTCCTTTCATTTCACTTGTGTGTATGTGTGTGGTAAGGACGAGAAGCGATGTGGGCGCTACACGAGAGTTTACGAGAGGTGTGAGTCATGCCCTGGAGAGCACATAGCGCGAGGAGGAGTGAGGGAAAGTGTCGTTTATACGCGAGGCGGAGTCGACGGCATGATAAATTGTGTGAAAATTGACGGAGGCATATAGGCTCTATATTGGGCTAAACTGTTTTCGAGAGGCCAATAAGGTCGAAGCTCGTAGAGGTTTACTGTTGTATTACCCTTTGTTTTGGCATCACTTATTGGCGTGCAAGGTTTGAAATCAAAATTTTCGCAGGCGTTAGAGCTGCGGTCGTCCGCAGAGGCAGTTACGTCAGTTTAAGGCTACTAATTTTTCCCTCGAATTTTCCTCTACATTTCCTGGATACATTTTGATTTCAAACTTTGCATACTGACAGGGGATGTCGAGACAAAGGACAACTATTTTTTGGATTTGCGTGACTTTATTTTAATACGCTTCGTCTAAAAATTCTGCACAAAATCTATAAAGTGCTCGTAAAGCATTATTAATGTTCTTTCTAACTTTGTACTATATGTATAGTTAACTTATTCAAAACATATTTTTGGATAATTTTATTCTGCTACAAACCAGATTCCGAAATACAAAATAAATAAAGATTTCTCGCTTAAGATCGTTTAAAAGCTCTGTGTTAGAAATGAATAATATATAGGTATATGAGTCTAAAGCATATACACGAGAACAAAACATGTAAAACGTATTATTTGCAGCTTTAGAAATTATTTCCACGTATATAATCAGCCTTTCATTCAGTTTAAAATTAGTTGTAACTGCAAGACGGTCAAGGTCTTTGCAATATGTTAGTAGACTAAATGTCAACTGTGCCACTTGTAAGCTTTCAAAACCGACATAATATTTCCAAAGCAATGAAACCTTGTCGATCAGCAAAATCGGAGGATATTTCTTTGTGGGCGTTATTATGCCATTTTACGTCCGTATTTACATCAGCCTGTGCTACATTCGCAAATAGACAATCCGAAGGATTTTTCCTTCACTGACAATAGAAAGATCAAAGGAAAGCTGATTTATCATTGCACCTCAAGAAAAAGCTGTAAAATTTGGGAATTCAATTTAAAATATATAATTCTGTACACGCGCGCATTCTTACTATAATTATAAATTCTTGCTATGACTTAAAGAGTGTTGGTAATACTTTAGAAATATAACATATTTTCAAAAATTTCGATAGTTTTCCTATCCATTTTCTTATATAAAAAACCATCTATTCGTTCGATAAAATTTAGCTCAATTCAAAACTCTTCTATTCACAAATCGTTTCTTATGCCAAAGAAAACCTTACGAGTTTCAATTCTCCAAATCAAGAGAAATTCACCTTAACTTTACTCCGATGAAATTAACGAAACCGCATATTACAGAGCTCGCGTTCGAAAATTTTCCTCAGAACTAACCGTGAGTCACCTTAAAACTCACGAAAAATCATTTTCCTAAATCTCGCGTGTGCTGCCGCGCACCAGCGTTATTATCCGCGCATAAAAAAAATCGCAGGCCTATACACTCCGTATGCAATCGCGCACTTCGCTCGTCGAATAAAATCGCGATTAATCATCGTGAGCTCCTGGCTCAGCTGCACACTTACACTCGACGCGTACAATAATGTGCTGGAAAAGCAGCAGCAGCAGCCTTTGAGGATCGAATAATCGCGATGGAGAAATCGCAAATGCTGCTGCGCTCTTTTTCGCTCGGCTACGAGTGTTTCGCGCTTGCGCGGGTGATGTCATTCGAGTATTGTATTTCGCTTATCGAGCCGCTCTCTCATCCTCCGGCTGCAGGAGTCGGGACGTATATACGTATAAATGTGTGTGTGTGTGTGGTTATAGAAGTTAATACTTGTGTCCCCTGCGGGCTGTTTCAGGAATGCGGCGGATCGCTATATACAATGCGATTTTTTCCTTGGCGCGGATCGCGCGACTCTGCGATTAGGGGGATTTCTTTTGTTATTGGCATTATCGGGTGGGATAAGATTTGAGAGGAATGTTCGATAGCGAGAGGAGAGAAGTACCCCTTTTGCGAAAATCGTTGCAGACATTTTTTAATTTAATGCCGGTGCGAAGTTATGTAGCGGCGTAAGTGTACGTGCTTGCAAGCTGTAATTTTTTGATTTTCTTGTGTAAATGTTGATTGGTCGTTGCTTATCCAAAAACTCGAATAAAAAATCAATAAATCTGTACTGAAATCCAGTCAAAAAAAGCATGTGAATGGGGATTCTTAATAGAATTAAGAATTATAACTTAACTTTTTCATTTTGTGTGGAAAAAAATGATAGATTATAACTTGCAGAAGCTATTTTCGAACAGCCAGTTTGTTTTTTAAGAAATAAAATCTGCCAGAATAAGAAAGGACAGACAAAAAATCAACTGTATAATATTTTTTGAAAGATTCATAGTGTTTGTCAATATTTCAAGATGACGATTTTCGTATAGAAACTTCGGAAAAGTCGGCCATAACTTTTTATAACGAAAACATTGATTGATTTTATCGACGAAATACGAAGGAGAAAGTTAAAAAATATGGAACATTTGCTTATTTTTTTTTTATGAACGCTGTTTTCGTCAAATATTTTACAATGCAGAATGTTGCATTGAAATTTCGCTTCGAAAGTCAACAATCAAAAACATTCAAATTTCACGCCACAATGTAGTTGTCAAAAGAGCATTAAACTGACGATAAAAGCATTGTTAAATGTCCGAAAATTTTGTGCTTGAAAAAAAAATTAAGCAGTAATTAAGCATTAAATTAATCCAGTTTAAAATTCAATCTGAAATGCAAAGGCACTATTAGAAACAAAATAGAAGACTAGAAAAGGCATGGTATTTTCAGTGTCATCTTCCAATCGAGTGCATTACGATCTTCGCCGCGGCGATCGTATTTAACAAAACATCCTCTGCCTATATTATGACAATGTAACAAGCAACAATTTGTACAACAACTGTATCGCACTATCCGCGTATTTTCAAAACAGCCTCCTCAACTCCGATAGAAGAAACTGAACACTCAGTGTACACTATATACGCGCGCGGTATACCTGCACCTATGAGCGACGCATCTACTGTTCGATAATGCACTTTCAATGAAGTCGACTCGAGTTGACGATGTATATATGCGCCTCTCTAATCTATATAGTCATTCAATGAAAGTTTTTTCAATGAAATCACTTCCGCACTATTTTTAGATCTTCGTCGCGCAAACATACGTATATAAGTATATAAGCTCTCGTCGTATACGCGACTATATATATAAGTGAAAAAGCGAAATTTTGTTTATTTAAATATTTGCTCGAAAAAAAATAAATGTTTAGACCGATGCTTTGAGGAATTTACTAGCAGGTCCGTTCGTTTAATACACGCTGTTATTTAGACATCGTATATCGTGTTATTCACACGTGTATGTATATACAGTATACATAATTATCCGCTTCAAAGACACAACATTAAAATATTATATTTTCAAATTTTCTTCAAAATATATTACTTCTAAACTGCACGACCTCAACATCACAATCCGAGCATATAATACAGCGTCTGAGCAGCGATGAAACAATAGTAAGACAGGACAATGTGTATATCCAAAGGAAAAATTCTGCAGACAGTCGAGGCAGCTGTGTATATTATACGAAAGCGATAAAGGGATATCAGTTTAAGGACTTAATCGACTTCGTGGACTGTCCAGGCCAATGACTCTGCGACAGTGCTGTAAAGCGCTGCCTGTACGGAATCTGCAAAAAAGCTCTGCTATACCACGGACGTTTCGCTCTGTAATGCGAGACGATCAATTGTAGTATCGTTTGCGGCATTTTGATAAGCCCCACAGACGCGCTAACCTTCTTACTAGGCGTTTTTCGCGCTAAGTATGTCTTTAATGGTCGTCGCGTGTATAAGTACTGCCGTTGGTTTCTTAAACTGTAGTATTGTATTCCTTTGGCGCAAAGTTATTTTTTTTTATAGAACACAATTGATAGACGTTCAATCCTTTTCCATCAATTTCTCTTCAAAACAAAAAAAAAATCGCTTTGTATCAACTATAACATTATCTTCTAATAAGTTAGTCAAGAGGCGTTCGATTCACTTCGCAATTCTTTTTTCAGTGAAAAATAAATGTGTCGTAATTTTATTTTTATATTCTCAACTGAAAGCAAAAGCAGATTCTTCCTCGTCCGTTACTTCACTACACGATGCCAAGCTGCACACTTCCACCTTCCTTTTAAATTTTGGTACATACACCTCAAAAACTGCTTCGATTTCACGGATTTCCCATTATCACACACGCTCGCACCGTCAAATCCATCGAAAGCTCTGCGGCTGTTCTCGCACACACGCACACACATATATATACGGGACAAGAGTAGTAAATACAGCTCTTTATGCATATACTGGGCGAGTTCCTCCTCGAGCCGCACGTACATGTATACGTATATAGAGGCTTCGGATTACCGATCCGCAGTTTCAGTTACACCCGCTCCTTCGGGCCTATATGCTTTACGCGCTTACTCATTCCCACTATATATATATGCCGTGCTTAAGTGTACGTACGTATACGTGTGCTGTGTGCAGTTGTGCGCACACACACATGCACTCGTTCACTTTTGTTTCCGAGCAAAAGCGCGCGCGCTCGTTTTTACGCCCGTTGTGCTTCCCAGCGCGAAGCACGCGCCGGCGGAGAATTTTTTTTTCTGCGACGATGTGCACTTATATATGCCGCGTAGCGGAGGAAAGTCTCGCGAATAGTTCGCGTCGTTCGTTCCGTGATTGCGAAAATAGTGTCGCTGGGTGTACGTGAGTGGAGTTACTTTTTGCGTAGCCGGCGTCGGGAAATTTTTGACCTATAAAGTCGACAACTGAAAATTCAAGTTATATAGCACAGTGTAGGCAAGGAAGCAAGTTGTCAACAATAAAATAAAATAACATTTGGAAAATACACGTTTTTTGCGCTTGGTATTCTCAAATTTTTTTATCTAATTTTGGTGCTGGGCCCATTTCATCCCCTTCTACACTTCTGTAGAGTGTAAAGCTTGGAGGGTAGTTTTTGAAGTTTGCTATATATACCATTTTACATGAATTACAATTTCTATTTTAATATTCGAGCGCGGTAACGGTTTGAGTAACATTTTAAAATTATATTTATATACTTTATTCCTATAGCATTTTATTGCAATATAACTCGGTCAAACGCAGACTAGATGGTATGTCCCCTTGTTCTCTCTTGGAAGGACTGGTGCCACACTAATATCAGATGTTTACAGTATATTGTAGACATCTTTCCCTTGCCTTCATAAACTCGAACTCCAAACTTCTTGCTGATAACTATTCTCTGCTTTATTGATTGATAAATCAAAATCCTTCGATTCTCATCATTACACACAGTAATTACGCCGTGAGATCTCAATTTTTAACAGAGACATTCAGACTTCCCAAATCACGTACGATTTCATTATTAACACGATCAGAATTACATATTGGTTCGGAGGTCCAAAACTGACTCACTCCAAGAACTTACCTCGGAGTATAAACAAAGATATACGCACAAGAGCTCCGAACGTCAATGAAACTCGCACACGTACGGATTTTTGAGAGAACCTGCTCCGATCCACCTTACATATCCACCGATTCACGTATACAATCTCCATGTTCGGTGCGAAACGAAATAAATCCATGCCCGAGCCGATAAAAAATTCTCGTCGCACGTGCTCCAGCGCCAAAACTAACTTCTGGCCGATCATTGAAAACGCGTCCCTGGACGTATCGCGTATTACTTATATGCTATATATAGGTAATATTCTCGTATACATACCGAGAAGTATGCGCGGCTCGGAGATTCGATTTCGTCGTTATAAGTATATAGCGACGCTGCGAGCACAGTGATCGCACATAATGTTCGAGCTCGAAAATCGAAATTCGATCGTGACTTGTGTTGCGAAAGTAAATATATTAGTGAGGCATGAGCGATGAATTTTCAATTTTTTTCACGAAGTATATAGGCATACATTTTTTTAATTAGTTCGTAAGTTTATAGAACGCGCTTTTCCGAAATTTCGCCAATTTCGAAACTGCCCGTACGTCCAATAGATTTAGCACTCGGTACAAACGTACGCATTCGATTAGTAATGCACAATCCAAACCCGACTACTTTGTATCCAAGTTATACAACTTACGCAGACGTAAAAATTAATAAGTATATACGTGCGCTATAGTACACATCATGCCGTTCAAAGATAAGTCGGAGCAATATGGTAATGGATACACACTCGATCAAAATTTGTAAACATCCTCGAAACGCCGCTGCATCGAGGCTTCCAATGCGACATACACATTCCTAATTTATAACGTCCCGATCGATCCGCACGTGTAGAAATGAGGGACCACATAGCTCGTGTATCTTTCCATCTATATTCTCTCCCCGTATATTTACGTCCGCCTCGAGATACGCGTTATCGCTTATTCCATACTATACCTTTAAAAAAAAGGCACTCGAATTTCGAGGCGCGCATATGCACGCACATGTATATAGATATACGCGAGAGGCAGTATATTATAGTTCCTGTTATAGCCGAGCAATTGTCGTTGGCTCGATGGTTTCGAGGAAGTCGACGATTCCGTGTTTTTCATCGCGTCGATCGGTTTCTTTGTTTTTTCGCATTGTTCGATCGTCGGAATCGACGCGAGGCTATACCGATATACAGCGCCGCGCGCGCAGCTGTTGATTTCTTTTCCCATTCTTCTTTCGTCTACCTAATAGCTTTTTCTTCTCTTCTTTTTTAATAAAAAAGAAAGGAAAAAAAATAATGAATTTTATCGATAGTTCGCGAAGTCCGCATTATTTAACGCGCTATTATAGTCCTCGGCAATTCGCGGGCTCCGCCGCCGCGCGAATCTCGTTAATGTAATAAATTGAAAGTATAAAACTGTTTGTTTACGAAGTTTGTTTAGTATTTTGTGGGTGATAACTTTTTGCATTCTGACACTTTTGATAATAAATTCTTCAACAGCGCGCCGAATATTTACAAACATCCGAAGAAAATTGGAATAACAAATTGCTCGTCGGAATAAAGAGTCTCTCTCTCGCGCGCGACGACGACGGCGCTGCGATGACTTTACGCAACGTACATAACAATGCGCGCGAAAACTCGGCGAGTGCGTTAAAAAAGCCCAACCGAATTTTTTCCCAATGATTACAGTCAGCAGTTTCGTGTCGGACCAGTTGACGAGCAGTTGCGTGTCCTCGAGCCCCAAGGACCTGAACCACTCGGTGGGCAGTTTGTCGGGCGACTCGTCCGTCGTCGTCAGTTCGAGCCTGCACGACCACGCACCCCTGCATCACAGTCCCGACTCCGTTGTCTCCGGAGCCACGAGTAGCAACGTACCCCTGGGAGCCCAACAGCATCACAATCGCTCGGTGAGAGACGCTTACACTGCAATTTATCGTTTTTTTTTATTTTTTACTAAAATTAATTATTTATTAATTATGTGCCTTTCGTTGCTGATCAAATTTAAATAGATTCTATATTGTTCTGAAATTAAACTTTCGTTAAACTTTAAATACTTCATTTTTATAACAAGTGTCGTATGCGTTAGTTACACAACAATCACTCTATTGTGGTATCAAAATTATTTTATCAAAGAAAGAAAACAAAGAAATCATTATTTACAAACAATATATTATATCTACCAGGTTTTAAGAAAAAAAAACTTGTTTCTACATTCTACCTTATTAGCTTTCGTACACTCGTAGGAAAAAAATAAATAATTCAAATTTCGCGCCACAATATGTAGCAGACGAAAAAGCTCATACACAACAAATAATTTAAATGCATTCAGTTCGCCTTGTCTTTCATCGCACAAATTCCAGTAGTGACGAGCAATGAATAAAGCATGACTTCACGAAAAACGAAAATCTCCACAGCTTGCGGCTGCAGCCCAGGGCCTGAAACGCAAGGCGAGCTCGCCCCCCTGCGAGGCGAGCAGCGACATCAGCGGCTCGATACAGCTGGCCAGCAGCAGCAGCGGCAGCACCGGCAACAACAACAACAACAATAACAACAACGTCAACAGCAACAACAGCCAGTCGCGCTCGAGGTCGTCGCAGCACGCGAGCTCGAAGCCGATGCGCGTGCCGTCGGTCGACGCGAGCACCAGCAACGCCGGGGCCAGCAACACCTCCAGCACCTCGAGCACGACGGCCGGCGAGCCCGGCAATTCCAGCGACACGAAGCCCCCCTACAGCTACGTCGCCCTCATCACCATGGCCATCAAGAGCAGCGAGATGCAGAAGCTCACGCTCAGCGAGATCTACGCCTTCATACAGACCAACTTCCCGTTCTTCGAGAAGAACAAGAAGGGCTGGCAGAACTCCATCAGGCACAACTTGAGCCTCAACGAGTGCTTCGTCAAAGTGCCCAGGGACGGCGGGGGCGAGAGGAAGGGCAACTATTGGACGATTCGTGAGTACATTTTTCGTTATTTTCTTTTTTTTTTTTGGAGAAAATTGTAATTTCTATACGCGGTGTACGGGCATAGCTAAATACTTACATGCGCTTAGTGAAAATTTGTAAAACTGACTTTAATAAAACATACCACACTGCTTCTCAAGGCTTTGCACGGTCACTTAAATAATTTCCATATAAGTACTTATATTTAATTTATATCGTATCTCCGAATTTGGTGACACTGCTCACAGATCCAGAGGCTGGCGAGATGTTCGAGAACGGCAATTGGCGGCGACGTAAGCGCATGAAGCGAACCTACCGCAATGCACCCTATCCTAAGGGTCTCTACGGCGAGCCTTTCCAGTCCGCACACATGCATCTTGGCGCTGGAAGGTCACTTTTCACACACTCGCCACCGGCCTACTCGACCAACGCTTATCCCCGATACGATACCAGGTACACATTTCGAATGATTGATACAAATATTTAATAATCATGATTGGAATTCTATTCATGTGTAAGTAGGATGGAAAGTACCCGGGGTTGAAATTGTCCACCCCCTCACCCCCGTTACATAAATTATTATTAATCTACTGAACACTCACCACGTCATGTACTCCCATAGTGTATTTGATAAAGTCGCTCTCGCTGACAGTCTCGTACCATTTTTCAGCGCATGGAGTTTGCAGCAGCAGCCGCTCTCGTCCTACAGTCACTGTCACCAGGTAAATTCAGCAGAGAAACGCGCGCGAAGCGAAAAAATTTAACTTCAGTCGGAGCCTTAAAGAAAGAACATTGAATTTTCAGCTCCAGCAACAGCTGCCAATGCAATCGATGCAGATCCCAACGATGAACGGCTACAGTCAGATCAGTTCGTCCTTAGGTGAGCTCGCGAGACTATCCCCTCACTCCCGTCGAGCCCAGTAACCCCTCGAAAATCCCGAACGTCCCAACGAAAGCCTTTCAAGGCAATTATCTCGATGTTCCAGGCAGTACAAGCAGCTCGACGGCCTCGATGAGCAGCAACACATACGCCGGCGGATTCACCGCCTGTGCCCGGAGGCACGACCACACAGCCATGTCAGTCAGCGAAGCCGTCTCCAGGTGTTCCTATTGGCCTGACAGTCAGTATATTTCACTCCTTCAAGTTTGACGATCAACTCGGTCTCATTGCCTTGTTTTCCAGTAGTTAATACTTTCAAAAGAAAATTTGCCAATTTGTCGATGTACACGGTTTTCGTTTCTTTTAATTTTCCGATGTAATCAACAATTCGAGTACCTGTCAAATGAATACATAGAAAAATAACGCACTCCCGCGATTAAGAAAGCAATTTTGGCCAATCTCGAGACAATGCTTAACCAAATGAAATCCTTGGTAATATTCGCAGTTGTGAAAGAGGACCCGAGTGCCACGCCCGTATCGCCGAGCAGCGTCAACACGGTCGGCATCGCATCGAACATGTACGGCTCCTCGACACATTCGGCCGTCTCCTCGATCGGCTACTCGCCTGTCGACTTTGGCTTTCTGCCCGAAAAAATGATAAGGGAGCGTTGAAGCGAGCGCATCGATCCGCCGAGGAGACCGACAATCCTTTTTACGACACCGTTATAGAAGCATTCTATTTTTATTTATTTCTTTTTTGTTTCATTTTTTTCTTCCGTTTTGGTGATTCATGTGAAATCAGTTACGTTAAACAAAAACTTTCGAATTTTTTGTTTTTTATTTCTTACTTTTTGTTTCTCTTTTTGTGATTCTCGTTTCGCCTCATTTGGCGTACCGCAAAATTTTCGAAAAATCTTCCACGTATTCTCTAAGTTCTATTATACGTATATTATACGTAATATACGTTATATTATACGTAAAGTTTAAGGCCAAGCGCAATACCAAAAGAGACGCGTCATATTGTTCTGTATCGTTTTTATTTTGCGAAGCGTTTTCTCGTTCACATCCACTGAGATTGCAATATATATTATTTATATCGATCGCGTGACGCTTAAGCGTTGATAAACGCTACATTGTGACTGTTGGACAGTATTCTACACGCCTGCGAATTGCATTTTTTTTTAAGTTTGACTCTCTGGGATGGAAGGATTCCAAACGAATCGCCGATGATAGAAAAATTTTTAACGATTGTGCGATTGAGTTTTTAGAATCTCATATTGTTAAGTATATATATTGTAGCGGTTGTGTTTCGGTACTGAAACCTTATAAGTATATGCCGGATTGTATTTTTCTGCAATTCTAAGTGTTTTTTTTTTAAATTTATTGTCGACTGTTTTTCTTATTATTTTAGTTTGAGGCACTTAACTGTTGATTATCTGATAGCTTTGGAATTTAAAATTCTCTTTTTATATTATTGGTGCATGATCTGTTGAATTATTAGACATAGATTCTCGCGTCCAAAAGAAGTGCTATGATAGTTTCGATAGTAAAAAAAGCGGCACTGGGTGCATGTATGTAAATATTTTATATCTCTAGCGTACGTATTAAGGTCTTAGTTGTTTATACTCTCGATTACACATAGATGCGAATCATGAACCAAAACGTTGTAGTTATTCTGTTGGCAAACATCAGAAATACAAAAAAAACTTCCTCTTTTTCAACTGCTGTATGCATGCAATGAAGCGTACATTGAATGAATAAATGAAGGATATAATATATGTTAATATAACCCTTGAAATACGATATAATACTTGCTTATTTCGTAAAAAAAACTATGCAAGCACTTAGCACATCCGAGATAAGTGAAATATTAACTGCAAAAATGTACTTAGAATGATTTAAAAAAAAATATAGTTTAATATAATAATTCTGTAGCGATATATTTAATAGTCCGTATATCATCGATGGAACTTTCACGATTTTTCCAAAAGTAAAGCAATTGTCTACGACGTGCTTCAACATTCTCATCTTGTTTTGCTCTATTCTGCAAATTAAAAAGTCAGCGTCGCTCTCAATTCACTATCCGCGAATGCCTATAATATTTCTGCGTAGCGTTGTTCTGTCGATGATATCTAACTATGAATTATAAAAGGGTACTGAATAAAATTCTATTATTTATCATCCATAGACAAGAATCACTCGTTTCATTACAACTCGCCAATCATCGTATTTTTTTTGTATATTCTTTTAATTTCGCTCGCCTAGAACGAGGGGGAAAAAAAATCTGCGCCTCCATCGCGTGTCCCAGCCACGTCGACGAAGGTGAGTCCGGCCGCGAGGGAACACCGAGCAAGCCATCCCCAATCGAATCTCTCGGCGCGCACAATACGCCTGCGCCAACTGCGGAAAATCACACAACATATAGGTGCGCGAAGAGAGACACGGAGTAGGGAGATCCGGTCGGCGTTTTAAGCTCCGCCCTGTCAGCGGCGCAAAACCGAGAGGAGAGAGAGAGGAAGGGCCGCGCGGCGAAATCGTTATCTGCCGCTTTGCAGGCCAATGCGAAGACTCCCGTTAAATTTCGCCGCTCAGGTGGGGGAGCGATACTCCCACGCCGCCCATATACACACTTTTTCCCCCGATATATTGCGCGTTATAATGTATACCTACGTATATATGTATATGTATATGCCTCGGCTGCTATCGATACGGTTCGATTACCCCCGCGCGGGCGCGTGTCCGACTGTACGTGATGTGCGCTGGATTTCTCTCGCGAAAAATTTGATGGACGCCGCGGAAACTAGAGATTTTAGATATATAGTCATTTTTGCAATGGTATATAATAGAGATGAGGGGGATAGCTTTTTATATATGTATAGAGCGTGTTATGCGCGTCGATTTGATATGGAAAAGCGATACTTAGAAAGGCATACCGTGTATACATGATCATAAACTTTTAGAGGAGATTTAGATTTCAGCGTGATAATTTCTCGTTTTTTCTACGTAAATATATGAAAAAATTTCCGCTTATATTTTTGTTCGTGTAAAAGCCGAAGCGCATTTATAGGTTTTCCGGGTGGTCTGCGGCTCTGTGCAAGTCAAGCTTGTGCATATGCGAGACGAGCCAAACTTTACGCGAGTCTCTAAAGCCCGGATCACTTTAAACTTGTTCGCGCGTGCGTGATCTCTTGATGCAACGGTTATAGAGTTGTAGACTTCTGAGATTTTTATTATGGCAAATTTCTCTCAGAAAACGTGATGTCTCCCTATATATAATTCCACTTTCGGTAAGGATATTCGTATATAGCTAATTAAAAATTTAAATTTCGCGCCATTATAATTCGTAATTAATCCCGCGAGAAATATCTGCCTCTCGAATTTCCCCATAACGAAGCCGCGTCGCCCGCGAGTATCGTTTAAGCGCCGATATATGCCAGGCGTCGACGAGCGCGGCCAGTTTTATTTAACGACCGGATTCTCCGGACCCGATATTATTCCCTCGGCGACGTCACGCGCGCGCACCGGCTCAACTTCGGGAAAACGGAATTAGAACGCGCGCCGAGTATTAGAACCGGACACGAGAACGTCGTGTGCCTCGAGTTGAATGACGGCCAACAGCTGAATGCCTCACTCTCCCGCCGACGGCTCGGAATCTCTTCGTATTATTATGTATAGTCGAGCCTCAACGCGTCCTTATGGTACACTGGGCGATGATATTTTTAAAATGTTTATTCGCTGAATTTTATATACGTATCGTATCGCGTATGTTGCGAAAAATTATTGATAAGCGTGTTATTTAACGGTAGATTTAAAAACAACGCTGCGCACGCGTCGAAGTTTACGAGGAAACATCAAAGCTTCCAAATTCAAAGTTGAAAAGTATATAACACAGCAAAATGGTTATGGCAAGTCAGATGTGTTGCGAAAGGCGTTTAGCGGAGCGCAGAAAGCCGGGGATTCATTCAGGGACGAAAATAAAACACAAGTGTGCGGGCAACGGGGGAATGAGGGGGGGGGGGGGAGAGTGAGAGGCAACGTGGAACAAATGGGTGCATTCCTTGAAACAATGTATTATACTAATTACCGGTCCAGACGCGGTTTAATGTACGCGCGCGCGAGAGACCGACCGAATGGACTTTTGTTTTGGCAAATTTAATTATCCTACGAATAACCCAATACGTTAGCTTTAACGACGTATATTTTTTCTAAAACAATTACGCTTGTACCATAACGTCCGCATGATTTCCTGGCTTTTGTATAATGAGTTTGTACGTCGTTTCGATGCGTATGTTAGCTGCCAAGGGATTTGTGTAACTGCGGATTGTTGTGGTCGAAAGGTTCGGAAAAATGTTTTTATAGACAGATAAAACAATTTTTACACGGACGTACTTCGATAACGTAAATCTCCGCAGGTATTGTTCAATATTTCGTCGCTTTTTTTACAAAGTTATCTAGAACGATTATGTCTATAAACAACTGGTGATTATGTTATTTGAAAAACAGTTTTGAAAAATATTATTCTGGAAAAACCGCTCATTTTTCCGATAAGACTTTCGAAATTCACTGACTTTTCAACACGACACACCCGAGGAACATTTTTTTGTTATTTTGGCCAAAAATCAAATTATTATATAATACACCCCCGCGAGGCGTTGTGCCCACTGAATTATTGCCAGGTCAAGCACTTCTAAATCAGGGAGACGTCTACATGTTATCTTCGGAAAATAGATTCGCTTGAATGAAACGAATCGTACATTTCTGTCAGCAGACTCGCGGACTAAATCTTGGCATCGGAGATCTTATCCGTGTAAATTAAATACTGAGATTAAGGAGTTACAAATTGAGTGCGTATACCTATCCGTTATAGTCGATTCGAAATATTCAAATTTCCCGCCATCGCAAAGTTGACGAAACAACAATTTGCTTGTGTAAACATGGTATACGTAGTAATAAAGAGGAATCTTCGAACTTGTTTAATAAAGTTTTTTTTAATTCAGATATACATGTTATTTTTAATAATTACGCACGCACATGCATAACGCTTAAACAATCTAAGAATTCTAACAATTTGTTCTCGAGGAATTCCAAGCTCGCAAACATTTTGTTTATCTATACGCGCCGCTCTGGCCGACGAGCGCTAGTGTCGTGTTTTTCTAAGCACACCTATACATAGGTATATCTATGCATATATCAACACACTATCAGTTATCAGCACAGCGCAGGAGCAGCCGCGCAGCGACAGCAGCGCAGGCCGCAGTTCGCGAGGCAATTACCGACGGATCGGTCCCTCCACGCAGTCTTTATTACGTACCTACAATTATACGTACACTGAAACGCAAAATCGTCTCCTCGGTTTATCGAGTAATCGTCGCTATGAAGAAGTTCGATCAAAGTGTGCCCTATAAGAACTAGAAAGAAGAAAAAGCGACGTCCGTCGGCGTGAGGAGACGTGCTCGGCAAGAAAAACCGCGGTTGCAGTTGTCCGACGGTGGCGCTAGTCTGTGTACATCGTCGTCGCTCTTCCACGGCTTGGCTCTACTGTACGCGTCTTTGTCGTCGACGCCGAAGCTCCGAATTTGCCGTGCCTCGCAAGCTTTTATCGCGAAAGCCAAGAGACTCGCGAATACTTAGCGCGGAATCGCGATAAGAGGCCGTGCGCATATGTGTGCAAACAGTCGGGGCAGAATTTTTAGGTTAAGTTGCGTGTTTGTTTTCGAGGAGCGAGCCGCTGCGTACTGGTCTGTGGATTTTCGAGAAAGGTAAGTAAAGAGAACGTCTTTTGTTAAGTCGAGCGTTATACGTTATACAGGATTTATGTATAGGTGTATTGAGCGCATTACGTGTACACGTATATTCATCGTGCGTTGGCTTGTGTCATTGCGTGACTTTACGTATGCTTACCGATATCCGCTTGGATCGGGTCAACGCAACCGTTCCATTGATTCTTCGGATGATTGAGTACTCGACGATTACGTTGAGAATGCATTATTGCTGGTTTATCGTTTTCTTAGCGCGAAAGCACTTGGTACTCGATCGCATTTTCGAGATTATTATTTAAATTGATGAAAGATGCATTCCACGCGGTTTTCCTTGCGAAATCCTGCATTCCGCGCGTCGCGTTCTTAAACTTGACTCGCTCGCCTTCTCGGAATTGAGATCGAGCAAAAGTGTCGGTGTGTAGAAAAAAAACGCGCGCGTCGCACCGCGGCCGAAGTTTTGCCGCCTCTTGGCTCTTGTAACGCCGAATAAGGAAACGTAAACAAACGAATGAGACACGCGATTTCTGCTTTTAGATACAAATATCACAACTGTATAAGTATATTAGGTACGACGAGTAATAAGCTGTTCGTCGCAAGCGATGATTCCGAAGGAAGCGGAATCGACTGTCTACGTCTACCCCGAGGGTTTTGAGGAAATGGACGAAGACGTTGTCGTCGTGAATAATGCCAACGAGGTGCAGAACGATCAGGAGCCCGATGCGAATGCAGCTGAGGATGTGCCGTCGAATGAAGACGTAATGCAGCAGTTCGAAGAATGGGTAAATTTTTGGTTTTGTCGAATTCGGTAAATAATTGACTTGCTATACACTGAAAAAAGAGAATTTTTGGGACAAGTGGGATCTTCTATGCCGTTTGTCGCAGCGAAATCGCCAAATGAACTTTTCATTAGAATTAAACGGATTCCTTTTGTTTTTTTGTCAGTGGACGGGCTATTTTCATATTGCGGTATTAATTTATAATTATGATTTTTCGATAAAATATTTCGTAGGTCTGTAGCACAAGATTTTAAAAGAAGCGCATATTTTTTCTAATTTAAGAATTTTTATAGGTAATATGTTACTGTACTGCAATGGTACCTACACTTGTAAATAATTTATTTTTATTTTGAAAAGCAAACACTAAAATGTGTATCTTTCTTTTTGTTCTACTTAAATAATTATTGACTAAATAGATTTTTTATGCAAAAACTCCTGATTTATGATAAACATTATTATCTTTTTTTTTTTGCTCACGCAGTATAATTATAGTATTGTATAATAAATAACCATAATTATTAGAATACATTATCCATACATTACCATTATTATTCTTATTACTATTATTGTTATTACTATATAAGAATAACAATTCCCTCTGTAAACTTTCCCTTTTTTTTCTTACTCCGAAATTTCGTTATAAAACCGACGTACCTATTAACATGTTTGTAATCTCGAGAAGTTTGTAGTATATTGAATTTAAAGTGGTTCCGGGCCGCATGGAGCCGTGATCCTCTAAGGGCACGATTTTTTTTTAATCCAATTGTTATTAAAAGTAGAGCAATTTATTTTTGCACGCTTCACGTACGATACGTAATAAAATGAATAATTATTGTACAATGTAAATTACACGTGCTCACCAAATAGCATGAATTCCGTGTTTTTATTAAATATTTATTTGAAATTAATTGGTAAATTTATAACATTCGCGTACTTACGATAAGCAACGCATCTAGATCGAATGTATGAAAATTGAAACAAGTTAATAGTTACAAACGTTCACTCATACACACACGATTGCGTAACGACTATTGTATCCCGAACTGTATATTTTAAATCTTATAATTTTGAAAATCCCAAAAATTAATTTAATTGTATAATATCCTTATTTCTATAACATTTTTTTGAATTAAAGAACTGCAGTACGTTGCAATTTTGAAAAATTAATTTTCATTGTACCGATTTATATACGAATATAAAAAACAAACATTCTGATTATAATCATGGATCCTTATCTTTTTTTTTCATTAGAAAATACGACATGTAAACGCTTTTTTCATACCTCGAAATTTGAAATAGCATATCTAATAATTAATGGTAAGAAACATGGATGAAGTCAGAATATTGTAATTTTCAAATTTTTCAGCGAATCTCGACCATGAAGATTCTCTAATTATACATTTTTCCCCATCATAAATATATATTTTTAACTTCAACATGATAATATAATTAAAGTCATTAATTTAAAGTGTAAACTTTAGTATAATCAGAATCGCGCATTCTTAAACATATGTTTTGACAACTTCGTTAGTATCTGAAGTTTATTTATATTTTTATTGTACTTCTGTTTACTGAGGTTCATTTTTCTTAAATTTTATACTAATATTTTTTTATGTCAATGTTAAAAATAGTAACGAAATCGTACTTCATAAGTCATTAAAAAAATAGTTTAATTACGAGGTGTTGATCCTCGATAAATTACATTTAAACGAAACATAGTAAAAGTGAATCAGATAAATTCATGCAAAGACATTCTTGTCAGTTACTGTTTACTTTAGTTACAAAGTTGGAAAACTTTCCAGCATCCTACTGCTTACGGTGGACTGTTCGGCGATGTAATAGAAGTAGTTATCGAAGAAGTGCCACTAGATGTCGGAGAAATAAATGAATCGCTACAATTATTCGAGGAAGATCAAGTATTGAATAACGTAACTACAGAGGAAGAAGAAAACATCAAAACTAAAGATAATGAGGTCGAAGACGATGTTCCCGTGGAGAGCGTGAGAGAATCCCAGGATCTTTCGGAAAATCACGATTTGTCCGGAGGTTTCAAACTAGTGTAAGCGTGAAACTTTTCATTTTTCTCGCAACGTACAATTTAATTGCAATATTTTTACAAAATTACTGTTTGGTAAAGATTATCTGATTCCGATGATAACAGCGATGCCAAAGATCCGTCGGAAATTCTAATAGGCGACAGTCCTATGGTACGTGAGCTACTTGTTTATTTCTATTAGATTAATTTAACGAAGTGAGTTGTTAAATTTTCGTTGATTGTAGATTGGCCGAAAAAGCAAAAGTGTCAAGTCAAAACATTCTGTCGAATTGTAAGTTATTCGCACATTATATCGGTCATTGCGTCGTCGAATTCTATACAATTGATTTTTTTAACTTTTAGCCTTTTGATATACCCCGCGCCGCCATTGAAGGGTGGAATATCAGTCAATACAGAGGACTATAAATGCTTAGGGGAAGACACGTACCTGAACGATGTAATAATTGACTTTTACATGAAATACTTGCTGCTGGAAATGTTGTCGCCGATAGATAGGCAAAGGACACACATCTTTAGTTCACACTTTTTCACGCGATTGGCAAGATGCCAGGTAGCAGAAGATTACGATGAAGATGTAAGTGCAAATAAAGCTAAAAAGATGCACGCTGGCGTGCAAAGGTGGACGAAGAACGTGAATATTTTTGAAAAAGATTTTGTCGTTATTCCAGTTAACGAGTAGTGAGTATATTGCATTATTATAATTAAAGGTACTTCTTTTATTATGTGGTAGATCGCGGTAACTTTTTTAATTTTACGTTTAACATATTTTTACATACGAAGTTTATTAGTGCGTCATATATAGCCTTTAGTATGCCTTTTATAATTTAGTTACAAATATGTAATTCGGTTATCGTAGTTCTCACTGGTTTTTGGTCATTATTTGCTTTGCAAATTTAGTTGATACTGTTGGACCACAAAAAAATGATTGTTTCATTAGTAATCAAGAAGTGCAAAGGTAAATAGCATGTTTTTTTTTCAATATTAGCAAGTACATTATTTTATTGATAATATTCATTTTTAGGCCTTGTCTCCTAATTTTTGATTCACTTGGCAGTAGAGATAAATTTCGCGTAGCTAATACTTTGAGGTCATATTTATCGATAGAATACTGTACTAAAATGGGCCAAGAGAAAATATTTTCAACAGACTCTTTGAAAACTACATACGTGAAAGTGCCGCGGCAAACAAACGCTACTGATTGCGGTTTGTACGTATTACAATATGTTGAGAGTTTCTTTGAGGTAATAAACGTATATAAGTTGTGACAACTGATTCAACTTGATTAAAAATTGTTTATTAAAACGTATTTTTCTTTTTAGAATCCTATTCAAAATTTTATGTTGCCATTTAAAGATTTATCAGATTGGTTTGAGCGAAGCGTCATTATTCGAAAACGTGAAGCAATTGCTGAATTGATTACAGAATTAGCAATTCAATTCAGTGATGACAAAAGTGTTAATTTGCCTGAGGTTAAGTTTCCTAAACTCCACGAGATAATCTCAGACAATGAAGATATTTTCGATTCATGGGGAAATTCATCTGAGTCACTTGAGAATCCTTATGCAAATGTAACTAAACGAAAATATGAAAAAACTGCATTCGATACGCCTCCACTGTTTTACAAGCGTAATACAACATTGCATACCATTGCGAAATCTTCGCCACCATTAAAAAAGAATTCATGGAATTTATCAGATTCTGAGACGGAAGAACTTTCATTTGTGGAAGAAGACATTTCAAATAGTACTGCTTCCACAAGCAAGCATTCTTCTGTCACTGATAATGAGTGGATAAAGCCTGAACGACCTCCACGAAAAGTGGTGACGAGAACACAAAGGATAATGGAAAATGCAAAAAGCATTAAAAATAGAAAACGAAATGAAGATTTAACTTTTTATAAAAAGTTCAATGTAACAGATCATTCAATTGAGTCAACTGCGTCAAATTCTTCTCAGAAACGGAAAGCATACGGATCGTCACCATGGATGTCTAAGGATAGTGGATGTTCAGAGAAATTTTTTATTGATTCAGGCATCTCGTCCGAACGATTTTATGGTTATTCGATAAAAAATGTAATAATTTGAAACACTTATATATTTTCAAAAAATGATTAGATGTATGTCTAACTTTGTATTTATTTGCAGGAAAATTTAATACCAAATTCGAGTAATTTAAAATTTAAAAAAATTAAGAAATTTGAAAGTCAGTGATTCCTTGTAACGTGATACGTTAACTATATGTTAATTTTGCATAATATACGTCAATTTTTTTTAATATGTTATAATCGTATAAGTTTATTGTAATTTTTTTACTTTGATATGGACTTAATTTTTTTGGAAAACTGCTATAAAGTTAAGATATTTTCGTCTAATTTAGTTGATAATTCAGATTACTTTAAATTAATAAATAAGTAAAAGAAAATACAGTGAGTTACATAATAAGTTAATACATGTAAAAATATAATAATGCATTTTAAAAAATAGACATTGTCGAGTCACTTGTTAATATTGTATAATGCATTTTTCAAGATGTAAATGAAAAGTCACGAATTACTTGTATTAAGGTCTCTCCCTGTTTAATTTTTATGAAAGCTTTCAGCTGATCTGACAAATACATTAATTCATTTTACTCTAAACATTAAGGCCTTTATATTGTTACAAATGAATGAAGTTAACAAACGAATAAAGACTATATCTTTTAAACAATGAAAGTCTCTTGAACTCGAAACTCTTCTCCTACATTTTTCTCGCATACTTTTGAAAATTATTTCTACAACTTTACGAATTCATGAGCCGTTTGCACGGCAGGAAGGGCACTTTTGTTTACATCATTATCTTAGATGAACGTGCATCAATAATACGAAAACGCCCTTTACATGTGGGAAATTTTCTAACTGCGGTTGTTACTCTTTTCAGACAGAGTCGCCAGTTAAGTTGAAGCAGCAGCAGCAGCCGCCTGTTCAAAGTTCGTCGAAAGACATGGCGCCTTTGAATAGCATAGATTTAAAGTACAGTGATCTTCCAGATGATAAGAAGAGTAGTGAGAGTATTATTTACTTGAAAGACTTGTTGAGAGTGATGAATCCTCGAGTCACTCCTATTAAAATAAATCGTAATAAGGAACAGATAAGAGTCATGATTGCACCTGACGTTGGGCGTAATATGGTGCTTGTAATTGAGCTGCCAGAAAATGACGACTACACAGTCGACGATATCTTGAGTACGGTAATTTTCAATGTACTTACTAGTAATATACCATAGATTATTTATTCGCATTTAAATTTCTTTTATATTTAAATGACAGTTGAAAACGAAAGTAAAAGGAGAATTTGGCAACACATATTTGGTAGCAAATTCAGTTCACGCCATAGATTATGTAGTTAAAGTTTTCACAGAATCAAGTTGTCGAAAACTAAACGACGATGATAATTTAGTGCAACAAAACTGTACTATGATAGATCTGTAAGTTTTTCATACTTAGACAATCATTTGTTTAAAGAGTTTTGAGTCAAAATTTTTAATTCATATTTTTTAAGTTCAAAAGATAAGACTACAGAAAAGTTTTTCTCTTATTGTGAGAAAAATAAAAATGTAAGTTTTTTTCAGTTTTAAATAATGATGATGAACGACTTAATATATAACAATTATTAATTACTAATTTAATGTCCGCAGTATACCAAAGAATTCAAATTAAGAGATATGCAACAGTTATCTCTTTTTTTGCGAAGAAATATACAGATGTAAGCATCAAAAAAATAAGTAAATTTTTGGGGTATTGATTAATTATAATTTATTACATTTATAGTATACTGATGTATCCTCTGCCTCCTCGAAAACAAAATATAACGATTACGGTCGATGATTTTAAATGTCTGAATAAAAATGAGTATCTTAACGACATAATTGTTGACTTTTATCTCAAGTACCTAACTTTAGAAAAGCTGCCATCTGCAGATCAAGAAAGAATTTATTTATTTAGTACATACTTTTATACGAGATTGTCTAGGCCTGTAGAACAAGCGATGAAAGGCGAGTCTCTTGCAACATTGAATTACTCAGTAGTTAAGAGGTGGACTAAAACTATTAATATATTTGAAAAGGATTTTGTCATTGTTCCCGTTCATCAGAAGTGTGTATAAAATAAAAATTAATTTTCAAATCTATTTTATTCCTCTTAAATATTGATTTTTTATAACTATCTTTAGCGCACATTGGTTTTTAGTAGTTATCTGCTATCCAAGATTGATTGGTACTTCTTTTCAGAGAAGTCATTCAAGTTTCCCTAACGCATCGCAATAGTAAGTTATCTGTTGCTTTTAAGAAAAACTTAATTTCTAACATTGCGAAATTGAAATTGTATATTTTGATACACGTGTAAGAATATAACTTGCATATCATAAAAAATCATCTAGAGTATAATAATAATACTGAAATTACATTCTGCGTGTATCGACGCATACCTTTAATGTATAAAATTGATTTTTTCACGTAATGTAAATAGCAGAGAAATTTCATTAACAGATGTTTGTTTATTACAGCCCTTGCATTTTGGTGTTCGATTCATTACCTGGTCTATTGTCAATAAAGCGATCAGTTATTGTACAAGATTTAAAAAATTATTTAAAGTGTGAATACGCCGCGAAAATGGGTTCAAACGCAGAATATGTGGAAGATGATATAGTCGTTTTTTATCCTGATGTACCTAACCAGCTTAATAGTACCGACTGCGGAGTTTATTTATTGCAATACATGGAAAATTTTTGCAAGGTAAATTGCAATTTTTTCGTACGTTATAATTTGAAATAATTTAAAAGCATAACGTATATTTATTTTTATATTTATTTTATTTACAGGATTTCATTATTCCAGATAAACTTAAATTTGATTTTGTTACATTAAAAAATTGGTTTGATAAAGAATTGATTAAAAGCAAACGAGAAACATTAAAACGGCTAATAATTAGACTAGCAGCTGTTGGCTCGTCTGAAAAGTAAATGTATTGATGATTCAATACCATTATTACTGTAAAGTGTTTTTATTAAACAACTTCACATCACTTAATTTTAAAAAGTCGGAAAACCTGACGAGATTTTTCGACCTTTTTGATTTCAGTTCAAATTACAGCATGTGTTCATCTGTGAAAACTACATTTTATTATGTACATTGTATGTACATACGTAAAAGCAAAGATCTCTAAAATAAAGTAGGCTTAAAAGTGCATTGAGTTATTATTGAATTAAATTCCAATCAGCAATATACAACTTATGGGACCGATGATTATTTAAAAATGGTACCTCTAAAAAGCGGAAACTATGGATTTGGTGCATCTTTTAAAAAGACTCTACAAAAAAGAGTAAATCGGTGCTTGCGGGAGTGTAATTTTAACGAGAAGTTAAGATCTCCTCGATTAGTGTCGTTTTTCATGTTCTTTGAGTGGCGGTGACCCTTAAATATAATAGTTTATGCATCCAACGACATGAGCTTTAACATCTATTCGCGTCACGCTAAACGACAAGAAGTGCCGCCGCCTGGCGCTTTTTCGCTTTCATGCGAAGTAGAGAGAAAAGGAGAAACGAAAAAAATGGCTAAAAGTCGCGAGCAATGACGCGGCCAATTTGTAGCCGAGTGTCACAGAGTCTCAAGGGGAAGTGGAAGAGAGAAAGATGTTTCTATTTTAGTGAAGGAGCGATGCGGTGCTTGAATCTCTTGTTTTTTCAGAAACGGTTGAAAAACTAAAGGGTGTTTGGTTGTCATAGGTTTTTAGCGCAGTCTTTGTATTGATGTGTAAGCGAGTATTAGAATGATAGGTTTAGAATTTTTTTTTAAGTTTGCTTTAAAATTAAAATTAACTCTGATCTTAAAATGTAATTTTATAAATAGCTTGAATCAATCAGTTATTAAGATGATTTTATATTCTGTAGGTAGAGCATTATGTTTAACATGTGAGGAGTAAAACTATTTTTGCTGAAAATTTGACTTCCACAGTAACTGTGTTAAATACAGGTTTAGAACATTAAGCTTCAACGTTGCAGCTGAAAGTTTAAGTTAACGTCTTTCGTACTTCAGACGTTCGAAACATTTCTATGGCTATATGTACAAACCTACTGTACTGTAATTCCAACCGCGTAAATTTTTGCTCTCATTTCTCTTCCGCAGATATACTTATATGCGTTCCCTCAAAGCCAGACGAATGATTGGCTGGGCTCGATATTTTGCAGTTTGTCACGTAGACGCTCGTGCTAAATGTTCGGTTTTCCACAACGTACGTCGCCAACTCTTCGAAGACTCGTTGCACATTTCGCCTCGCTCATTATATATTCTAATTTAAACCTGACAATAATAATCATCAGCTGCAAAGGCAAGACAGATTTCTTGTTCTTGAAAGAAAACGGATCAAATATAATAAAGATCTTGAAATCATAGACAGTTAATTTCCGTAGTCTAAATTTATCATCACAAAAGCTACTAAAGGTCATGTTCGTAAACTTAATTTGAATTAAATTCAAGAAAAACAAGCTTTTTTGTCTCACTTTAATTTTTAATGATTAAAAATATGACCAAGAGATTAGCGAGATGGTTTGCCATTGATATGTTGTAAAAAAATGAATAAAAACAGAAATATTACATTTTAATAATTTTATTATGATAACGATAAAAATATAATTCATAAAAATCGCGATTCAATTCTCAATTGATTTCGTTTAAAATGATCTACATTGCATACATGGAAATCAACTGCACATTAAAAAATAATAATGTTTCACGTTGTAACACTCGTCGCTTTATGATATCCCACGATACTAATTTTACATCTAATATTTTTAAAAAATTTCTAAAGCTGGTAGTATGTAACAAGTTAATATAAAACACAATAAGGAATTGTGCAAGGATTGCGTTTTTTCTTGGAATAAAACAAAATGGAATCATTCGCTTCTTTTTTTTTAGTTTTCATGGCTGAAGCCTCGAGAAAGTTTAATTTCCCGCGCTTCTATTTATTATAATATATATTTATATAACCATTATATTTAAATGTTTAAAGTAATAATAATAAATGGTGCAGCTTGCAAAGGCGCTGCAGATTTCTACTGTGCACACTTTGTGTTTGACAATCGCATAAAATGAGCTCGAAAAAGAAAGAAGACACCGAGTCTTCTGCTACATTTCTTTTTCAAGCTGTCGCGAGCGTCGTTAAATTTACAAATTCATTCACACAATTTGACGTTGCGCTGCCGCAATCTCGCAGGAGGTGGCAAGGGCAAGAGGAAATTGTTTATCAAATTTCACACATCGTTATAATTCGCGACTGTGCTGCTTCATTTCGTTCGCGCGAGGAACGACTGTTGCGGTTGAAACCGAATTATCCTTAGAAAACGTAGGTGAGGTGCACTTTCTTCCTGTATCTTCGTTCTTCGCTCTCTGTTTGCTTGATTTTGGTGTTGCTTCTTCTCATCAATCGTCTAGGATATCGTCGTCTAAATTCACGTCCTGAAAGCAGAAGGTACAAAACGATTATCACTCGTTGTTTATGAAAGTCTTAAGAGAAGTTTGTTAACTTGCTGTTTCAGTAAGTCATTATTTCATGTTTCTCTTTGTGCTGTTTTAAAAACATTTGTGCAGGGACTACTAACTATAAGTATTAATACAATAATCTAAAAATATTTACTTTTAAAATATGCATAGTTAAAATGTATATTGGACTTCGAGAGATATAATTAGTGATGCTGGGCTCTTTTAAAACGCGAAGAGAGTGAAAACTGTGTTTGTAAATTTAAATAACAGCATTTGAAAACGCTGCCGAGGATCGTGCGATTATATGATGATTTACAGGCTGATGCTTTTAAAGTTATTCAACAAATCAATATGTTGCAAACGTTTTCTCAAAACACGAGAAAAAAATATTCATAATTTTATCTATGACAAAAATAACTTCAATATATATTTTTGTACACATTTCCCAAAATATTCTTATGCAACGAAATTTTGTTCGCATAAATTAACAAACTCTGATCAGCTATTTAAACATTGAAAATCGCGAGCAAAAATTGTCTCAGCTCGAACCCGGTGTATAATAAATTCCTATTTATTTATAAAATTCAAATTACGAAATGAAAATATTTTCGGAACACAGCTAGCAAAACACAAATAAAGTAAAAGAAAACACGGTGAGTTTCGCTGGGGACAGTATCTACGGTGTCGTTGTTTTCTGCTTTCTACTTTTTTCATCGCTGTTTACGTTGCATTAGTCAAGCTATATTTTGTTTGCGGAGTTGTTTCCATAACAATACGCTCCCGGTGGACTTTTCGAAATCCGTCATCCCGGCCTTTTCGTGAGCTCGTTTTACTCTAGCTTTCGAGGCTTGTACATCTCGCTTTAAGGAGGTTCTATATCGCAATATAGACGCCATAAAAAGAATATAAAATTAAAATGATATTTCGTTTATTTATTTTTCAATTTTATTAATCGAAATATTTTTGGGTAGAAAAGTTTAAAAGAATTATTTTGTTTCTTAGAATACTTCATCAAACATTATTATTGTTGAAAGTAGTAAAATTCAATCTTTTTTTAATCTACCCTCGAAAGGTCATAAATTGATCGTTTCTCGGCGAACTGATTTAAGGTGCTAGACAATTATTGTACGATATAATATAGGAATAATCCTAAATTACGATTATTTTTAAAACAATCCTATTATTATTACACTGTTGCACTGTGATAAAAACAATGACTTGTCATTAATCTACACATCATACACGCTACAATTGGAAAAACTAAAGTGCTCTTTTCTGTATTCAGAGCCAAAGAAATTACACACTAATTTAGAACTTTTTCCCCAAAAATTGTTAAGCTGTTAAAATTAGAGGCTCGGAATGCGCCGAGCATTGTAAATCACTCGCTTTATAAGTGTACTTAAGACAAAAACGACATTTTTTACTGCTCGTTTTCGGCCATACGACAAGAGGACTCATTGTGTTCATTTTCGGAGCTCGACGTGGGCTCACGAAATTTCTAACATTTTATTTGTGCCCCGCGCCGCTGGGCAAAGTACAGTCGTAAAACACAGTGTACGAGTCAAGTACCTGAAATCCCTAGACTGAGAGGCTGCGTCTGTTTTGGTAATGCAATACCCTTCTAGAGTTACGCGCGTCTCTCCGTATTTCCGAGCGCAGAAAGGGAGTCTGTAATGCGCCAGCCCATCGGCCAATTAATTCACCTTTTTCTTATTTGTCTTCGACGCTGAGGACCGTAATTATTATTTTAACAAGAATCGGAGGCATTGGGTCGAATTTTTTTTTATAAACTTGGAGTGGTATGTTTTAAAGAGTACGAAGGTAGAGTGACAAAATAAAAGCTCTTAGGTAAATTTATCGCGACCTACTTTTTCCTAAATTAAGCAATCGATAATACAGCAGACTGAAAGCAGCTGCGAAAAAGTTTGATAGAGCAGAGTTAATACAGAAAAAGGGGATAACACACACTGTACAGAAAAAGGGCCGGAATTTTAAAATTCATGTATTAATACACTTCCGCCGTTATTACGCCGAAACAAGTGGCGAACACGTGGCATTATAAATCTGATGCTCGATCTTGTGACACCTCGTCAGCGTGATTCATAGCTGCACGAGGAGTCCAAAGATATGACAGATACATGTGCATTCCACAGACGTTATACAAAATGAAAGTTTCTTTTGTTTTTGTTTAAACGAACGCTACAATGAAAGATACATACATTATCTAAATAAATTGTTTTGGACATTATGAATGAAAATCTCCAGTGCAAATCTATGAAATTCAAAATGAAAGTGCGATCTACAACTAACAATACAAAAATCTCGTGGATTCGCTTAGAGATCCAAAAGAGAGAAAGAGAAAGAGCAGAATCGGAGTCCCGCCTCACAATTAGCTCATGAGCGAACGAAGTTTCTGCAGCGTGTTTTGACGGCTCTCGTTACGCGTGCAACAATCGAGTAATGGCCATTTTAATGTGCTCTCTCTCTCTCTCTCTCTCTCTCTCTCTCTCTCTCCCTCTCTTCCCCCCTCGATCTTTTTCTCTTCTCGCGTTCTCTCGACTTCTCTCTTTTTTTTGCAATGCTCCGAACTTGGAGTCGTGCGTTTACTACGGTGTTGGTATATATACCGAGGGTCGCAGGACTTTTTGTTCGACTTACGCTTTTGTAGGCCTCAGCCTCTCCGTGGCACCTGCGGAAGAATGCGTGAACAATAGCCAGCGTGTGCGAGTATAAAAATAAAATGTTAACGCGTGATTAGATATTGTTTATTATTCTTAGCGTGCATTCATTTTTCTGTTTTCGTAACGATTGAGAAAAAATTATGCAGTCGTGAAACAATCGATTTGTAGAAACAGAAATTATTTTGATTTATTTCGATTGCGAATGATTATTTTAGAAGCTCAACACAAAAAGCTTTTAATTTTGTGCTAAAAACAACAAATGATCAATTATGGATATTTGTAATGATTTACAAATATTTGAAAAACCGATTATCTTTAACTTACGCTTGTGTCGATGTTATCATCGATTTCGAGATCGAGGTCCAGTTCGTCGTCGTCGACGGTAAGGGGTCTCGACGTGCTCGACGTATTATGTGCACCAGTAGTAGGCTTAACAGAAGCGGCTGGCCCTTCCCTTGATTTGTTGATGTCGACGTCCATCAGTCTCTGTGTTACTGTTGCTACATCATCGCCAACGACTTTGCGCTCTTTGGACTCGTCCGGTATTTGACTCGTCGACGCTCCTTGGGCAGCCAGCATCTCTTCCCGTGCGTTTCTCTTGATTTTAGGCTGTAATTGCAAATCAAACCGTAAATATTAATGCACAAAAAATTCAACTTATCTTAAAAATAATTGAATAATTTTTACAGTCCTAAATTCGTGCAAGCGTATGAAATGTGTATAATGTTAGATCGATGCCGATAGCCTCCAATTGTAATTAAGCCACTCAATTTTTCATTGTATAAAAATACAATCTCCATTTCCATTTTTACGATCGAGTCGTTACATTTGAAGAAGAAAAAGAAGAATAACAATCGAAGTGGAAGTAGCGTGTCAACTAGGTGCTATTGTTATTAAATTTATTGAGCTCTGTCAAAGCTGTGATTGCCTTGTGACTATATGGATAAGTCTCAACGTAAAGATTTGCGCAACATAAATAAATCATTGGCTCGCGCCGCTTGCAGTTGCGCAATCACCATAAAAACTAGGACTACGTGCTTTTGTTCCATTAGGAGGGACTTGCATGATGTTGTAAATAGGCGCGCGTATGAACAACAGTTTTTAAGATGATATTACTTTAGTATTGTGAATATTGTAATTGTGCTTTAAAATAATCTAATTACAATTATCAATTATATTTATTTACCGTAATATTGGGATATTCATGCGCTGGAATTCTCTTTTTGTACTGTTCTCTCATGTACTTTTCAACCTCAAGTGATTCCCTGTAACCGGGGAAAAGATTTTCGTACTGCTCAGGATCTGCTAAGCTCTGCCCAGCTTTTTCGCTGACAGCTGAAAGCTTTTCCTTCCACAGTTTGACGATTGGTGAGATTTTGCTGGGCGCGTAAGTTCGAGCGAAGAATGCGGCTTCCGGTATTCGGTCGGTCTTGATAAGGATGTCCAAGCATTTATCGATATCTCCAAGCAGGAAGTAGGACAGGAAGGAGATGTTATTTTTACCTGATTCGTCGGAGCTTACGGCTGATTAGAAAGAAGAAAATTGGTATATTATTGCTAATCATAAGTGTCGTAGGAAAATACAAAATGTTTGTTTACCTAATTTCTCAACCATCTCGGCATCACCAGTACTTGTGGCGAGAAGAAGGAGACCAGCAAAGTCTTCGGCGTTGTGCAAACACTCCTGGACCAGATCCAGTTTTCCTTGCTGTGTGGCCAGTGAAGCCAGCTGACGCCATTTTTGCTGACTATTGGCTTCTTTAGCCAACTCATGGGCTGTTTCTAGATCTTCCAACGATAGCGCCAACTCAAATCTGTGCTCAGGATCAGTTGATACTGCGAGAGCTTGTTTTTTGAAACCCTAAAATATGTAAATATTATGTTAGTAAATCTTGCATGCTTATTTATTTATTTATTTATTTTTTAAATTTAATTATTTTACCTGTTTCTCTAGGAAGTGAGCTACTCTAGTACGATGCTCTTTTGGAACAGTTGGTAACACCTTATTTGCTGTGTCAAAGTCTTTTCTCATAACTGCAGTTTGATATTCCAGTACAGATAACAATAACGAGTAAGAAACAACCGACAATTCTTTGTCGCACAAGTACAACCTGTTATCTTTTGGGACATAACCGAGTAAGTACATTGGTCTGTCTAAATGCGAAACGGTTACAACTTCTCCACCTACAAAGTAATTCACTCTGTTTACACTATTTGTGTAGATAAAGCAGTCACCAACCCAGAGACCGGTTTTGACAACTTCGCTCATTTCAGCAAGCATCTGTTGAAATCAAGCATCAAGAAATGTTAAAAAATTAAAAATTAAACATATCGAGTATCATTTCTTTCACGATTTATTTAAATACCTCGAAAGCATCTTCGATGTCTTCAGCATTATCAGGAGCGTTTTGGACGGCTTCAGCGCGGTACTTAAGAATAAAATATTGGTCAGCTGTTGCAAGGGCAACAAGAGATGCATTTTCTGCCCAGTAAACATGAGTCGGTTGAATGTCAATACGACGCACCAGCTTCAACGTATCCCAGTCATAGAACGAGAGTCCTGAACTGGAGTAGATACCGAGAAGGTATCCACCAAAAATACCTAAAAATAAGTAAACCATTGAAAAACTGAAATTGACATTGAATGTTGGTATTCACAGATAATCAATACTTACTATCAGCTCCAAAGTCAGGCTTAAAGCTCTTTTTCTCTTTGAAGTTTTTGAATACTTTGACAGTAGTAGAACTTTCCCTTACTGCATACTGACTGGAATCAGCAGCCCAAACAAATTCAAATGCTTGACCAAAGGCCTTATTCCTAAGAGCCATTGATGTATAAATAATGTACTCTCCATCACCACAAACCACCAAGAACCTTCCGTTTGGATTGTGCTGAATGGTTTGTGGATAAATCTCGCAAGCTCCCATATCCTTTACAACTAGTGGTAATTTTTCTCCATCTTGTGCCTCTTCACCAAGGGCTTTGAGATTCACTTGCTGGATTTCACTGTGCTTGGCCCAGACGATTTTACCACCTAAAATTTTCATGTATAAATTTTCTCTTGCACGATTATGGTTTTAAAATATTGAATAGTAAAAGTACCTGAAGAATCCATTGAAACAGCAGGTTCTTCACGTCCAACTTTTACAAGTACGCTACCCTCATCATAACCAATAGCAACATTGTTTGAGCCTTTCATGCAGGCTATTGTCCATACTCTCTCGAAACCATAATTCAAAGGTGACTCGAGTCTGTAAGTACCAGCATGCCAGATCCTCACAGTATCATCTTCAGAACCTGTCAAAACTATGGGTAGTTCAGGATGGAAGCAAACAGCTGTAATGTTCTGCGTATGGCCTTCCAGAGTCTGTACACAGGTTTTGTTCTGGTAATCCCAAATCTTGACATAACGGTCATCAGCACCAGAAATTAAATAGGGCTTATCACCTCCATGATAGTAATCTACACAGTTGACACCTTTTTCGTGTCCTTCAAGAGTAAAGTTGGCTGTAGAGGAACCCAATTGCCAGACCTTGACTGTTCTATCAAGCGATGCACTGGCAAATGTATTGTTGTCTTTAGGATTGAATACTATTTGCATTACATAGTGAGTATGGCCTTCAAACACCTGTTGGCAGAGCCAAGATTTTTCCCAATTCCATAGTTTAATTAGCATGTCATCTGAAATGTCATTATTGTTGTTAATAGTAACATAAATATTCATCAAATAAATGATGCAATAAGGATTTTTTTAAAATAAGAATTTCTCCTCTAAAAATATTAATGAAAACTATGTACATACCACTACTAGTAAGTATGAACGGTTGTGTGGGATGAACTGCAATGCACCTAACATAGTCACTATGCGCCTCAAAAGAATGCACACGCTCCAGGGTATTGTAATTGAATACTCTGATCTGCATGTCATCTGAACCCGTAACCACCCAGTTCTTTCTTGGGACGAACTTTGCAGATCTCACAGGTAGGTCGCAGACCTCGAAGGTCTTCACTAGTGTCTGAGACTCGTGGTTCCAAATGTTCACGTGCCCCTGGTACAGCGAGCACAGCATCCATGGCTCGGTCGGGTGGAGATCGACACATTTCACTCTGTCCGACCTGGCTGTCAGTTTACGCTTGATGTCCAGTCTCAGCGGCTGAAAGGACATGACAAAATCTCGTTAAAAAATCGCTTATCATCTGCCTCTCCCCATTACTACAACCACAACGCGACTAGCAAGTAACCACGTTTTACAGAACATAACCCAACAACCGCCGCACCGTGAGCCACGTCAAAACAAACCATCTCTGCAAATCCCACGACTGACGCTCGGAACCCGACTCATCCGAAATCGTTCGCTCGACCTCTCTATAATCAACACCTCGTGCAAAGCAGCCGTAAAATAAAGAGCAGAAGTTGGAGAGAAGTCTGTTGACAAGTTGGGCGCGATTGTCAGTGCGGATAAGCCCACAGCGAACGGCAATATGAGTCTCTCGCTGATTGTTACGCGCGTCAGCTCGACTCCGTTCTGTTTCTGTGTATACCACGTACCATGATGATGTCGAGGAGTCCACGACGACGGGCAGCTGGTGGTCGGAGTCCTTCCCCGAAGCGGCTACGAGAAAATTCACTGCAAAAGCGCCGGACACAAACAAGGAGCCGCTACTGCTGCCATCCACGCAAAGGATAAAGCTGCCGAGCTGGACGTGTGTGTAAAGTGCAAGAGAGAGAGAGAGAGAGAGACAGGGTCGGATATACGTGGAGACGTGGCGACCTATCGCGTGTGGGAGGTGGGGGGAGGGGGGGACGTCAGCAGGGCTCTGTTGCCGCGCGGGCTCTTTTTTCTGTATCATAGTTAAGTACTTACTTGGTAATTTTTCGATGGACGAACTGTCAATGCTGGATTTCTTCGGTTCTAAGAATAATTGAAGAAGCTTCAGGCTTTTTTTCGGGCGAAGGAAATTTTTTGCTGACCCGCTTATAGTTTATATTTTGCTGCGCGCGGGTGTGAGCTAAGATATCGTTTTTCGATCGTCTCTCGAAAGCAAAATTGCATTTTGCGCCCATATTTTTGTGTTCCGTTTAAATTGCAGCTTAATGGTGACTTTCATTCATATATTATTGTTGTAAGTAATGCACGTTTGTAAATTTAAACTTTGTCATTCCTGGATGAATTTGAAAATTCAACCCTAGTGACATTCGAATCTTATAGTCATCAATAATTCCTAGTCGAACGTTTCTGGGAACTATTAGTACCGAAAATTGGGCGGAGTGGCGTCAGGGCCGCGGGAAGGGGGAAAACCCATAGGGAAAACTGAGTGAGAATTAACCTAGCTTTACCCTAACCTAACCTTAAAACGCCTTGTTGACAAGTCGCATAGAGAAGCTATAGTAGTTCAGTGTTGTGTTATAAACAATTTTTCAATCTTCTCCAATTCTTATAAGTGTTAAGAGTAATAATTCAAAAGTTATACTGTTTATTCATTGTTTTGAGTATGCGTTTTAGGTTCTTGCATGAAGTTCATTGCATTTTTACAATAACTGAAACATCGATGTGAAAACTCCTCATGAATCTCAGTTATTTTAACATTTAAGGTTACCTTGTAAGAAAATATCATGAAAATATAACGCATATAGAAACTTATAATCTTTTGAGACAGTTTAAGTAATAACAAGTTTATGTTTCTAATGGAATACTTATAAAATTTTAGTTCGCAAAGATGTCTGCAGAAGAAAGTAGTCGACCAATATCTAATGCGTCTGCAGAGAGTGTAGCGCAGTCAGTCTCGAGCACATCTCAAGGAACGAGCAACAATGCAGAAGGAAATAGTACTCCACGACCAGATCAGGTCAGCAGACAAAATAATCTGCTCAGGATTCAGCAGCGCAAACAGCAGATGTTCAATTTGCCTCAAGTGAAAAAACTGCTGAAACTTGCAAACTATAGTGCTTGTCAAATTGAAGAATGCAGATGCAATGGCTGGAAAAATATGCAGACACTCACAAAATCTCCAAAGAATGAGGCACAGCCGATCGCAACATTCAGTGACCCTTGCAGAAGCTGTGTTCACATTTTAGAAAATCACATCTCACATTTGGTTTCACAATCGGATGAAATGATTAATAAATTATTAGGAATGGTTGTTGATGTAGATAATATATTTATGGGAATGCACAGAGAAGAAGATCCAGACACAAAGAGAGTGTATTATTTTTTATTCAAACTTTTAAGAAAAAGTATTCTATCAATGACTAAGCCAACTATAGAAGGACCGCTTGGTCAGCCACCATTTGAAAAGCCAAGTATATCAAAGGCAATCGCGAATTTCGTAGTTTATAAATTTGGACACTTGGCACAACGTGATTGGCAGTCAATGTACGATTTAGCAAAGAATTTCTTGCATTGCTTAAATCATTGGAATTTTGAAACACCTAGCGCCAGAAAGACAGCAGTGAACGCAGATGAAGCACCTGCCTACAAAATTAATTACACTCGCTGGCTTGTGTTCTGTCACGTACCTGCCTTTTGTGATTCACTACCTCATTTCGATACTACTCTTGTGTTTGGTAGAACTTTATTGCAAGCAGTTTTCAAATCAGTTTGCAAGCAGCTGATGGACAAATGTCACAGTGAGAAAGACAGGATGTCAGCTGAGAAACGAGTGCTGGTTTTAAATCACTTTCCAAAGTATGTATATCTTTTAACAACTTCATAAGTTGCAATAAACTTCAGATGGTATTGAGAAAATTATTAATAATATTTCTTGATATGCATTTGTAGCATTTTCACAATATTCTATACTTGAAATTAATAATTTTTTCAATAAAATTTTGGTTTTTTAAATGTTGTCATTCTTAAAAAATATTTAATCTGTACTTAATTATTAAAACTATTAAAATTTTTCAGATTCCTTTCAATGCTTGAAATTGAAATCTATTCAGAAAACTCTCCAATATGGGATCCAGAATTCAAACAGGTTCTTCCATCTCACTTGCAAATGTCTGTAGAATCAAAAGCGAATCAAAATCGAAGAACAGTTGGAGAGTTCGAAAAAGTCACAGTAGCTCCTAATGACAAAGACAATTTTACGACAATTAACCTCAGTCCAGGAATGAAGAAGCTTCAGGGGAAGAGGGTGCATTCAGAAATAAGGCCGGATACAAAGAGAAGAAAGACTGAAGAAGTTTTTGAAGACTTACCCGAGGAAACTGTGATGAAAATTATAGCAACTATTAAGGATCCAAACTACATGTTTGGACTAGATGCTATTTTCCCTCCTAATGCACCCAGAGATGAGACTCCAAAGTTGGAAGAAAGTCGAAAGATCATTGAGTTTCACATTGTAGGCAACAGTTTAACGCAACCCGTGTCAAAACAGACTATGCTTTGGCTCATTGGACTTCATAATGTATTTAGTCATCAGCTCACGAGAATGCCTATGGAATACATCTCACAATTAGTTTTCGATCCGTAAGTGTCTTTAATCATGACCGATTTTTCTTTTTAATACACGTATTTCTATCTAAATAAATTCATCTTCGTAGAAAGCACAAAACACTAGCGCTGATAAAGGATGGTAGGCCAATTGGTGGAATCTGTTTCCGAATGTTCGCTTCCCAAGGATTCACCGAAATCGTATTCTGCGCCATGACATCCGAACAGCAAGTCAAAGGCTATGGAACTCACCTTATGAATATGCTTAAGGATTACCATATTAAACATAACATACTTCATTTTCTCACGTTTGCCGATGAATTCGCTATTGGCTACTTTAAAAAGCAAGGATTTAGCAAAGATATCAAATTGCCACGAACCACTTTCCAGGTATAACACTGTTTCATCATAGCTTATTAAAAGACATTACGAAAAGTACAATAATTAATAATTATCAATGTTACTTAGGGTTATATAAAAGATTATGAAGGAGCAATGCTAATGCACTGTGAATTAAATGCGAAAATTGTCTACACCGAATTCACAACTGTAGTGCGCAAACAAAAGGAGATAGTAAAGCAACTGATCTATCAGCGTCAACAGGAAATACAAAAAATTCATCCAGGACTGACGTGTTTCAAGGAGGGTGTACGTGGCATACCAGTCGAGTCAATACCTGGCATTCGTGAAACGGGTTGGAAAAATTATGCGCAGACAAGAACGCGGGGTGTTGCCAAAGGTTCACAAGGTCCTGAACCTATGGAAGCTTGTTTGGATATAAACGATTCGCTTTACAATGCACTGAAGAATGTCTTAACGTGTGTTAAGAACCACAGTGCTGCTTGGCCGTTCTTGAAACCCGTCGATAAAAACGAAGTGCCTGATTATTATGATCATATAAAATATCCTATGGGTAAATATGTCTATTTCTATCAGAATTTTATAATCAAACACTAAATATTAACTCGTAATTTGTTCATTTTAGATTTGAAGACGATGACAGATCGGTTAAAATCGAGATACTACGTAACACGTCGCCTTTTCATCGCAGACATGACGCGTATTTTCACGAACTGTCGATTGTACAATGGTCCTGATACAGAATACTATTTGTGTGCCAATTCTTTGGAAAAGTATTTCCAGATCAAGATGAAGGAAATCGGACTTTGGGATAAATAGTCGAGAGCAGGTATGCCGCCATCGCTGCCGAGCGACTGCCTGCATTTATCCACATTTTCCGGCACCTCACTTTTCGAGGATCTCACTTCTAGTGATCCACAGGAGTGAGACCAGGAGTCAGAATATACCTGACGTTTTCATTGGGACTGATTACACTCATTTAACGGATATACAAGTCTTTCAACGGGAGAAAGAACTTTGGTGTGAAATTCAAATTTTGGGGTAGAATAAGAAGACATTGACTTTGGATAAGTTAAATTTATATTCGTCGAAGAAGGGGAAAAATTTTATTAGAAAAAAATCTAAGTAAAATTTAAGTAGATTTACAGCGAGAGAATTCTGTTTTTCGTTATAGACTGAATCGTTGTAAACTAAATAAGAGTTACAAGTATAGTTACGCACAAACAACAAAACAATGGCACAAATAATGTAAACTTATACCATATTAAGAATATGCGCATAAGCTTTTATCGCAATTCTCTATATTACTGAGAAATTTGAACAGTCGCAAATAGGATTTTAACAATTGTCTTCTGAGTTCTTGTGTATTCCATTACGTATGCTCCCTTGTACAAATGATAGACATTTGTAGATTACGACTATTCGAACTTAAAAATTGTTTAAAATAATACTAAGTTGTTTGAACAGTTAATGAGTGAATGCACTAGTTTTAAAAATTACCAAAATGCTATTTGCTTAAAATGAATCGATTATTGTGAATGATCAATACCGGGTATCGCAAAAACACGAGAAAAGGACGAAAGCCAAAGGAATCATGTTAGAGTATGTATAAGTGCCACGCGGTGGTGGTTTGTTTCACAGTCTAATTAATGCCATTAACCAGGCAGTTAATTAAGGAATGTAATACAGAGAGCTAGCCAGCAGACTGGTCTGCTCGCGCTCCGGAACGATGAGCGCTTCTGCCTAACTCCTTCCGAATAAAGCGAGATTCGCTCAGAGAAAAATTCTTACCGATCCTAAAGTGTAGTTTTCTTTAACCAAATCGCTTTTAATCATGGGGTGACTTTAACAAACGTATGACCTTTGCGAACAGCTGTCTTCATTTCTTATTATTACATCGGCAAGCAGGACAAATTGGATTTGAAGAGTGGACCATCTTTTTAAAATCATATGAATATGTCTTTCGATTTTATAATAACGGAATTCATAATTCGAATAGATGTTTTTATTTGTAACTACTTATAGTTGTAATGAATTTCAAGAAACGTCAAAGTGAAATTTAGTTGACATAAAAAGTTGCGTTTTAGCAATTCTATAATTGGCAGTAAAAAAACGTTTCTTTGTAATTCAAATATTGGAATGTGATTTTTCCAATTTATAAATAAATTAGATATTCACTGACTTAGAATTTAAAAGAATAAAACTAGTGTAAAAATTAAAACTATTTAAGTATAAATGCTACCTATTTCAAGTAAGAATAAAAAAATAAGACAAATTTAAAAGATAACGTCGAAAGTAACATTAATTATTGATTATGGTTGTTAATACTTATAAAAAACATTATGATTCAATACAATTATAATGATTAAATCATTTTGCAGATAATTTTATTTTCCTTCTATTTTCAGTATTTTATGCAAGTAATTTTCAAGTTGTTTTGACACTCCGAGTTAATAATTCGTATATTTTTTTAAAAAAGATGTTTGTTTGACAAGAAGCACAATTAAATAAAAAACTATGCTCGTGTGCGTACAAAAGCGTCTAGATTCTTAAGAAAAAATTCTCGATCTTAATTCGAAAAGCTGTATTTAATTTAGAAAATACTATGAGTCTTCGTTTCCTTGTAAGCGATTCGATCCGATACTAATCTACTTACTCGTCGCACGAACTTCTGTATAGTAAATTTAATGGTATGTAAAGTTAAATCCTTCACTTCTCCTTGATGTGGAGCGTAAAATAGTTTTCATCTCTAAGGATGAATTACACGTTGCACTTTGTAAATAGTTAATGGTACTTAGCCTTAATGTAAAAACGGAAATTCGACGTTTTATCTTTTTATTTTTAGGTGAGTGCGCTAATATACTTTGTGAAGATTGCCTTGTGTCTCTTTGCGGTAATGTCCAAGCGAATCACGCAATTATCGTAATTAATAATGGTCTGATTTGAATTGATGATTCTGATTAAAGTGGTATAATTAAAAAAATGTTTCAGTGACTTTTTATTTGTCGATTTTTTTATAGCTTAGCTTTAAAAAATTTGTTATTTGCAATTTGACACGCATCGTTATTGTTCTAGCTGTGAAATGAAGGAATTCCGACATGATGAAAAGTTATGAGACAATGTTTGAATCTTCGTGTCTAGATAGAAACAATTAATTCATGCTATAGTAATTAGTGTTCATCAGGATACAACCTAATGAATATGTAATACTTGCAATTAAGGAGTTTATTTTCTACAAATCACTTGTAGCTTTCGATGTTGCACTTGACAATAAATTTACGACCGATAATTCTTTATAATCGAACGAATAAATGTGTGACTACAAGTTTCGCTGTTTTATATACAAATGATATTCTCAAAATCCGTAATTTTGTTTTGTCGTTATCCCCCACGCCGCTTGAAATTTTCCGCTAAATTTCTAAATTAAAAACTACGCAACCGTCGCGAAGCTACAATGCAGTCACAGAGGAAGTTGTGGGTAGAGGCACAAAAACAAGCCTAATTTTTCAAATAGACATCGATACTTCGTTAATCGCTCGAGGACTTTTTTGCCTGGCAATTACGAATCAGCTCGATTGCGCCGAATCGGTTTGTCCATGAGAGATATTTTTACTTCGATCCGAATCTATATAATCCTATATTTTTTGTCAAAATCATTGTACTCCCGCACGTTCGCCGTCGATTCTCAAACAATTAATGCATAACACGTTGCACAAATAAATGCAGCATAAAACAGCGTAAAATTGCGAGCTCAATTTGTAAAGCAGCGTCGATTGTTTTCGAAAAAAGGCGTTTCGCGCTCGCCGCGCACGCGTCCAATGTTGGTAAAAATAGTATTCCAGCGCCTTGTCCGGCGAGACCCGACTGCGGGCAGGTGTAGCCTTCGCCGAGATCCTTATACGTGCCTATATTATATAGTCTCGGCGCCGCAGCGATGACACGTTTCGGGCGAGCGCAGTTTCCGCGCGCAAAAGGCGACGAGACGCGGATTTGGGTCAAGATTAAGGATGGCACACTATATACGGATTACATGGTGATAATGAATGAGTTTGGAGTTAATTTCGGAGAGACGTATCGCGTTGATGAGATAATTCGATTTGGCGGGATGCGTGTGTGCGTTGAGGTTCTTTTCGAATGTCGCAGTTGCCCTTGACAGTTAAAAGTATTGGCTACTTTAATTTTTTTTTTAAGACACACTATAACTTTTTTATTGCGTGTATTCTATGAGAAATGTAGTAATACAATTGAATTGTCAATTTTATTGTTTTAAACGAGAGTTTCTGCGTCAGTCATCAATCATCGAGGCGCAAGGTGCGCACCACTGCGCAGAGAAGCATATATTAATATGTATGAGCGTAAAATGTTGAACCGCAACTTTGACTCGTTGATTCTCTGTAATATAATAATCCAAAGTTCGCCGACCCGACGAACGAATCATAATGTACACATCGATGCAACTTTCCATTTTTATTGATATATATATATTTATAATTAAGTTTCTTGCATAGGTTCGTACATTAGAATTAAAGTCTCGGTCGAAAGTGTATACGCGTATATATACAATCTGATGATTCTTCTCGTGCGCTTAAAGCCCGTACCGATAAATTTTTTCAGATAGCGAACTTACAAAGTGCTGTCTGCCATGATAATTAAAGAAACTTTGATACATTTTCCCGATTTGAATTAGCGTGAGGCTCTTATTCTCTCTCTCCACTACCTCTCGATCGTCTACGGAGATACATATTTTATGCTGACACGATCGCGTTTGATTTATCGTGTAATGATCGTTAGAGACTAAAATAAATTTATAAAATACAATCGTTTCGCGCGTTGGGTGTACATTGCACGCTGGAGGAAAAAGAAATCGCTAAATCCAATATGAAATACATTCAATTGAAAGCAATTGATTATTTGAAACAATATAAGGATAAAATTAATTCGATTTGTTTGTATACGGGAATTAAATATTGTACTGATGATTTATTCGATGGATCCTGAAATCGAAATGAAATACAGTTTTGTAATTGAATTATCGATTGGATTGATTGATTGTAAAAATCTTTAAGTATATGTGTGCTTTATTATTTGATTTGGATGAAAAATTCGGTAGACTGAAAATAATAAATTTGTTATTGCATGTTGAAAAACAGGATTAAATGTTATTGATAAAAACAATTAAAATTTATAATACTATATCAGAACTTTTAAATGCAACATGAACCCGACTAATTGTAACTATGTTGCAATTAGTTAACTGATATTATCAGCAATAAAATGTTTGCTTATTACAATCTATTGGTATTATCTCGAAAAATTAGATGAATCAACGAAATTTATAAAATCGAGAAACTATATTCAATATACACACAATATAACATTATCGAATTCAATGAAAATGCAATTATATATACAATACATTTCTCAGTGTCCAAACAACAAAAACGAGAGTGAATTCAAGTCAAGACATATACTCCAAGATATTTTTCCGAAAAGCGCATAATACAAGCGATAGATCGCAGGCCGATCTCTCGCACACTCCACACGATCTCCATAAGATCGTTATAAAAATCAGCAAAGCGCGCCGCCGTCGCCGCGCGAGAATCCTGGCTGTATATATATGCGTGCGCACACGCGCGTCCTCCAAACGCACACGCAGTACAAGATAGATAGAGAGTTTTCTCCGCCGCCGAAACGCAAACGAGCGCATAAATGCGCGTAAATTCCGAGGGAGAGAAAACTCCCGGCGACTTTCCTCTCTCGCGTGGCGCGCACTTACACACACAGCTGGATATGTATAGCGAATAGGAATGAGAGAAAGAAAATGTACGCATACGAAAAAAAAGGAAAGAAAAAATGAGAAGAGGATCGAGCGAGGAGTTAAGAGGCCGCGTTGAGCAGGAGATGCACCGCGGGACTTTGGCGCTTGTGTATATATTCCTCGTATACGCTCTGTTTGCTGGAGATGTGCAGCCTCGTTGCGCACGTTAGCGCCTGTGCGGAGAGAACTGCGCCCGCGGCGGCTTTTATATGTATATATCGGTGTATAGGTGTTGCCCGAGAGATGCGGAGGAAAAGATCTCGAGGCGCCTGGTCTCTAATGTGGCTTGTTGTGCGTATGTGTATTTTTATACACTTATATTATACGTGTGCGGGATACGATGAGCGCAGCAGTCGAGTTGCTATGTGGATATATAGAAATGCTGGGAAGAGATGCGCGAGAAATTTATATGCTGCGAAATCGACGGTTAATGAATGCTGAGGGGATGTGCGGTTGGATGGTTGCAGATTGAAAATTTGAATTTCGCGCCGTTTGTAGATAGTGATTGCAAATAGTGTATTATTGAATTTTACTGTAATATATAAACTTTACTAGACTCCAAGTGTATTTTAATAAAAATTTGAATTAAGCTTTGTATATAAAAGTCATTGGTTGTTATAAGATATAACATAACGATTTAGTTGATGGCGCGAAATTCAAAGTGTTTTCAATTGACTTTCAAATCCATTTAACGATAAAATTATTTAAAATCGAAGAAATATTAATTTCTTTTTAATTGTTCTTGATTGAAGCAATATACGCGTATACGGGAGAGACCGTAGACGTACAGAGCGACAGTTACAACCGATTTCCGGTATTGAGGAAAGCTATAAACCCTGAATTTAGAAAAATATTCAACTATATGTGTGTCGAGATTATTGAGGGATTTTCGAAAGTCGATTATATGGAGACGCGAACAATCGAAGTATAAAAGTTTTCGATATCTGCTCGCGTACTTGAGCTATACAACGCATGAATCATTTTTTTAAGCGTATATATTATGAGATAAGTACAAAACGCTCCTTTTTAGGAAAAACGCTGCAATGCCAAATGCCCTGTGCAAATGCAAATGTAAATTATGCAGAAAAGGCTGAATTAATTGCAATAATCAACTGAGAATTTTGAATTTTTTGAAATCTAAAACTCTTTCATTGTACAGTTGCGTGTAACTATGTTTTCTATACATTGTTTCACTATGTAAACTCAACAAAATTTTCTTTGGCAGAACTAATCGTTTTTTCACTGCATAATTATAATTGAATACAAATATTATGGCATAGTTTCATAACTATTTTTAATGCAGTGTTGATATTAATTCTATCAGACTATAGAGTCAGATCCAAAAAATTCAAACAGAAGATACGGGGTACCTCTGAAGTGTACGATCTCCCGGTATTCCTTAATAAAAATATAACATGCAAATATCTATGCGTATTTAAAAAAAAAATTAAAAATAATTCCCACGACACATCCGATCCCAAAAAGCTCCAACGCTTCGGCCGAGAAAGCCCGCAGGACTTTATATATAAACACAGTCACCTCTGCTCTCAAAGTCATCGACGCCGATCACCACCGCACGACTTACTCACAGCGCTAAGGTCACCAAGGTCGCTCCAAAAAAAAAGAAAAAAAAATTCCGGACGAAAATAAAAAGGCGATCAGCAGCAGCCCGGAAGCCTCGACGTAGTCGCGCTCTCGAAAAAGGCGAAAATCGGTTGCAGCAGTGCAATGAAAGAGAGAGAGAGAGACGAGCGCCGCGGATTAAAGCCGATGCCCATATAAAGATGCGCGAGAGCCACGCGGAAGGGGAGCCGGTATAAAGTCGGCCGGACACAGCTCGCTCGAGGACTCGGCGTTTCATCCTCGTCGCGGCTCGATTCTGTGCGCCTTTTTTTGTCTGTTCTTCTTTTTCCCCCGATACCTATATCCGTCGGATCTTCTCGAGATATCGAGATCTAGTCATTTGTGTTACGGTCAGAGATACCCGTAAGTTTTGGGGTGATATATACTTTTTATGATTATGGAAAAGTGATTGTGAAATTTCAGTTGTCGCGTATTTGTTGATATACATATGATGTACAGTGGTTTACGATCGTTGCTTTCGAATTATTTAGTAATAATAAAAGTATACAACGTAATATTGTAGGTGTTCGATTTTGATCGATTTTTTGAGTGTTTTCTGATATGATAGTACAGCTTACGATTTATATCATAATTTAGATAAGCATAAAAGTTAACCGCTTTATCTCATATACAAAATCCGATGTAACGTCTATATACCTATATATCGACTGTATCATATATACAATCGAGTTATCATATAACACAGCTTAAAGGTATAAACAGTCAATAAATAGAAAGTTGAAAAATTTCAGTTTTGATATCAAAAATGTGCGACGACGATGTAGCCGCTCTCGTAGTTGACAATGGCTCCGGAATGTGCAAGGCTGGTTTTGCCGGCGACGATGCACCTCGAGCCGTTTTCCCGTCGATCGTCGGCAGGCCCCGTTACCAGGTGAGTCCAATCAAATTATACAACTGCTAAGACTTTGCAAAAAAGTCTGATTTATACGGTATGTTTTTCAAATGTATGTTAAAACTATACGATTTACACTTATCTGCAAAAATGGTATTGGGTTTTTTAATTGAAAATATAAATTTGATCAAATGTAGTCCATTGTTTCAGAGGAATATTTAGAAAATCCAATTCTTTGAATTTTATTTGTTTTCTTTTGAATCAATTTAATTTAAATACAACATGATTAATATATATAGCTTTTCTTTGCGTACATTTTAATATTAATTATACTCGATAAACTTTTTATTTTATGAAAACAAACCATCAGCAAAATATATAGAGACATTAATTTTTTCAATCAGCAATTTGTGTATTAATATACAATGCATATTTGGAATTTAATAACAGTATAATTATTAACTTTCGTAAAATCTACTCAAATATATAAGTATATCTCATTATAAGTAATTCTCAAAAGTTTTAAAAACTATTTTAAAAGTTTCTTAGAAAACGGTCTGTGCTCAAAGAAAAGCGACGATAAATTTAAACTACTTTTTACATTCGATTGAGGGCACGTTTCGTTCTTACTAAGAAATATAATCATACGATAAAATCACATAGTATCGATGACATACGTATAATACATCACAAAATATTATTTTTGATACCATCACACTATTATTGTATACGTATAATAACGCTGAAAACCAGTCCCAAAATATCACACGCATATTTCCATGCTATAAAGCCACGCGTTTCTCAGCGACTTTTTTCAACCGCAGAACCGTGCGATAAAAATTCTTTTTCACACCCCACACCCCCCTCTGCTCCCCAGGGCATCATGGTCGGCATGGGCCAGAAGGACTCGTACGTGGGCGACGAGGCCCAATCGAAGCGCGGCGTCCTCACCGTCAAGTACCCGATCGAGCACGGGATCGTGACCAACTGGGATGACATGGAGAAGATCTGGCACCACACGTTCTACAACGAGCTGCGCATCGCCCCCGAGGAGCACCCCGTACTCCTCACCGAGGCCCCCCTCAATCCCAAGGCCAATCGCGAGAAGATGACGCAGATCATGTTCGAGACCTTCAACTCGCCGGCCATGTACGTGGCCATCCAGGCCGTCCTGTCGCTCTACGCGTCCGGTAGGACGACCGGTATCGTCCTCGACAGCGGGGATGGCGTTTCCCACACCGTACCTATTTACGAAGGTAAGTGTCTTGATTTTTTTTTATTTTTATGACCTATGCGTGCTTTTTCACAATTTCATTATCTGATCCATAAGATGCGAAGAGATAGCAGGCGAGATTTAAAAATTTACCTTTCTCGAATATTTTTGAATATTCAAATATTTGAAAAAGCGTTCTTCGATTAAATTTTTCAAGAATTTTTAAGACTATATTTACGCACATTACACAGGATATTTCAGTCGAATACTAAGTCCAACTCTAATTAGTATACCGATTTAAAAAACGATTGTTTGCATTAATGACTTTTTCTTTAATGATAGAAAATTAAGAGGTCGTTGTCCCCGATTATGCTATTGTTTGAGATTATGCAAATTTTAAAGTATCTATTTCAATAACTCGGCAAGAAAAATTAATTTGGTGTTAAAAAATCCCAGTAAGATAAGTTTTCTGGTAAAATGACTTTATAATATAAATAACGTAATTTGTATTAAGACGGGAAATTTGAATTTTTAATTGTCCGCAAGACTCCCCACAAGTTGATTACTTCATTTTTAACGTTTCAATCAAGATTTGATTGGAATCAAATTTGGTACCTATACCGTGCATTATTTCAAATTATAACGAGCGCAGCTGTCATGCTCTAAATACTCGGCATGCACATATTGACCATCAGTAGTCGTGCGTGTGCGCTTTTCTCGCCTTTTTTTTGCACCGCACACAGAGAGCCGTAAGGATTCAACGCACGATTTTACAGATTATAATGAGCGTCTTGAACATATACCAACGGAGTTTATTAATCTGATTTCCTCTGCGTTGTGAAAGCGCGCTTTTAAGATCAAGGCCGGACGCGGACGTCTTTACATTTGCCCTTTTTCGGTTAATTGTACTCAAGGATGCAGTGTCACTCAATTGGGATCAAGTGTTACAGAAATAATCGATGCGCTTCGATAATGGACTTTAAACACCGTCATAGCCGTGGAGACGGTCAGACCTGAAAATAGACACGCGATTTGATTTATACCGATGCGCATCTGCGCTTTTCTTCCTGTGCGCAGACATTTAGCTTTGCGATAGTAACATTTTTTCGCCCGTTAAAGCGCAGTATCTGTAGGTTTACTGATTTTAGATATTTGAAATTGGATGAGAAATATATCGTAATTGTAAATAACTCTGATTACAAAAAGTGTAAAAATAGTAGAAAATTATAGTGTAAATTGTAAGTAAAGCGAATGTTTTAATTTCAGAATGTGTCGGTACAGAATTCACGAATTAATTATAAAATAATAAAATTTAGATAATAATATTCTGGATTTAGGGGAATAATACAAACTATTCTTGTAACAGTAAAATTATCAAAAATATTGATCATATTTATTACTGCAGAATAGTAAATTTCTAAACTCTTTTTTACTCTGCATTATTTTATAATTTACGATAAATTATAAACATATGATAAAGTACTTATTCATTTGCATATAATGTACATACAAAAAAAATATGTAGTGAAATTAGTGAGACTAACAAATTTAATAACTTAAATACAAAATTGTTCTAGTTTCTTCGTAGTAAAAATATTAATAATTTTTATATATTTTACACAAAGCGTTGTGACGTACGCATTTAACAATAACACAATCATGAAGTCTCAAACAAATACGTTACATCTACATTTCAATTCCGAAATTAAGTGTTAAAACTTAGTCTATGTTTTTTATATACAAATCAGAAATATTTTACTCTACACATAATATTCAGGTATTTTTCGTATATTCTACACATCGCGATGGATCTGTAGGGTAATATTCTTGACACTTGGTCATAAGACGTTTGAGAGCTTGAATATACTTGCGCTGTGTTTCGTCGTTCATTACGTGAGCGACATTTTTTGAGAAAATCTTTTCTCGACCTGTACGTGCGTGAATACCGACCATAGTTACTCCGATGGGCCAGGGTGAGTTACCGATTGCCATTTGAAGATAAGCATCACTAGCCTGAAAATTTAAAAAAATGTTATCTTTAATTCTTTACAATTTTAATTTTAAATAAAAATTAAAGTAATATATCTTTGAAGATTATTTACCAGAATATAATTTCGTTCTAGTAAATTTTTAACGATTTCTGTTAAACTGTCTGTAATATCCTCAGGAAGAGATTTATTTTTCAATTTTCTGAGTAAAGGTTTTAAGTATTCTCTTGTCTGAGCATAGATTGCACTGTCCATTTTTCCCTTTGCTCCCATTTTTTCAGCACCCGATCTACTGTTCAACTGGTCACCCCACAATTTCATAAGAAATTGCAAAAATGTCGTGATTATGTGCATATCGTTTTCTCTGGTATTTCTACTAAGGGTTTCTGCCATCTTTTGAATGTCCTCATAAGTAATTTCTTCATCAGGCACATGAACGTCACCTTTTTTGCGCTGCTCATGTGGCTTTGAGGATTTTAAAATTTCATCTAGATAGGCTTGATCTACTTGTTCCATAGCTTCTTGGAAATCATTACGCAAACCCTGATAAGAAAAAAATTTTAGTAAGTAAAGTTACTAAAAGTAAATGAAAAAGAATTTGAAGCCTATATTACTAGTACTTATATACCTTGTTAACTTCCGGTTCAAGTATTTCACACCTTCTTAGTCTTTTGAACGAATCAACTTCTGATTCACCATAAAGTAAGATAGGATGTCCTCTTTCTCTTAGCTTACGAATAACTTCTACTCTAGGTAAGGTATTCTGTGAGTTATCTTGTATCATAGAGTTTTCCGCAGCTGCTCTCCTTTCGGCATCACTTATACTGCTCTTTGAATTTGTAGCATTCACAATTTTTTGTTCTGTTGCTAATAAATCGCCCCTTTTGAAATATTTCTTGTTATTTTGCTATAAAAATGATAATAAATGTTTATAGTACAAGTAAATCAACATATTCATGAAGAATACACTAAATTTTGTGGAAGTTTATAATAAACAAGAATATTTTTCCTATGTACGTACCAATACATTCTTTTCTGCCAGTTCTTTACGTTTTTTTGCTATTTCTGCTTTTAGAATATCCATGATGTGTAGAAACTAAAATACTTTATAGAATCTAACAAAAATTGAATGATTATTTCAACAAACAGATAAAAGAATTATAATTTTCTTTGCATTTCTGCAAAGAACCTGAACCATTTGTCACTGATTCTAACCTCAAATTAATGTTTTCCTTGATCTTTTCAGTTTTCAAGACACTGACTTGACTCACTCATATTCGTATATTAATTATTATTTCTGACTTTTTTTTATCTAACCAGGTGTAAATTCTACTTTTTTAAATTACTCTTTAAAATGTTTGTGTCTAAATATCTAAAAGAATATCGTTCTCACTCCACTTGTTATTGTTGAGAAATGAGAATCTAAAAACATAAGTGCGCATACGCATTTATGAGCAGCAGCTCATAAACTAATGGCGCGAAATTCAAATTCATAATTCAATATAATTCGAATGTAAATTATAAATTATTTTGTAAAGCTTCAAAAACAGTTGTTTTACTTTGTTTTACCTATACCGATATATTTGTTGGTTTTTTTAAATTAAAAAAAAATTTTTAATGTTTTTAAATTTTTCAAAAATTGTCAATTTGCAAAAACAAAAAAATTACTGGAATCGCTCTGATAAAATTCGTACGTATTCCTTAGCTGATTCTAAGAACTTATTACTCTTGAAAATTTTTTCCAATAGTGCGTGATTTCTGAATAAAAAATTCGTAAAAGTCTTCGTAAAACATTTTCAATTATAATATGCGCCAGTTTGACCACACCTAGGTTGAAAATCAACCTCCAAATCACGTATCTGTTAGGTTTGAACATTTATTCCATTGGTTAGAGGGTATCCAGATACATTGCAAATGAAAACGTTTTTGAAATCTCGAAATAAAAAAAAAATTCTGGAAAAACCATGCTTTTTTCCTTTAAACCGTTTTTTCTCATTGTTAATAACAATTTTCGAAAATTTCAATTATACCGTTAGAAAGGGCATGAGTTAAACTTTAAAAACATGCCCCGCCCGAATGTTTTAATCGCAAATTGCATTAGTTACGAGCCCTGAAAGAGAGTGACTGCATAAGCACTTATCTGCAAAGTCCCCGCAGAACCACTTAACTCGAGTAATTTGTTTAGCTTGCGCGTCGAGAAAGAAACTATTTCCAGATGTGATACCACGGTTGTATTCCTATCAGATACCTAATCAAATGAGCCAATACTTAGATCTTTTCTCTGACATTTCGCTCTTACGTATTACTCCAAACATTGAAATTGCTTTTTCTCGAAAACACGAAAATGTCACTTAAGTGGTTCTTCATCCTGTAAGCCACAGATATATAACTGCAGGGAATAAATGCTGCTAATAGCTATATTCACTGTACTACCATTAGAAAATGCATTGAGCACTCAGAAGTCATACGCAGAAGGCTGCAGAATAAACAGCTGCAGAAACGTACTATTACACGACTATTTATTAGTGCAGCTCAAACCAGCTGATTCATGTAAAAAATAGCATTACAATAAAGTTGGTGTGGCCTTTTACGCATTTTAAAAATTAAGAAAAAGAAAAGACAAAGTTATTTTTGGAAAAGCACTCGCACTCACGGCTTTTCCTACGTCCCGTTTCCTCTTACAGTTATATTGTGTACATATACATACTGTACATAATATACATGTATATATATGTAGGTCTGTATGCAAACTAGATGCTGTGCGAAAATAGTTCTTACGATATAGTGAGATTATTTCGCCCTACAGTTTTTGTGTACAATTTTGAAAAGCAATTCGTGCGTAAAAATTAAATAATATAGAAAAAAATGATATAACTATGCAATCGCATATTATGTATCAATTTAAAAAAATTCGTTAAAATTTTCGAATAAAAATAATTCGCAATAAATTGTCGCACACAAGAATAAGTGTAATCGAAACTGTGAACTCTATCGCACCAAAAGGAATAAACATGTCGTTCGACGCTGCCTACGAAGTGAGAGAAGCCAAGCCAGAGGACATCCCAGCCATAAACACTCTCCTGGAGCAAAGCTTCCACCCCGAGGAAACCATACTCCAGTGTCTCCTGAAAAAGCACAAGTCGACCCTAACCGATTCCGATCTCCGGCAAATCGACGCCGACCAGCGCTCGATAATCGCCGCGATGATCGGCAACTACCTCTGCCAAGTGGCTGTGGAAAAATCGGCGGGAAAGATCGTCGGGGCGAACGTGATGATCCTCAGCGAGAATCCCGAGCTCGTCCCACCGGAGAATCGTTCGCTCGACGTCTACGAGACGCATCGGCCGAGAAGCCGATTTCTCGCCGACTACTTCGGCGCCATGAACGCGATGATCGATTCTGCCGATCTGTTCGGCAAGTTTCCCGGGGCCGAGCGATTCCTCGAGTTCTACGCGGTGAGCGTCGCGGCCGATCACCGGAGGCGAGGACTGTCGACGCGGCTGATGAGGGAAGGAATCGGTTTGGCCAGGGGGAGAGGAGTGGACGTGGTGTTCGGGCTGTTCACGTCGCCGTTCTCCAAGAGAGCCGCCGAGAAGGTGGGATTGAAGATCGTTTCGGATCTGGACCTGCTGGAGTACAGGGATACCGATGGCTCGCTGCTTTACGAAGAGTCGGGGGGACACAACGTTGCCTCGGTTATGGCTACCCGGATTTGAATAATGTGGAGATTAAATGTGTGAGATTGTAGATTGTATAATTGTAATAGGTGTTTTTTAAACGGATCTTCAAATAAAACAAATGTACACTGACGTTTTGGATATTGTTGTTTTTAAGTTGCATTTATTAAATCTGTAACAATTTTTGTGTTTAATATCAGATACTTAATATTACATCTAAATTATTACGATTGTTCATCACGTAAACTTGGATTTGCAGCACAAATTTTTACTTCAAGTTCTTGATTCTCTTCGCGCCTCGTCGTCCTCGTCGACGATTCCTCGAGCAAATCCGTGTCAACGATGAACTTCAGATTCCCCGTTCTGTCCTCTCGTTGGGCCATCCAAAAGGCAACGGCCTCTTCGTCCTTCGAATTCGCCGTCTTGGTCAAGTGGGCGATATCGAACAGCTTGTCCATTTTACTCAAAAAATTAATTTGCCTTACGGATTGCGCTACCGAGCCCTTTCGAAGCCGATTTTTCGGCCGCGCAGTCCTGGATCGTCGGGATTCCCGCTGCTCTCCAGAAAACGAAAACTTTCTTGATCGTATCGGTCACCGAGATCCGGCGCGACTGATTCCAATTTCTCATCTGGTAGTAGCAGCACTGCAGGACCTCGCGATTCGAGGGTAGCTTGGAGCCTCGCAGCTCCTTCTGCGTGTGGCCGACTAAGGAGATTTCCGTTTTCGCCCGTGAATCTGGCATTGTCGGATGATTTTGGCGAAGTGTGATGTACCACTGCCGGAAGCGAACTGACGCTTGGCAGGTTTATACGTCGGTCGTTGATTTCCTCTGCTGATGCACTTATATATATACCTTACCTCCGCATACGAATAATAAACAGAGGGAAAATTTTGGACGAGCAGAGAGGGATCTAGGGTCGCTTATACCTGCGCCGAAAATCTATAGAAACATGAATTGCGTGCATTTGGTGCAATACAGGTAATTAATGGATTGTATAGGTATTATGAAAGCGGAAGAGACAGAGAGAGAGCCCAGCTCAGGCCCACGGGCGCAAATTGGTTTTGGGGAGGAAAGTTCTATACCTGCGTGATACCTACGACGATTCGGAAAGGACGAGATTGATGGGGACGAAATAGAGAACGTTGACACTGTCGTAAATGTTCCCGGAAATCTCGGAAATCATTTATGACCGGGAGGGATACAATCGCTGAAAATGCACTCGTTGAGGAAGGGCAACAAATTATTTGATCGAGAAAATTCAATTTTTTTTTAATTTTAATATATATAACATCAGCGCATTATCAACTTCACCAGTAATAATTGTATGTATAGTACATGTCAGTCTTCTGTACTCGTTATAAGGACTTTTGAACAACTGACAAGTTCGGTGTATTTTTAAGAATAGCTTTGTGAATTATATAATATTATAGTAGGACATTTCTCTTGGACTAATTATATTATGTAAATGTTCGCTCGCAAGTTGAATTAGTAACGCAACGTTTTTCTTATCTTTTGAATGGAATAGAAAAAATTATTTCAAAATTGTACTATGTAGAAAATAAGTATGAGAACTGCAAACGTTTTTACATAATGAGTAAAATTCAAGTAAATTTCAAGTTCTTCTAATAAAAAAATTCAGGTTAGATGCAAAGCGCTTATATATATAACTATAAATAATCAATTTTTGCCTTGTACCCAGTAGTATAGATTAGATTAAATTAAATAAAAAGAGAAAACTAATTGAAATATGTGTTGGTATGTACTTCTGTATTTAGTGAATAATTTGATAATTATCATGGGATATATTTCATAACAGGGATACTCTGCTATCTACGAATTTGCTATTTATTCTAAAAAATACCTATGCATTAACCAATTTTATTTGACCTTTTCGAATTATGCAAAAGTGTAGATTAGATTAAATTAGAAACTTAAATATTACGAAAGAACATATTGTTTACGAGGAAACTTTAGTTTCTTCCAAGTACTCAGGATAAAAGCAAAGACATTTCACAGATCATCTTAAACCATATATACGAGCCAACATCGCTCAAGTTTTGCGCACACTGTTGATCTACAATTTTATCGATCCAAAAATTGCCATTCCCCCGTAACAATGAGCTTCGTCGACTACGTGATCCGCGACGCGACGAAGGAAGATCTGCCCGTCCTCCATTCCCTCATGAAGACGTTCTACTACGCCGAGGACGCGATTCTCCAGTGTCTCCTGCGCAAGTACAAGTCGAGCCTGACCCCGAGCGATCTCCTCGAGATCGACGACGACCTGCGCGCCACCGACGCCGCCATAATCCTGCGGCACGCCTGCGTCGTGGTCGTCTACAAGGTGACCGGCGAGATCGTCGGCGTGAACGTCATGCACGGCTTCGAGAATCCGAAGCTCGTGCCGCCCGAGGCTCGCTCCTACGACGTCCGCGCGCATCATCCGCCGAAGACACAGCTCGTCCGGGACTACTACCGCTATCTCGACGACATCATGGCGAGGGCCCAGCTGTCGGTGAAGTTCCCGAAGGTCAAGCGCTTCATGGAGTGCTACGCCCTGGCCATCGACCGGGAGCACCGGAAGAACGGCCTCGCCGCCCTCTTCATGCTCGAGGGATTCCCCTTCGGCTGGCAGAGAGGCATCGACATGATCGTCGGCATCTGCCTGTCGCCGTACGCGGAGAGGGCCGCCGAAGGCGTGGGAATGAGAAAAGTCATGGAGCTCGATCTGCTGGAGTACAAGGATCGCAACGACAGCTCTATCGTCTTCGAGGAGATGAGGGGGAAGAGCGTCGTCTCGGTGGTGGCCGCGTACTCCAGGAATTACTCGACGAAGATGGAGGAGCTGTTAGCGAAATTGTAGAGATGATATGTTATACAGCTGACAACTTGTTTGGGAGAAACTCAATCGTTGATTTACTGCAATAATAATTTTGTAATTAAGAAATTGTCAAAAATATAATTCGCAATATAAATATTTTCCTATATTATAAAAAATGTTTATTTCTTTATCCTATTCCCGAAGTGTATTACAATAATTAATAATTAACTGACTACTTTTTGCATCAATTATTGTTGTATTTATCTGATGCACCAGTGCGCAAGTTGATTTTACTATTATACTTGTAAAACAATTAATTATAAATAAATAAATAAATAAATAAATACTCTTGTTCTCAGGGTACGCTCTACCTCACGCCATCCTGCGTCTGGACTTGGCTGGACGCGACTTGACCGACTACCTCATGAAAATCCTCACCGAGCGCGGCTACTCCTTCACGACAACCGCCGAGCGAGAAATCGTTCGCGACATCAAGGAGAAGCTCTGCTACGTCGCCTTGGACTTCCAGCAGGAGATGTCCACTGCTGCCGGGTCCAGCGCCCTCGAGAAGAGCTACGAACTTCCTGACGGACAGGTCAGTACATTAGTAGCTTAACAATTGTAAAATCGATTCGTTATTAAAAATCGGCTCACGACGACCAGGTCATCACGATCGGCAACGAGCGCTTCCGCTGCCCGGAGGCGATGTTCCAGCCGTCCTTCCTGGGCATGGAGTCGAGCGGCATCCACGAGACGACCTACAACTCCATCATGAAGTGCGACGTCGACATCCGCAAGGATCTCTACGCCAACTCCGTCCTGTCGGGCGGCACCACCATGTACCCGGGCATAGCCGACCGGATGCAGAAGGAGATCACCGCCCTGGCGCCGTCCACCATGAAGATCAAGATAATCGCGCCACCGGAGCGCAAGTACTCCGTCTGGATCGGCGGCTCCATCCTCGCCAGTCTCAGCACCTTCCAGCAGATGTGGATCTCCAAGCAGGAGTACGACGAGTCCGGGCCTTCCATCGTCCACAGGAAGTGCTTCTAAGACGCTCGCGACTCTCGCGATACTATAACATATACTTAGAATTGCGCGCGTCGTTTACAAATTGTATACAAGGCTAATATCGTTGTTCGAGAGAGACGCGTTACAAATCGTTCGCTCGCGCATTACGCAATACTTTATTGATACTTTGTTACCTAATTATGCGAGTAAAATATTTATTTCTCATGTTTGTCATGTATATAAAAGCATCTCTTTGAGTTTTGAAAATTTTATATTACACGTACTATCTATTATACGATTGATTACTTTCAGGAGCAGGGATCGCACAGATGTTTGAGACACACGCCCTAGTGCTCGATACGTCTGACTATTTGAATTTTATTTATATTCGTCAATACGCTGAATAATCGCTGTTGAAATAATGTTTAATTAATATTTTAGCTGTAAGCTTAGACTGTTAAATGTTTACGTAAATATAGAATAAAGTGGCTTATTTTTAATACGGAAAGAGTCTGGTTTGTGATTGAGAACACAGTGGTGTGGAATGACGAGTCGGCTCGGTGTTTCTTCGCATATACATCTTTTTATTTCTAGAATATAATCAGCAATATATACATAGTACAATAAGTAAGGCAGATCTGAAACGAAAGTGAAAATGCCATTGCTTAGAAAAAGAAGGACGTCTTACGCCTTGGGCGTTGCTATATAAAAAAAGTGACAATTTGTTTTGTACGCAAAGATGAACGAAAATGTGCTGATGATTCCGGTAAACAGATACTTCATCTCTGTGATGCAGAAACTTAGAAAAATTAATGGCTCCTCCTTTGCAATCATAAAAAAATCATACAAATATCAAACACAACGCCTTTCTCATCAAAAAAAGTTTTCTTTTTTTCCAGTTGCTCCAAAGGACGGTCAATTACACAGTAATTACACCATAGTTACTTGAGGTTTTGTATAGACAATTAGACACATATAGATTAGGGCTCTAGTTCGCGGGCAAAGTAGTTGATAATAGAAAAAAAAGAAAGAAATAAGTCTGTCATGAGTTTTGGCGATGAGTTATGACATTACACTTTTAAAAGTTTTTTCGCGGCAAACATTACACACGACACTGATCTCCCTGCATAAATAAATGAATCATCACTAAACAATTGATCGCTCGTAGAAAATAATATGCTCACATACACTCAAACCTGACAGTAACATCACAGTATCCTGTCTAACAGAATTATTATAGACTATCATATTTTTCACTCTTAACCAGAGCTTGGAAGGCCCACGCTTGTTTGTTTTGTAACTCGTTACGTCTCTACTTGAGTAAAGCCGTGCCATACGCGAATACCAAGTTTAATCACGAACACTCAAAGGAATTTCATATTCGCTTTATTTCTTTGCTCTGTGACGAACAAAAAAACACGTAGCTCGACGTAATATTCATCTTTAAGTGATCTGTGAAGTAGACAATAAAATTTAATGATTATATTCAGATTTCAAAATGTAGGCATATATAATTCGAAGAAAATAAAAAAAGTACATATATCGCACAGTATAAAAAGAATATGATATGGGAAATGAATTTAACGACGGCTTGAAAGCACAAACATGATTCAGGAATACGAAGCTTGAGCTACAAGTGACATTTTATAGTTGTCATTAAAAAATATAAATACAATTTTTGCTGATAGAACATAGGCCTCCTTAATGCATATTTCGTTTCTATTTTTCTTGTCACGATTAATGGCGCTCTCTCCTTTACGCGGAGAAAAATTTACAAATATTTTGTCAATGGACACTACACAGTACATTTTAGTATCTCTACATTTTATACAAATGTTTTTTTCTCCAAAGTAACGTTCAATACAATAGGACACATTTTTGTTCGTTTATAATCAATTTCATAGAATTCATTGGTGTCTGAGAATAATTTATCAAATCTTATAAAGTATATATACGCATAAGAAAATTCCCGGAATAAAAATTGAAATGTAACACTGATTACAGGTACGAAATGTTTAAAAAAATTAATCGATTGCCTGGTGAACTTGTAAATACAGACATCACTTTGCAATGTTTTGAAGAAATCCAAATGGACAGATATTCCTGACAATTGATTGAAAAAAAGTTAAAAAACAAGAATTAAAAATAATGATATCTTTGGTGCCCTATGATACACAGCGGAAATAACGCACTCGGGATAATTAAAAGGTTAAATGCGATCGGCTCCGCACAAACCCTTTACGGCAATTAAAATTGTTTTTTTTTCTCTTTATGAATAAAAATCACCTTTGCACTTGACGCTTAAAAACTTCCTTATCTTCTGGACGATTTCCTTCTTCTGCTGTTGGATCTCTTGGGCCGCCGTGCTTTCGATTTCGAATTGATTAACCAAGGTAAGGAAAACTCACTGCAATATTTCAATTAATTATTAACTAATTCAGTTATATTCTGTGTGACACTGAAAACAAAAGCAATATCTAACCTTGGAGAAAAGCTAGGAACAGAAGCTCCAAATGCAGAAATGGGCAATTGAGTATCTACTTGAATGCTTTGTATTTGATCAACTTCTGGCCACATTGTTGTAATACTCTCCTCTTCCGTTGAGGATAGACATGGTCCAGTGTGATTCGTATTATAACAAGCAACGTGATGACTCTGCCTTTCTTGTCTTTGCTTCAACTTCTCAATATGTCTCTGTTCTCTGTAATAATTAATTTAATTGTGATTACAAGAAAATAAAGATTTTATTGTTTACAATTATTGCAATCGCACAAAAAAAAAATGATTACCTTATCCTTTGCACATCCCACCGCTTTCGTCTTCTCTCGTCATTTTCAAGTTTTAAATGCCTCTTATTAAAAATCTCATCGTCCAAATTTTCAGTGCCTTCCATTGTATAACAGCTAGTGTAGACCTTTACCCTCCAGTTAGGAACTTCCAATGTACTACTGTTAGTTTCCATCGATGAACGATCCTTAAGGGCTAATGCATAATTTGCTTCCCCTACAGCTGTATAGTAGTGTTCTTCAGTCGTTAGAAAGCATTCTCTTTTTATTAAAGACTTTCCCTTTTTTTCTATCTTTTTTAAATTCTCGTTGCTGGGACCCTTACCACCCTGCAGAAAAAATTACGTTAATCACAAAAAATTAGACAAATTATTTTTCAGAAAAAAAAAGACAAGATCTTACAAGACTTTCTGGGGCAGTCGACGAAGCATCGTTGCTTATTGTTGACGAACTGGAAACACCCCTTTTTCGCTTGGCGCTATTATTCAGAGCTGTGGGATCCGACTTTCGTTTCTTCTTATTCTCCCAAGATTCACCCATGTTATCTTGTTTAAACTCCTGTTTTTCAGGAGATTCTTGCTTCACTGTGGTAATACCACCAGTTGTATTTAGTCTTATTTTAAAACTTTCACTATACTGTGGACTGTGAGAGTCAGATTGTACATTCTTATGAGTCTCACTTGTTGATGGAAGACTGTTTAATGATGCATTTAAGCTTGGTGGCGAACAGGGTCCAATGTGATCTACTGTGTTTTCAGCATTCTCTGATCGCAGTTTTTGGAGGCTAACTCGTCTGTCCATACGCTCCAACCGCAATTTAAGCTGTGCAAAAAACATTCCAATTAGTTTACTATTTTTGTATGAAATGATATTATATTTTCTATCATAAAATTTATAATAGCAAAAAGCTATATTGTACATTGATTATGTTTTTCAATTTACTAAATCTGTTAAAAAATTGACATTAATTTGTATAACCTACGCAACTAAAATCAAGTTATTTTTTATATTATTGCCTATAATTTATAGTCTTTGCTGAAAATATAACATCATTTATGCAATGTAAAAATTTCATTTCCGTAAGGGCCTCTGAGTCCCATAAAGATTTTCTATATATACAAACAAACAAAAGATTCAATAAATAAATTAAAATCAAAATATTCACCATTGCACAATATTAAATTCTTCAAAAATAAAAATATATAAATTTCATAAATTTTAAATAAAAAAAATTATTTCCTACACGGCATTTCCTCCTCTTATTCTTTCTTATTCGACATTTTGACATTTTTAAAACGAGCGCTACACGCCGAGCAGTTTGAAATTGCCGCGCTCAGTTGGCAGCACTGCATTCACATTTGACCTTGGAAAACAATCCCATCTTGCAGCCTACACACGAATCACACTCAACGAAAGATTCTTTCCAGCAAAAATTTTCAAACTATTCGTTTTGACAATTTTAAGAAACGTTTTGCAACTTTCACAATCGTAAGCCGCACAATTGGTCAACGAACGAACACCAAAACATCACTCTCTACTGACAGAAAATCACAGATCTGCCGATTTTACAGTTCGGATGAAACAACAACACAACCACAATATTAACTGGCTTCCAACGCACTATATACAGTGACATCTACGAATTCCTTGCTGTGTCTTTCGCAGATTTTGTAGTTCCACACGCATTGACAGACTGAGATTTAGTCGTTTTCCCGCGTTTTTGGCGGCAAACACTTATAGCCCCCCCTCTCTCTCTCTACACACAACAGCACTAGATCATGGTGACCACTAAATCTCGGGATTTAAATTCCCTAATCCTCATAGATTACTCGAAGGATTTCTCTGACAAGATTACATTTTAATTTTGTTTTGGTTTTTGTTTATAGCTTCTATTGTACGTTTTTATATTTCGAATTTATTAGTTATTTATAAGAATATATTTTCTTTGCTTACTATGTTAGGTTACGTTATTACTTTAGATTTGAGCGACATAAAAAAAAAGTAAAAATAAAATAATGCATAATCAAATGTACTTTTAGACCGCTGAAAAGTATTTTTCTTATTCTATGAGCCAGAAGAAGCAGTCACCATGCTAACCTACCGTTTCGTTTTCCTGTCTTAGGGCAGCCAGAAGCTTATCCTTAGTGACAATTTGCTCGGACTGTTGCTGAATTAGATCCAAATGCAGGAGTAACAGTTCCTTTAGATGCTTAACTTCAGTCAAGTCATTTTGCCTGGCCTCGTTTCCTCTTAGAGGACTTACACCCAGCGCTGAAGTGGCAGTCGCCGGTGCTCCACCATCAGTCATACTGGCATACATGTGATCAAAATCACAAGGGATATTTATTATACCAACAACTTTGCTGCTATCGTCTGCAGCTGCTCCACTCTTCTCGTTATCTTTATTGTGGTCCTTTATTTTGTCTTTGACTGTGCCTGTTGCCGTCGAACGTACGTTGTTCGTCGCCGACGATGACAACAGGTGCTCGTTCATCGCCGCCACCATGTTGTAGGTGACAACTCCACCTCTGCACACCTCCTCTTCGCTGACCTTACCTGTTCCATAAGATAAAGTGTACAAATCCAGACAATGAATAATAATCATGATACCATACATAAACTACAGCAGAAATGTTTAACACTTTGAGATATGACAACTGACACTGTCAGAACAGAATCAAAACATAATTTTTAGTGAGAAGCAGTGAAATTAGCTAACTTAAAGGCAAAATAATTGAAGTATACAATGTTTTTCTTGGTTATGTTACGTTAAGAATTGATTAGCATTCTACAAGTAAACATGATAACTAAAGTATTGTGTAATTTGATGACACTACAGTCAACCCTTACGTGTGCTGTGCAAGAATTAGTGAATTTCATATTTTAAAAAGCTGATTTATTGAATATGAAGCAGCTACTCTGTGTTTGACCAATGATGAAAACGAAGAACTACTACTTTATCGATCAGTAAGGTAGAGTAGTCTGTTATGGTAAATAATACCTTTTAAGATTGTAGATTTGAATTTTTGAATGTGATGCTTAAATTGCAATAATACAAACAAACTACCTTGTTTTTGTTATTGTAAATACAATTTGTATCAAATTATATTACAAGAAAAGCACAATTCATGATATTCTTTACAAAAAATAATCCATTGTTCTAAAAATACAAGATAATGCAATAGATTGTTGATAAGAAATAATTGGCTGATCTGAAATGTTTGTAAACAATGAGTATCATCGAGTAATATTGAGTATAAAACATTTACAATCAGAATCTTAATTGTCATAAAAAATGACATCTAACTATTATACAGCACAAATAAACTAACTGATAAACTCCATTATTCAGTAATAAAAAAACCATAAAACAAACATAAATTAAGATTCACAACAAGTACCAAGGAGAGATAGTATTGAGACAAAGACAACTGCAGGAGTACAACTGATCACAAAATAGAAAACTGCACCACATTCAGCTCAGCTCTCGCTCGTGCATTGACAACACAGAATGAAACAAGATCAAAAGCAACGACGACAGTTCTGCGCACCATGTTTTACAAGAAAATCAAAATAAACGAGATAGCACAGTTTATATACCAAAACAAAGAAGTCCCATAACTAAAGAAAAATCCAGTGCAATCGTACGGATTGTCCAATATAAGAGGAGGGAAGCAGCGACAGCAGCAGCAGCAGCAGAAAAAAGGTAAACTGTCAGTGGCTCTCTTACCAATATCGTTGGCCAACTGCTGATGCTCCTCGACACCGATATCCTGGCGGTGGTGATGATGATGGTGATGGTGATGGTGGTGATGACGATGGGCAGGCTCGTCGTCGTCAGCGGTGAGCTTCTGGCGGCGCCTCGTCTCCGGCGCAGCGCCGTTCAGCAGACGCGGCGCGCCGCCCGCTGACATGACAAGGAGGCCCGGCCGCCGCCGCCGTCGCCGCCACCTCCGCGATGCCTCCTCGCCGCAACGCCGCCGCACCGCCGCACCAACATCCAAGCGGCTTGCTTTTCCCACGGCGCCGTCGGCCACCCGGCTGTAATGTACTGCTCTCCGGATTCTGCGGGACGATTTTCCGATGGCGAGCGAGAGACGAAAGCCGACGACTCTCTTTTACGCTGCTCTGGCGACGAGCTGATCACAGTGACTCCGTCGCTCGGCGCGCGGAGGTTCGGTTTTTGGAGCGACGCCGCGCTATATGCCGGCGCTGCGAGAGAGAGACGGCTGCTGCAGGATACGTGGGTAGCTATAGCTATAGTGTCCGTATGTGTATACTATACTGCCTTTAGCACGCACTATATCCTATATCTACTGTACAGCTTCACGCACACGACACACACGCCGCAGTGTAGTAACGCCACACGGACACGATGCGATGTTGCGTCGCCGCTTGTGCGCGCGCGAGTACCCGACCCGAGTAAGTAAGTATATACGGCATGTATTGGCATTGTGTGAGTCTCTTTTCTCGATTTTTCGAGCTGAGGGTGCTGCTGTAATGATATGTTACACTCGAGTCTACTTGTTCGTATTGTTTTACAGCAAATATTGTTTATGTAAAGATTCGAATCGTCGCTGCGTACGCGCTTCGTATTTTTTTTTATTTCGATTTTAACTGGAATCGCGCAGATGTGCTTTTTGAAACAAATGAGAGAAATAAATAAACAAAAAACCGAGAAAACGATGAACGGGAAAAGATAAGGAACAAAGCCTAATTTTTCAAATCAAATGTTTGTAAACGGGGATTAGCGTCTATAAGTGTACAGAAACGATTAACAGTTTTATTTACAATATATTATGGAAAATTCTTATCAAATCAGAATTGGCCTTTCTTTGCCTGTTTACATCTTTTTCCAATGTATTTTTGTTTGTTTTTTAACAATCCGTGATTCACGTGCAAGTGGATCTAAAATCGGGAAAAGCAAACTGGCATCGCTGATGATCAAGAGTTTATGTTCTCGAAGAGGTATGCCGTTTCACAACTATACTAAAAATTACGTCAAGTGTATTTCGGAGCAGCTTACACACACACACCACACACACAAGGAAGAGGAAAAAAATTTCGGAGCAAAATCGAAAGTCATTGAGAATTACACACTCTTGCCATCGATTACACTTGAAAAATGAAATAAATGATTTTTACACATTGTTTCGAAGAACGAAAGCCGACAATATAATTGTAGACTGATCCTCACGTTCCAGTTTTCGCGCTTTACACGTATACACGCTTCGGTAAAAGAGAATAAGGAGCGAGAGAGAGACAATAACGCGCTTCAGCCCTTCATTCGCGGAGACCCTTCCGCGGCTGCCAGGATAAAAAGAGATGCCGACCAATGGGCGGAGGAAGCTCGCTCGGCATTGGCCGCCCATTGGTCGGGGGTGAGAGCAGCGCTCGTTCCGCACTCGAGTTTAATTAGCTCTCTTTAAGGTTAACGGAGAAATCCGGGCGTAATTAATCGGTTTTCGATACCGGAATTGATAATGCGCGCGGAAAAAGTGCGTTTCCGAGCCTATATAATATGGCGAGTTTGATTCCGGAGCTTGCGGCGAGGCGTACAGTACTTATAGCTTTGCTTGGATTTATTTATGAAATATGTACTTATACTAATACATTATGTGTAACGTGTACTACACGGAAAACTCGATTGTCTGCGGATAATACGTTCGCGGAAATGTAAGTGTATTCCATTGGAAAATACACTGGAGTAGAAGAAAGCTCCGAAAAAAATCCTTCGCGTAGTAATTGAAAAACCCATAAAAACCGTACACGTCATGCAGTATAGGTACACGCGCGGCGGTATATGCTGTATATACTTAGATATGCGCATCAAGCGAAATCTTACACGCTATCTCTTTTTATCCTGATCCGCGAACAAATAGTCGAATTGCGCGATCGTCTCTAAACGTTTTCTATTTATAAGCGCACAGGACACCTATACATGTATACACTCAGCTGTCAGCGTACTAATATCATCAGCAAGTCAGCATCTGCAGGAGCAACTTTACCATCGTATAATCACAACACCCAAGTCTTACTTGTCATGTACACAAAACAAAAGCGATCAACCTGCTTATCACATGTATACAGATAATACACATATATAAATACACACCTATGCACTACCCCATCGGGTCGTCAGACTCCACTCCACACTCCAGACGCAGTCGCTCGGGCCTCCAGGGAAATCCAAGCGCGTCGAGAGAAAACCGGGAACGCCGACAGTCTAAACAAGTAATACTTATGATATTGTGCAGGACCTTACGTTATTCAGTCAGCTTCAAGATATATCCTATACATGTCTATTGTGTCCTGGTGATGCACCTCTGCTACATTATAATAACGCACTCGTACAGTGTCCTGCCAGCATAACGACGTATTTCTCCTCTTTATAATCTCGAGATCCTTCTCGACCGTCGTCCGGCTTGTTTCTCTCTCTCTCCTGTCTCTGTTTTTCTCTCTCTCGCGGCGAGTCGCCCCCGGACCCCGCGATATCTGTGATGCTCTTGCTTGTATACACACGTCACACACGCAGACGCACTGCAGCAAATGTATAGTACGAGACGGCACGGCGGCGCAATTGCCGCACTTGGCACTTTCGTTACTCGATGCCCGAAAGGAAGAGCGCGCGATATTACACACTGATAACGCGTGTACGTCTATAGGTGTATAGTTATACCGTAGTTTTACTGTTACTACTTTGTATGTAACGTGGAAATAAAGAGGGAATGATTTATGAATGGGCGTTGAAAGTGGTTACTGCCCCTTTCAACTAGGTCACACACTTGTTTTACACGTCCTCGGGGTGAAAGAAAAATATACGCGCCTAGCTGAGTATGTTGTAGCCGACGAATGAAGGGAGATGCTTATTCGATGACTTATTTGATTGTAAAATTATATTTATTTTTGTTACTTCTTATAATGTCTTGCAAGAACTGATATTGACAGGTGTAAAAAAATGCAATAGAAACCCTAGTGGCATAATTTTAACTAAACATTTTCCTGCTACATAAATACTATAAATTTAAATATAAGTTAATTTATGTGTTTATTTACATGTAACTTTTATTTTGATAAAGAACATTTCTTTCGTCTGAGCTATGATCAATAATGAAGTTTTCTTAAATTCATTCTAAATATTTTTTAAACAGTTTGATAATAAACATGTACTCGTATTTTGAGATTGCATAAAATTCTTTTGAGAATTTATTGTACAAACTTATGCAGAAATATTATACAAAACTTAGACATTTATAGATTTCCTTTCAAAAAAGTAATTAAATCTTTTATTTCAGGGTCATTCAAATTGCTGACTATTCTTTCTCCTAGATAGTCATGCGTATGTAATGACAAGAAAATTAGAGGCATACATTTTACAAAAATACTTTGATATGTATTCTAGAATACTTAATGTAACATTAATGTAGAGATATATTTTAGAATAATGTCATTGGAAGAGCTCATTATCATAAACTTTTATATCACGTTTATCTTTATGCGCACTTTTTTGTGTGTAACTTGCTGCCAATGTGGACCACATTGAACTAGAAGTTGTATCGTTTATTGGATCGATAACTGGTTGCCTTCTTGCCATAGAAACTTTCAATTGAATAGATGAAGCCATTATTCCATCCATTTCACTTATTGCACGCTCAGCTGATTCTGGTTTTTCAAATGTAATAAATCCTCTGTGGGAATTTACCAATTCCAGTGTAAGTTTATAAAAATAATGTAAAATTCTGATAACATAGTTTAATATGTACATACTTTTTTTCAGCCTCCATAGTGATTTTCAGAATATTTCCAAAAGTTGAGAAGTGTTTCTTAAGAAAGTCTTCTGATATTTTATACCCAGATACAAATATTGTATTTCCTTTGATAGGTTTCATTTCATTTGGTTTAGAAGATACAGGCTTTTCAGAAGCCCCTCTATCTTCTGGGTCAGTAGCAGATACAAAGCTGTCATACAGTCCTTTTACCACTTTAGGCCTTGCTGGTTCTGTATCATCTTCTTCTAGTTGCGTTGCTGAAAAAGGTTGATAAGAAGATACAGTTTTTTCTGTACTATTTAATTTTCGTTCTAAACCGCGAGGTCTCTTGAACGCTTGCTCAGGACGTTTTGGAGTCTTTGGAGCTGTTATGACTCCAGATTTTATTAATTTTTTAGCCACTTCTCGAGCATCTCTAGCTTCCGTTGGACGCTTTGGTGCTTGGGGAATTCGCTCTGGTTCAGGCTTTGGTGCTTTCAAATCTTGCAATGCCTTTTTCTATAAATAAGATTGCAAATAAATGAAAGCCAAACAATGTACAAAATCTATCTACGTTTTCCAGGCTTAACAATGCATTACTTACATGCTACATTGTATAAATATAGAATTTTATTACATAGCATATTAATATTTATCTAAAAATAATCCTCATAATGTCATGTAAACAATAAAACATAACCTATCTAGCTTTAGGAGCTTGAAGAAAAATACAAAATAATTGATTGATAATATACCTTTCTTTTCAATTTATTATATTTCGCTTGAAGCATCAACTCTTCCTCAGTTAAATTTGATGGAAAATGTAGGTAAACCATGATTTCAAAATATATTTAACGTATCACATTGCATTCAGTTTGTTCCAAAATTACAAATCCCCCGACACTCGCTGAAAGGTTATGTTTATGTCATATGGTCAACTTTGTAAGGTCATTGGGTTACACACGATGGTCATACTTGGTCATACCAGGTCACAACGCGAAAGCGCCATCTGTATCCTTCGCGGCTTCGAGCATTATCGCGGAATGTGAATTTGTTGTCCAAAAGTTGCTAACCCTTTGTCAGTTTTCAGTTCATCGAGCATTGCACTGGCCGCTGGCCGCAGTCTTCAGCTGTTAGGGTTTGGGTCGCGCTTTCGGTATTCACTTTGCACCGACTACTGAAAGATTGTTTATAAACTTATTTTTTTCCCCACTTTCTCCGTCTTACAGCTGTATAATTTTGCGCCTTCGGTGTAGGCTTTCGATCTGTCAATAATTTTGTGTGGGTGTCGTAGGTTATGTGCGGCACCTTTGTGATTTTCAACGGATATTTCAACCCCTGCAATCGCACACAAATGTCTGAAAAAAAATATTCAATTTTATAGTACCTAAGCAGAAAGTAATGATGTTCTTGGATAATCCCTTAAGCTTAGCCTAATTTGGGTTAGTGCATAACATTCAATATTTGAAAATTTAATAAGTTTCTTGGCTTATTGTTTGGAATTATTATAAATTTTTCGGTTTTTGTTTTACAGTGTTTCTAAAGTTGAAAAGTGTTTATTGAATATTTTTTATTTCAGAGCATACGGCTTCTTAGGGTAAAAACTAAAGTTAAGAGGTTTACAAGAACACCAGGTGATGGATCATGCAACAGCGGTTGAAAATGCAGTAAAAAGATTTTATGTCTCGGGTGATAATGAAACTCATGCGTGGCTTCTGCAGGTCCAGGCATCGCCAGAAGCCTGGACTTTTGTATGGCAATTGTTGGACTCATTAAAGGTACATTTTCAAATTAAATTAATGTAGAAACTATATTTATTTATGAAAGATGACTGTAAATATTCTTTTTTTTATTTACAATAATTTTGTATATATATTTTAGTCGGGAGAAGTGCAGTTTTTTGCTGCAACAACACTGCATGCAAAAATTACAAAACAATGGGAAGAAGTGCCAAATTCAGAATACTTAGGTTTACAAGCTCATATACTTGAAGTTCTAAAGCATCCAGGAACTTCAAAAATTGTATTAGCAAAACTGTGTGAAGCGGTAAGTAAAAATGTTCTCAAATTGGAAAACTTGTGAATCAAAAATGTTTTAAAATTACAATTTTGCCGTTTGAAATTTCAGTTAGCTGCTTTTATGGTTAATTCTAGTATGTGTCAAGTGGAAAATAAAGAAAAAACTATTGTGGAAGAGTTAATGGAAATATTACCATATAATTCACCCACAACTGTCGGCTTATTTTTAAAAGTTCTTGAAGCAATTCCAAGAGAAGTAAGTTTTTGAAGAAGGTATTTTCATACCTTGCAGCTAATTAAATAAATATTTTTAACTTATTAAATTTGTTAGCTAAATCATCATGCTGTAAGAAATTGGAGCAAGGCAGCATGGATTCTCGAACAGATTTTTTCATCTTGCAGTCAAACAAATGATAGCAGAAGCGATGCCTTATTTCTTTCAAGTGTAGAATGCACACTTTCATGGTTGAAACTTGGTCAATTACCCTTGGATACGATAGCACAGATATACCCACATTTATTGATTGCAGCAGCCCGTTACATGCCTAAGAGGTAATAAAAATTCCAAATTATTTACTCAGAATTTATGAAGAAACTAAAATTAGATTACAATTATTAATTAAGGGATGAAATGGAATGTGAAAATTCACGAGGCTGGGAAGCTGTTCAAGAGTGCCTAACGATGGTGGTGACCCACACAGAGTTGTACAGACAACCGATCCTCTTCTGGCAATGGGCAAAGAGCCTAATGTGTATGGTAAAAGAGCATGGCGCCAAGTATTACTATGAGATACTGACCACTTTCGGTGAAGCCCATAGCCGTACACTTCTCATGGCTCTATTGCATGCTAGGACACTTGAGAATGAGCACCAAAGGTGGACAGCTGAACAGCTGATTGAGTTCTTACTGGAATGCTCAGAGCAAGAGGGAAGATATCCTATAGACGAAAGACGTAGTTGCATCCCCTTTGGTTTTTGGTATGCTCTGCAGGACAACTTATGCACACTGGAATATGGTGAAGAGAATCAGGCTGTTGCAATTCTGAAGCCAATCTATACGAGGTTGGCTAGAGCTTTGCTCAAAAAGACGACTCTACCATCTTCACCTAGTGAAGCAGGAACACCTGATGAGCAAGAATTACTTAGATGTTACAGGTATATTAAACGCAATACTTTTTTGTTTGATAATTCAGCGTGTACTTTATGAAACAATATTCACTATAGAATTTTTTTTTTCACAGACAAGATGCCGCAGATACTCTAATGTACTGTTATTACATAATCAAAGTCGATTTGTTTATACTATTAGGTGAGAGACTGAGTCAATCGCACGATGATGTTTCAAAATGGACAGAGGTGGAGTCGACCATTCACGCTTTCAAAGCGTTATCTGATGATGTAGATCAGCAAGAGTCTCAATATGTGGCTGCAGTAATGGATCTGCTGCTGTCCCACATCCCTTACGGGATGTACCCTAAAGAAGTTAGTTCTTGTTTACGAAAAAAATGCGCATAAAATTTAAATCATTCTTCTAAATATCAAATTTTTTTCTCTAGGTTTTATGCTGTGCATGTTCGGCAATAGGTGCGTATTCTGACTGGATCGGACAGAATCCCGAGCCTTGGCTGGAGCGTTGCCTTCAGCTAGTAGTCCTCGGCTTAACCAATGGACCCATAACAGCACCAGCAGCAAGTATGGCACTAAAAGATATCGCTCGCGAATGTGGCGAGCACTTGGCGCCTCTCGCACCTTCGATTCTTGAAACCATAGGTCGAACCCTGCCTAACGTAATGCCAGGTGGTGGCGAGGGCCTGAGGCTCATGTACGCAGCGGGTAAGCTACTGAACTCATTGGAGACGTTTGAGGAACAGATGTCGCATCTGGAGTCGACGTTAGGTCAGTGCGTCTCTAGACTGAGAGAGTTGCTCCAGCAACCAGTGAATGAAGCTCAGCTTGCCGTGGCGAATCATTTGAGAATGATCGAAATGTTTTTCACTACTCTCGATGGGAATATTGGGAATACTATGTTGGATGCGATGATACCTATTTTCGAAGGAGTACGTCAGTTTTCATATTCATTCTTATTTTATAAAATTTAACTTATCATTTATTGAAATTAGCATATATTAAAAATAATTTTAATCAATAATGTATACTTTACAGATAGTAAACCATCCCGACTGGAGTAGAGACGACACAACATTAGAAGCGATGCATAATTGCGCGACGAAGGCTCTTGTATCATTGACTCCTCCAGTACCCGCGACCAAAACTCTCCTTCATATATTGATTACCTCGTACAGAATTCGTCCTCACACTGCAGCTTTAGACTTCCTAAGCCGAGTACTGATAGTACTCAAACATGATCCCGCAACCAGTGAAGACCTCCCGCGCGTCTTTAGCGAAATTAGCGGTCTAACGTTGCGAGGAATAGCTACGTGTCAACAGGCTAACGGAAATATGTCCGAATTGTCTGACCTTCTTGAATCCTACCTAAAATTGCTTGCCCAGGTCTGCAAAATAAAAGCCAGGATACTTCTGCAAATACCCGATCAAGTGCCTGAGATGCTGCGCTGCGGTAAGTGCAAAATCAGATTTTGTCAGAAGTAGGAATTAACGATTAATTTTTGTAGCAGTGTTAAGTATGTTTTTCTATTATTAACTTCGAAGATGAATTTTCGGTTCTCTCACTCGTGAGTATAACTGTTGTTCAGGAGCAACACTGGTAAATTTGTTTATTCGGTAACTAAGCGACTAATCGGGAACCAAGCAACTTACCTACCACCTGTACCTTTAGCCGGTTGATGAGTCAATATATTACTCATAGCGTCTGTAGCGTTAAAATCATCGCGGCTCATAATCGTACAGATAATAGTAGATTGAACCACTTTTACTTAATTAACAAACTAAAGTTAAAAAGTTCAAAATGCCGACTAAAGCTGGAGGAACTGCGACAAACTCGCAGAATGTTATCGACGTATCAAAAATGAGTAAAGAGCAGTTAGAGGTTTACTCTGCAAAATTACTGGAGGAAATGGAGCGAGAAAGAGAAGAAAGAAATTTCTTCCAAATTGAACGGGATAACATCCAAACTTTCTGGGACATAACGAGGCAGCAACTACACGAGTCTAAGGCGACGAATCAAGTTCTCAGGAAAGAGCAACAGGATTTCGCCAAAAAGTTCGAGGAAGAAGTCCTGCAGAGTCGTAAAAAGTTAACTCATTTGGTACACACTTATCAAAATGAGGCAGCTAACATCAACATTGATCACTTAGTAGCTCTGAAGAAATTTCAAAACCAATTTCTTCAGATGAAGACCGAGATCATCACCAATAACAACAACAATTTAAAAATCGAACACGAGGCAAACATAACTAATCTCAACCAGAATCACGCCCTAAAACTTGAGCACAGAAAAGTCTTAGAAAACATGAAAACCGATTTTAAGCAAGACTGCATCGAAATTCAAAACAAGTACAATGACAAGATCAAGGAGTATCATAAACAGTTTTCTCTAAAACACAATCTCGAAATAATGGAAGTCGAGGAGAGAAAGAATGAGCATGCAAGCAAATTGATTAAAGAACACGATGAAGCTTTTCGAGAACTTAAGTCGTTTTATAATAATATTTTATTGAACAATTTATCGGTAATTGAGAATTTGAAGAATAAATTCAGTCAAGTTAAGAAAAATGAGATGAAAATGATGGGCCAACTTAAAGATCTAAAACTGGAGAATAACTAATAGCTAGAAAAATGAAATTGCTTATGAACATAATATACATTTATATTTTTTTAATACTAGTGATGTAAGATATAAATTTAGAATTATAGGTAGTTAAAAATTAATCAATAAGTTAATAATATTAAAAAAACAATTAAAAACATAAAGTTTAAGATAATCCATTAAATAGTTATAATAGGAATCATGACTGTCTTTAATAGGTACATACACATCTTTTTTTTCATAGAAGTTTGCATGTATTGATAAGTTTGACCTCTTTTAGCAATAATAAAATTCATTTTTAATAAAACTCATTTTTTTCAGGAATCGCCTGTTTACTTTTACCCGAGTTTGGCACCGTAAAAGCTGCTGGGTGTTTCTTGACTCACGCGATAAGGCAAAGTCCACATCTACAAACTTTTATTCAACCCATTGGCCAAGAATTAGTCTGTGTTATCTTAAAATGTGTAGGTGAGTCAAATATAACCGAATATTGATATTGCCAGGTATGCTAAAAATTAAAATAAAGATTTAATTTAAAAATAATATTTAAATACTGTTACATAGGAGGAGTTGTGCCACGAACTAATTTAGAACCTCATGCTGAAGTCTTACTGGCTTTGAACAGGTCCTGCTTTGACTGGACAGCTCAATGGTTGCGACTTGCCCTGGCGGATAGCAGTGCCCCGGATGTACCACAGCCTCAGAAAGAAAGCTTTATTCAAGACGTTTTACGTGAACATGTTAACAAACGCCGACTTTGTTCAACACTACAACAGTTCAGCCTGCTTTGTCGACAAACCGTCACTGTCGGTTTGTAAGTTGGCATCTTCCCGGTTTACAGCCAATGTTTGTAGAAATAATTTAACTATTATTATTTTTACTATTATTCTTATAACTATTATTAATCATATGACTATAATAGAAGCGAGAATAAAATTCATGCTACTTTTGAGATAACAAGTTGAAGAAATGCGATAATAGAGTACACGATTTTTACAAAAATAAATAGTGCTTTGTCTTATGTTGTTTTTAATACAAGTGGCATAAATAGTCTTTTGCAATAAGGACGATTTACGACACATGCTTTGTACGATATTTTACAGTACTGATTAGCGTAAAATCGCTATCATGCCTATTTATGTTAATGGAAGTTTATTATTGCACCATAAAGTTAGCACGATTAGCTCGGTGCCATAATGGACTTGTTATGCCGTAAATAGGTGTGATATAAATCCATATTTATGCTATGCAGTGACATAAATATTATATTGTGATGAAAAAGCAAAATTAAGTATATTATGGAGGTTCTACCGGTAATAAAATTAAAATTGAGATGTGAATGAAATTCGTATACAACTTGGTATATATCATGAAAATACACATAGAAATTTTCAGACAGCTACAGAAAGTAAAAGCGACGATATAAATATTTTTATACTATGCCAATGAACATGGGCTCTTATGGAAAATTGCATTAATTTGCTTATTCAAAAACATTGAAAATTGAAATTTTATTCAAATTGGTTGGAGTTGTAAAGAAACACATAAAGAACCTTATTTATTTCTTTAAAATATTCAAAGATTTGAAAGTACAGGTAAACTGGTAAATGTTATGGAAAATCATACATTTAACCTCAAAAAACTAGTCAAATCAGCAACGGTATACGATTTTTCATAAATAATTAGAATCAATAGTTATGTAAGTAGAATGTACAATTATTATTTTACTTAAATTTTCTGTATAGTTTCTTTAGAAAAATGTTTGTTACGAGTAAATCACAAATGAAAAAGTGTACACATTTTGATTAAGGCAGTAGGGATAGAACCTCCTTAAGACTTATTTGGTAACCAATTTGAAATCATGTTGATATCTACTCTAAAGTCGTGTGATTTTCGATTATTTATTTGCAAATTTACGAAAGTATTTTATTGTATTTGTGCTTGTTGTCTATCGACAATCGTTTCAGATCAAAGTCATCTAAAAATCGCCTTGTGTACAAAACGTTATATATATTATGTAAAATAAAAAACTGATTTTTGAGTGCATTGCATAAACATCTTGCCTTAAAAATTTGGTAAATTTCCGTTGCTTTAATACACTTGTAAATTCTACGCAGTTGAATCATTCTTAACAAAATCCAATTATCATAGATAATTAAATTTATTTTAATTATGCAATTGACTTTTCGCTGTATCAACGATCATTATCACATTCTCTGTATAAAAAGTACATAATAATTTGCAATATTTTAAATAGATTATTCTTTACAAAATCCAAATTCGTTTTTTTCTCAATTTCCTTTTCAAGCGTTATTGCGAATAAGTAAAACCTGAATTGCTCTTTTCAATGGAGTCAAGACAAAATTCTTAGTTATAATTTTAGCATTTTTATTGGAAATATATTTATTTTTAATACGGAGTGCGCACACGTCAAGCTCTGATTAACTGTATAAATACAATTATTTACGACTTGCGGTTACACTCGTTTTCACTGATTATCATTAGTAAAACAATGAATTGTTACTTCTGATTCAATTACTAACTGATTATATTTCTCGGTTTTTTACGAGCACGCGATGTCAACTTTTGCTGATAATAATAGTTTCTTTTTAAATATCTTTGTGAAGAAGTATTTAAAGAGACTAACGATCGACAGATAGTCAGTCGGGTCACTGGTAACTGGAGCAGATCAATAAATAAATTACATTACTACGTTTTAAAAAATGATTAATAATTATGAATTGTTTTGGAATATTAAATAAAGATTAAGGCTACTATTATGCAGGCATTTAAAATTAATTAATGGACTTTTAATCCCTATAAAGATCTAAATTGGGACTAATGTAAAGTTATGCGCAAGATTACAAACAGTGCGTTGTGAGGTATGAAAAATCGAATGAGGAAACCAAGGTGATATAGCAACAAGTGTCAAGCGGAAGAATAAAGCTAATTCCAGCTCCAAATAAGGTTTCAAACCGTAATTCTGATTTAGTCAAATTGACAAAAACATTGTCGGGTTATTATGAAAAAAGGTTATGGGTAGGGATTTATGGAATAAGATCAAATAAGTACATGTTTTTAAAACTTTTATATTTTACATCTGTTTAAATCACATTTGTGGATAAATATGAATATAATTTTCGATTACATTATTTTTGTTAAAATAGTTTTTAAATCGTATCTATCGAAGTCCTTACAATTATACGGACCGAACTAACGCAATGTTTTCTAATTGAGATATCTTTACCTTAATTAAATTGTATTTTGCAGTTTTAAAACTGAAAGGGTAATACTAAATAATGGTACGAATGGTTTCCAATATTCTTTATTTACAAAATTTGATAGGCGTTGATCAATTTTCGGGAAAATTAAGCTTTGGAAGGGTCATGAAAGAAATGATAGTTTTTTTAAATTTCAAAATGCAAAAATAAAATTTAACGACACTTGATCGGCAGAAGTAAAGCAGGTACTTATGGTACTTATGAATAATCGAGGTTACACTTGAAAATTAATATGTTTATCGTAGAAGATAGGCAATCGTCGAAGTCGATATTGATCGACAGAGTAATACTTGAATGAGTAATTGGCTTATACTCATAAATATAAATGTAATCAAAAATATTTACATGACACATAAATAATTTAAAGTAGTATCTAATGGTTGGAATATTAAATTTTCATTTGGTCCTATACGATGTGAATAGTTGAATATGTTTGCTGGATGATATATGATCAATATAGAGTAAACATTAGAAAGTAAAATGAGGATAAGAGAATGAATGAATGAACAGAGTTAAAGTTACATTTTTTTTACCCGGGAATAGATCGAATGACGCATGAGCTAAAGGGAGGAAGTATTCTTTGAATATGCTTATTAATTTATTAAATTCTGGAGAGACCTGCGATACCGCATGCCGTCAGAGTGAAATAACTTAAGGATGCCATAGAGTTCGCAATTAATTGCAGATTTTTCCTGGTTTTCGCAAAGAAAAGACGGGAAAACAAAAATTTCTTAAGATATGAAGTTATGAAAAACGTTGAAAGTTTCAGAGTACACTGTTATCGTCTTGTATTAGTTGGTAAAACCTTAAAACTCGATGATTATCCATTCGAATAAGGAAAAAACGCAGTGTAAGCTATACCGAGAAATTTGAACTGTGCTTCGTCGGGGATACGAACTGTGTTATTTTTTCGTTTCCAATTTGAGCTGCACGAGTTTTCGTGCGGACCGACGGTATGATTTTTCTAATATCAGACTCTTTAGTAAAAAACGATTACAAAGCAGTTTAATTGGTAATGCACGGAAAAATTTGTTAAACTCTTAAGTTATTTTCGTGAAATTATACTTAAGCGTTTTTATCAGAAATTTCATTATTCCAATAGCTTATATTTGTAATCATGTTTCTAGGCTGATTTTACGAAATTTAATAATTTTAATAATTTGAATAATTGTAATATATAATTTATGCCTCTTAATTTCAAACACCGTTTTTCTGACAAAAATGCTTTTACAAAATGTAATTTTAATTTTTTTTCGTCTTCTATTTCATGACAACATTTTTATAAAATAGATTTTTAAAGTAGATATTATTACAGTAGATAAACTAGAAATCTATAACATTATTATTATAACCGGTAAGGTATAAATCTGTTTTACCAAAGTTGACTAAGAAGTCCATATACTGGTATTATTGGTTCAGAGGTTGATCTTGGGTCACTCCGGAAGTTTTTATGGACATTGGTTTTTATAGATATGGATATTGTGTATGGACGAGATTATGACGTTTATTTATTGGCTCAGAAATTTTTCTAGATATCAGATTGGCTCAGAAATGTCCTCCCTCTCTAAATGAAATGTTGGCATTATTTATAGGCTCAGAAGTTGATGTTGTGCACTTTGGTTGTTAGATTAGAACGGCATTACAGCAGTTAAATTTGATTATAGGGTTGACTCAATTTTGTTTTATAGGCATTGGTTACTGGCTCTTTTATTGGCTCAGAGGTTGACTCAATTTTTTGTACATTTCAATGGCTATGTTGTTTATTGGCAAAAATTAAAGTTGTTTATTGGATAATATTAGTGTTGTTTATGGGCAAAAATTAATGTTGTTTATTTGAACATTTTAATGTTGTTTATTTACAAAAATTAATGTTATTTATTTGAAAATATTAATGTTGTCAGAAAACAACATCAATTTTGCCAATAAACCTCATCAGACCCATAAACAGCATAAGTTTTACCTAATAGGTTTAAGGGATATGCAAACTGAGAGTTGGTTGTTCAAAATGTGGGCGGTGAGGGGAAGAGAGAACGACATGGGGGAAGGTCTTCTTGAAACGGCGTCGTATCTTTATAACATAGAGAGGAAATAGAATAATTATACTAAACGAAACCGTACCAGAAAATGGGATTAGATTACAAGAATTTTGCTCTCTTTCCCCCTCCCCCCAAATCGGAAAGTCGATTAAAAGTAAGTTTGATATAGTGTAATTTACAAAGTTTCCTTAAAAAATTAATTTTAAAATCGCGTGGCCCTTCCACGATATTATTATGATAATATTTTTGACATTATGGTCCCCTGAGGTTAAACACATAGAATTATTCATGTACGTTAAAATAGTGTGCTACTTGATCAGCGATAATTGCTGTCGGTTCCGTCTCGTGCAATTGTCAGGCTATCGCTACCAGACACGAAAAATCATGAATTGTCGATAGTACCATGCCATTTTAATGACAAGATCATCGCCGTCTCTCACTACGGAAAAAATAGCACGACCTGTCAACTGGATAAGTTAGTTAGATAAGTCTATAAATAAAACCTATACTTAGTGTGCAATATACATCATTTTGTTCTAAATTTTTTAAAAATTTTCTAGTAATTTTCACGTCGAGTGCATACGTGAAAATTCATAAAATTACACACCTCTGAGGAAACTTTTTTTTCTTGTTCTGTAGAACCCAAAGGAACAGTATCGGTTTTTAAAAATTTCTTTATATATAAAGAATTATAATTAAAATACATATTGCACCTGAAATAAAAACCCATATGTAAATTTAAAATATCGATGTCGCCCCTGCAATTTTGTGGGATCACTATTTTTTGCGTTCTGCGGCTGCTATAGAATAAGAAAACAGTGTTCCGGGAGGTGAACTCTGTAATTTAAAAAAAATTTCCCTCCAATAACTAAATTATTATTTTAAGGATTTTCCCATACACCTTCTCACATTCTTGTACATTTCTCCCTTGATTTCTTGAAAAAAACTAAGATATATATAGCGTTGTGTAGAGAATACAGCAGAGACTATCGTTAACTACACAACTCTTCACAATGCATGCGTTTACATATACATCACACTTGAGCGAAAAAATTCCCCGCAGTATTTTGCTGTTAGTGAAAAAGAGAGATGCTATCGATGTCGAGTCGCTTAAAATAACATTGACAAAGAAATTAACTGATCTTTAGAAAATGCTCTCTCATTTATATTTACACGTATAATACAAGCGTACGCGACGGGGAGGAGCGTCGAAATTGTGAAAGAGCGTCGCGCGCAATTAGCACACGATTATACTGCCTTCAGACAAAATAAGAAATTGAAAAACACGCCGCAAGATATATTATTGCTCGATTTTTCCCTTTTTTCCCCCCGGCAAAGTAATTTGTTCGATAGTAAAGTGCGGTGACATGTCCGAGACGCAGAGACGACGGCACGTGCAGGAAGACGACGACGACGACGACAGCCACATCGTAGCTCGAGACTGTACGCGATGCGGCAACGTAATCGCGCGTAATCCGCCGAAGGTACAGAGAGAGAGCGAGAGAGACGCTCTCCGTGTTCGCCACCATTTGTTTTGTCTAAAACCGCGCGCGGGGGAAAAAAAGAGCGCGGCGATTGCGTCAAATGCGCTTACCAAACGCGCGCGCGCGCCTTATCAGTTCTGAGGACGCGCGCTATACTTCTAACCCAAATACGCGCTCGATGTTTTGCTTCGGTTGGGGAAGAAAAAAAAACAACGTTTTAATGCAATATCGACGATGTGCAGCTACAAATTGCTCTCGACTGTTGCACGAATCGCCCTTGCGTCACGATGCCGGCGATACGCGGCACGGCCTGTTGCATGTATATAGAGTCGAGTCTCTGGGCGTGCGCACATTCTTGTTGACTATTATAAAAATTTTTTCGTTCTTCCAAACGTATACAATCTTACGATGCGATGCATGTACGGATAAGGCGAGAATGAATGGATGAGACGCTACGCACATGATATCGCCGATTGATCGGACGAGATTCTCGAATGTGCGTATTAGGAATATTGGAATTGGTTTGGATTTTCTTCATTGACTCATTCGGGCAGATCAATTTGAAAAATTGTAGACAAATAGTGGAGATCGCAGTTGTTTCAGGTAATTATGTGCTGCTAGACTGGAAATTCGATTCGAAATATTTATGACAAATTATGCAAATAAATATAATTTATTAATTTCTTCGCTATCTCAACGAAATCTATAGCATAGCAATTCAATGTCATGTTTAACATCTGTAAATAACATAAACTTATGTCTAGACTTTCATAAATTTATACCTTCATTCACGTATAAGTACCTCTCATTGCATATTTTACAAATAACCAGTTTCACTTCCAATAACAATGCTTTCTGATACTTTGAATATTCAAGCTCTTCAGTGGTAGTTGACAATTTTAAATAATTTTAATTAAAATCAATTTCAGTTTCCAGCTAACATCATAACGAAGATAGTAAAAGTTGTTCAATTTTATTATAACTGTCACAATATTTACAAATGAAGTATGATCAGAAAAAGTAGGTGATATTAAATTTATCGCAGCGGTAGTAAAAAACTGTCTGCACTATTCGAAGACAAAACATTTTGTGTTAAAGTCTCTGAATCCTTTTGCTCCATTTTAATAATTATTCATGAGTTGCTGATAATACGGTATGATTCTATTAAAAACAAAGGTCCATGTGTTTACGTCTGACTTATATCAACTTTTGACATTATTCTCCGTATGGGTGTTAATGTATACAACACTACGAATGCACCGTAAAAAATTTTGTTTGAATATAAAGTACGCAGAGACACTGATCTCACTCTGTTGAAAATTACTTTCATTATGTTAAAACTGTGTCATTTTAAATATATTTCAATTTATGAATGAAAAGTTCGGATCCAACGCATTTTCAAAGAAAATTAAAAAAGAATCTATAATGCATGTGTTGTACAGTGTAAAATTACTTTACTTATTTAGTTTATTTAAAATTAAATTTTGCGTATCACTGATTGGAATATATTTTAAAGTAAATCTAATGAAATACCATATTTACAGGTGTATTGTAATGTTGAAGAAACTTCAATCTACAATTAAATGAGTGCATGAATCCAAATTAACACAAGACGGAAATTTACATCCGCAGCTGGTTACAGGAAACAATAACTCAAAAAAACTGAATCGAAATTCTAAACAAAGACGATTATTGTATCGTATGACTTAAAATGATTACAAAATAGATATGGATGAATGATTTTTAAAATAATAAAAAATGAAAGCAAACAAAGAACACACAAAGAAAATGTTCACAGGAAAATGCCACGATTCATCAAGATATAGTTATACTTAAAATCATTGTCGATTATTCAAAAACTTTCGGATATAAAGTGAACTTGGGATTTTCACAACATACTGCAGACATTAATCTGAGCGATTTTAACGTATTGTACCCGTGTGCGAAAAACATTCACTTTTTAACCGGCACGACAAGTGCAATGCACGATTACGACATAAACATTTTTTTCCTCAAAGAATTAAAGTCTGACAAATAAGCGTACAGTACATAAAATTTAGTGAAGTTGACATTGAAAAAAGAAATAGAAAAAAATCCGTCAACATGCTTTATAAGTCAACATAACGATTTCACGAATAATGCATTGCGCCTAGGAGAAAGTTAGCTACTTATTAATTCACAGCAGTCCTAATATCTAACTGCGATAATAAATAAGACATCACGCCACATTGTGTTCAGGCCGAGTATCTGGTAAATGGGCTGATGCATATACGAGCCTATATGTCAAGAATTATTTTTCAACGTTTTTATCTGTTATTACCGTTTTTTTACGTATTTAATTTTTGTGATACTAAAAGGTCAGCAAAACGAAGATCGAATACCGATTAGTCTGACGTCCACATGTCTCCGATGTATTTTCATTGCAGTTTTTAATTTTGATAGACCCGCATGTATAATTTTCGATTGGTATACACGCAATTAATACATTCAAAAACACTGCGGAATCGCGCGTTAAATTGGCAGCCTTTTTTTCTACGCCATACATAGTTTACCCTCTCGAATTTTGCCGGCAGACGCAGTGTCAGTCAAAACTGTAAATATTTCCATCGTTATTCCATTCGCCAACGTGCATATGTGCATATCCATCAGGAAATATCGGAAACAATTACTCTCCCCAAACATTTTTTTAAGGCACACCTGCCAGACCTTTTTTTTTCATTTCTTAGGTCATTCTGAAAGAGAAAAAGCTCGCGTGCACGAAAAATCTTGGGGTATATTTTTTTCCGGAGCAAAAACGACTCGAAAAAATGAGAAATAATTAACAAAAAGGGAATTTATAGATTAGAATGAAAGTGTCTTAAAATTCCTGAAAGAATGCTCTGAAATTTTTTCCGATTGATCCGGTACAATTTTTCATTTTTCAAAAATCCAAAAAAATCGAAATTTCGGAAAACCTCGCAAAAAATCTGAAAGAATTTCAGAGCATTCTTTCATGAATTTTAAGACAATTTAGTTCTAATGAAATATTTTTAAAAGACCACAGTTTTTGAGGCAAAAAAATCTATGAATTCTTCTTTTTTAATTATTTCTCGTTTTTCGAGTGGTTTTTGCTCCGGAAAATAGTATACCCTACGATCAACCATGCACGCGAGCCTTTTCTCTTTCAGAATGACCTAAGGAACGAGAAAGATCTGATTTGGCAGGTAGTGTGCCTTCAATAAAAAATTTTGGCGACCAGTTCGTCTGAGTTGTTTCCGAAATAGGATGGATAAGCACATGTATATACGCTCCATTGTATTATCAAACGCTATTGTCTTCCACTATTATAAGAGCTCCGAACCCCGGCGAACACGTCCCGCAAATTATTTATTTAAATCGCTTGATTAATTACGTGATTGATCGAGCGCGCGATATTTTTTTTATCGAAAATCGTCTTATAATACAAATGACCGCGCGGTGCGCGCATCACAACAATCTCCCTGGCGATTCGTTGGATGCGCGTCGATCGACGCGCGGACTTTTCCAAGATTCATGGCGTGACTCCGTCTCGTGAATGCGTGCTTTTTTTCTTCAACGGGGATATATTGTTGTTAATCGAGAGCCGCGAGAGCCGTCGACGCACTTCTAGACCAACAGTTCGCGACCTCTTTTAGCAGGAAAAGTTCGGCGTGTCTTTTCGTGCGTCGATCGCGTGCGACGATATATCGACGAGAGTCGAGACAGAGAGAGAGAGAGAGAGAGAGCGTCGGAAAATTTGCCGACGAATTAGAGAAGAGAAAAGAAAAAGCCCCTCGGAAATAAGCGACCGGGGGCGATGCATCTCGCGCGCGCGCGTTATCTCCTAAGCCCGGCGCAGACACAGATCTGGAGAGAGCTGCCCCTATCTCTCTCTCTCTCTCTCTGTCTCGCTCGGGGTAACGGACCACGTAGACGAGCGCTGCGCGCGGAGACACAAACGATAGCCGTGCTATGTATAAATATATCCATAAACACGGCGAGAAAGAGAGCGATATGAATTTCCAAGTCGAGCACACAAGAGCTGTATATAACGTCTCGCGTCACCTTATAGCCCGCGCGTCTCGGGGTCAGGCTGTATACTCGAGGCTCTCGACGACATCGCAACTCGAGTGGCAGCAAGGTTATCGGAGCGATTACGAGTAGCCGTGCGCTCGAGGAAAAAACGCGCGTTTAACGCCGGCGGTAGATTTTCGCCTCCGCCGTCCCTCTCTCTCTCTCTCTCTCTCTCTCTCTCTCTCTCTCTGTAAACACACGTCGAATCGGCGAGACGCGGGGGAAGTCTCGCCGCGTCGCTCTCCGCCGCGCGAGCCCCTTGCCGATCGGGGATCGCCTTGACCGGCGAGGCCCGCCGCCGATTCAGTCGAGCCGACGAGAGCGCGCCGGATGGTCCGACGGGCATGAATCGCCGCTTTCCGGACGTCGACGCTACTACTACTACTACTGCCACCGCCGCTACACTCACACTCACCGTTGAGAATCGGGGGATCGTTATCGGAGCGTAGCAGACGCCGCGTAGACGCATCAGCGCGCAGCACATCACGCCACACGCGCGCGCGCACCGACGACGCGGGGAGCGATAACCGATCGCCCAGAACCGGACGGGCCGAGACGGGAGAGAGCCGATTTTGCCCGCAGACGCAGCCGCGAGGCCGATCAGTCATGTCGAGCTGCAAGCGCGAGAAGGAAGCGATGAGGGAGCAGCTCGGCTCGGAGAGCAGCTCTACGAGCGGCAGCCGCGCCGGGCCGACGCTCGCCAGCTACCGGCGCCTCCTCGCCCGCAACTGGGCCGTCTGGCTGCTCGGCTCCCTGGCCGTCTTCAGCCTCGGCCTCCTCGGCCTCAGCTGGCTCACCGACCTCTTCAACGAGGCCATCGTCTCGAACCTCCAGCTGAGCAACGGCAGCCTCAGCTTCGCCTGGTGGCAGCGGCCCTCCGTCCGCGCCGTCTACCGCATCCGCGTCTTCAACTACACGAACGTCGACGAGTTCATGAACGGCGAGGCCGAGAGGCTGCGCGTCGAGGAGGTCGGGCCCTACGTCTACCGCGAGACCCTGACCCGCGTGAACGCGGCGCTCGAGGACGACGGCCGGCTGAGCTACCAGGAGCAGAGGAGCTACCAGTGGGAGGGCGGCAGCCCCGACGACGAGAGGATCGTCGTGCCGAACGTGCCCCTCTTCACCGCGATGGCCTTCTCCAGGGACATGAGCTTCCTCGCCCAGGTCTCGCTCACCGCCGTCCTCTCGACCATCCGGGCCAAGCCCTTCATCCAGGTGCGCGCCGGCGACTTCCTCTGGGGCTACGACGACGAGCTCTTCCGCATATCCAAGCCCGTACTCTCCTGGCAGCAGAACATCCCGTACGACAAGTTCGGCATACTCGCTTTCGTAAGTTGAGACTTTTCCCAAATTTTCCGGGTGGACGGGGGGGGGGGGGGACGATCGGTTGGGAAATCGGTATGCGGAGAGCGACAGAGAAATCGGAAGGTTAATTGCCAGCGCTGGCGCTAACGAGCTGCAATGCGCGCGCGGGCTTTTCCTACTTCGCGGTTCAGGGATAATCGCTCGTTTAGCTCGGACGTGCGAGTAAAGTCATCGGTTATTTCGTTATAGGACGTCCGCTTTGTTTACACTCGCGCTGTGGAAACTCCGCTTTCCCGTCCCATCGAATCGCTCGGATTTTTCGACGAGAGAGAAAGCGCGTGAATTTCTCTTGGAAGATTTTTTTTCTTATCAACACGAAACTCCCCACGAACTCAGTGTATCGGCGACTCTTGTATACACATTCGATTTTATCAACTGTCTGTCTGCCGTCAATTTTTCAGATACTGTCAGATATAGTTGTGTGTCAGATGAGTTGTGTCTTCTTCTTTATACGTAACGCTTCATAGAATCGTCGTAAAAATGTTCATTCAGTTCCGAGCAAGAGTATGTAAATTCTTTTTTTGTTTTTCTGCCGAGAAAAGCTATACGGAGAACCGCACGTTTTTAAAGCCAATTCTGGCAGGCTGAGACAATTGATATAACGACGAACGAGTTATCGAGCTTACGCGGCAGTTATAGTTTAAATTCAATTTCACTGCAGCCTTTGACTGCAGATAAAGGCGTCGAAAATTCTAATTGCATCGCTATCAATGATTCGGTTACACTCGCCTCTTTCCCATCGTCGCGCGCGCGCCGGAGAGAGAGAGAGATGAGATAATTAAATTTTTAATTAAAAAATAACAATTACACACGAGCAACTCCAAACAAGATTATACTCTCCTCGTCGAATCCAATTAAAGCCAATCGATGCTTTTATTACCCCTTATATTCGAGTGACCGTCATTCGCTCGTCGTCGATGCTTCCTCGGTGACAGAAAATTACCGCAGAAAAGTATATGGCCGTTGATAAAAGATTCAGCGTATTGCGGTCAGTGTAATAAGTGTACCGCCCGCAAAAAAAAGAAAAAAAAATTGCGAGACTGAATCGTTGAGGAAACATTTTATCAGAAGCATAAAACACATTTGAGAGAAGACGGTACATTATGCAATGTCGATGTAAAAACGCGATAGTACATACGCGTCAAAATGTTTCTGAACTCGGCAAAAATGTAAGGCTGCATTTCCGACGCGTCAGAAAAATAATCCAAAGACACGTTCTCCATACTCGTTGACAGCCGAGTTATCCAGATGGAGTGTGGTGCAATGGGCCACGTCATACCTTTATGTAAATACAACATCAGGCGATGCGCAGCCAATAATGTTTCACAGAATTTCCAGAAATGATTCATAACGTAACACTCTTTACGAAATGTCTCCTGTTCCTATGTGCCTTGTCGATTATATATACGGTTAACATTTTTTTAAAATTCATGAATAGAATATTCTGATGAGAGTATTGGCCGATAGTACCGGCACTATTCGAGAATTTTATCGCTCCGTTACTGACCGCAGTAAAACGGCGCGATAGAATAATTCTTGAATCTCAATGAGCATAATTATGAATTCGGCAAATCCAAGACGTAGCCGTCCTTGGCCTTGGCGCAATCTATAAGTACGTCAAGTTTTAAATCAATGTACCCAGACGTCAATGAGAAATGTTTCCTCAAACTTTGTATAATACAGCTATTGCTATTAGATTTCCTTAATTCCTTGCATATTTATTGAGATTCACGTATTTTTCATCCGCGCCGCTACTAACGGTCATGATCGCTATTACAAAAACTCAGGTGAGATCGAGAGAGATTTTTCGTTCGTTATATACATTCAAGGCCATCCTTAGTCAATTTGCGACTATCTTCGAAAAATTCGAACTTAGAACATTTTCAAAATATCTAAGTCTGAAATTCGTGAAAATTTAAGTTCGAACTTTTCAAATACAGTCGCACCAATCCATTCAGAACGGTCTCAAACATACAACGAACTAAAAATCGGTAAAAATCAGTTAGACGAGAGTTTTGGCGTGAGATCTCATCTGAGATGTCACCTGAGATCTCATAGGAAATCGGCACTACGCGTCCCCTCTCGCGATACAAATTTTCACCCCAACAAATTTTTTCTTACGCAAGTACACCCGCAACGCGTTGTTTTTGCTTGTTCGTCCTCCGCAGAAAGCCGGTCTGTCGAAGGACCGGATGACGATCGACACGGGGGTGGAGGATCTGCGCCGGCTCGGCGACACCGTCCGCATGAACGGCAAGTCGAGCCGCAACATCTGGCACGACGAGAGCTGCGACAGGATCGAGGGCTCGGACGGCAGTATGTTCCCGCCGACGATGATTCGCGACCGCAACTACACCCTCAAGGTCTACGCCAAGGAGATGTGCCGGTCGATTCCGCTGCAGTATTACGGGGAGAGCGAAGCCAAGGGGATACCGACGTTACGGTGAGAAATTCGCGATGTGCAAATCGATGTTTATATACACAGCTTCCGGTTGCAGTGCAGACCTGAAAAATCGGTTTTTCGCGTTTACAATACAGCTTTGTCAGTGTCAACGCATCGTACGATCGAAGACTATAATGACGAATCGCACAAGTGCGCGTTGTGTATTGTATAACGCGTGTGAAAAGGAAAGTTGGCGAGAACGAATGCAAACAATGAACTCGAGTTGTTAGAATACTTTTTGTAGCTTGTATTTTAAACTCTCTAAATATTTTGGAGTGATTTTCCACTCGAATCGAGTGATTTTTCACTCTTCCCGTCCAGACAAAACTGAGCCTATCGGGAATAGAGTGATTCATTCACTCTAATTGAGAGTGAAAATTTCACTCTCGAACAGGATATCCGCAGGATCCCCTTGAGGAATCAAAAATATAATTGAACACAAATTGTATTCAAAAATAAAACTCTATAATTTAAAATATTTCATTTTGGGTATTCGGCACTGCTAACAAATGAACAAATGAATTCTAAAAATATTGTCATTGATAGTCTAATCTCTAACCTCAAAACTTTTCTATCACATTTTATAACACAAAATCACACAAAAATCTTAATACTTTACTTGCATCGGGCATTACATTAATTAGAGACACTATATTCTTGATAATTTTCCGTGTGGCATAATAGTTACTTAAACAAAGCCCAGATGTCGCCCAGCGACAACGCGTCGGAGTTTCACTCTTTTCAAGAGTGATTTGAACAAAGCCCAAGTATCACACTTGAAATTTCGAGTGATTAAATCACTCGATCGTACGGTGTGACAGTAAATCACCCGAAAGGAGTGGTAGATTTGAGTCATTCACGAATCACTCCGAAAAAGTGTAACGAAAATCACTCCGAAATATCTACAGATAAAATGGTCTAGATCAAATTTATTTCTGAATTGTTTGCATTAATTTATCCTTTAAAATATTAATTACAAGTCGACAAAACGGTCTACTAGTTGGTCAGCAATAATTTTTCTTCTTTACATACCCTACTATATAATGTAAAAAATCTTAAACATTGCGTGTTAATTTGCAGTTACAAAATGCCGGAGGACGTGTTCGAGGCGAGCGCGACGAAGAACTCGTGCTACTGCCAGAAAGTGGCGGACGACTCGGAGAACGCGAATCGCGTTTGCGCGCTCAAGGGGCTGTTCAATAGTTCGGCGTGTATTTTCGGCGCGCCGATGCTCTCGTCGTTACCGCACTTCTATCAAGGCGACAAATCGCTGCTGAAGAACGTCGACGGACTGGAGCCGAGGCAGGAGCTTCACGAGTCCTACCTCGACTTGCACCCTGTAAGTTGGAAATTCAAATTTCGATTTTGCACGAATCACGACGAAATTGCTCGATGGTTCGAAGACGATTGATTTCCAATCGTATTGGAGAACGGCATGGACGCGAGAAAGGTTCGAGAGTAGAAAAAAATTTACCGCACAATTAGGCGCGTTTAAGTGGATTTCAAAAGAGCAACTGGAATAGTTTTTCGTACTTATATTGTTGTTTAAAGTCTGCGCTAGACTTTTTCGCGATTGCTCGAAACGCCAGTTGGAAAACAGAGTTTATCGCGTTAACAAGCGTGACTCGAAAAGAAATTGCTGGAAACATTATATATTGCCCGTCTAATTATCAATAAATTGAACTACATAATTATACCAAGCCAAGGCGGATATCGCGATAGTGTAAAAAGTGCACGGCGCGGTGTATGCGCTTTGAAAAATTTTGCGTACGACCGCAAATTCTTATTACAATATCGTAATCTCGACACGTGTCATCGAATCTGAAATTTATCGACAGCTTCGTGCTCGTAGCTTGTAAATGAGACGAAAAAAAAAGAATTAAGCTTGTAACACGCCTGATATAAAATTGCTACTTGTTACAAAGATTGTAAACATTGGCCGATAGGACGTAGTTGATTTTCCCGGAAGGCCTCGCTGTAACGCATCTCGAGAGAGAGAGAGAGATGGGAAGAGCCGAGAGCCAAGTAATCTTATCGACTTTTCTTTCAGCTCGCAATATTACTTATAATGTAAACGATATTGCGTGCAATTAGATGGGGGATTTTTTCCGCTGCTCTAATAGCAACAAAGAAGAGATGCCAAACGGGATATTGTCACTTTTTATCGCGTTCATTAAGATTTAGCGATTTTTTTTTTTTTTTTGAAAAGATCGCGCCGAGAGAAGTCGGTCAAGTAGAATTGTGTATCGCGATGATTATATAGCTATCGCGCGAGGAAACGGCGGTGGCGCCATGTTGAAGATTTTTTTACCCCGGACTCTCTAATTGGTCGTTCGATTGAGCTTGCGTTCGCTCGATTTATATAAATAGTTTAAAAATTCATTAGTTATTGGACATTTCGAAACAGCGATTACACACGATGTTGCAAGCGATTTTTAATTTTTGTAATCGACGCGACAAATCAATTGGCTATTAAAAGTGAGAAAAGTTTTGTTGCTTTAAAAATTGATAGAATATAGCTAAAACGTTTCGTCGAATAGCTAATTTTAACTAAAATTCTTTCATTTGGGCTTAACGTGTATGGTGTATTATATGATAATTGAAGAATTAGGAGGTACAATTTTATAAGAAAGGCTTTACTTCATTTAATTATTTTTTTAATTTTTTATAATTTTATAATTTTTTGTATTAAAAATTTTATTAAAAACTTTTGAAATATATCAGAAATAATCATTTATAATAATTATAATTTAATCTAAAAGTAACTATTTATTATCTTGCAGGGGGTGCTTTTAGTGCAAATCAGTTATTCGATGATGTTGAGCATGGGCGAGTAGTTTTTGGTATTTTTAACTCTCGCAATGTAATTTTTATTCTATAAATAATTTTTATCTAAAAAATTCAAGTAACGAAAGTATGATAAAATACGAGATAAAATATCTGCAGAATAATACAATAATAAGACTCGCCATGAGGATTTGATAAGTTTATAAAAATAAAGAAAACCAAAACTAGTTGCATAGGATAAGTCTCCTGCTTATAATAACTTACATTCACACAATAAAGAATAAAGTAACTTTAATGAAAAAAGAAAATTTACAAAATAATACAATTTAATATGTTATACACGAAAATTCTTCACTATAGTCTCGCCAATGCCCCTTTTGTTGTACCAATAAAATAATAATTATCATTAATAAATTATTATTAAAAAAGTAACTAAATAAACAATGACTAATCAAAAAAATGACCTCTCATCCACTGTTGACAGCGCCTCGCCGTGCCAATCGGCGGCTGGTCCCGCATGCAGGTGAACATGGAGGCGCGCAAGGCCGACGCGGTGCCGTTCATGGGCCGGATCGAGGACGGGACGATCCTGCCGATCCTCTGGATGGAGATCGGCATCGACGAGATCCCCGAGTCCGTCATGAGCATCCTCTATCACGCGCACTACACCGCCGGGGCCGTCGAGGCCTGCCTCCACTGGGGCAGCCTCGTCGCCCTCGTCCTCGCCTGCGTCAGTCTCGTCTGCCTCCTCGGCAAGCGCCGGCACGAGGAGCACCCGGTGCTCCATCGCAACGTCTCCGGGCAGGATCCCCTCATCGAGGCCGGCGAGGCCAAGATCGTCGGGCCGTGTTCTCTGTATTTTTAGGGAGAGGGGGGGGGGGTTGGAGAGTAGTTTTGCGGCGATATTCGGTTGCGTTTTAGGAATCGGATATAGTCTTCGTCGCGGTGTGTTTTTGAACTTTGGTTGTTTTGCTGCTGCTGCTGCTGCTGCCGTGTGTTAAGAACTGTGTGTCTCTCCTGCCGGAGAGAGCCGGGAATTTTACGTGGACGTCCAAAGGAAGACTGCTTTCGTTCCTCTTGATTTTTATCGCGTGTATAGTGTTTAAGCCTTTTGTTAATTGTATACTATTGTTCGCACTCTTGCCAATTTTCGTTCATACCTACTGTCGTATAGCCGCGTTTCGAGGACCAAAAAATGTTTAGTCTCATACTTGTCGCGTGTATTTATTGCATTGCTATATCTATACTCATCACGATTCTTCGCGAATGCCATATTATATGCAAAGGATTTTTGAACTTTTAGTTTTAGACGACGATATATACGAGGCGGGCGCGGCGAGTCGATCGAACTTTCTTATATATATATACGCGCGTTATCGCGAGCGAAAGAAAAAGGAGAAACTTTCATTTTACTTTATTTTGTTTCGTTAGATTAGACGCGTGCTTTCCAACGGATAAAAACGTTGTTTATTTTTTATTATTTTTTTTATACTTTCAACGACGATACGCCGACATTTGGAAAAATATGTAGAACTGATTATAAATGAGCGAAAGACTGCTATGTAAAGGGAAGGATTTTAGTAAAAAGTGTATATTTAAATGGGAATGATAATCGCGCGCTTGCAAAATTATAATAATCTGAAGAAATTCGCGATCGCGTATATTAAGTATTTTATGTACGTTATATGTACATAACTTTCGCATTTCTCGCAAAATTTATTGCATGAATCACATGAGTGATAAATCTGTATATTCGGCTGAGCATAATTTCATCCGATCGTCTCTCTATCGAAAACTCTATAAACAAAAATATCCCAAGCTCTCTATTCATAGCCGCATATATCGAGCGACGATTCACACGCGCTATAAGTCTATACAAGCTGTACATATACATACGTAGAGGGGTATATAAGCTACATACGCAATTGTCCGTGAAATGCGTCTGAATGCGCACTTTGGGAATCACGCATATATATATGCGATGTGAGCGCGTGTAGTACTATTATGCATCTATGCAATTATAACACGTGTATACATATATATATAACGTGCCATCACGCCACACGCGCACACGTATACATATAAGATAGATATACATCCAGACGATAGCCCTCTCGTCTCGGCGCGGGTATAACATACTCACTATCGCGACGATGTATCGTCTCGTGAATGAAAACAAAAGTATAACGCGTGAACTCCGGGGACCTTTTCCCATCGTATGCACAGCATATATATAGCGAGACACTGTAAGCGCGGGCGATAGCGCCGAGCGATAACGTCGCGTCGACGCTACGTATACACACACACATACACTCACATATATATATACATACACACATACACATACATACGTACATGCATGCACACAGACACATACATATATATATAGCATCAATTATTTTTTCAAGGGCTCGAGAGCGCCGCTTGCATAACGCGATTCGTGCTTCGGCTGCTCTTGATAATATGTAGCTTAACATACGCGAAATCTCGAGACCGCAGGGGGAGGGGGAGAGAGAGAGAGTGAGAGGAACCGCGTATTTTTTATTGACACTCCCTCTCCCTCTCTCTCTCTCTCTCGGCTTTCTCTCTCGCGTTTGTTATTGTCGCTTTCGATTTTTTTTTAAATTTTTTTACAAATCGGCGATTAGTGATATGTATAGCGATTAAAAAAAAAATGCTGGGGTCAAATTGGGAAACGCGCGAGCGTCCGTCGTCGAGCTGCCAAAATCATGTAGTTATTTCTCTTTTTTTTTGTTGTATAATTTTAAGGGATAACAACTTAGTGAGATTAGTGTGATTTCTTCGTACATTAGGGTCTCGGATGGAGGCCGGTGAAAATGAATGCAATACATATAAGCGTATGTTTCGCGAAAAAAAAAAATTAATTAATTTCATGTAATTATAAAAAGCGATATATTTTATACTTTATATATATAGTTTTATAAAAATGTATATAACTGGTTAGTTATGAAGTTGAATAAAGAATAAATATATCATTAAAGTAATTTATGAAGTGAAGTGCTTCTACTTAATTTAAACAATTTTTAAAACTTATAATTGAAAACTAATGGACATCGAGAAAATTAATGAACCAAAAACCTGAATTCCTATATTTTTCTCTTAGGTTTATTAAAATCGACTTTCCACATTTCAGCGAATTTTTTAAAAAATATTTTTATCGCTTATTGTTACAAAAATTTTAATAGCCAACCTACAGCGTATGAACCCATAGAGATTCAAAACGAAGGCGAGCTTGATCACTTCGCGTAATCAACTTTATCGCTTTAAAAAAAAGAGTAAATTTGTCTGAGTTGAGTACAGCAAGATAATGAGCAGACGGCAGGAGGTGTGGCCTATGGTGACGCTAATCTCATTACAAGCTCACGTTTGCAATCTCGCGAGGTGCACTTAGCTGAAAGCCGCGGAGGCAATTAAGTCCTCTTATCAGATCGAGCAATTATACAATTATTAGATATGAGTCTGTTATTGTTATTCTTGATACAGTTAATCCTGTAGTACGCGAGAATCATACATATTTGATGTAATAAAAAAAAAAATTAAATCAGCAGCAACAGCGCAATAAGTGGAAAAAATAACAGAGATGTGTATACTTACTCGGCTGATCGCAGTAGTAAGGATAGTCGTATGGGGAGACCGAGCCGTCCGTAGCGCTGTAGTCCTCTCCGCCGGAGAAAGCGGAATAGAATGGAAAAATATGCGTCGAAAAAAAAATTATTTAAATAAAAAGTATTGAGATCTTTGACGTCATAATTAGCCATAAACGCACTTTGCGTTACTAATAGTCGAGTCTTTTTTTGTAGCATACATTAAGTAAATTCCTGTCAGAGCTATTATTAATCTCAGCAATATTTTAAAATTCTGCGTATCGTAAAATTATTCTCACTAAATGTGCGCACATGCAAATCCATGTGCGTCTTCAGTTAATTGTGAGTCAAAAAAATGTATGTTTACTTACCATAATAGTTGTAGTTGTTCGGCATGTTTATATTTACTAAACAGCGCGTCAGCCGATCTTCGATGGTTCGATGTGCCTGCTATGACGTGGATTGCTATTGACGAATTTCGTTGCTGAGAGTTTCTCGGAATCACGTCATTGGTTTTTCACTAGTTTTCGCGTATTGATAATATACAATTGCGTCTTCACATTTTTGCTGCATCTCGAAGAGGCGGAATAATCTTTGTGACGGCAAAATTTTAAGTTTCATTCCACAAAATTAAAAATTACGCGCAGAATCGATTGCTTAAAAAAGCACGCGCGTCAATAGATTTTATATTTATATAGCTATATAATATACATAGAAACGATAAACTAGTAAGGTAGGATGCTGTGTGCAAATGAACTGGCAGCGGTTTTTATAATTAATTTCCTAATTATAATTTATATGTCGTGAAGAGCTATTAATGGATAGACTCATTTCCTTTTCCTACTATAATATAAATGTGTACTTTCCTAGTGTTATATCTTCAATATTTTTCACTTATTTAGGTAACTTATTTTATTATTAAGAAAAAAAATCGTTCCAACAATGTCGCAAATTCCAACTTTTATGGAAAAATTCAAATTGCTGGGTTAGACAAATTTAAAATCATTGGCCTCGTTGGTTGATGACGGTCTAGGTACCTCCTACCTTGACCGGAAATTCAAAAATCATCATACCGTGTTTGGAGCTTATTGGCTTGTGCGAGAACCACCGGAATTTTTATTGACCAAATTCTCTTAGGCGGCACGACACAGCGATGATATTTTGACCATATATGCTGCAACCATTTATGCACACTTGATGTGAAGGTTTCACTCTGTTTTCAATATCGTTTAAAACTTTAATACAAAGCTTTCTTCCGGTTGCCGATTGAAAAGAGGTTTGCAGTGACATTTTTTGGGCAAGTGTTTTATACATGTATAAGAAATAATTGCGCAACGCCATAATAAACTAAAACTGATTTACTTCTATTTTACAGTAAAAAAATGCAATAAAGTTATTTTTAAATATACATGTATGAAGCCTCTCGTAAAATCAATCCTTATTCATTTCAGATACAATAAAATTTCTATGGTAGTAGACGCTTGTACAGACTTCAGGTATTCCACAGGCATAATTTGCATCATGAACCCAAGCAAATATGCCAACTATTTGATTATTCTTGACTAAAGGACCACCGCTGTCACCCTACAAGCATAAAAAAATGGCTATTACAGGATGAATAGGGTTTTGGAATTTATACGGGAAAAATTCGGGAATGACTGTTTTCGATGTATTAAAGGCTGCTCTTTTCAATGGATAGGGGCTCAAATTTTCTAAAATTTTATTTTATCCTACGAAAATCGAAAATAATAAAATAAAATGCAATTTTTTGAAAAACTCTTTTTCGAAATCAATTTTCTGACCTCGTTAGATTTTTCAATGCACAAAAGACCAATTCTGAAAGTCATTGCAAGGTCCAAATTGAAAGAATCCATGGTGCCTTCTGCACGAACAAAATTTTTTTTCAATAAAATGACGGTCCATGCGATAATTTTTTGGTTTTATGTTCACAGATTGTTTTTTCGAAAACTATGCACTTTTATAAAAATAGTATAAAGAACAAAAATGTTTTAGAATTCCTTAAAAAAAATGCTCTCAAATTTTTTTCAGACTAATTCGGTGCAATTTTTGTTTTTTCGAAACGTCAAAAAATTTTGAGAACGTTCTTTGATGAATTCCAAGACATTTTTTAAATTTCTGGGATGTTATATAAAAATAGGTCTTGTAAAAATGATTGTGATAAAAATCACGATTGTAAAACTTGTAAAACTAAAGATAAATGAACTTGATGAATATATGAAATCCTATTTATAGAAAACAGAAAAGATAAAGAGATTCAATTGATAATATGAGCGATGTTAGATTAGAGAAGAAAAGGTGTAATGCCCCCCTCAATGAATTAAAACTGAGTCTTTTTACTAATCTTTACGCAATTTTAAGCTAATATCTCGAATTGAGAGATGCAGCTAATTTCTGACACGGCTATCATTTGATTAGTATAGAGAGAATAGCATTATCGTGCATGGAAACATTGCGTGGGGTGGTGCGTATAGTAATAATTTGATTTTATTACTGCAGAACCTTCAAGATATATTATTAAAGATCATAATTTATAACTACAAACAGTCCACTAAATTTATATCATACGTTTGTTTATGTTGCTTTAATGTACCACTACTCAACATTTTAACAAGTCTACCTAATATCTATATGATTCGAATTAAGAGCCAGAGTTTAATTCTACCTAGATTGTATGCCAATTTTAAGAATAGTTATACTATAGCTGTAAAATTATCTATAATATTCCAAATAACCTCAAAATACTTAAGTTGTCTCATCATTCTCTTTACTTTAAGCTTAAAAGCTTTATACTGAGTTGCGAGTTGGCTCTGTAAATACAGCTATCTTGATTTCAATATATCTTGGATTTCAGCATCAAACTGTTTATAGTAATCCTATGGGATCTTTTCTTTCAGATTAATTTCAGTTTTAATACAGTTTTACTTAATTATGAGTCTATCTAACTAATCCACGAATAGGTTCTCTCTGCGGTATTTACATTTATATATACTACTATGCAATGCAACGCAATATCTCGTTTTGTAAACATTTCAGGTAATAAATAAATAAATAAAATACCTTGATAACAGCGATGTCGTTGGGAGAATTCAGACCCCAACTTGGATGAATCGCGACTCTGGCGATCCGGTGGATATTGCCGCTCTCCGTGGACTTACTCGTACCGGTATGGACGGTTACATCGGCGTAGGGGGCCACGAGGCGTTATCCTCTCCACCTATAATTCTAGGTTTAAGAGAGGCGCTGATGCTACCTGTAAATTTAAATTTAAGCGATAGATTTAAAATACTATTGGATGTATCTTATAATGATAAGAAAACTCGTGCAACAAGTGTTTCGAATCGAATATTCGAGGATTTTCCGGTATAACGTTCACTGCTGCTTGAATTAGTTGTATTAACAAGTATCCATTGTTTAAAATAATAGATTCCGTGTATTCAGGTGTATTTATGTAATTTTTATTTACAACTTTTTAGTTAATCATAAGCTGATTTACGTTTGGTCTGTTTCGGTGACTCAGACCAATTTGAGGATTAAACGATTATGCACATTGCACATAATAAATTCAGATGTACTTATATAATTGTATTTAATTAATGTTTGGAATATTTTTATTCGATAAAAATTTCTTGAATAAATTATAGTCTTTCATTTGAAAATATTTGAAAAATAATTATCGCCATAAAACTAAAATTTATGTTAGTATTACAATTTTTTTATAAAATAAATGTTATGATTTCGATAACACATTAAATAATTGTAATATAAGAATATAAGAATATTATTGTACTAAAATTATTAGAATGCATAATAGTATATTTTCAATATATTGTCTTTAGCATCAATGTCTCTGATGGTTATACATTTACAAAAGTTTTAAAATTTTATCCCTGATGTTTATTAAATTTAAAATATTCGAAAGTTAACATGTATCGTTATATTATCGATGATAAGATTTATAATAATATATTTCGATATGGGTACTACTAACTCATGTAACAATTTTTGTAAAATCACGAAGCGAGTGAATAAAAAATCTCGTAAGTAAAAATCTCCTAAAAGCGTCAGTATCGAATCGTATTTTATGCCATGAGAGTCTAAAAATTATGTTAAAGTTGCAATTCTTAGGTTAGAGTGGTATAAAATAAATTACTCCTGTCTACTATTACTTTATTGATGGATATGAAAGTGCAGTTGTAAAATTCTCGAAAAGACACGTATTAAATAAAAAAAAAGATAATTTAAAATAATACTGGACTAAGCGCGGTGAGTTATTTTTTCAGTTCATTTGTTTGCACCCTCTGATATTGACAATTCTTAAAATAAAAATTTTCAAATAAAATTTTGAATTAAATTTATTTTTTTCTATAACGCTTTCCCTTTTTATAGTTAGATTTACACTGAAGATGAATAATTAGCTCATGTTACGTTTTTGCACAAACGACAATAAGAATTATTAAAAAACAATGAGTACCATTTTTTATTTAGTTTAAAATAAAGGAATTAAATAAAATGTAGTCTTTCAAGAGAAATCCCGCATAGAAATGCACTACCCAATTTCTGCACTTGCCGTCAAGTTTAAAAAATTCTTAAATAATATATAATTAAAATTTTATTCGCTTTGCAAGGACGAAAATTTATATATATTCAGTACGAACGCTTAATCGATAAATGAATATTGAAATCCATTTATCGATCTCAGTAACAAAAAGACTCACGAAAAAAGTATGGGAACGGAAAAGTATCGTATCGGAATCAGTTACATTTTTTTTGTGGCAACTGACACGTAAACATAAGTACTGAACACTTGCGAGTTATGTGTAAAGATTAAAAAAATGCTACACAAGTTTATTTCTATTATTTTAATGTCATCTGCTGTAGCAAATAGTTTTTGGCCAGATATTATTGCAGAAAGTATTGACCAAATGGACGATGTTCCGCAAAAACTACTAATATTTACTTACTTAAGTAATAACATTCAGAGAAATGAGCACAATTATTTAGTTAAAAAAATTATTAGAAAAATCCCAGTTATAATTATGAATCTAACAAATGTCACATACATGTATAACAAACAATTCGTCAATACTTTAAAATATAAAGTATCAAGAACTAAGGTATTGTATCATACACTGTCACATGCAAATGATTCTTACAATACTGAAATTTTGTGCAACTATTTAGATGTTTTTGTGAAGAGCAATTCGATACAACCACAACCAAAGTGTTTAGCAGTTATTTTTAATAATAATATTAAAAAAAACGAAAGTTATGAAACATTGCTAAAAAATTCGTGGATCCGAAGGTTTTTAGATTTTACGATCGTTGAGATTATGTTAAACGATAAAAAGATTCTTGGTACCGAACATTACGTTTATTCATTTAATCCATTTTCAAACGTTATAGAAAAAATAATATTGCAACAAAACTGCCAAATTTTCCCTGACAAATTAAGAAATTTAAGTGGAACTTCATTAAACGCAATAACTGCTGATTTTGTACCTCAAGCTTTTAATGTGTACAATAATAAAAGGGATTCAGTCAGAATGAAATTTCCAGAATTAAGCTGTGCATCTAAAATTTTAAATTTTTCAATTAATTATATAAAAGTAACAGAATTTACTACTCATCAATATTCATTATTCACGAAATATATAGCAGGTATATTTTTAAATGGTACTGGAGACGTAACAGTTTTTCCGATAATCAAGGGAATTAAATATTTTAAAGATTTGGTAGAAGTTGATGTTCCAATCATGACTGATAAGATGATAGCACTTGGACCAATTATCTATCATCACAAGCTACTGATACCTAATTACGTTTTAGTGGATTTATTTGTTTATCCACTGTTTATAGCTATTGGTATTAAAATAGCCCAGATATTCAATATTGAAATGAAAAAATGGAGTATTTTCTATTATCTTAAACTATTATTTGGAATACCTGCAAGTAGATCGAGGCCTCAAGCATTCATAAATGAAATAATCATTTCATTTATTATTATTCTATCCCTGAGATGTTCCATTAACTTCTACACGAATTTTCTCCAGATCCAATTTATCAATTCTGAAACAAGTTTTGATTCTTTCGAAGCGATTCGCGAAACCAAATATGACATTTACACGAATCAAATAAATTATGATATTCTATTCAATGATGACGAAAGAATAGCAGATCTAAAATCAAGAGTAATAATCATTAAAGATCATATAGACTGCATAAAAGTTTTGATACGTTACAAAAACTGCTTCTGTCTGATTATTAATTTCAAAGCATTAGAATATATTGAAAAATTCAGATCTGCAGACAGAAGAGCTCAAATGAAAATTTACGATCCTGGATTTCATGTAAAATATCGGTGGTCTTTCATTTTTCAACGAAATTCTCCGTTTGCTCACAAGTTTGATCGTATATACTACACAATTTTCGAGTCAGGACTTACATTAGCCACTATTAATAATATTCGAAACAAGTCGTACTCTGCAAGGGATACAACATTTTCCATCGAAGGCCAATCCTCTTTAACCAATTTATTTGGGATTATATCAATTGCATATATATTGGGATTGTTCATATTTTTGGTAGAGAATTTAATAAACCTAAACATTACTATACTTTATTTTTATTAGCTTAGTAATATTATACGAATGATTAAACGATGTGCATATGTTTTCTGAATAAGTAGAATAACCTTAGGTAATTACATTAACATTTTTGAAGGTCTATTTTTAATCTATAACACATAAAAAGTAAGAGTAGGAGGAGAGAGCATAGTATACATAAGTATATATATAGTAATATACATAATATATATAAAATTGAATAACCTTCATAAAAATTGAACCTTTTATTTAATCATAAGTCGATTCACATTTGGTCTGCTTCGGTGACTCAGAACAATTTGAGGATTAAACGATTTGAATTTATGTATGATTAATTGTATGATCTACTATTTTCATTTTATTGCACTTAATAAATTTAAAAATATGCACGAATATTGCACGTTTATTAGAAATTCAATATGGCCTCAATCGTAAGCTTAAAATTTTGCAAAGAGCAAAACTATCGAACTTCACACGTAACTATAGTTTTTTTGGTGAATATTAATAGTTTTTTTTAACTTAGTTATGTATCGAAACAAGAATAAACTATTTAAGACATAATATTTTGAATGAAATTTCAATAGTCAAATTACGAATGAATTTTTACTATATCAGCTATTTGCATACGCATTACTTAACAATAGGAGAAAAATGCAATCCCAGAAAATTATCATGTGTTCTTAGAACCACAGTCTGTATCAATTTTACTTCGGTGGGTTTTAAAAGGCTGGTTACTTGCCATCTCCGCAGAAGCGCAGTCAGCACTGTCTTTGCTTCTAAAATAGCAAATCTTTGACCAATACAATTCCTTGGCCCGGCGCTAAAAGGTAAATAAGAATATGGGTGCCTTTCATGATTTTTTCCCGGTAGAAAACGATCTGGGTCAAATCTTTCAGGATCCTCCCAGACTGTAGGATCATGGTGCATTTGATAAATATTAATATTCACAAACGAGCCAACTGGTAACCGATGGTTATCTAAAAATTTGCAAGAGACAGAGAGAGAGAGAGAGAGAGAGAAAGAGAGAAATATAGTTAAAAAGGTGGTAATGTTTATCAATTTGTTATTCATGTTACAAATAAACGATACTAACCAATCACACATTCTTCTGTTAGGCGTCGACTAATAACAGGAACACTGGGATAGAGCCTTAATGCTTCTTTGAGTACGCGGTCCAAGTAGTTCAGTTGTTCGATTTGCTTGGTAGTTGCTGGCTCCATAGAATCTCCAAATGCTTCTTGCAGTTCTTCTCGTACCTTAGCTTGTACTTCTGGGGCGTTGCCAAGAGAAAAAAGAGTCCAACATATAGCTGATGCTGTAGTGTCATGGCCCTAAAAAATATAAGGACGAATTTCATAGTGACATGCAAACGCAAAAAAATATTTTTGAACAGTTTGGTAATTACAGCAACTGTGAATGTATTCACTTCTTCCTGCAATTCTTTACGTGTCAATGGATTACTGCTTTTTTCACATTCATCCAGTAAAAGGTCTAAAAATGCTTTCCGTTTACGTTTTCCTGAAAGAGACATGTTTTATATCTTTAACACAATTTTAAACTATAACACTGTTTACGAACTTGTTTAAATTGTGATACTCACCATATTCGTCAAATTCATCCGTTGTGTCTTTGTTAATTGATCTCGCTAGTCTATCTGCTTGTCTTTGTGTAATTATCTGTTAAATATATAGTATTTAGTTTGTTGTTGTTTCAGCGCATTTTTAAACTATATAGTAATGACAATTAATATTTATTGAAAATATAATATACTTTTTCCGTAAAACTGTGCATTTCATTTACAGATTTCAAAAATTCATTTCCTTGTTTTGTCCGATAATAGACAGAGTTCCATGACAACCACGGTTGAAAAAGCCTGTCTATAACTAATTGAGCAAAGCTGTAATAAAAATTTGAATCATATGTTAAAGGGATGTCATACCCATGTTGACCCGTCACTAATGGTGCGCTAGAAAAATGCATTTTAATAAAAGAAATGAAGCATTTATTGTTGTATAAGATTTGAAATGAATATACTCAAATATGAGAGAGAAAAATAGTTCCGAAAATCAGTAGCCAGGATAAATAGGTCACGTCAGGCAACGTCTACTGATTTTCGAAACTATTATTCTCTCCCATGCTTGAATATTTTGATTTCAGTCTTTGTATAAAGATAAATAATGCCAAGACTAAGTCCAAGCATCTTGAAGATTTACGTGATTTATAGTAATCACTAAAATGCAAGCATAGTTCTACCGCAACGTTAGTGACGTGCCACAAAAAAATTGAATTTATGCTCAATATTATAATATTAAAAAAATAAATTAAAAATTACGTTCGAATTGATTTAACGTAATCAGTTTCTCCTTTTCACTGTACATCCAAGTTTACACCCATTGCGGATTTACAAATAGTGTCTAATGTAAAGTTGACCACGACATCGAAAACATTAATTGGAGCTTTGGGTTCAGTTTTTAACCTCGACTCTATACATTTTACTAATACTTCGACATTCTCATGTATCACTGATGCATATTCCTCAAGAATTGCAAAATGAAATGCTGGCGTGATAAGTCTTCTGTGGTGGTACCATACTTCACCTAAGCAAATAAATAGTATGTAAAAGTACATTCCTCGATGAATTAGATATGTAATAATATATTATAAGACATGAGACCTAACTGGCCCATTATTGCAATAATGGGCTACTTAGGTCACAGATAATGTACTATAAATGAATAAAGTTTCTACTTAATAAATTACAATTGGCGTACATAAATTATTTTTACTTTAGAATTTTCCATAACTAACCCGTTGACGTCACTAATCCATTCCCTAACGAAGGTTTCATATTATCGTAATTTCTTGATTTTGTTAAGTTTGTCTTACTTTTGAGAATCACCTGCAAATGACAGTTTATTTATAATTGGTTGATTCATTGATTGCAAAACATTTTATTGAACAATTAAGCGAGTTCCTCTTTATTTTTTTTTACATGGACGAGGAAGTAGATTTTATCGGTTAATAGCTGCTCAAATTTTAATTTTTATTTACAACTCAAAAAAATATAAAAAAATAACTGAAAAAAATTAAATAAGACTTTTTTATTTAAAATTGAAAAGCACCATAAACATATTTTACTTCATAAAAAATGTAATATACTATTTTGTATTTCCATCGAATAATATTTTTCAATACTTTGGAAATAATGCTATTTTCGTCCTTAATTCTTATGTTTGATATCATACATAATCTGCTATAAATACTGTATATGGCAAATAAGACTCCATTTCGCAATCGTGTCTAATAAATAATTCTATAAGAGATAAATCAAGCTTTTTTTAACAAGCACAAAATTTACCTCCATTTGCTGTGGCCTACGCAAATGCACAATAGGCTCAGTACCGACCCATGTCAAAATAATTCCAGAATTAAATTCAGTACCTAACTTATTGTACCAGGGAAATATATCTGAAATAAAAATAGCCAAATCATAAAATCTTGATCAGGTTTTTTTTATATTTCTGAATTACACTAATTATATTGATAAAATAACATTTTTTATAACTTAAAGTATCAGTCTAATTTCCAGTGTCTTAGGATAATTAGCTGGACGATTATGTAAACACTTTCTTCTTAAATTCAGAATAGGTTATCGTTCTTCCCGAGACAGAATATTTAAGAACTTAGAAAAAATGTCAGTTTTGTTTTATTTTCACGTAACTTGAGTGATAGTCCTTGATTAGCTGCGATTTTTAAACTTACTCATTCTTACCCCTCAATGAGTTCATACAGAAAAAACCTTCAGACTCTTAAATATACCTAATTCTTATGCAATCGAATCAAAAGAAGAAAAAATGGTATGGTTTTTATATATAATACCTTTTATTCCTCTATTTTTTATAAAAACTTTATATATTATTTCAGGGGGTCTGAAACCTATAGAGACCGGTCAGTAACGACGCAGCAGAAAAATACTTATATCTCAAATAATATAACGAATTAAGCAAAACCAAGAGATATTTGCGTTTCTTATTGGCATTATCTATCATTATGCAAATCTTTGAATTAAAATATTCAGGCATTGGAGAAAAAAGCTTGTCGAAAAATCAGTAGCTGTCAGCAGAAGTAAGTTACGTCAGATTACAACTACTGAAGTTTGGAATATTTTGATTCTAAACTTTGCACAGTGATAGATAATGCCAATACAAAGGGCAAGTATGTCTTGGTTTTGCATAATTCGTTGCATTATTTGAGATCAAAGTATTTTTCTACGGCACCGTTATCAACCGGTCACTATAGGTTTCATACGTCCTTAATACCTTCTCTTTTGATCTTCATTCTTTGAGAATGCCAATGAATGGATAAGTTTTTGGTCCAGGTATTGTTGAATATATTTGTTGAAGTTTTACATAATTGAAGATCCATTGAAGAATATTAAAACCAACAATAGCTACTAAAAGTACACTTAATACCAACAATGGTGTCATTTTTGTATCGTAAAAGTATACTTCTTGACTTTTTTACAAATCAAACTACGCAATAATACTCGTAAATTAGTAAAAAGATCTAACAACAATGTGCACTCCTTTCTCTTCAAGAACGAGCATACGTGAGAGCCTACCCCTTCCACATTACTCTTCCTCAATTTTGAAGGCAAAATTTCTGAAATATAAAAATTAATGTTTATCGTTAATTTGTGATCCTTGACAAAATTCCGTTAGGTAGCATTAGATAATGAGATAAAGCGTTAGATAATAAGATAAAGATTCAATTTTTTGACTACTGGTACTGAAGTCAATCAATGCTTAAGATGGCTTCAGCGACTTTTAATAAAAACTTATAAGTTCCTAAAACTTTCAGAGAATATTGTTAAAATCTCAAGCTTTTAAGTGGTATAAAAAAAGTATGGTTTCCCATATAATTTTGAGACGAGAGCATGAGAAAATATTAAAATTATACACGGGCTCGTATGGGACTCAATAGTAATTCTGACTTCACGTCCTTATAAAAACTTATACTTCAAAATAGAATGGTGGAAATTATTTACAAATTTTATAAATCATAATCGAGGAAATACTGAATTATATGAAAAGAACTTTTTTACTTTTGAATTGAACGGAAGAAAAATTTTGACTCTATTTTTTTGAAATCTTAAATTTAAGTACTAAAACGACGATTTTTTCATATTGAAGCAAAACAGTAACAAATTGTCTGTTTTCTTATGTATCTGCAGTAAACTCTGTGTTTCCGTTCAATTGAAGTGTAAAAGAGTTCTGTTTGTACAATTTATTTTGTGCCAATTTCAAGTATTTAGGTCCTCTTCATATGCCTGAGAACTTTGCAATTTCTTCAACCATATAACACAAGACTAATTTTCCATGATTTTTAAAGATTTTCTTTTTTTTAAATACAATCAATTTTTTTAATGTTTTTTAGTGCAAAAATTTCTATATTTTTTAACCTTCAAAATGATTTCGATATCGTAATATAAAAATTAAAAAAAAAAACTCTAATTTGAAGATTAACAATACATTTACTACAAATATTTTTTAATGAATGGCCTGTCATAACCCAAAAACCATGCTAAACCTAAAAAATATTAATAAATAAATAAATGAAATAAAATCAATTTTCGATCATAAATAAAAAATTGTGTGCAATAGTGAATAAAGCTGAGAGCACAAATTCTTTTTGTTGTAGAGAATGTTTATAAAAGTTGTATGTGTTGTATTGATTTACAATTTAAACAAACAATTTATATAACCTTAATGAATAATTTGAATATCAAAAATGCAATTTACGATCTTTACACTGTAATAAACCATTATACACTTCGATTTCACTGTTACAAATCGTATTTCTTATAAACAATTACAGAAAACGTCCATTGAATAGCATGGATTGGCTACGGTATTCTCTTAAATTAAAAAAAAATTTGACAAGCAATTAAAATTCGTAACAAACCAAAATTTATATATATAAAAAAAAATTGGCTTTCAGTATACTTGCATTACACATAAATAATTTAAAAAATCGAAATAATTTGAAAGTAATCCTATTGTAAACCTTGTAGTTTGCAAGAATAAATAGAAAAAAGATGATTTTTACTATAGAAAAGCGCATGCTCGAAAATACATGTTTTACTGAAAGAGACATATGAAGTATACATCCAATGCAACGTTTTTCATTTCGATTCAATAAAACATTGCAGCACTTACCTTACAATAGAAGAGTAAAGTGTCGACTAAAGCCCGAATGCCCGAATGCGCTGCTCTTTTAACCATGCTCGAATACATCTCTATTTACTTGATGATGCATAGAATAAATCTGATAGGGAAGTGATTATTTCCCTCTCCATCTAGTGAATTTAGGACGTCACTTTATGGCGGTGCACTCTTGTTATCTCCTTATCCATTAACAGATTTAATCACATGCGAAGTATGTAAATGCTCTTTAACGACCTAAAATTGGTTAGATATTTAATTCGATAACTCTAGTCAGAGAAAAGCAATACATATACTTATATTTTCACTAAGGAAACTCCCTAAGACTCACTAAAAAGAAGTTTATCTAATATTCTATGCATTGATTTGTAATGAATGAGAGTAATTGATTTCATTTCGTAGAATTGAAATGAATCCGCGAAAACAAATCTACGGATAAGCCCATTCTTTTGCTCTGGCTTATTCGATTATGGTTTTGGACGTGAGAAAGTAGCTGATAGCCGTCACCTTTTATCTGACTATTAGCTACTTTCTTATTTCCGAAACAATATTTATCCGAATAAGTCAGAAACAATAAAGAGCGCTTGTAGGCCGATTCGTTTCGCGGCCTTGATGGGAGGGGAGATTTCGGCTCGATTATGTAAATTCTTCGGTACCATATTCATGTACGACATTGAATAATTATTTACTGTTTTCTGACGAAAGCGACATTTTAAGCGTTTCTTATCCACTGTTTAAGGAAGATTAAAATCGACTTCATGAAACATAGTGAAATCAACTTCATGAAACAATAACAAAGTGCTTATAGAAACATTATAATTTTTTTATTTATCTGGATGTAATCATAAACTATGAGTAATTCCATAAATCGACTTATATGAGAATAGTCGCACATAAAAAAGGTATCTTCATGAAGTTTTTGTTGTCGAACTTTGGTTCGTACTCTCAGTATTTCTAATTTCAAGGTTTAAATCTATTTTAACGTTCTTATAACACATACACGCACACACACACACGTATTGTATAGTTGACCTCAGTTTGGGCGAGATTCAGGGCCCCCCAGGGCCCTACAAATTTTTAGGGGCCCCGCGATTAACGACGTATTTGTGTCAAAATTGAAGTTATGTGATGTGATAATTATAGGGGCCTCGCATCCCTAAATGAGGGCTCTGCATTGGTCTTGCATTGGCCTCACATATTCCTCTGCTCGTTTGGCTCGCTAACCCTTAATAGTGATGTTGGTGCAAATTTTTTCTTTTGAAATATTTACTGGCCAAATTAGACATTATACTTTTTATTTTGAGATCATGGTTGGAGATGATAGATAGAGTTATAGAATCATGGGTGAAGGTGATAGGTAAACGACGAAAGTCACGATTAGGTTTTAATAGGTGAAGGTACAATACTTAGATGTAAGTGAAGGGTCTTGATTGAAGGTGATGGGTGGATACTGCAAGACATAATTGGAGGTGATAGAAGTAGGATAAAGATCATTGGTTGATGGTGGAGGTCCTGATTGAAAGTGACAGGTTAATGTTGGGGGGGATCATGGTTTAAGGTGATAAGTACAAGGTTCGGTTAGGTCTTAAGTGGAGAATAAAAGTTAAGATTGGAGGCAATAGGTGGAGGGTGGAGGTGCTAGGTGGATGATGGAGGCATAGGAGGAGTATGCTTTCTCAAAGAAAATGCGTTCCTTTAAATGTTTACTATAGTAAATTATTGTGAATTAAAAATATATGAAATTGATTTTGAATTACAAACAACTAACAGGCCCATTTTGCAGGCAAAATTAAATTAAAAAGTGCACAGTCGATGCTTGAATTTTATGTATGTTTAATTTTTGGTTCCAAATTATTTAATCTGACATCAGATTCGGAAAGAGCAGGTCTTTTTACATAAGAATATGTTGCTCTTTATAATATTTAATTCATTTTACGTCTTGTGCAGATCGAAATATCAATCGACTGTGAAATGTCCGCGTGGCCGTTAAAAGCCAACAGTAATGATAAAGTGGTACAAGCAGACATATTTTTGAAGCATAATTAAATAATCTTTCAGAATATATGGGATTAGATTTTGTACATTTATGATATACATAGATGAAAAATATAGTTTTTAGAAAAAAATATGAAAATTTCGCATAAATTCTATAAAAAATGCGGTAAATAGTAGCTACTTGTCTCCAAATTCTAATATAATCTAACTTGCGACTCAATCAATCTGCACACAAAATTTGAGTTTATTCTATCGATTCGCTCCAGAGATATGGTCTGGACAAATTTTACGTACGTACATACATACATACTATTTTAATTAAAAAGTTTCAATACTCAAAAATTATTTTAATTGAGTTAGCTGTTTTATAACTAATGCAATGTTATATTTTATAATAGTAATTACAATCTGCACATTCATTGTTGATCAATGCCGGTAATTAAATAACCATCAACTAATCCAATGATTCCTGAGATTCATATGGTTCGTTGAAATCTAAAATTTAAGATATAATATAATAAAAAAACATCATTTTAATTTTAATTGAATATTGAAAGTTTAAGTGCAATCATTCCTGATTATATATACTCGCTCAGCACTGATTTCCTATCTTCTTTGCCATGATGTAGGGAATCTTATAAATCTTGAGGCTAACGGCAGTATTGCGTCTAAAAAGGTGTCAAGAGAGCGGCCGATTGTAGATTGACCCATCGGATGACGAAAATCATTGGAAAAGCCTTTTTGAAAGCTGCTTTCAGCAAAAAATCGGAGTGCTGCTAACACTACATAATCGCTATTTCCTGTTTATAGAGTGAATTATGTTATGTTATGTCATATCATTTATACAACATGTATACCATACATACTTACATGATGTGTATTATTCACAAATTTCAAAAGAACAAAAAAAAAGTCGGTACAAGAAATCAGTATAGCGACTCTTAATTGAACGCTGAACGTCCAGCAAAATGGATTTTACGTTTAAAAGAAATTTTGTTATCCATAATGCTTGTTTTCTTCATTCACATAGTTATTATTATGTTGTGGGATTACAGGTTGATTCATCTGTTTAATTCTGAAGAATAATTGTATCGATTTTAAGCTTTTAATTTCATTACATTGGAGAACTGATTCTTTTATTCACACAGTTATTGTTGTCTTGTGACTGCAGATTGATTCATCTGTTTAATTTTGAATAATAATGGTGTTGATGAGCTTAACATTTTCTCACAATAGCGTTGAATTAGTGTAATAGGCAGTAGAAATAAGCTTGACCGGTGATATATTATCATTGTTGTAAAGTTTATTGCTGACTTTAAACTCTCTCGCTTTCCGCCTGTGTTTTGTACATTATAAGGTTCATTACTTCGAAAACCTTGCCACAATATTTTGTATGAAATAATTTCATTAATGTTAAAATTAATCTTTAAATTACTTATTTTCCTCTATTATTATGTTTACAAACAATCTTAGTTGTATAATCTTAGATTGTAATTTTATTGCACTTAATAAATTTAAAAATAATAATTGTACTCTTTTGTGTAAATCACCTATTGCTTGCAAGTACTTGCACGAAATTCAATATCAATAATAAAAAACGCACGTACCTAATTACTATATTCTATAATTCGCTACAATATTTTCGCCTCGATCGTAAATTTTACATTTTGCTAAGAACAAAACTGTCGAAGCTTCACACGTAACGCACTATAAATCTTAGATCTGAAGTTGTAACATAATTTTTTGGTGAATATTACCAGTTTTTTTTAAATATGTTATGTATCGAATCAAGAATACATAACTATTTAAAACATAATATTTTGCATAAAATTTCGATGGTTAAACTACGAATGAATTTTACTGTATCAGCTATTTACATACGCATTACTTAGCAATAGGAGAAAAATGCAATCCCAGAAAATTATTATGTGGTCTTAGAATTACAGTGTGTATCATTTTTACTTCGTTTGGTTTTTCAAGACTGGTTACTTGCCATTTCCGCAGAAGCGCAGTCAGCACTGTCTTTGCTTCTAAAGTAGCGAATTTTTGACCAATACAATTCCTTGGCCCGGCGCTAAAAGGTAAATAAGAATATGGGTGCCTTTCATGATTTTTTCCTGGTAGAAAACGATCTGGATCAAATCTTTCGGGATCTTCCCAGACTGTAGGATCATGGTGCATTTGATAAATATTAATATTCACAAACGAGCCAACTGGTAACCGATGGTTATCTAAACATATGCGAGAAAGAGAAATTGAGTTAAAAAGATGGCGATGTTGATCAAATTGTTCTTCATGTTACAAATCGATACCAACCAATAACACATTCTTCTGTTAGGCGTCGACTGACAACAGGTACACTGGGATAGAGCCTTAATCCTTCTTTGACTACGCGATCTAAGTAATTCAGTTGTGTGATTTGCTTGGTAGTTGCTGGCTCCGTAGAATCTCCAAATACTTCTTGCAGTTCTTCTCGTACCTTAGCTTGTATTTCTGGGGCGTTACCAAGGGCAAAAAGAGTCCAACATATAGCTGATGATGTAGTGTCATGGCCCTGAAAAATAGAAGTATGAAATTCATAGTGACTTGCAAAGAAAAAAAAGAAAATTTTTGAAAAGTTTGATAATTACAGCAACTGTGAATGTGTTCACTTCTTCCTGTAATTCTTTACGTGTCAATGGATCGCTACTTTTTTCACATTCATCCAGTAAAAGGTCTAAAAATGCTTTCCGTTTACGTTTTCCTGAAAGAGACATGTTTTATATCTTTAACACAATTTTAAACTATAACGCTGTTTACGAACTTGTTTAAATTCTGATACTCACCGAATTCATCACATTCATCCGTTGTGTCTTTGTTAATTGATCTCGACAGTCTTTCTGCTTGTCTTTGTATAATTATCTGTTGAATATATAGTATTTAATTTGTTGTTGATTCAGCGGATTTTTAAACTGTATAGTAATGACAATTAATATTTATTGAAAATATAATATACCTTTTCCGTAAAACTGTGCATTTCATTTACGCAATTCAAAAATTGTTTTCCTTGTTTTGTCCGATAATAGATAGAGTCCCATGACAACCACGGTTGAAAAAGCCTGTCTATAACTAATTGAGCAAAACTGTAACAAACATTTGAATCATAAGTTAAAGGGATGTCGTACCCATGTTGTCCCGTCACTAACGATGCGACAGAAAAATGCACTTTAATACAAGAAATAAACCATGTATCGTTGTATAAGGTTTGAAGTCAATATACTAGACAGAAAAATAGTTCCGAAAATCAGTAGCCATTTGCATAAATAGGTCACGTCATGTAAAGTCCACTGATTTTCGGAACTATTTTTCTCTCCCATGCTTGGATATTTTGATTTCAATTTTGTATAATGATAGATAATGCCAGGACTAAGTCCAAGTATCTCTAGGATTTTCGTAATTTAGTATATTCATTCATACACAAGCATTTTTATACCACACCACTAGTTATGGGTCACAAAAAAATTGAATTTACGCTCAATTTTGTAATAAAAAATTAAATTTTAAATTACGTTCTAATTGATTTAACGTAATCAGTTTCTTCTTTTCGCTGTACATCCAAGTTTATACCCATGGCAGATTTACAAATAGTGTCTAATGTATATTTCAGCGCGAAATCAAAAATATTAATTGGGGCTTTAGGATCAGATTTCAATGTTGATTCTATACTTTCTACTAATATTTCGACATTCTCATGCATCACTGATGCATATTCCTCAAGAATGGCAAAATGAAATGCTGGCGTGATAAGTCTTCTGTGGTTGAACCATATTTCACCTAAGCAAATATATCGGATATGTAGGTATATTCGTCGATGAAGATACTTAATAATATATCACAATACATATAACCTAAGTGTGCCATGATGAAGTAATATGATACATGTGACTTAATTGGCTCATTAATGCAAAAATGGGCTACTTAGGTCATAGGTAATATACTTAATAAACAAAGTTTTTACTTAATAAATTATAATTGGCATACATAAATTATTTTTACTTTAGAATTTTGCATAGCTAACCTGTTGACGTCACTAATCCATCCCCTAACGAAGGTTTCATATTATCGTAATTTCTTGATTTTGTTAAGTTTGTCTTACTTTTGAGAATAACCTGCAAATGACAGTTTATTTATTATTGGTTGATTGCAAAACATTTTATTGATTCATGGACGAGGAAGTACATTTTATCGTTTAATATTTTTGCTCAAATTTTAATTTTTATTTACAATTAAAAAACTTGTTACAAAAATAACTGAAAAAATTAAATAAAACTTTTCCATTTGAAAAACTCTGTAAACATATTTTACTTCATAAAAAATGTAATATACTATTTATTACTTCTACTATTTATTTTCATCCTTAATTCTTATATTTGAAATCTTACATAATCTGCTATAAATATTGCATATAGCAAATAACACTCCATTTCGCGATCGTGCCCAATAAATAATTCTATAAGAGATAAATCAAGCTTTTTTTAATTAGTATAAAATTTTACCTCCATTTGCTGTGGCCTACGCAAATGCACAATAGGCTGAGGACCGATCCATGTGCAGACAATTCCAGAATTAAATTTGGCACACAAATTATTGTACCACGGAAATATATCTAAAATAAAAATAGCCAAATTATAAAAACTTATAATAAGGTATTTTTTTATATTTATGAATTACACTAATTATATTGATAAAATAACATTTTTTATAACTTAAAGTATCGGTCTAATTTACATTGTCTATAGCGAATTACCGAAGGATTATGTAAACACTTTGTTCTTAAATTCAGAATATGTTATCGTTCTTCCCAGAAAAAATATCAGTTTTGTTTCATTATCACGTAACTTGAGTTGTCTCTGATTGTCTGATTTTTAAACTTACTTATTCTTACCCTTTAATGAATTCATATAAAAAAAACCTTCAGATTCTTATTTAGACTTAATTATTATAGAATAACATCAAAAGGAGAAATATTATGTATTATATATTATGTAATACCTTCTCTTTTCACCCTCATTCTTTGAAAAATAATGCCAATCAATGGATACGTTTTTGGTCCAGGTATTGTTGAATACTTTTGTTGAAGTATTATAAAATCGATGATCCATTGAAGAATAATAAAACCAACAGCAAGTACTAAAGGTACACTTAATAACAAGAGTGGTGTCATTGTTTTATCGTAATAGTATACTTTTAAACCTTTTTACAAATTAGACTGCGAAAAAATAATAATAAATCGGTAGAACAATCTAACAGCGGTGTGAGCTCCTTTTTCTTCAAAAAAACGAGCATAAGTGCGAGCCTGCCACTTCTACATTACTCTTCTTTAATTTTGAAGGCAAAATCGCTGAAAGATAAAAATTAATTTTTATCATTAATCTGTGATGCTTGAGAAAATTCCATTACGTAACATTATATATAATAAAACAAAGATTAAAGTTTGTAATCTACGGTACTTAAAGTCAATCAATGCTTAAGGATGTATTAGTTGTACAGTCACGTTGAAAAGTTGTTTCATATTAATTGAGGGTACTTATTAACGAAGAATACATTTAAGAAATCTGAGGTTCGCGATCGATGAGGAATACCGAATTATAGGAAAAGAGCATTTTTACACTTTAATTGAATGAGAAGAAAAACGTTGACACTATTTTTTTAAATCTACAGTTTTAGTACTAAAACGACGATTTTTTCACATTCAAACAAAATAGTGGCAAATTCTCTATTTTCGTTCAACTGAAGTGTCAATTTCTTTATAGCACTATCTGACCTAAGTCCGCACCTATGCCACACTCGTGACATAATTAAGTGGTCGATATTACGGCACCGTATTAATTATCCGGCTAACCTCAAGGTGCCGAAATGGACTTTGTATGACATTTAAGTATACTTAGGCCAATTGTATCGTAATGTATTATTTTGTGTAATTCAGTATTTCTCATTGATCGCGAAGTTTAGATTTCTTAAATGTATTTTCTGTTAATAAGTATCCTCAATTTATGTGAAAAAATTAACTTTTGAACAGGACCTTACAGCCAGTACACCTTTAAGGGAACCTAATCATATTAAATTTTTAGAAAATTAATAATTGAATTTTATTTTTATATTGATCTGATTTGTTGAATTTGTTGCATTATTGCTTCAAACATTGTTATAAACTCTATAAGAAATTTAGTTCTCGTTAATTTTATAATCAAATCGTTTTCGTAAATATGTTTAAATTGTTAAATTAATTTGACTTTTGCGAAAAAATTTAGTTTTATTTTTTGTATTCCTGAAGAGAAAGCCTAATCAGCTTAGCAACGTAGATTATATGTGCCAATTTCAAGTATGTAGGTCCTTTTCATATGACTGAGAACTTTGCAATCACTTCAGCGATATAACACAAAACAAATTTTTCAGGATTTTGAAAGATTTCCTTTTTTTAAATACAATCGATTTTTAAATGTTTGTTAGTGCAAACATTTGATGATTAGTAATACATTAACTACCAATTTCTTTTTAGTTAAGGGGTTGTCGTAAACCAAGAAACCGTGCTCAACCAAAAAAAAAGAAAAAAATATGCAAAAACAAAGTGCAAAAAAGCTGTGATCCCAAATTCTTTTTATAGATAATGTTTATAAAAGTTTAATGTGACCGATTGATTTACAATTTAAACAAACACTTTATATAAACTCAATGAAAAATTTGAATATGAAAAATGCAGTTTGACTAAACAGCATGAATTGGCTACGGCATATTCGCGAATTAAAAAAAAATTAAAAGCAATTAAAATTCATAACAAACAAAAATTCATGTATGTAGAAAATAGGCTTTCAGTACATTTGCATTAAACGTCTAAATAAATAAAAAATCGAAATATTTTGCAAGTCATCTTATTGCAAAGCTTGTAGCTTGCAAGAATAATTGGAAAGAGATGATTTCTACTAGAAAAGCGACTGCTTGAAGCGTACATCCAATGCCACGATTTTTCTTTCGATTCAATAAAATATTTCAGCACTTACCTTGCAATAGAAGAGTAAGGTGTCAGCTAAAGGCCGAATGCTCGAATGCCGCTGCTATTTTAACTTCTCGTCTGAAATACATCTCTATATACTTGATAATGCATGGAATAATTCTGATAGGTAAGTGATTATTTCCCTTTCCATTACGAAGAGAGAAGTCACGACGTAAAACTGTGAGACGGCAAGCAATGTCTCGCTATCTAATTAATTTAAGAAGTTACTTTATAATGATGCATCGTACTTACCGCGTGACAGTACACGTGCTATCTCCTTATCCATTAAAAGATTTAATCACGCGCATAGCACATAATTTTTTTTAACAATCTAAAATTAGTTACATATTGAATCTGATAACTATAATTAGAGAAAAATAATACATAATACTTGTATTTTTATTAAGAGAATTCATTCGATTACCGTGTTGGAAGTAAGAAAGTAGCTGATAGTCATCGCCTTTTATATTACGAAAATTCGGTAGCTTACTATCGGGTACTTCCTCATTTCCGAAACAGTATATGGGAAAATTCGCCAAAATAATTCAGATAATTGCAGCGGAAATCGACCGAAAAAAAACGTCGTGAGACTCGTCTGGGGCAGCGTTTCTCTTGTTCTACAGGACCCCCAGAACGCGAAAAAATAGTGTTCCCACGAAATCGAAAAAGTGTTTTTGGGTATTTAGATGTTTACACAAAAATTTACAAAAAAAATTCGTTTTTTAAAGCGTTTTTTTTCACTCCGAATTTAGAGGGAGAAGGAATTTTATTTTTACGGTCACAAATATGCACAAAAGTTCACAAATTTTCTGAGCTTTTCAAATTAGTCAAGCTTTTTTGTCTATGATTTTTTTTAATCGTATGAAATGGTAAAGTGACGATTAGCAGTAGGTTTTTTGCGTTTGCTTTTAATGTCACTGAAAAATTAATCTTCGCGCGCGGTATGCGACAATTTTTCTAAACTAATAACAAACATAATTTACGGATGCTATTTTTGTATTACGCCAATTTCATATAGTTTAATAATAATGGATGAATCGGCTTTATCTCAAGTAAGATATATTTATTAATTGTAGATAGTTATCACCTTACGCAGCTTGGTTATTTGTAACATAAACAATTTTATTTATAAGGAGATGTCGTAGCTAAAGTGACTGTTTGTGACTACACCTTGGGCCATACTTCTCATTGTTTGCTTACTATTCATTTCGCACTATCAAAAATCAAATTGATAACTATTTGTTATTGCATAGGCTACCTCGGAACACGAGAGTTTTTGTTGATTCAGTTAGTGAAAAAATTAATATTATTAAATATAGTAATTGAATGTGACGGTCTTCTTACTCTTCCATTTCGCGACGTATTTCTCATTGTTTATAAAAATAACACAAAATTATTCAAACACGAGACTTACTAGACATATAAATAATTTTAACAGCTACCTCGGAAGACTGCGTTTTTGTAATTATATACTTATTATTTATGATCAAATACTATTTTTGTGGTTCTGTAATACCTTATTTGATTTGCATTGGCTTTCCCCTTAATGGCGTGTAACAATGATCATGATCACTCTATAGAAGGGAGATTATACCTATATTAAATAGAGACGATTCAGAGTGTTATCCAAAAGTTCTTAGGTAGTAAATATTTTCGTTTTTTAACTTTTTAACTACGCGGACGGTACGCGCGCTTGGAAAATTTTTGTAGTGATATATATTTACGATAAAATAAGGAGAGTCGTCTAAAAAGAAAAGAAAAACACTACTATACCAAAAAAGTAATCATAAATAATAAAGTCAAGAAATTGACAAGGAATTTAAATACTTTTAGATTTGTTGCACTAGCCGTAGAAGCAAACGTAAAACAAATTGGTTAGAAAATTGGATACTAATTTTGATTTATATTATACATGTACCGTTAATAATACTTAATATATACAAATAAAAATGAATATTGATATGGTGACTATCACATAACCATCATCATCAACATTATACATCCTCAATTGCACCATAGGACGGCCGTCGACATCATCATAATTCATACATCATATGTTACCTTCATTGCAGCAAGTGAATAAGCAAATCATCATCACGACAGTCCTATGCAGGACATTTGGAAAAAGTACGGTGAGAATTACTTCGCGCGCCGCTGATCATAGCTTGTTGATTTGCAACACGCGCGGCTGCCTTTGATGAAATTATCGATTTTTATTTAGTATCGATTTTACTTTTTGTATCAAAAAGTTGCTGATAAACGGTTATCCGCGCTCTATTATAGTTCGTCATAATGTTATTCAAAACTAAAGTTCATTTCGAGCTATCGTTTTGATGAAAACTGCGGGATCAAAACTTAGGCCGATAAAACAAAGGTACGGCATACCCTTAAGTATGTGAGCCATTTGTAATTAATTATAAATTACTCGAATAGGCAATTCATTTATACATTGCAAAATTGAAAAATTTCTCAAACTTCAAGGAAAGGTGATGATTTAGATACCTGACCTTGCACAATGCTCGAGTTGCATTAACGTTATATTATAATCGTCGTATTTACATAAAAATGTGTACTTTTATACTTATCTCCAATCAATCCTGTTATTTATAATATATTATCTTCTAATTCTTACTTGTTGATAATATATCGATAATATATTGAAATGTGTATGTTTATATTTATCTCCGATTGATCATTCCCATTATTAATATCATATAGACTTCTTCTTACGGATTGATAATACATTGATACTACAGAAATTGTCCAAGCGCGCGTCAATAGATTATTTTTTCCTTGGCATGAAAAACAAGCCAAAAATCGAATTTTTCGTTTCACCGTTCTACACACTATCGACCGATTAAATTTTTGGACAACGCTCTGAATTGGCTCTGTTCGATAATAATCGCTATCTCCTTTTTATAGAGTGAAACATATAATATATAACTAGAGAAATGTCCAAGTGCACGTAGATTTTTCCCTTGATATTCAGAACAACTGAAAAAACAAAACTATTTCTATTTGCCGTTTCACCTTTCTAAGTACACGATCGATCCATTCAATTTTTGGATAACGCTCTGAATTGGCTATGTTCGCTAATAATCGCTATCTCCTTTTTGTAGAGTGAATACCATCCGTAATTAATTATAAATTACTCGAATAGGTAATTCATTTATACACTGCAAAATTTGAAACTTTCTCAAACTTCATGGAAAGGTGATGATTTAGATACCTGACCTTGCACAATGCTCGAGTTGCATTAACGTTATATTATAATCGTCGTATTTACATAAAAATGTGTACTTTTATACTTATCTTCTATCAATCCTGTTATTTATAATATATTATCTTCTAATTCTTACGTGTTGATAATATATCGATAATATATTGAAATGTGTATGTTTATATTTATCTCCGATTGATCATTCCCATTATTAATATCATATAGACTTCTTCTTACGGATTGATAATACATTGATACTACAGAAATTGTCCAAGCGCGCGTCAATAGATTATTTTTTCCTTGGCATGAAAAACAAGCCAAAAATCGAATTTTTCGTTTCACCGTTCTACACACTATCGACCGATTAAATTTTTGGACAACGCTCTGAATTGGCTCTGTTCGATAATAATCGCTATCTCCTTTTTATAGAGTGAAACATATAATATATAACTAGAGAAATGTCCAAGTGCACGTAGATTTTTCCCTTGATATTCAGAACAACTGAAAAAACAAAACTATTTCTATTTGCCGTTTCACCTTTCTAAGTACACGATCGATCCATTCAATTTTTGGATAACGCTCTGAATTGGCTATGTTCGCTAATAATCGCTATCTCCTTTTTGTAGAGTGAATACCATCCGTAATTAATTATAAATTACTCGAATAGGTAATTCATTTATACACTGCAAAATTTGAAACTTTCTCAAACTTCATGGAAAGGTGATGATTTAGATACCTGACCTTGCACAATGCTCGAGTTGCATTAACGTTATATTATAATCGTCGTATTTACATAAAAATGTGTACTTTTATACTTATCTTCTATCAATCCTGTTATTTATAATATATTATCTTCTAATTCTTACGTGTTGATAATATATCGATAATATATTGAAATGTGTATGTTTATATTTATCTCCGATTGATCATTCCCATTATTAATATCATATAGACTTCTTCTTACGGATTGATAATACATTGATACTACAGAAATTGTCCAAGCGCGCGTCAATAGATTATTTTTTCCTTGGCATGAAAAACAAGCCAAAAATCGAATTTATCGTTTCACCTTTCTAAGTACACGATCAATCAATTCAATTTTTGATCAATTCAATTTAATTATAGAGTGAACAGAGTGATAAACAATATATATATCGAAATTTTTCCAATAAGGGTAGGGCTTATCTGGATACAGATTTGAAATAAAATAAAAGAAGTGATTATTTTTGGAAGATTTTTTTTAATGATTTCATATATCTGATTAACAATACGTCAGCATCAAAAATTATGTAGAATCGCAGCATATTTTGTAGATGCTCACTTTAACGTCAATGACAATGAAACATTATATGCACGTGCGCTATGTAACAAACAATATCAAACTCTAAATGATTTAAATTAATGACGTATCTGACATTGTGCAATTAATAATATTAATAAACATGGAGAGTCGAATGATTGAATGATGCCTACTGAACGTAAACGTATTATTGTACTAGGACGATTATTACTTGAATTATATTCTTTTTTCAGATATGCATTACGTGTGTACAATCGCATTCAAAAAACGCATACGGCTTACTGGTCTCAAATATAAAAGAATATACTACTATAAACTAAATGCTAAAATTAATGTAATATGTTTGCAAAAAATCTTACGCTAGATGTTTACAAAGATTCGATAAATATTCACAATCGAAAAGAAAGAAAAAAAGGACAAAGAGTACAGGCACTACGTAATATGATAAAACATTATCGTATACGTTTGAATAAACGAATTTTGCGGCGCTGATAAAAAAAAATTAGATACAACAACATATCTCTGTTTTACATAACAATAAAAACGAATGTACAACACTTTTTTTCTCGCAAATTGTGCACAAGCAAAACGTAGTGAACTCGGCCGTCTCGCTCCAAATTCGTAGAAGTATTATTACAAGTCTTTGTTGTACTTGAATAGTAAAAGTATTCAAGTCCCATCTTAATCGGCTTCAATAATCACAGACACTGTGTACATCAAGTGCTATATCAACGAAAAATCGAATCATTTAGAGCAGCTTGACTGTTTTTCAAACGAAACTGTCTATTGCGTAGGAAGCATGTAAATTGTAGGAACAGTACTGCCACAAGTCCCTACGATTCGCCGTGCAATTAACAATAAAAAGTGGCATAACTATTTTTTTTCTTTCATAAAACCATGAAATTTTCGCTAAAAATTCTCAAACTTGAGGCTAGCCAATTAAATGATGCCTAGAACATTACGATGTGACCTACAGTGGGATTTCTTTCAAACAAATTTCGCTTTCCTTTTAATACTAAGAATAATTGAGTATTATTTTCTTTGATCGTATACTAAACTATCTGCGGAAAAATATATTAACTACGGGCTCTTTCTCTGTTCTGGGATAATATCATACATATTTCGTTTTCTTCTATCTTTTTAAAATCTTCAGATGAGATGTATCTGTTTACATCGTAATATACAGGGCACTTTCAGTTTTGTACAGTAAAAAGAATAATTTTGTTTGTCGCAAGCGTAAAGACCCGTTCAAAATATTTATCCCGTCCTCCATTCCTCCCATTCTTTACATTGCTTTTCTGTCTTTTTCCGTTTACTTTAAAACATTCAACTACACATACAGAAATATAATTATATTCTTCTAGTTACACTATACAACATTAGGACTAAACTTTTTTTGTATATGTACAATCATTATGACACCGACATTAAATTTTCAATATTCTTGCGTTACATAAAATATTGCGTGTAATAAAATATTTAGCTATACTTGTTTATGTTATGCTCTCGCCTTTTACGGATTGATAAAAGGGACTGGCGTATGTCCATTGCGAGACGAAACTTTGATATTCGGCTTTTTCGAGAAAAAATATAGATTGTAAGATCAGTTTTTTCAGTTTTCAACTAATGAGACAGATACGCAGACTAGAATGGCGCTAAATGAATCGAAATAGTGATTTATGCAATGTGATTATTTTTTTTGTTTCGTATCTCTTTCTCGTTGAAGATCAACGACAGTGAAAACGGCGATTCGTGTAAAAAAAACTACAATCCTCATAGGCTTCGGTACTTCTCCGCTACAGGTCAAAAAGTAAAATTTGCCTAGGCGTGATTTTAAAAAGTTTTGTTTTGCGACTACGGAAGCGTTAAAAATAAAAAAAAAATTACTCGAACAAATTAAACATACGTGCTTGCGACGCATCCAGTCGTCGTCTAAAAAAAAACAAAATGAAAAAAGAAAAGCAAGTAGTAAAAATATTTTCTAGAAAAAAATTAAATTTTCCAGATTCGCCTAAGGACTAAATATATCACCCTCCTTTGATCGACACATCTGCCAGTCTTCCAGAGAGTTTAAATATATTATATATAATAATTACATTATACGTATTCTTTTTCGCGACCTTCGATGTCCGATTCAGTACGTTGTGTGTGACGGTTGCGTGGCCCTGCGTTATAACATTTATATAAATGTACATTCAAAACAAGCATCTCAGCGGAATTGGCCAATCGCTCAAGCGAACGAACGAACAGCCTCCACCGACGAAATATCGAATCGGTATATACACATACATATATAGACGTTCTTATACAGCGACAATTCAAAATATACAACATACATATATTTCGTCTCGTCAGCGGCCGGTAAAAAAGGAATTTCTGCACGAATATATAACGATAAAATCAATATAATTTAAGAGAGACGGAGAAACGAACGGTATCTAGACGCGAACTTTAGTTTTCACTTTTCTCCAGCTCACACGCACACAAACACACTCACACATTGCATACTCTCTCCTTGTACTCCAACCAATTGGATGTATCCCTCTCTCATGACTAGAGTCAAAATTCTCCGAGCAGTATACATGTACAGCCGGAGGATAATTTCGACCAAACGTGCTTGATCCTTACGCTCATAAAATATATTTTCTGTATACTTAGTATTTATATACGTTAGTCTCTGTCTTCCTCATGTATCATCATACATCATCAGACATTCTCGCGTTCTCATCTTGTGTCTTTAGCGGGTGGCGAACCTTCGCGAGCTATTCGATCTCTCTCTTATCACTCGCGGTGCCGGGAACATATAGGAACTAAGTTGTAGTGTGATCATTTTCGTACGTATCATTGCGTATCTGCTTTTGCTTTCGGCCGGACGATCGAAAGAGAGAAGAATAATTCGAGGAATCCTTAACGATACATCTGTCTTCGTTGGTGGTTTCGAGCAGAGTGCGCCAACTTAACAGACCTCTCACTGGTAGGACTGCTGCCTGAACATGCTGCTGATCTCCTCGATGGACTTGTTCCTGGTCTCGGGCACCTTGTAGAAGATGAACAGGGTGAAGAAGGCCTGCAGTCCGGCGAACAGGAAGAATACGTTCGAGCCGATGGATGTGGTCAGCGGTGGGAACATAATGCCCACGAGGAAATTGGCGCCCCAGTTGATGGCGATGGCGACCGAGGTAGCGGTCGGTCGAGCTGACTGATTGAACAACTCGGATACCAAGAACCATGGGATGCTGCCGGGACCGGTGGCGAACAGGATGATGAACACGAATACTAGCAAGACAGCCATTATCGAGGCAGCTGGATGTCCACCGTTGCCGTCCTTATCACCCTGAAATCATGCAGGAAATTACGTTATTTTAATGCGAATTGAATTTCATCCAATGTCTCAAGGAAAGGTCTACTTACCGTGAATAACATACAGACTGCGAGCAGAGCAGTGTCGATAACCATACCAAAGAATCCGATGAGCAGGAGAGTCTTGCGTCCGGCCTTTTCCACGAGAATCATCGAGACAAAGGTCATGAGGACGTTGACAACACCGACACCGATGGTTGCATTTCCGGCCTGCTGTTCCGTTAATCTCGCCATTGTGAAGATCTTGGTGGAGTAAAACATGATTGCGTTGATACCAGACAGCTGCTGGGCCAACATGATCATCACGGCAATGAAGAGCGGAATACGGAGGGACGAGTTCATGATGAGCTCGGTCAGCGTGACTTGAGGCACAAGCTTGATAGACTCGTACTCGGCGCGCATTTCCTCCATCTCGTCGTGAACCTCAATTGTACCTCGCAGCCATGTCAAAGCTGTAAAGATATAAAGAGCGAATTAATCATCTACCCGAGCTATCAACAAATTCCGTTTGAAGACAGACTGATCCATACCTCTCTGGGCGTCCATGTCCTTGCCTCTGCTGAGCAGCAAGAACTTGGGACTCTCAGGACAGAAGGGCAGGGTAATGACCTGGATGATGGCTGGAATGATGGTGAGACAGAACAGCCACGGCCAGAGTTCTGGCGTGCTCATGAATTTGCCGAGAATCTGGGCTACCAAGATCGAAATGGTGATGACCAGTTGGTAAACCGTACCGACCGCTCCTCTCAGGTGCATCGGCGAGATCTCGGCCAGGTACATGGGCGCGAGACCGGCATTGAGACCGGCGTTGATACCGATGATGAATCGACCCAAGATCACGAGCTCGTACGAGTTCATTGGTTTGGCCAAGGCTTCGAAGAACACGGCAGCCACAACGAAGACGTTGTTGAGGAGTAAGCTTCCCTTGCGACCGAACCGATCGGCAGCCCAGCCGACTAGGGCGCCACCTATCATACCACCGACACAGAAGATCGCCACGGCGATCGCCCATGTTATGATCACCTGGTTAGACATTTCATCTTCGGATATTGGTACATCGCTGCGGTTGCCTTTTATGTCACCGATCCATTCGCAAATTATCTGCGTAAATCGAATTCGTTTATTTGAATCGTTTGATTCTTGTGGAAAATAAAATCCAGTAAACTAAGTATATAAACATAAGTGAAAAAGTGAAAGAGCTTACCTTTTCCGGTGTGCTTACGACTCCTGTGTTGAAACCGTGCTGGAAGGAGGAACCCAATGCCGCGGCACCGATTGCGAATGCCAAGTGAGGATTGAATCCCTGCAAAGAGAAAAGCAAGAATAAGAATTCTGTCAGGAATTCGCCAACAAATGTGGTTCACTGCAATTATGCAAGTGCGCTATTCCTATTCTAACATCTCATCAGAGCTGTGTTAAATTGTTCATTTATAGCGCGATAGCATGGCGCCAGAAAATACGGGACACAAGACAATAACGCCGATAAATGATCTCGTTTGTGCCAATTGATAGGGTTCGATCCAAATGTAGTGAGGCCTCAGGAATGTTTATGAGCCCATTAATAATAACAGATCAGCAAATATCTCGCGTGTCGCAGCACGCGTCGTGGCGTTATACTAAAACTCTTTTTCTCTCTTCTCGGCGACACGCTCTCACGTGCCGTCCAGTTCATTCGACAATGTTAATTAATTTGATGACGATTGTTGACAGTTTGCTGCTTATAATCTCAACGTACTCTTTTGTTCAGATAAAACTCTCCGTCAAAGCATCGGTATTGAATTCGAACAGTTTCGCAATTGCGAAATTCTGCTTATACACGCGAAAATTCGTCCATCACCAATAGCACCCATTACTCCCCAGTTTAATCTCGGCAATTGTCGATAAAAGCTTCAAGGTTAACACTCGCGCAATCTGCAAAAATCCCAAGCCTTCCCAGAAGCGCCGCGGCCAGCGGCTATCTGCGGTCAAAGTACGCGCTCCGCGAAAGACGAGGCTCGTCGTTCGCAGAGATCTTTTATCACGGCGTAGAGATACATGTATATACGCTTCGTGGTCGTCTCGCCTTGACACGTGAAGCCTTAATGTATAGACCGATGGTCGACGGGACTGTGTGTGCTTTGGATTTCTTTGCACAATATACACGTGTCTCTCGCGTACGACAATAGAGGTATCGATTGCGATGTGCAATGTGTATATACGTATAGACGGCTAGCCGAGGCTAACGAACTCGATGTAGGGGGGTGTGGAATGTAGGTATATAGAGAAAACTTACGCGATCGACTCGGTGACGAGTTTTATATGCTTGGAAGTAGTAGCGCGGATTTTATGAATGAGGTAAGAGGCGAGAACGATCGAGGAACGTCTTTTTTTTTCTTTTGATCGGGAGATTTGCAAGATTTATTTCAAATTTATTTTTGTGGGGATCAAGTCAACGTGTATAGGTATATATGTGCGATGTGTACATTCCAAGGTACGTTCTACTTGGATTCCCCGAGCACAGTAAACTGTATCCGAGTCATTTCCAGAGCTATTTTAGTAACCGTACTGTTTTTCCGTGCTGTTCCACTTGCTATATTTAATATAGTTGTTTGAATTATTATAAGCATCTACATTCGCGGGAGAAAATCAAGGAGACGTATCGAGCGGCCAAATTTGCAGCGCACGTAATTTTTATAAAAGGCATTAAAGTTTTTATTTTTACTATAAAATGTATCATTAGGATTCCGAAAATTTGTATGCAAATGAGAAAAATATTAATTTTTATAACGCTTTCGTCGATATTTTATTCATTTGTATACTTGAATAATTTTTACTTTGGTTAATTACGTGTAAATACCCACTTATTTTAAACAATCCATAGTGTGATCCGATTATTTTCGTGTGAGAAGTGTCACTTATGTCAATGAAATGCCTGTTACGTTCGATTCAGCCGAAAAATTATGATGTCATGTTCACCGATATTTGAATGAAGTTCAATTTTTTTGCTTTTTCATCCTTTAATGAATTAAAAGCTAGTTTGCATACAGTAGCTATAAATATTTATACATTATACGTTTATCCATGCAATGGAGTATCTATAGAATCTATATCGGTACGTTATGATTGTGCTCTTTTAACGCGGATTTATAATTCACTTTTTGGAGTCACGTCAAAGTGAAAGTGATTGTGCCTTCTCGTGTCTATATCTTATTTTTTTCTAATATTATGATATTATAATAGTAAAAATAAAAATACTGGCAATTTCGAAAAGCTTTTTTATCATTTTATAAAACTAATACAATCGTGTCAGTAAAGCAAATGCTATATTGTTAGAAATATTACTTAATTTAAAATTTCTAATCAGTTTACAGACAGTTCGAAATATAATTCATAAAAAAGGAACTATTCAATCGTAGTCGAAAAAGAGTATACCACCTTAAAAAATACCGATTCGCAACGAAATAAAGGAAAAAAAAAACTAAATTCAAGCTTCACACCAGATCCACTTACAAACCCATCGTATTATATTCCCGAGCTCATCCTCCGATTCGCCAACGCTCCTCCTTACAACTCGCATTACATCGAAACCTCCAATCGAATCTAATCTAAAAAAAAAAAAAATTGCCTGTCTCGACGTCGGCTACGCGAACGCACACGTTGCCGTAATAATTGCCGTTCCGGGAAAGCTCCAAGTCACTCGATCGATGCTCGCGCGCGCAAGAGACGAGCCTCCGCCGCGGCGGCCTACGTCCGCAAAGATGTATTACATATAGCGAGGCATAAAAGGCTAATCTCGAGTTCGCGCGGTGACATAATCCATCGCCGGTGCCGCAAGTTTATACGTATACGCGTAGGTGTGAATATACGATATGTGTATATACGATACGACACCCGATGACGAACATTTTTTCCTTTCTTTCCTTTTGACTCCGCACAGCGCGTCTGTCCCGCTTGATTCCTTTTCCGCTTCTTCTCACGCGGAACTCGACGCGTTTCACGAAATTTCAATGTACGCACTGTCATATACATATATTTTTAAACGCTGCCGATTTTCACGCTGCCCGGCCTCGTGACTTGGAGAACGTTTCCTGCCACTCGCTCGCGCGCGCGCGCAGCTCGAGTCATTACAATGTGAAAACGCTCCTGAATAACAATAAGCAGTGTACGTATACGTACGCAAGCCCGAGAGCATCGGCGAAAGCCGGATTTTCGAATCAGCCGAGAGAGATGGAAGCTAAGAAAAAAAAATCGCTTCGGATGCAATGCAGTCCGAGTGTATATAGGTAGGTTACACGCGAGGGATGACCTCAGCGCGCTAAGCGGCTTTAAAAGTCAGAGAAGATCGTAAAAAAAAGAGTCATGCATAAATCATCGGCTCACGGACGGAATACGCGCGTCGTGTACGCGTAAGTACTCAATGTGTACTATATATATCTAAACGCCAATCGGTAGCGGATGAATGGCTTGTGTTGATCGCGCTTCGCGCTCGACCTTTCCTCCCAGAGAGTGTGTGTGTGTGAGTGTGAGAGAGAGGCTCGATTCGGACATGTCAGAAATCCAAACACGGGTACACGTATACGGCTCGCCCGAGAATTCGTGGACTGCCTGGCTTCTCGCTATCTCGGACCGCGGGTCCCAACTCTGGATTTTCCGAGTTTATCGGCCCGCGACGAGTTTCGCGCACGTGCGCGTGAAATACCTCTTTCTCCACAATTTTTCGATTCGCGCGCGCGCCTCGAACCGATTTTTCGACTGCGCGCGCGCGTTGTGCAACGATTTATAGAAAGAGTTATAATCGTTACACGAGCCGTACGAACAGCCGTTACGTATATATCTACTTATAAGAGCCGCCTTGCCGCCTATCGTCTATAGGCGTTTTTTCGCCCTCTCCTCTCCTCGGGCTTTATCTCTCGGCCGAGAGAAAAGTCCGCGCGACCTCATTTTCCATCGGCAACTAAGTCAGCTCGCGCCGATGATATACAAACACCCGACCAGATCCGCTCCGATCGATCGATTAAACAAATACGTATGTGTGCACGGCTCCTCGAGCGACTTACTCTGATCGGCCTCTTGATGTACGGCATCTTTCAATCGGTTTTTTTCCTCGAGTCAACGAGCGATACAAAGTATACGAGTATCCGCAAGTGTCACACAGCACAGTCACACGCGTATTACTATATACTCGTGATTATACGAGGCGACGAAAAAATTCTCTCGCGTCCAGCTTACGCCACTGCAGCTGCTGCGGTCTCGCACGCGCGCGTCCCCACAATCGTCGCGAGAGGAGCGATTATCAACTGCAAGCGAGAATTTTATACGTGCGCGCGGCGAGCTTTTTGTGTATTAGCAGAAAGAGAGCGAGTGAGAGAGAGAGAGAGAGAGAAGAGCCGCGCGTGTGCGTATCGTTTCCCGACACCTCGCGGCACGTGCGCCAAAGACTGCCGGGTCGCTACCCCGAGTTCGGCTCTTATACGTGACGCCGGGCGTGTTCCCACCTCCTCGCTCGCGTCTTTCCAGGCTCGTCGCGCGCGCCGAGCGACTGTCTCGCTCTTGCGCTCACTCGCCGGCGCGGCCGGCCGTTTCTCCGTGTGTGAGTGTATATGCTTGTGTACGAGTGTGGTGTCAGTGTGGAAGTGAATGCGACGCTTCGGTTTTGGAGGGGAAGACACTTCGGTCTCGGGCGAGCCGTTTTGGAGCCGCTGTAAATTTAGCGCTGCAGAGACGAGAGGGATCGCGAGGGGGGGAAATGCTGCAGTCGAGGGGAAATGGTGAGTTGAATGGTGCGTTGGGAAATTGGAGGTTTCAGTTTTTATTGGTGGGCTTTCGGATTGTCGCGGTTTTGAACGTGGAATCGCTCGGCTCTTGAGCAACGCGAGCGTTTGGGGGGAAGGGAAATGTTTTTGCGATAAGGAGAGATAATTGATAGAGGAGTGAGGGTCAAAAACTCGGGAAGATTTGCGTGGCAAAGAGTTGATATCATACGTTCTTTCGTATGAGACTTGGAAAAAATGGCTTGTTGTTGGAATTCATTGGCGGATTTAAATGTTGTGTGTCGAGTTCGATAACTGCAATATATATGTATACATTGAAAAAGTTTTTTACAAATATATTATTATAATGTACTAACATTCCGACAAAATCGAAGATTTGTTACTAATGCATCCATACAGATTTTATAAACTATTGTTTTAACTTTTAGTTTTTGTAAAAATGATTATTTAGCATTATTTAGAAACTCTGTTGAATACATTTTTCGATTAGTATACATTTAATTGTATTTTATTAATTTGTATAACATAAAAATAAGAAAGAAGAATATTAACTTTAAAAATCGTTAAAGCATTATGTGGAGATTCTGCTTAAATAACTGGGTTTTGACAGAATATATAAGAGCATTCTTAATAACAATGTTTTCACTGAATAATTTATTTGTTTCATCAATTGACAAATATGTATACAGAGCAGCCTAAAAATCAATCAGTATAAAGTACATACACAACGAGTGCTAATTCGATGCACAATAAATCTTCATTTCAATTTTTCTCCCGTGTAGATAAACAGGAGACGAAAAGTCAACACAAGGCATCGCAATCGGTTACTAAACTTGTCGCAAAAAGATGCAAAAAGCGCGAAACAACGTGAGCTCAATGCGATCTGCATAGCATCAATATTCATTGGTGCGATAAGCCGAAGAATTAGAAAGAACGAAAAAAAAAATAACTTGTTGAGTGTATGCTAATCATCGAAAATGCATTACACACTGTGTACGTAGAGCTATACATACACACGAACGCGCAGAGCAATTTGGAACAAAGTGGGATTTAGAGGGACGTTTATAAACCGTCCGATGATTGTTCTATGGGTTTCATTAGTTATATCGCGGGCGCGGTGTAGTTTCAAAAAAAATCCCAAGTACCCGACGATTGCTTAATTACGGATAATTGTAAAGTGAGGCTGTGCGTTCGTTCATTGCACTCGTAGCTCGGTCATTAAACGTTACTGTAACGAAAGAATGTATAATGCATATACATAGAATGTAAACTAAATAATACCCTTTAAATGGGAAAGACTCGAGTCGAGTGTAATATCGTATACTCTCAATGCTCAATAAGGTTTCTTCAGTTTACTTTTCATTTTATTCCCAAGCCCTCCGCACGAGAATAAAAAAAATCGCAATACAGTCCGGCGATTCATCCGAAAATAACCTCGCAATAAACGTTAAACGGTCAAGTGGCCCTAATAAATCGACGCGAGAAGATATGCAAATGGCTTTTTCGTCGCCGACACGAATGCAAGAACTCGCACATGAAAATCTCTTGTAAACAGACGAGCCATCGATTGCAAACGAATCTGTAACGGTCGAAGTTCAGTTCACGTGCTCCACAAACGTCCCCTGAGCGCGAGGGACTTCGTTATACGATGATAAGTTATTTTTTAATCGAAGACGGCCAGTGCGAATCGCCGTTTATTTGGGGCGAATTGATTATCGCTTACGAATAACCGTTCGAGTATACGCATGCGACCGTATAAAAGTTTTATTCTCAGAGCTGTATACAAACAGAATTAAATTACAAAGGGATATTGATAAATTTGATCGCTAATTCTGCGCGTAAGATTACGGAAAGAAAATTAAATCGTGAAAAATTATTGCGAGTTTATGTAAGAGTAATTATTTAATACAAGTATTCGCAGCGAATTTACTGTAAAATTTTAAATTTTAAACGTTTCCCTCCGAGTACACATACGCGCATATCAATATTAATACGCAATAATTAATATTTGCGCGTTTACTTAAAACCGAGAATCAAACAAGAAAAAAAAAAGCAACGCACGCGAGTGTATACAATAAGTAGTAAAGATAAACGGCGACTACTAAGCCTTTCATAATCGCTGTATATTCCCCGTCTTCGGAAGAAAATCTACAGTTGCGCGTATGATACAATATCGGGAAGCCCGTGTTTACCCGCGGATGAGAATCAAAGCTTCTGTGCACACACACACACATGAGTACTATATACACAGCGCGGAAAGCCAGCGAAATGCGTATATATATGTAAAAGCAATGGCAAACGAGCGCGTGATCGGAAAGCAAATTACGTTGTAAATATATACACAATGCGCGCACATCCTCTGCGCTCCGAGACGTTTCCGCGAAGCGTCGTCTCGTTTTATTGTATTTGCTTAATAAGTTGTCTTAGAGATCGGCTGCGCGCATTAGCTCAAGTGCGTTTGTGCGTTATGTATATATGCGCTTCAAGGAAGAACAATGAAGAGAGTCGAATTATATATATATGTATATATATGTATGTACCGGATGTGTGCGTTAAGAAATTCGTCGTCTGCGCGAGACGGTGTAAACATTGCGCAAAATTGAATTTTGGAAGGAGACGTTGTGTGTGCGTATCCGATGTGGAATTGAGTTTGGAATTATTTATGTTAAGATTAAAATGTGAAATGTAGGTGTGTACAAGTATTGAATAATAGTGGAGATGTCTATACTAGTCTATAAGCAAAATATACGAGGTTGGACGCAACGAAGCAAAAGAAAGTTTTACGTAAACACTGGTTGTATCATTCATGAAATCCATGGCGTATACGTCGTATATATATCGAGTCATTCATCGCATAGTATATACGTCACTATATGAGTGAGTAAGGCGGAGCGCAGTGTAATACGGATTTCTACGCGATTTAATTCGATCTTTAGAAAGAGAATTTTGATTTATCTTAGTTTGCACGATTTTTCAATCAGCTGGAGTTCTACCAAATTTTTTGACTTTTTTTTGTCTAGTACTAACATTTTTTCAAATTTTGCGCACTCTTATTTGGTACGTTCTTATTGAACGATTTGTAAATTTTGAGGAGTTTTAATGGTTTATTAGCAGAAATATTACAAATTCATTGTTAAAAATTTATACATTATTTTGGTTAGTGGAAAACTTAATTTTTAACAATGAATTTGCAATAGTTCTGCTAATAAACCGTTAAAATTCCTCAAAATTTTAAATTGTGCAAATTTTAAATTTACAAATCGTCCTTATTTTTCGTACCAAATAATAGGTACAAAATTTGAAAAAATATTGGTGCTAAATAAAAAAAGTTAAGAAATTTGGTAAAATCTCCACCTTCACGAATTTTCATAATGCCATGCGCATTAAATTTAGAATGAAACTGTTCAAATTAAAATCTTTCATAGAAAATAGTACATTAAGTTATGCATTTTCTATGTATATTACGAGTGTATGACGGGGGCGTAACGCATCGAACGGAAAAAAACCAGAATTAGTTATAACGCCGAGCTGAATTACAAAAACGCCGATAAGCGCATGCAAACACACACGCGCACACACATCGAGAGCCGAGTTTTTCTTTTCGCCGCACTGCACACACCTCGCGCCACCAGATTTTAGCAGCCCTTGCATTATTCTACTTATATATGCAAGTTTATTCTGCATATAAAGTATCGGTATGTATAAGCAGTCGAAAGCCCATTATTTCGGCAGATATATACGCGAGGGTCAGCGGTTTATCTGTTTCGCTGATTCGGCGACTTTTTTCTAGATTTGACGTCAACCGTATATATACTTCGTGTATACGAACGCGCAGGCGAGATTCACACGGTTTTTTTGTGATGACTTTTCGGTTTTCACCGCAGAGAGTATTATACAAGGCTGTACTGAAACGCGCGAGAGTCGTTTTACTTTTGCTTTTTTGCGCGAGATACTGGATACTCGATGCTGTTTCGCCGATGTACCTGTATAGCTGCGGTGGAAATGCGATCGTTTTGATGATTGCTGAAATGAGTCTCGTGCGCTATGGGAAAGTGCCTCAGTGTGCGTTATTTGTTACATTTGGAAAATTAGATTCTTTTCTCGTACAGCGAGTTTATGCAAGACTATATCTTTTTAGAAAATATATAGGCCGGCTATAACGTTAGTTGCATTTCTCACGTGACCTATTACGTTGAGAAATGAATGCAAACTTTGAGAAAATTAATATAATATATTTAATAATGACGTTAATGTAATACTGGGTAATTTTATGATTTGCGAAATTTTTGCGATCATATAAACTGCAGAAATAATCGAAGAATCAAATTTCAAACAATCATGACATCAAAGTGCTCATTCTGATGCGCCTATAATCAAATATCAATTCAGCATTTTATCTTCAATTCCCACAGGTAAGATTAACTTGCTAAAAAATTAAAAATTTTGCATAGCTTAACCTTTTCTTACTGAGTTAGAATAATAGTAGCTTATTATTGCAATTCAAATCATACAAAGTAAATCGTTCTAAAAAAAGTAGGAAATCCTTTTAGAGATTATCGTTCATTTCGCGAAAAAAAGTATTAAATTATATTATAAAATTTTTTAATTCTCGGTTTTCACTTCCTCTACACTTCATTTTTGCTTTTATGTTTGCTCCAACGAGCAAGATCAATTTTGAAGTATACAATTCTCATCGTACCATTTAAGGGGTACGCGTCCAAATAATAATAATTTTCGTTCAGTAAGTACCAGATGCGAAATTTTCTGAAGCTCATGTATCAGCTGTTTTTTCGACTCATACAGCGATGAAGGTGACTCTTTTAACATTGTAAGTATCGCATCCTATCGATTCAAATACGAGCCCCTCCCCTCACACTGACGTCCCCCATAAATCGTCTTCGCGCGAAATTCCACGGGTGGATAATTCGGAACGTCTCGACAGATCTCAATAACGAAGATCAACTGCGAGACAGAAGAAGCGTCGAGAGCCACAAGTGCGCGCACATTGAATTCGGTCAAGCCAATTTGTCCGGCAATTTCTGCGCCTCTTCTCCGTCAATCAAATAATACCGAGTCTCCGAGAAAATTTCCCCTCGCGCGCTATGTCTCCATCTCTCTTCCTCTCACTCTCGATCTTTCTTTCTGGCAATAAAAATAACGAGCGTCGCGTACTTGAACGAGCTTTTTCCTTCGATCTATTGCGCACAGACACGAGCACAACGTTCAAGGTCTCATATCATTGCATTGTGTCGAGTGTACACATACGTATATAATGTGTGTGTCTGCTCATAATGAGCCGGGGTGTGTTGTTCTAATAGAAACCGGGACCAAACAGACTGTGTGTACCCAGGCTTATCGTTCAACCGGTTTCTTTCTCGTTTTTTCTTTTTGTCACGCGGAAAGTCGCAGATAAGAGAGGTACACACTTACGCGTCTCGATACGGTCAAGTTTAACGATGTATAGAAATTGTATTTCAGTTATATATACCGTTTAGTGCATAAGTATACAACGAAGCTTGGCAATTCGTGCCAGAGTCGATCGAAGGCTTGTTAACAATCAATTATCGTTGCACAAAGACGAGAGGCGATCGCGCGCATAGCGTATGAGCTCTTCCGTTTTCTCGAAGGCCGCCACAGCAGAAAGAAAATAGCGAATAAAAAACTCGCGGCACGTCTTCTCTGATGCTCTCACGCCTCCCCCGATGGCGCGGCATAGTGCACATAGCCTCGCTTGCACACATATATATATCTATGCATTTACGTACTACGTACACGCGATGATAACGTAATTGTCGCGCAAAGTGCACACCTACGTGATGTGTGCTTACTCCTCGACGACCATTAGAGATCCCCGTCGTTATATCTGCGCCGTTGCGTGCGCCGATCTCTTGATGGTCTCCGCGTCGAGTTTTTGCGAGGACGATGCTCGAGGCGATCTTGATCGAAGAGTTGGTTTGGATATCGTTAGTTGGATCGTTAGTTTGTTTGAGTTTATAGTGGGGGAACCGCGAGCTGTCTTTTTTCTTCTAAAAGAGAGACGTCGCTCTATTGTTCCTCTGATTGGTTGTTTGACTTGCCAATCGCGGCTCTGTTACGTTGGCAGCACTTGCGTTAAAGGTTTGTAGATGGCGTCTCGAGCGGTTTCGTAATTATTCTCGTTAAATCGCGAACGTTCGGTGTTCTTATAAGCAACAAAGAAGTCGTTGCAAGTTTTTTTGAAAACTGTACACCAAAGTGTCATGTTAGTTTCTAATAAACGAGTATGAATCGTCGCATATACGTAATTAGTACAATGTCAACGTAAGCTTTGCGGATCGATATACGGCTAGCGTGGCGAATGCAGCTTTGATTTTAATTGATCGAGAAAACGTGAGTGTAATAAAACGAATGAGAGCTGAGCGTGAAAGTCATCCCGAGAACGGGTTATATTTCACCTGGCGATCCATTAGAGAGTAAGTAGGAAGACGTTACGGAAAAGTTAATGGAATTCCTTTATATACGCGGCGATAAAACTTATTTCCTAGCGCGGACGACCTTTACGCGTGGCGATAGTGCATGTCACACGATGAAAAGAAATAATTCAGAATTTACATATTCCGAACTTACGCGCAATACACACGACAATTGCATGTTCCACGGTATACAACAAAGACACTGTAAGGAACAATTAGTCGCGACAGACATCGCAGCGGCAGAAATAATAAAAAGCCACTCACGTCAAGATCGATCAGCGCGACCATATCGGCAAGAATCTGCATGCAAATCGACGCTCCAGCCTCTCACCTCCGTATACATACATATCCCACAACAACGACGACGACGACTTCGCGCAAGGATATACGATATACAGCCGCACAGCCGTCCGTCCACACTCTCGACCGTTCCCTTTCCATTTTAACAGAAGCAGAGCAAAAAAATTAAAGAAAGGACGCCGAGGGGGACGGCGACGTGAATAGAGGCACGTCTGCCTCGAGACCCGACGCTATTGGCCGGCCACAGGGCGAGCCCCTACTCACACACACACACACACTGCTGCGCGCACTTTTTCAAAAGAAAAACCGTTTGAAACGCCACGTGCGCGCGCGCATTAATAGAGGCGGCGGCGGCGGCGCTGATGAAACTCGTTTTATATTTCTATTCACGCTCGTTGTTTGTGACTCCACATTAATTATTGCAGCGCGACGCGAGGATCTGTAAACAGCGCAATTTTTCCATCAGGAAGTGTATATACGCGCGGAAAGGTAATTTAGCACGTGCGCGCGCTCATATACTTATGTATTTTTTACCTGCCATCGTGTTAAGCATATCGCTGCGAGACGTTCGTTTTTCTTTTGAATTTTTAAATCGAGCTCGAAATGAAGCGCGATGGATGCTAATGTCGAGTATGCAGGTTATAATTACACGAGAACGTATTTTCGCGTAAGATTTCGCTTGTACAATTGCTCGTTATAATAACGTTAATTTCGTATCCTAAGATTAACCGTGCGTCTTTATACATATTTATTTAATTAAAAATTAATCTGAAGTTATAATATTTAAATTAATTAAAAATTAATTTCAATTAAAAATTTATCTGAAGTTAATATGTTTCATCTCGAAATACGAAGTCGAAAGCTCGTCACCTAATTGCTGTGTCTTGTGATCGATGCCAACTGTCCACAATTACGAAAAATCAATCAATCTCCCACATTAACCAGGGAATTTTCAAGGACAAGCCGATAAATCGAATTTGAAAAATCGAGCTTCGTCCACTATTGAATAACTAAGCAAAATGAAGCCGCGCGCGAACGCGCGCCGCTAATCGCCAATGAAAAAAAAAAAAGAATTCCTAAAAGCCTACGCCAATGCGTATAAAATACGAGCGCGCGCGATATCACTCCGCGTTTCGTAAGCGCAACAACTCGCGTTTCCCAACTCCGCGCTCGTGGACGTACACGCACACACGTGCTCGCGTTATACATCTGTCGGGTTGGGCTATTCATCTTTAAAAAAAAAAATCGAAAAAACAACGGAATAAGAAGCCCCCCAAAGCCACAATCCGCGCTATTGTGCCGAAGAAGAGAGAAGAAAATAAAAGGATGGTCTATATAGGTATTCGAGGTTCGGACGAGCGCGTTGTTACACATTGTATATATATAGCGAGAGACTCGTCGTCGGGGTCCCCCTCGTGTAACTATAATATACAGCAGAGGTGTGACGCTCGTGGAGAGCAGCGATTGGTCGCTCGCCGGAGGCTCGACCGACTCGCGCGCAAAGTATAAACTTAGCCGTACTTATAGCCTGGTAAATATGCGCTGTGTCTGCGGCTATTTTACTACGTGTGAGTGTTCGTGTGTGTGTCTGTGTGTACAAGATGTGGGAATTGGACGGAGATATTGTGCGGATGGTAGGAGTTTGCAGGCTGGGATATAGAACGTCTTGGAATTTGGCTTGGAGGTGTGGCTGCGCTTGTGTTATATACTTTCGCGTGAATATAGGACGAAAGCCACGAAATTCACGAAAAAGTTTACGCTTGTTTTTTTGGATTTTTCTGGCGGGCGAGTCGAGTAAAGAATTCGAAGCGAAATTGTATTTGTTGATTTTAGCAAATTTTTTTTTTTAAGAAACGTAAGAAAATAGTGTGCATTACACAACGTGAGGTCGTAAACCTTACGGATTGTAAAAAAATTCAATGCTTCACACGCTTTATGAAAACAACTCGATTATTCATTTTCCGCGATGAAGTGTTTTCGTCTACATTGACTTTGTATAGTTAGTTATAGATTAATTTATTTATGCATAAGGTATTAAATTAATGAGGTATTAAATACAGGATATGTTAAAATTATTAAAAAATATTTCCTATAATTTTAAGCGTATTGTGTAAAAACAAATTAAATTTATCTCCAGCTCTACAAAAGTTATATGAATATTTAAAAAAGCATAAAATTTATCGGTTCTCGCGTAAAAATAAAACATTTTCGTAAATTTTTCCTTTTCTCAAAAACTCGTAACACTTGACTCGGTTTACCATATTTTAAAATTGAAATGCTGCGGCATCTTCTTTTAATTTGTAAGTAATTTCTAACATGATATCATGGATTAAGTGGTTATACTAATATCGTATATGAAATATATCTCTTTTCGAATAAAACTGTAAAGATTTAATCAAAAAGTGAGATCAATTTTGACAAAATCATCCAATCTGCTATAAATCTATTTTGTAATTGTTTGCACTGATTCGTAAAAAATTACTAGAATTTCAAATAATTTCAATTTTTTAGTTCAATCGCCTACGAATCGTTTAGAACACGATAAGAACAATTAACAAAAACCTTTACAATTATAATTTTATAAATCATTGAGAAATTCCCTTTACCCAATGCAAACGACTCCAACAGTAAGGAATAAAATGTTCCCATATGTTCCTTTCTTTTTCTCTTTTGACGTGACTCACTTTAAAGTCCGTATGCGTATATTCATATACCTACCGCGCGTTTTCGTCCCAGCAAGCGCAGCTATTTTTAACAAGTCAGTTTCACGGGAGCCACTAACCGTCGCCGCTTTCCGATGGCCGATGCCCTCTGGGAAGGATAAATACTGGCGATTTTTTTATCGTTTGTTTATTATTCGTGACGGTTGCAAGCACATTTTTTCGCCCCTTTTTTGGGGCGTATCTTCGAACTTGTTTCGCAGATAAAATTGTTTATAAGCTTGTTTTTAGCGTGATTCATGAATTTTATATCGTCAGACCGATGCATTTTTAGTTTTCGTTGTTTCTAATTAAGAAGATTATCTTATTGGGGAATTCAGTGATTTTATGTGGGAATTTGTTTATTTATGCTTACTTTGGTCGCTAATCCTTCTAAAGCTTCCTCGAACCTTTAACAAACAGTTTAATACTGATGGCATTAAATGCATCCATACTTCATTGATACTGCATTCTATTGATACTTAAGGTAAAGCTCTAAAAATTATGTGATGTAATTTTTTTTCTGTTTAGCAGAAACTTCTATCGCCAACTGTTCTGTCTGACACTTAATATTTAAATGAAATCTCGAATTTTTTCGATAAACCTATTCGAGAGAATAACTTGGTGTAACACAAATAGGTCATGAGATCAGGTCTGCAAAGATAGATAGTGGAGGGGAGAACAGGATATTAGATATCTGATTGAATATACAGGGTCTGCGAGACCCAATCAGGTAACAATTGAAATGGAAACAGGGGGTGAAAAGGAAGAAATTGCTACAATCTTCAAGATGGCAATTTATTTAATCAAATCAATTACATGCACCATCAGAACAAAGCTAAATTTTAAGATTTAACTCCATATCCAACTCTAGTGAGAAGCTGATAAGATGTGAATTATTTAACAACGTGGGTTGGTGATTTAGGTGACACTTTAAGAACAAATCGATGGTAGAAGTAAACATCTTGAATAATAGAATGTAAGAACCATTTGCATTATTGGGAGAGTTAACGCTTGTTATTGTGACTAAGTGGATGATGAAGTAGCGAAACTGCAAAAGAAGAGCAGAGGCCAACGAGGCGTCCCTACCAATTTCTTCGATCATGGAGTTCCATATACTAACACTCGCATATCAAAATGGTTAATCGGTGTTTTGATAGTCACTTTATAAACTGCTATTTATATCATTTAAATATTTCATTTAAATCGAACTTTGTAAAATAAATCAAATCTTTGCAGTAACGTTATTTTGATCTTCTGGGTGTCTGTATAATTATTCCGAAATGTTCACTGATTTGTCTTAGCAAAGGTTTGATTCTATTCTTGTCTATTAATGCACGAATTTATAAGTCCGTAATTGTTGAACATGACATTCATCATCATTTGACTCTTAAATACATTGAAAGATGAATAACGTCTCTCAAAAAAGCTGATCATGATTATACACTTAATAAATTTGTTTGACCTTCACCTAAGCACACCCGTGTTGTGAAAAAGTGGGTCTCCCGAATATAATAATTTGTACAGGCGGTGGTCCCTCTCCATTAAATGACTTAAAGTTAGACAAGTTACGTCACTTTATCAGCTCGGAAAAAGGACGTATAATGTAATAAAACGATGAGATGCGGTTCACCACAACCACTTAAACCGACTACTCGAAAAATGGATTTTGCGCAAAGTTACCGTATAGAAATTTTACTTTGTACAGTTAGCCTGTAAATGTGGAAAATTATGTGTAATTAAATTTTGAAGATATTCCATTTTTCAGAGCAAATAAATCCCGAAGACACAATTTCTACTTTTCTAATTCTCAGATCAAAGGCGAACGTTTAAACTCGGAGGTCATCGACTTCGTGATGGGTTTGCAATTGTTTATCCAGCGATGAAAATTTTCATCAAAATATCTTGTCTAAACAAAAGAGTTGAAATTCATATAAAGCGATACTGTATTAAAAGCAGACAGAATTAATCATTTCTGTTGTTCATTGTTCGCCGATGCGTTTGGATAGTGGAAATAATTAATCGACGAAATGTCATAGTTGACAATGTTAGATTAGTATGATAAAGTGTAGCGTTTGTATTTTTATGATCCAAAGATAGCTGTGGTGTATTGTGCATTGTGTGTATTGTATCGAGTACATACTTTAAGTAAAAGGTGTATTTGAATTATTTCAATTTATATTGATTGAAAGAATTCAAAGAATTCAAAGAACAATTGAAAAAATTCAAATGCATAACAATCAAAAAGTTGTAAACTTGCCAATAAAAATCAATCTGTCACTACCAACATATCAACAAACTTTTCCAGTAATATAGACATATAAATCGTCAATTCCACCTCCGATTTCTCCACAAAATTCACCCAATACGTTCACTTCGAAATTCACCGCCTCACGACTCTATCTGTCACTCTGTCGCAGAAACTCCCATCAGGTCAACTCAACACCCACAAAGCGACCCGTCTATTTTTAGCATCTTCTCGAGAAAGCGATTTTGCTTTCTACTAAGCCATATAGCAGGCCATACACCTCCGCACAAACTGGTATGATCGATGAGCGTGACAATCATTTCAGATCGAGAAAAACCAGAGTCGACGATGAAGGGGCTCGACTTCGGCAATGACACATGCGTTAGGTGAGCGATTTCATAACGACTGTGTACCGGTTTGTTTCAAGAATTGATACACTTATATAGCAGATAAATAGAAAACTAGTTTTCAATTATTCCGCGAACTCATGTTTATGCACGAAGCGGACTATAGGCGTCAATGTGGGGGAGGCCTTATCCGTCTAGTCAAGACAGAGAAGAGATAAAGAGAGAGAGAGAGAAAAAGAGTGAGAGAGATAGCCTCGACCCTAACTCTCCCGAGCGAACGTTATACAGCTGTGCTTTGTGAATTGTATACGTAATAAAGTAGGGGAATAATATACGAAAATGTAGGGGTCAGGGATTTGCGAGGTGAAAATTTTGTTCTTGAATAATTCAGTAAAATATTATCGCGCATAATTTGCGGGGTCGGGATTACAGATTAAGTTTGATTTGAAAACTTTTAGAAAGAATATATTTGACAAAACGTTTGTAAGTGCTTTTCTATAAGTTAATCCAAAAATGGATTTGAATTGAAATTAAGTCCTTATTAAGGGGCGATTCAGGTTGACAGAATACAACTGCATGGCTTACAGAGCTTTCAACAATTTTTCGGCCATTAGGCAATGGATTAAAAAAAAAATACTAACTCTTTTGCTATTTCTTCTTTCTTTCGCAGTTCCTTTTTTCATAGGTATAGCCATCGCTATATCTTTTTGAAATTTGACAATAATCACAAACACATATTAATCTAAATCCTTTCAACGTAAGTTAGAATAATATATCGCCAATAAAAACTGCAAATAACTCTCTCGTGGTATTCCCCGCAAACCTCCGATCCAAACGCAGTTCAGCTTCATTGTTAAAAAAGAAATTCACTTTCGCCCGCGCATATAGCCGCAACGGTAAAAATAGCTTTGAATATTTGGAACGTCAGTCGCAATACCTTTCATGCATCGTCAATACGAGACGCGTCGCATAGCTGCGCGTGTACTTATGCGACGTTCCAAATGTACAGAACGTTTTTACAGTCGGTCGTACTTGTATCCGCAACCTGACGTAAAGCGAACTCACGAACGCGTGGGCGAGCTGGTTCTCGTCTCTTTAAAAATCACGGGGCAAAACGAGCCGGGAGACTTGAACTCGCGACGCCGAGATGTCGGGTGCATGTATTTTTGTGGTGTGAACTCGAGTTCCGGGAAGTCCGAGGGATATCAGTAAAAATTTGCGCCGTTTCCCCGCGAAACAGGAAATGCACAAAAACGTTGCATTGGAATCGATTGGTATTGTTTGGTACGAAAAATAAGAACGATTTATATACTTAAATTCTGAGCAATTTTAACGGTTTATTAGCAAAAATCTTGCAAATTCATTGTTAAAAATTACGCTTTCCTTGGAAAGTCTTTTGTGCACTGGCTTTCAAACCAAGTTTTTCGTAATCATTAAAAAATAAAAATCGATTTTTTGAACAAAAGTTTTACCAACTAACAGGATAAAAATCAATTTTTCATTTTTCAGAGACTGTTAAATATTTTTTTTTGTAAATTGGAGTTCGTAACTTTATTCGACTTGGTTTCATAAATACTTATACATTTTTTGGTTGGTCTAAATTGAAACCTAGTGCGCAAAAGACTTTTTAGAGAAAGTTTAATTTTTAACAATGAATTTGCAATAAACCGTTAAAAAACCGCTATAAAATTTACAAATCGTCCTTATTTTTTGTACCAAATAAGAGCACAAAATTCGAATAAATATTAGTACTAAACAAACAAGTTGAGAATATGTGGGAGGATTCTCTGCTGTATAAAGATGATTCTTTGCAATTGTGCAGTACAATACCGATGTCCTTCTGCGCGAATGTTTTTATAGAATTTTTCTTTTTACAGAATAACCTGCGAGTATACTTGATAATAGCAAAGTTCTATATCCAGTTTCACAAGCATATACAAGTCTCGCGCTCAGCCTCCGCCGAGTTTACAAACGTGAAATTGTCTCGCGTGCTATATACCGGTATCATTTCTGTTTCGAAACTTCTGCAGTCGGTTTCGCGATGCGATACCCACACGTCTACCTATATCGATTTTTGCAGGTTGACTCGCGCTGATTGCGTAAAAAAGGCACGGCAGAGATTTTTTTTATTGATGAAAAGAAAAATAAAAAAAAAACATTCGACTCCCCTGCATATCAATCGAACGACTGCTAATTATCCGCGCCGAATTTTTTTTCGCATCAACAACTCGATAATCAGTTTTGTATTGGCCAATTGACGATAAAATTCATTTCGACGCGTAAATGATTGCATCAGGCAATAAAATAAAAGTATGTGCGTACACGGTGCAGTGGGAACGAGATGCGCCTGTCAATAAATCCGATCTTTCAAGCAAAAAGAAAAAATGCGCATTAATTCAACGACACCGACAATTTCACCTTCTCCACGGCGATGCAACAAGTGCTCGCAAGACGAAGTCCGGCGTTTAATTCGCAGCTCTCTCGACACGTATATGTGTGCGTAGGTGGAAAAAAGGTGCCAATACCAAGGCTCGCGAGTCTGGGCGTAAGAAAGAAAAAAACGCGTCGCATTTATAAGAGCGAAATGTGGGTACAAGAGAGCCTATTGTCGTTACATAAACGCTCTCATTGTACCGAAACAAAAGGCGCTTTTTGCACCAATTATTATACGTGGAGACTGAGGCCGAGCAGAAGAAAATGGAAGAATAGCAAACGGCGCTCCAGGTGCGCAGGACTCGGGGAGTTCGATAATTAAAATGACAAAACTGCGGAAAACTATATGTGTGGCGACGGGAGATGAATCGAAAAGCGACGAGATGCTTCACGCTTGTTTACACGCGCGCGTGCGCGCCGCAAGGATTTCGATCCCGATGATTTTGTTATTTGCCTTTACATTGGTTTGTTATTGTTCGCGCGATGTCGCGTAAATTTATACACACGCGCTCGCCGCGATCATGACTTAGGTATTTTTATTGATTTTATTTTCTGACTTTTTATTCTCGTTTTTTTTTGTTATTCGCTTGAAAAAAAAATAGGCTTGAAAGTCAACGTCAGTGTTAATTAGAAGACGCTGTGTACAACAGGTGAAGGCTGAGCTTTTAAGAGCGTCGTTAAAAAAAAAAAAAATTTTTTAGAAATCTCGAAGAAAATCGATACAGTCTCGTTGCACTCGAAGCGAGAGCACAAGTTCAACGGTTTTGGCGGGAAAATTTGGAATAGTCGCGGTGTAGTTCCCTGTGCACCGGATAACGTAGATAAAACCGAGGATGATACCGCGGGCTAATGTGTTTTTTTTTACGTCGGTCGCCGAACAGAATCGCTTTCACTTGATAACTCGGAGGCCGATATTAAATCACACGATGATAAACGCTTTTTCAACGTCACTGCGTGTGGCACGTCTTCTGTTAAAACTATTCGAATTCAGTTCGGAAAACTGCACTGCTACGAGCTTTTAAATTCAGAATTTTTACACAAATAATATTTATTATTTTTGTAAGAATTTGTATAAAATTACAATAGCTTTGAGACATACGTGTGCTGTTCGATGAACTAATTGGTCAAAAAATATACTGCTTCGATAGCATTTTTACGAAATCTGCAGAATACATTCATCCATGCATTTTGAAACAATTGGCTTTCTCATTTTTTTTAAAACAATTTATCATTAATATTTGAAAAAAAAAAGAAAATAATTACCATTCTCATTCTAATTCTTAAAAATGTGAGAAAGCTGCGCCTTTTGGAAAATCATTTGAAGGATATACTCCGAAAATATAGATCTCAAAGCGATTATAATTTGAAAAAAATCCGCAACCGGCTTGACAAACCAAAAAAAGTTTACCTGCAAATTCAACTTGGACTTGCCGGCGGTCTCCTTGTCCTTAGCCATGGCTCTCTTCGCGCTCGATAAATCTCTCGCTGCGGACGACGACGGCGCAGAAGTGACCGAAACGAGCTCGGAGCACGATTGTATCGAGAGAGAGAACGAGAAACCCCTACACGAGAACGAAACGATCCGAGGGAGCCGGAGAAAAGTGCGTCCGCGCGGAAGGTCGGAGCAAAACTGAGTCTCTCGGCTGCGCCGGGGCCGATTGATACTTTCGCGGTGCCGCGAGACTCTGCTCTCTCGCCCGCGTGCGGGAGTATATGGGCCGCCGAAACGAAAAAAAAAAAAAACGAGAGAAAGAAGAATAAAATAAAGTGCCGCGGAGCCGACAGATGAAACCCCGGCGCGACGGTGAATTCGAGGCCGGCGATTGGCCGGAGCCTCCTCCGTTTGTGTGCCTCCGGTGTGTGGGGGTCTGCGCTGCGGCGACGACGCGGACGCGGCTCGTCTACATGCGTGTGTGTACTTGTGCGCGTGTGCGCGTACTCGAGTACATTACGGCTGCAGACGCGCTTTGTCGACTGAGTCTCCCGGCTATGTAGGTATTACCGCAAGTACACGTGTGGGGATCGTTCGGTAGAAGGGGTTATGCGCTGTTGCTGTGGATGTAGGTATATATATATACATATTATAGGCTTACGCATGTACAGCTGTGGTCTGGGAGAGAGAGAAAGATTGTGCCGGGGATCGATAAGGCGCTTTATTTTTTGTTCTGATGACGAGAAGAATTTTGGGGGATAGCCGGCGATAAGAGGAGAGAGCCAGTAATTGATTTGACCCTTTTAATGGTTTTTTGATTAGCGAGTTATGTTGCGTGTAAATCTTGGGGGGGAAGAAAAGCTTGTGATTCTCAGTTTGATTCTCGGTTGCGAGTACGACGATGATAAAGAACAAAAGTATTGATTGCGAAAGTTTTTACGCATTTTTTAACGTCGAAGCGTCAAAGAATTGAAAATGCGAAGCACTTGTTTAAATAAAGGTCCCAAACTAATCTATAATCTTTTGATTGAATTATCGAATTTTAAATAAATCAATATTTAGTCCTTAGCTGCCATCAGGCAACTTTGTTGCATCACCTTTCAAAATAATAGAACACTTATAAATAATAAAATTTTTTATGTTAATACAATCCAACAGGCGAATTGCGCGAAATAATACGGTAAATTTTTTTAATTAATCTTTACCTACAATCGTACGGTAATTATAGGTTTCCAATTTACGAGCTCCAAAACCGGTATACTCATATCCCTTCCCCTCACGCGTTAGCGATGATCTGGTTCAGACAGGCACGATCGAAGAATTTCGTCGTCTACTAAGCGTATACGGGCATTGCATGCCGATGGCAGCTTTCTTAAATCAAAAGAAATTTTTATTAACGAGAAAATTCGCAATTCACTTTCTTCTTTCTCTTCTCGATTAAAAAGAGCATTTCCACGATTGAAAAATAATTGAATAGCCTTCTATACGATCAATCGCAATCCATTTGACAACGAGTCTCTCCAAACAACCGAATAAAAGCTCAGTATAAAAAAAATAAAACGAACGAGAACAGAGTGGGACTACGCCTCGTATATACGGCTCGTTCGCCAGTAAGCACCGGACGAGACCGTTAATGACACAGTAACTGTCACGAGTTCACAATTTTGCAATTACGTTCCATATTGAACCTAAGCTTTTATATATACACACACGCACACTCTGCGCACACTACGAACGCGATAGTCGTACGAGCTGACCTTTTCGCAGCTTCAGGAGTACACCGATAGAACAGGCCGTAAACTTATTTTTCGTACCATTCGGATTTTCGCCTATTACGCGCCGGTTCGCTTTGCGAAGCCCACATAAACGACGTCTGCGAGAGACGCCATACGGGACGTTTGAGGCAATTGGGGATGTGAATAGGAAAATAGCCGAAGGAAATTTCCTTTCTGCGCGTAACGCGGGAAGTTGGAAGGAAGCGATTATTGCTCCGTATAAAAAAAATAATGCGTATTCCCATGAAGTTGTTAGACGTGAGGAACGCTTAATTTTCGATGAAGTTATAGTCTGTGGAGGCGAGCTTCGATTGTTTAGTCACGTAATCGTTCAATTCTTTTTTTTCTTTGTGAAGTTTCAGATATAATTATAGGTAATAAATTTTCTTGAATATAGCAGTTATCCGTGTAATACGCACTTGTAGCGTATTGCTGAATTGAAAAAGTGGAAGATCCTTTTCGAAGAGACACGATTATTTTTAACAATCGGGAGACAACTTCGGTTGCGTAACTAATGCGATGACAGCTCAGGTCTGCGTTAATCAGTGTTTTTTTAATTAACGCGAAACAAGCCAGACAAACACCGCGATTCAAAATTATTTTGCAATTCGCGCATATACCTTTCGAATTAGCTCGTAGAAAAAAGATTTAAAAAACGGTGTACTTCATTTCAAAATTCAAACTCATGAAAAAAATTCATGTACCTTAATTACATTTAGGCTTTTCTCCAGGACAATATTATATTCCGTATGCATACTGTTATCAAGTCCTCGCGCGCGGGTCACATTTACAGATTTATCTTTTGCGTTGGCTGCATTAGCGGACGTCCAACGTAAATTCGTTCTTATTTTCGAAATTCATTATCCAGCAAGCGCTAAATGGAAACATTTTTACCTACGAGGCGTACAAGTTATTATTTGTATACACACAAAAATTGTAAAGCGCTTAATGAAAATTGTAATTCAACGACGAGGATTTACCGTTGGAATATTTAATGCCGCTAATTTTGGTGTATTCAGGAAATAATTTCACAAAAAACGAAAAGCGAGATCCCCTACGGGAATTTCATATCGAGAATACAATAAACGTCGTACACGCGTTAAATTGTGGATATATTCAAGCCTGTGAGTCATGCGACTCGGTTGTATTATTATCAAAAGGGCGTGTTTCTTCGGTTCGTTGACTCATGTGGGCACAAAATTTTTTTTTTTTTTTTACTAAACTACGATATACAAGAACTTTCACAATGGCTGTCTAAAACTCCCACGAGGCGGCGAAAATAAAAACGCTATCCACAAAATTGTATACTACGCGCGCTTACTATAATATGCGTGTGAATAGAGGCTGCAGGTATTAATTTAATAATTTCCTTTAGTAAATTTAATATCCAGTATTTTGTACGAAGATACAAATTACACAAATAATTTGAGACGTAAGATTGGCAACTTATTTCCTGCTTACATCATTGTCCCAGATGAGCAAATTAAAGAAAAGCAAATACCGGCTAATGCCACGAGTCATTAGAATCGTTTTGCTCAGTCTGAAAATTTGTTACGAGACGCTTACGTCAAAAAATAGATGGAAAACTAGACGAGCGTCGCGCGTTGAAACTAACAAAAAACATATTGTTCATCAATTCTTTGTGTAATGTGTAGTATGATGCGTATATGCACAGAAGTGAATCTCGTCTGTCAAGCATTATTTATATAGTAAATATAATTTTTTTATGGTACCATAAATTGATATGTATTGTGTGAATTTATGAAATTTAAATCGTACAAGTGAACAAAAAGACAAGATATAGTGTGAGAATCGTGTAATTGATAACTGATATCCGTTAAGTGTTGTGATTTACATTTTACGCCGTAGTGAATTTTATTTACTGCGGCGTTAAAACAATAAAGGTCAATGCAAAGTGTTCCTATAGTGAAAAATTCCCCATCGCTGAGCAAATCGTTGGTCAGTTTAGTAATTATGGTTGTTTTATTACCGCTAACAATCAATAAACAGTTTACCGATAAACGTATTACAATAAACATTATTTAGCAACTAATCCTATTTTAGAAAATTTTTATTAAATTCTCATTTATTTTTAGACATATTACGCAATAAAATATTGAGTAAAACCGACTCAATAAATTGAACCACTGCAGGAACTATAAAGAAGGTAATAAACGAAGCAGATAACAAAACAAGGCGTTTGTATTCGTTAAACCAAATCCTTGTTGTTTTTGTCTAAAACCGCGCTATTGTTTCAAACGGCATAACACACGGCATTGTATATGGGCAACAAAACTGTCTGTATAAACGCATTTAAAAAAAAAAATTGCGGTGACGCTAATGAAAGCATAAAAGTGCACGGAAAACGAGATGCTGCTTTTCATTGTTCTGACAGTGCAAATAATTTCTTACACATGATTGTTTTCCACACGTCAAGAGCAGTGACAATTAACATCTCAGCCAAAGTTGGCGAACTATGCAAGATTTATATTTGCATAATGGCATGTGATTAGTGCCAATTACGGCTGATTTATAATGCAACGAACAATCGCCTGATTTATGAGTGAGCCTGTTGTTACATTGGAAAAGAATATACGATTAAAAAGTTGTAATAAAATATAAATGTGTCTAAAAAGAAGAAATACGAATTTGAACGCAGGATGGACAACAACGACTTATCATTTATTTCAGACTGATTTAGTCCGATATGTATGAAAAGAGGCAAGATTAATTTATCTTCAAATCGATCGAAAGCACGTAAATACAGGCTGCGGGAGACTTTCTAATACGTCGAGTGTGGCGATATCGCGATTGATTCGTATTTTTATTTAATATCGCTTTAGCTCAGAGGTATAAAACACTTTGGACTATTCTCTTTGCTTCTTATCAGATAATTTTAAGATCAATTAATTGCCGTCCATTGGCTCGTTACTTTAATTCTAACATTCACTGTAATTTCAACTCAATTGTAAAAAATTTTAAATTGACAAAAAAATAAGTAAGCGCATTGATCGATGATTATAAAATTTCATCATATTTTTCAGTACATCGAATATTTTATTAACAATGATTAATACAATAAACTAAGTATACAAACACTGGCTATAATCTAAATACTTGAACGCGTCATACGCCGATAATTTTTTCCCCACTCAGTATCATTACTTCTTTTGTTAGCTCGGTGTGACGGATAGCTCCAAATTAATTAACTCGGCAAATAAATCAAGTGCGTAAACAAAAAGCAATCGAGGACTTCACGCAAGGAATTCCCGCCAAGTATCCTCGTTATATTTCCTGATCGGAAATCAATAAAAATCCGTTGATAGGAAGGCGCCAGGTGAAAGCTCCAGTTCCACACGTGTACATGCACATTCGTATACATGTATAAAAAAATAAAATAAAAAAACAGACGTAAAATGCCGAGGCAAGGGAAGGTTAAGCGATTCATTTCGCGCCGAAGGTCTCGATACAAATTCTTTCGCGCGTACATTCTATCCATCGAATTCGATTTCCTCGTTCGATGCGCGAGTGCAGTTCTGCAGATACGCGCACACCTGTGCGCAAATGCGACGCGACAAGGACATCGTCGAGAAATTAGAAAGCGTTTCACCGTGAAGAGATTTAATGCTGAACCGGTACACGTATATAGATACGAGTTTAGCGCGAGGCATATTTTCGCGCGCAGCTTTTGCTCATTATCGACGTTTGCGAATTTTTTTCAGAAAATTAATTAGACCGGATTAATTTAATTGAATTCAGACGTTGAAAAGTAGTTATCCGCGCATTGGTAAATCTGATTGTACACGGCGAAGAAATTCCTTCGCCGGAGTGTATAATCCATATATTTATATAAACGCGCTTGCGAGCGAAAAAACGGACCTTTCTCGAAGCCGCGAGAAGTGAAAGGAAAATAAATTTTCGCGGTAATATACGGTATTTCCCTAAGGGAAGGGAAATTATTATTATTTCTTTGGGGAAAGCCGAGCGCCTTATTTCCCAAGACACCGCTACATTTTTCGTTTGTTATAAATATTCTGAAAAATTATATTGAGAAAAAAATTCACCATTGATGAAAAAACTCGCCTCCCCCCTCCCCTTATAGTTGCACAATTCTACTATTGATTGTGCACCATTGTTAGTTTTATCGTCGAGATTGTCACTGGTAAATTATTGTGCCTGATTGTATTCTCGAGAAATATTTTGATCGGGAAATTTCTCGCTAATGATACTGCGATTATATATATATACATGCTCTCGGTGGAAATATTCATGATACACTATATGTTGACTAATTATTGGTTTGTTTTCCAGCTAAACGTCATCCTAGTACACCATTACGTATACTTAAGTATAATATTAATTTTGCTTTCATTCAATTAAAGCGCGTTCATTAATAAAAGTGGCCAATTTTCCGGCAGTCTCGCGAAGACGATAGCATCGGAGAAGATGAGCAATGACACGCGTTACGAAACACTTATTTACGAGGTAATAATAGGAAATTCATAATTCGCTAAGTAATGTAATAAAGCGTTTTACTTACACCATCCTTGTCGGCGCGTATCCGCTTGAAATTCAGAACAAAACCGTGTGTTAGTCAATTAATGTCGATACATTAGCAGACAATGCACAATGAAAGCATGCAAAATTCAAAAATTCTCCTTTCATTCGCGCAACAAGTATCTCCGGCTTTCGCTTCGAAGCCAATGCATCTTTCACACTTTTTCACGTGTCTCCATACAATTTCGAATTGTGCAGCTCACGTGCAGTATGTGCATTACACGTTGAACAACGTAATATATTGCACTTTTGTGCGGGTATATACCTTGTCAGAAGGAGCGAGAGCTGTGGGCGTCGAAGGTTGCTCTTGATTTCCGTCCCTCGACTGCACACCCGTTTGTCGATAAAAAAAAGGTCTCCTTTTAGAATGATTTATGGTTTGGAAGGGTGTACGCGTGGAACCGAATTCAGAGGCGTGAATAATGTCAACTGCTAATGGCGTTTATTCGCTGATTCATATTGTCTTCTAATGGACTTGTTACTCTTAGTTTGATGTAGTTTTGATTATTTTTTCGCGATCAAACGATATCAATGGAAAAAGGATAGTTGACAAAACGAAACATTTTTTTTTAGATCTTAGAGGTAGGTGACAACTGAATTTGACGACTGATTCGTACGACCGAGTTTTTACTCACCTCATACGGAGGTAACGTCTTACGCATAAAAACTTTGAAAGGAAATTAGAATTTTAAGACCAGTTTCAAATTGAAGTTGCAAAGGAAAACTGCTTTCGAATTAAAACGAGAGCCAGTTGAACTCTTGACAAAGTTTTAATTAACAACATTTGCATTTTAAAAACATATGAATAATTTCGTATACTGAATGCATTACAACTAGTTTGATAAACTCAATTTCTACACCACGCGACACTGATTGGCCTGAAACGCTATTGGCTATTAACATCACGTCTTTGAATTCGTGATAACTGCGTTAATATTGAAGACTTTACCTTATCGGAATCCATTTTTCGCTGCTGAACAGAACAAATAAAACGTCATGGGTTAGTACTGTTAGTCACGATGTTAATAGCAATGATTACATATTAAACAGAAATATGCGTGAGCCTTCTTTGAAATAAAAGGAAAAATACGTAAAACACACAAATGATACAGAATCGATAAAAAGCTACAGAAACACTAAGCAGAACCGGTATAACAGAACCGTGGCGAGTTTCCAAAGTCGATTCGACAACCGTCTGCTGAGGTCAAGGCCGAGCGAAACTACTGTTCTCCACGCGAACGGATTTAATTATTACGGCATGACCTGAGATCGAAGGTGGATCCTATTTTCGACTGATATACTTAAATATATATTCCAGAAAAAAAAATTTGACGCTCCCCTCATTCCAGAAATGTAGAATCGACGCAATTAAAAAAAAATTCCTGTACTCGCAAATGCCAAGTCATTCATGTACACACAGCTCAAGATTTACAATGACTCTGAAGTATTAGGCAAAGTATTCCCGTAAATTATTGTTTTACGTAAATAACAACAAAGCTTTATCGCCACATTTTATAATATTAAACATAAATAAATTACACGCATTACTTTACACACTGCAAGCATTGCTTGCGTCAAGAAAACTAATCGTAAGTGCGTATAATAAATCTCGCACATCAACTTACAAAACAATACGCGCTGGTTAATAAAAATATCGGTAGCCTGCGAATTGCGTTTAAAGAGAAAAGGATCGTCTGTGGTGTATAATTCGTTTAAATTTCGAGCAAAGTCATTTCGCGCGTTACAACAATTTGCAGAGTTCATACTCGGTCATGCTCTCGGCTTCGTCCGTGTCACTTGAGAGTTAAATGGGCATACGTGGAAGCGGCTTTCTCTTTTGTACCCCGATTAATCTCGTTAAGGACGATATCGTTGCACAGCCGGTCGAAACGACGAGGAGAAAATTATCCGCGCGCTCTTTTATATTTGTCGAAACTCGTAAAAGGTACAGTGAGCTTCACAGAGTTGAAAAGTGTCGTAAACTTCTGGGTAAACATGTGGGCTCTTCAAAAGACTTGCCACCATTCGATGCGATGGTTATTTTTCCGAAGTGCGTTATTAATTTTCTTTTAGTTGAATGGATTAGTTTGGCGAACTACCTTCGCATTGCAATAAAACAAACTCCCACTGTTTACATCATCGGATGAACCATTCCCAGAAGTTCAGCGACCTCGATGACGAGATGTAATTGATACCGTAATGACGTTTTGCGCGATTACGAGGGATTTAATTCAAGTTATTATGGAATTGCTTGCATTAGAGATTTTAATTGCATTCGCATGTATGCAGATATTGAAATGATTATTATGCTGGAAAATGAGGAAAACGTATGATCAATCGTATATAATTGTACATGACGTATGTGACGTCATGTGCGCAGTTGAATTTATTAACAAATGAAAGTTGTCATCATTAATGCATGTGTATATAGCTAATTTAGTAGAATAGCAAACAGTCGGTACTATTTAATTTCTTAATCAGCAGTAATCTATGCTTAACGCATCAATGCTAATAAACTTAAACTGTGAAGTAAAGTTAAAAAGTCGGCATGATTCGAAAAATTACCAACAGTGCAACTCGCATCACAGATTTGCAGCGAAAAAAATTATCCAAGCATTGATCGAATCAACGTGAACTCTTGTTTGTATCCTCCGTAATGTATACTTCCTGTACGTAATAGAGCTTGATCATGAAGCTATATCAACCAGATATTTATATATATATAACAAAATGAGCATTTTTCTTTGCAAAAAAAATCACAATTCATGCGTCATTCCGCAAGTATCAACCCACGCTTCACCATCGTCATCGCAAAAAACTATTGTCTTCTTATTTCTAAAGCCGGAAATTAGCTAGACAAATGGAAGCGGCATCGTATGCTCCGTTACAGCGGTATTTGCGCGTCCGATACGCAGTAAAGAATTCGCTGCGCAAAAAATTGCGTCAATAGGTGTAGACGAAACTATGTAAAATGCTGCAGTCTGTTGCTGCTGGCGTTACAATTAACACGGTGAATTCCGACAATAGTAACTGCAGAAGTAAATGATCAATTCCAAATAGTGCACTAAAGTTATATTATAATTACCAATTAAGAAACCACGTAGGATTCCCCACTTCTAGAGTATTTTATCATAATCTTTTCATAAAATTACAGATAATTTTCATGAAACAAATCTATTTCTAATGAGATAATAAAAATGAAATTGATGGTCTTTGGTCTTGAAAGGCTTGCATGCTTTTGGTATATTACACTATAAACATTGTTTTCTGCACCTTACATTGTTCCTAAGTTGAAACCTAAAGGTTGTTCCACAACCGTAGCGGTTCTTATCTTGGAAATAAATTAGAAAATTCCTATGCCAAGATATTGCAAATAGTTATCTGTAACGATAACCGTCGCTGTTCACAACACCGAACACTAGAAAACGTAGATATTCTTTAGACTATCAAACATTCGCAAAACTTGAAAGAGAGCGAAACACTGTACGCATATGTATAACTGATAACGTGAAATTTATCTTCAGATTATTGTATCTCGAAAAAAGGTCCGCTCGCTCTTATATTAATAAAATTGATAAACATTGCTCGGATCTTCATGAATGACATACTTTAATTGCGGTTATCGCTAAGATAAATTTCGCTTCACAATAAAAAAGAATGTCAAGAAAAGGGGGATTTTCCATAAGAACGAGCGTAAGCTTCAACATTGATCTCCAACGTTAAAACAGTGTAACCACGTTTATTCGAGACCAAAATCCAAAACCATTTTTTGCAACCACTTAATTGTCCATAAACTTTGAACGAAGCAATACCAAAGTAACGCCGAGCCTCCCAAGTGTAATTGCGACTCTGATGGACACTTTGTACAACAGATACAAACGTGTTCTCTTCCCATTAAATTCTTTTCTCCGCAGCCGTCGCGTATATGCTAATGCCACCGGCTCACGGCAAAAGCCGGCGTATATATAAATTCATTGAACGCGAGCCGCAGGCGTATACATGGGCGTGATCGGAATAAGGGTCACCCGAAGGTCAAACGTCGTTCTACAGCGCGCCGCCAGTAGTAAAAGGCTGGCTCGCGCGCGCCACCAGCTGCACGTATTATATACTTTTGTGTGCATGTATATGTATATGCCGGATATTTTTGCGTTCGACGCGCCGAGTTTCTTTTTTTTTCTTTTCGCGCGCAAATGTTTGCGGAGCAGACTTTAGCCCGGGCGGTTATTCTTGAGGATGGATTCTTTTTGGCTTTTACGGGCGGTGGGAGCTTGCGAGGAGAGACGCGGCTGATGCAAGCGTGGGATGGGATTTCAATGGAGATTTATGGAGACCGATTTATTCTTCATTGATCTGTTGATGAGTATTGTCGGATTTAAATGTGCGTTTCGAATGGGTATGTCATTTTCAAGTGGTGGACGTGAGATGAGGGAAGCAGGGATATAGAGATGATTTGAGGCGATGAGGGTCTGTAGTTGACACTTTTCTTCCGGACTAGAAGATTGAGAGTCAAAATTATTAGGATCATTTGGGAAGCAGTGGAATTTTTTGGACAGAGTTATACTTGCAAAACAGTTTTCATTCTTTATTCTTTACTTTTTTCCTTCTTAAAAATTTGAATTTTATGAAGATTAGTATATCTAGAGTTTTCACAAAATGTAATTTAAAATATACATTATGTATATAAAAGTATGATAAGAGCAAAGTAGTCAAGTATGAATAATTTATCTGTTTCAGCGAATATATAAGATGTACGAGGCTAAACATTTGAGAAAAATTCTTGATATAAGTACGCGAAATTGAATTTTTTCAGATAACAAAGTAGGTTTTGTTTATCAATATTTGAAAACCAAAACTGAAGATAAAACACTAGGATATTGTTGTAAGAAGAGCGGGAATCCCGATGCTTCAAGCTACAATTACTTACGTATGAGGTTAAAGAGAAACATTGCAAAGACCGCAACAGGGGTGACGCTGATTGCGTCACATTTTCACTTTCAAGTACAAACAGGTGAAATACCAACGTAAATAAAAACGTGTACATAGTGTACAATTCGACGGGTTTTGCCGCTAACTTTTCTAACATTAGAGGTAAAATAGTTTCCTTGTACATTATTACACACACATATAGTTTTTATTATATGTTACGGAATATAGACCGATATTATTCAACTATCATTCTCTTTGTGTTGAACTTTAGAAATTTTAATTCTTAGTCAATGTCAAATTTTCAACCAGAATCACATCGCACTAGAAAATTCGTGGATCAAAGTTCCATCACTGATGCTACAGTATACTTAAAAAAAATATCATTAATGTGAACAGCTTGAATCGTTGAGGGACTCACAAGGATAGAAAATTAAAAATTTATAAATATTTGTACGTGTATAATAGCAAAAATGTTCCTGTTTGACGTAGAAAAAGTCAGCTTAATCAATAGTCTAAGCTTATCAGATTAACTCGCGTGTACTCTTCTTTTATCACAAATCAAATTTTACGTTCCAACAGTTCTAATCGACGGTTTACCTCCAAATGTTTGACATTCTCGCGTTTACTTATACCGAATCGAGCGTAAACAACGTATCAATATTAAACGCGTATACGGTTCGTATACACCAGTCGATTGCATAAGTGACTGGAGTAAAGGCAGGAAAACAGCGTGAGACACGAAAGTCCAATTTCGGCTTATATAACTTGCGGATTCTGGCCGCTATCTTTTTGACCGGAAAATTCGCGTGGGAGAGACCCCTCGTACTCTTGATTCGGCTCTACTTCACCAACGGCTGTTTAGAGGTCAACGCATTACACGCACGTGTTCCAAATTGTATATCACAACTTTCCCTCGTACACTCAACATATTGCCTCTTGATATTTTCGATATCGATCGGTTTTCCGCCCTCGGCCCTTCCAACCCTCGAAATCGCTAATTACCAACGCTTCCTACAAAATTCCACATCCAAAGTGCCAATACACAAAAGCGTACACCAGCCAATCAATAAAACTTCCAATACGAATCCGCGGTAAAAATAACTCGCTCGCGCATTATCGACGATACGTTTCCAGCCCTCCCATAATAGCCCAGCGATTAATGTATCAGCGACAAAAATCGCCCTCCCTTTTTTCCCTCCGCAGAAAGCCCAATCTATTTCTTCGACTACATCGGCGACGCACGCGACAGATTGATCTCCCTCGCCGAAAACGCGGTCTCTCGCTCTTGCGCATCGCGTACACCGCAGAGGACGTACTATAACCCCCCCGGACGCCGTTGGCGCAACCGACTAACCCCAACTGCGCGCCGTCTCCGAAAATTCGGGGAAAAAAGAAGGAAACAACTCGAAGAAGGCTCACCTACCCTAGGACGACGACTATTTACGAGGAGGAAAAAAGAGTTCGACTCACCCTCGGGACTCAGTCTCGCGACGTGCACCTCTCGCAGGGGGTAAAATCGTGCGGAAGACGAACTAACGAACGAGCGAGCGCTGCGTTGGGCGGCACGATTTCAACTGTTGTGAGCCACCCCGAGGAGGCTTCGATCTACCCTCGCTCGCCGTCTCACGTGCGCGCGCTTTCTCGACGCGCAGGCGCTCTAGGGGTGGCTGCTTTTCCCAGCCGCGACGGCGCCACTCTCTCTCTCTCTCTCCAGCTCGGCCTGAGCCCATGTGTGATACGTGATTTCTGGGAAAAGCCCGATGCCGGCTTTTACGGTGAGCTTCGGCCTTTTGGCGGGAAGTCGAGGGTGGTTTTTTCGTTTCGAGGGTGTACATCGCGAGCTTTCGGGGGGGGGGGGGGTATCATTCGTAAGTTTGTTCGGGGCTCGCGTGCGAGGTGGCAGTATAGAGAGAGAGAGAGAGAGAGTTTTTGCCCCCGCGAGAAGAGCGGGAAATTGAATTTCGGGAGTGTGGAAAAAAACGCTGAAGCGCGTTAATGGAAATCTTGGGATTTGGGCAATATTGATGGCATCGTTGTATATATATATGGCGGAGCGCTTTTCGATCGAGCTATACACAGTTTGTGGAAGTCACGAGTGAAGCTTATCTCGGGCTGACGTAATTCTGGTGTGAAAACGCTTAAGATTTGTGTTGACTCATTGTTGATTGACATTGAAGATGAACAATTTTTTTTTCCTCGCTTGTCAATTATTATAAAACGTATAATCGCATTCCGAATCGTATTCCGTCGCTCGTATCTCGAGAGAAACGGTACATGTTGCAATATTCCCGATAAACACTGTAGTAAAAGTTGTTGCGTTTTGTGAGAAATAATGTACAACCAGCACTGCTACACGACGAAAAGTAAGCGTCAACAAATTATTTTCCCTCGCTCGAACAGCCCCCTCCGAAATCCCCGGAATCCCAGCGTTAATAATGAAGAACTTCAACACTCGATATCGCTCGCAATACCCCCATAAAATATTTACATACGAGAGGCGCACAGCCCCGCGAGGCACGCGACTTGATCGAGGCGAGAGCAACCGGCTCGACGAACTCGCTCGAAATCCCAGAATCCGCCGAAGCGCTGCCCCTTATTCAGATCTACGTCAGGCCTCGCGCCCTCCTCTCGGATCAATACAAGCACGCGTGTATATCTATAGCGGGTGCCGCTCGCGAGAACCGTACGACGTATAGAGCTATATATCTATATAAGCGAGAGCTGCTCCGGCGGGTGACGTCGGCGCGACGTCACCGCACACACGCCCCCTTCTTCCTACACGTACATGTATATAGCCGAAAAAAGAAAGCGTATGTGTCCGCACCGCGCGTATATAACTGATGCTGACTAAACGAGTGCGAGGCGACGATTGCGACACTGGGCGAGTCGGTTGCGCGAGTCTCCTATTTTTTTTTTCGCGCGAAATTGCCCGTCGGAGATGCGAGGGTCTCGTTGCGCTCGACCGTCGGGGATTTTCGCTGGCTTGAGTGACGATTGAGTTGTGTCTGCGAGGGAATTGTTGACGCGTTTGTACTTACGTTGGTGAAAATTTTTAGGAGGTTGCGGAGGAAATATATAGTATTCGAGAGAATGTATAGGAAAGAGCTTTAAGGCGCTGATCACATGTGCAGCGAATTATTCGTACAGTAATAAATTTGAGTTTAGATCTTATGCGGTGATTTTTCAATCGATACTTTTCGATCAGATACCATTTCGGGTTCTCCCCACGTCGATAAAGTAAAAATCAATTATTTCCAGGTAGACGCATACATTTTTCTGTTAAAAGCGACGCACTAAAGTAAAAATTGTTATTTTCTAAAAACAAATGTATACACTTTTATAACAACTCCTCTCATCCTTCAAGCGATGCCATTATCTGTATAATAATCATAATTGTGCAATATTACATGTTTATAAAGCATATTCATCTCATCAAGATCGAGCGCAACTGTTTTCTTGAAAACTCTGCATCGATCGCGAGTTGTCTTATCGAATAATCGTCTTGCAAGCTTATTCCATTCGTAAATGGAATTAGCAGCTTGTTACTCGCGCTTCTCTATTTTTGTCCATCGGATACGCCTATATAGCCGTCCCGCAGTGTTGGGCAAGTTCCAAAATTCAAGAAATCTTTCAAAACGCGCGGAGAAACTTCTTCCGCGTCGAATGAAAGTTAAGGTATTTTAGATTTTCAAAAATTTGCGATTTGATGAATCCAATACAAGAAACGATAACCATTTGAATAACTTTATTCAGTTCTGAATTTTTGCCTTAATTTATTTTTACACTTCGCTATGTAGAAACAATTTTTCTACAACTGCTTGCAATTTCCAAAGTATGCACTTGGTTAACGAACGAATCCGCTGATCGATTTACATTTTATACCATTTTTTTTAATCGTTCTAATAAAAACTTATTTTAATCACAAAATACCAGATTTATCTCTTTGACGCCCAATCGCTACCGTAAGTATCAGTACAAATCAGCTCCACCAATCACCGAACAAAAGCAGTAACTCTTCTTAATCACTCCCCCCTCCACAAGCCGAAAAAAAAAATATTCCACATAGTTCAATCTAATGTCTCAACCATTAACAACTGCAGCGACTACTGTCGGCATAATCGCTAATTCCTTTTCTTTCTGTCCGGCAACTCCGCGTAAATAAACTTTTACATTCAAACTTTACGGCGTCTACGATATTCGCACACCTTAAAGCCTCGTCCACAGAAGATCGACACGTGATGCCGGTCACGTAAGCAGCGCCGAGCGCCGCGTGACGATTTGGCAGTAACGCACGCGCTGTCTCGCGCCATTTGCGTCGGCAATACATACGTGCGCGTATGAACTTATATATAGCGGCTATTTCGCGACCATCAGTTATCCCGTCGCGTGTGCGAAGGGCCGCGTCGAGATTTATTGTTTTATTGGGCTAGATTAGTATAATGCGTTCGGCATTGCCGGCGCGAGTGAGGCTGCTTTGTTGCGGGAGAGCTTCTCGTTGTGTTCCGACCGCGGCGAATTTTTTTTTCTTCTTTCATCCTGTCGCGCTCGTTTCATTGAGTTTCCCGAGAATAATCGGCTCGCGTTTCGCGGCCGAGTTATCGAAGTATGAAGTGATTTAGCTCGAGTGTGTCGTAATGCAAATTACCTGCAGAAGCGCGCACGGAAGTGTCTTTTTTTTTTGAAGGAGACAAACGTATACCGGAGAGTTTTTCGGTTGAAAAGCAGTCGCGCGATTTTTCGATGGTATTTACTGAGCGATGCTTTTATAAATAATTGAACGACACGATCGTATGCTTTATTTTGCTCGGTTTGTTCTATTTCGATCCGAGATTTTTTCTTTTCCCGGTTTTATCGCGATTTGCACACTCTATAGGAAAACAATCTTATCTCGTGTGTATATTGACCGAAGAATTCCGCGGATTATTCACTTTCGCGAAACTAATTTTGGAATTGTAAACAGGCGCGTAATTCCATGTATCAACATGCCTATGGAAATTGCATCACTGCAAACACACGACAGCCGTATCTATCGCACACCCTCTGGGACGACTGCGCGAAACTCGCGGCGAAAATTTCATCATGTGCGCTTCTCGCGGGCTCTCGTTTTCAATTCGTTTCATCATTTTTTCGCCTCAAATATTTGCACACAATTGTGACTTTTAGTAATTATTCAAAGTGTACGAAAATTGGTAAGTAAAGCACTATAGTCTCTGCCGTACGAATAGGCGGAAGACTCGCGAGTCTCGTTGCGAAAAATCGATTGACTGCGCGATTGAGAAAAGCGCTGTGTCGCATTACGCGGAAGATTTATGCACCACTTGTTGAAATATTGCTCTCTTTTTGCTAGCATCTGCCTTTGAAGATAAGCTTTTAGTTTGAACTTTCATTCTATAATTATTTAAGTGAATCTACATTGAAAACTAATGTTATAATCAGAAATGCAAAAACTGATTAAATAAATTAATTTCGGTATATTCAATTATTTAACTGCAGCACAGGTGTCTCTTCATAAAAATTTTATTAAGCCATTATTATGAATGAAAAGGTTCGTAAATATGCTACTTTAGTTTCTACACTATGCTCTTTCAATCATCAAATCAAATCCGTATCTGAATACTAATAAAAAATTCTTTTCATTAATTTGTCGAGTCAAATCTGTTCTCGCAGTTTACGAAAATATTTTTACCGTCCCAGAACCATCCTGCAATAATAATTTTCCATTTTTAGTCTCATTTCCTCATATCCAACGTCTGTCCGATCCCCCCGGCGCCGTTTCTATTTACCCCCAATCCGCGCAACCTCGATCCCAATGAAAAATTCTTCCTCGCCCCGAACATTCATTTCCCTCCCAAAAAATACACCCTCTCCAACCCCTCCGAATATTCGCTCCCTCTCCAAAACACGAGGCATCGGCTCCTCGGCCCTCCGCAACCCGCTACACACCGGTCAACCTGCGTCATCCACATCACAGTACACTCACACTCGCGGCGTAATTGCGCAAAAGCCAAGTGTACGTATGTATGTATATAGGTATACTACCCACACGTGCGCGGATCAGCCGAGCCCCCGGTCGAGCCGCCAGTCGTCGGCCAATCGAGCGACGTCGCCGCGCAGTGGCGGGATACTTTGAAACGTCTCGGCCGTTTGACCTTGACGAGCGTCACGCGGTTCAGGAGAGGCGCGTGTGTGCAGCGCTAGTGTCACGGTATACGCGGACGAAGCCCCGCGTTACCCTTGCGTTATCGAAGTGCACGCGAGATGCCAAAGGGCGCTGGGATTTCGCGGCGTCTCGCTGCTTTTGCGCAGTTTGCGCTCGATTTTTTCGTATCGCGATGAGACACACACACACACACGCGTCGGAAGACGTTCTCTTTTTTTCGCACGAATTTCTATTTCGAGCGTCTCTCGAGCTGCATGATGCAACGCGCGCGACGACGACGATGAATAATGAAAGAGGCACGAGAAAGAGCGACGGGGGAAAAATATATCACGTATGCATGTTCGGAGATAAGAGTGCGTTTGTCCGAAGAACCTGAGAAGATTTGAATAAATTTTCGCGGGTGACGTACAAGAGAGAATGAGAGAGAGAAAAATGCGCTGCGAAGAAAAGCGCGCCGTTGTAGTGTATTATAGAGAGAGAAAGCCTCTATAGCGAGCGGTATAGATTATACGCGTCAGCGCGACGACGGGAGAAAATGGAGAGAAATAAAAAGCGGCTTTGGGAAAAGATAATCCCGTCTGATCGCGCGCTACGCCGCGAGGAAAAATGTAACGCAAAAGGAAGATCGCCGGTCGTACTCGGCTTACGCAATGACAAAGTACGCTAACCTTGTTCGAAGCTTTTCTTTACGGATGTACTGTATACACACATGTACAGTGTATAAATAAGTTGCTCTTTTTTTCTCCGAAGTATGCGCGACTCTTGCAACTCTGATTTTCGCACGTAAGGTTGATTAGAGCAATACGCGATTATCTCGTACTTATACCTATATACATATACCTCGCGTTTAAATTGCGCGCCAAACTCTCGCGGCGGCGGCGCGCGCTGACGTAAATCTGCGCCTCTTATCCTGTACTCCGGGGCGATAATTTACGATACGCGCTCGAGTAATGCGGCGATTTCAGCGTGTAAAACAAAATGTAAACTGTTGAATATTACTTTTTCGCTGAGCATATATTTGAACGTATAATGACCGGCCGAGGCGGACAATATTATTTCAAAGTATGCGAGTGCAATCAAATATTTGAAATTACGTTAGCTCGAAGCGCACTCGTGCAAACGGAGGCTCGCCCGCATCGGCTCTCGAGTGTTGCATCAGTCCACAATGTATATGTATACACCTATGTGTTATACGTGCAGCTGCGGAAAATTTTCTGCGCAGCGTTTTACGCGTTAATGGACTTTTTTTAACGCGAAATTTTTTTGTTCGAGCTCATGGTAATGAGCGAATATGCAACGGTAATTGGGTAAAAAATGCGAGCTACGCGCGTATTCGAGTTGCAATGAATTTTTCGAAGGATTATCGGAATAATTTAAATAGATATCTGAATTGCACCTGTAGTGATATTGAAAGGTTGCATGTGTTATATTATAAAATTTGATCAATTGGGGAATTTTCGATGCAGCTGCTGCATGTGGATTTGTTATTGTTTGGAATATTTTTTACGAGGCTTGACCTGCCGTTGAAATCATTTATTATTGTTTCCAGCTACGCACATTGCGTTTTCATTATTGATAATTGCGAACTTTATGATAAGCGAGGTCAGTTTGTTTAATAAATGATAGTTCAATGCTTCTTTCTTCACATTTATAACCGAGTACTTTAAATAAAAAAAGCTTTCCAAATTTATAACAAGATAATTTTTTTTCGAAATTAAGAATTGTATACATTTTGTAAATTGGTATAATAATATAGTTGTATTTTCAATTCAAAAGTAGTCTAGCTATTTATGAGTCGCACTGCAGTTTAGCTATCGTTATACGTTTACGTCAATATAAACAGCGTCACTTTGAATTGATTATTATTAACATATACAGGATCTTTGTAATATATGTATTAAATAAAACGATATTGAAAATTAATTTAAGAGTCTCACTGGTAATCTCAGAAGGTAAGTGTAAATTGCTGTAAAATAATTTTTTGTAGTATTCAGTCTTTTTCGGTCAGTCCTTATTGAATATTGCATTACTTATATAAACATAATTATTTGTGTACCCAGTATCTTTATTTATAATTAAAATTATTGCTGTATTCAGCTTATCTTATTTTTCTTATCCAGTATAAAAAAACATAGATTATCAAATCACATTGATATGAAAAACGTTATAAGTACGTAAGATCAATGTTTTTAAAGTCCGTATATAATTAGAACAAAGTAGCGATTCATTGTTAATAAAAATAAGATAAGTGTATTTCGTTTTTAATACTCAAAGGTCTTTGTGGAAAAGATTTTTTCTAAATTGTTATTAAAAAAACTTTCAATCGGTTAAATCATACGACTTTTATAAAGTAATGATGTCTACACCAGGTGTGCATTTTCAAAAGCTAATATAAATTTAACCTTTAAATCCATATTAAAATCTCGATTAGTTTACATTGTATACATTGCACCCGAGTAACGATAATTACCTTGAGTTACTATCAGCTTCTCAAAGTTCGTAAATTGCTCCAGTGCACCTTTCATACGTTATTTTAATTACTAAGCGAAATTTCACGTTTAAACTTTAATTCCCATAGCGTCATCGATCGAAATACACGCCCATAATGGCCTTCAGGGCAGCTCCTCCACAATATAAAAAAAAATGTTTGATCTCCCCAACACGTGTATTTATCATCGACGACAACAAAATCCGCTCGTGAAAACAACAGCAGCGTCGATAAGGATAATAAACAGTGATTTCCGTCTTGCGAAAGAAGCTTCCGAGAAAAACTCGGAATCTGTGCGATTGTCAACGCGGACTTCGCTCCCATTGAATAAGAGGCTCGTCGTTATCGCCGCACAAATAATGTAGCGGCAATGATCTGGCTGGAAGTGACATCTTTGCGATTACAGCAATTTGGAATAAAAGTTATAACTCGGACAGATAATAAAGAATGGATAAAACGCCAAGGAGAATTGCGCAATTGTTTCGCTTAAGGATGTATGGATGGGCTGTACGGTCGGGTTCAAAAGTTAGTTTTATTTATTTATTTATTTATTTGAAAATATATACTGGCAAAGGCACTTACATAATATTTATTATGAATTGTAAAAAGAACGTAAACGGTAGGCAGCAAAGTTAGAACAAAGGATTGGCTTTGCAGTCACATCGAGTTACACGAAATTACAAAGCAATAATAGTTATGATTGTGTAAATAAAAATTAAAATTAAAAATAGAACACTTAAAAAATAAAGCCAAACTAAATTAATTGCATCTTGAAATAGTTGCCTCTCACGCACCTTTTCATCATTTATGAATTGACGATAATTATCGAGAAAGAATAAATTTGGGAATTATAGATGTCTCGCGTTAAAATGACTTCACTATTATTAATTATTGCTTGTTACATGGCTTATTCAGTAAAAAAGAAAAAAAGGAATTTAAGTACAATCCATATGATGGAATTTAATAAAATCCAGTTATGTATTAAATTATCCAACAATGTGGTCAATTATTCAATCACTCATGTAAAAGTTTCATTCTGCTGATATTGCATCGAGTTCGTATATGAATCACTGTGGGTTTATATTGAATAAATATTTCAAAATAATTTTGGCAGAAAACATAAATGCAAAACTCATAGTTATTCTAATCAAACATATACATATGATGTTGAAAACACTAATCTACAGACTTTATCTTCGAGAAAAAGAAAACATCTCATTGATCACATTTATTCAAGAGATCTAGCCCGGAAAACTTACGCAAAACCAGTTCAATCCAATAATTATTCATAGTTAATTAATCAAATCCTCGTGACTGTATTGCAACGTCAGATAACCCGACAGAAGAAAGGGGGTATGTCAAAGTCAATAAAAATTCAAATTTTGCGCCACGATATGTAACAGGCGAAAAAGCAACTAATATTTTTACAATAAACGCAAGTAGTAAAATCAAAATTTCAAAAACATAAAAACTAAATTAATTTGGTACTAATTATCTACAATTTCACGAAGCTTGGAACATTTATGTAATTATCTCATGGAATGACGTTTGAATAATATCTCAAAATCATATTATTCAAAATTACTACTTATATAGAGAACTATTTAAATATTAACTTTGAAAAATATCTTAAAAAAAATAGCAAAGGGCAACGCTATCTCGGTTGTTCGAAACTCCTACCCTTCAAAGCCCGCCTACTATTATCACGGCGCGAAATTTGAATTTCCACTCGACTCTCGCATCCCCTCGCCGACGGGAATAAACCGGTATTATCAAGCGGTAATCGTCCGCAGTAGCAGCGTCACATCGACTTATACAATGAAATCTTTAATAATAATCTCCAGCTACAAACTGCCCGCCCATAGTTATTACGCGTAGCTGTCGAACAAATGCATTTGTCATTGGCTCGGTAGCCTGACGAGCGCAGCTTAATTCGCGTCTCTTGCGAAACATTCCGTAACTGTGACGCTTGTTCGCGTCCGACGCAGAGATGCGCTCTCGTTATTGAGAAAATGCCGAGAGGCGATACGCAGAGCGTCGCGTCGAGAGCTACCTATAGAGGAACAATTTATACGAGTGTAAAGAAGACGCGACGTCGATGTATCGATCGGTTTTATCCTGTTGGACGAGCTATTCGAAGGAGGATTTTCGTAAGGGTCGTCTGCGATTGCCTGATGCAATTGTCCGATGGACTTGATTTAATGAGACACATCCGAGCGGATCGGCGTATAGTGCTTTTTTTCGCAATTGTGTGGGAGTCTGTTGGTGCGTGTGACGCGTTTCGATGTCGAACATCTCGTACAATAGCGTTTAAGTTGTTGTAAAATTGTAATTTTATAATAATCGGAGAATATTAAATTTAAAATTAAATATTGTTAATTTTTTTTTATCAAAGTGATATAAAGTATGATTTTCGTTAAGGTGTGGCATAATATATTTATATTATATTATGAAGATAGTTTGTTACACTGTTACCACATTTAAATTTTTACGCGGGTAACAGAAAAAGGTGGTTCGTGACTCAAGTTTCGCGGTGAGCTTATCTCTCGTATTTTAAACTAACACGTGCGGTTAACAATTTTTTTTTGCGCGTACAAAAATAACTATTCAAACTGCGTCTAACAAACGTGTTTTTAAATAATTCTTTTATGATCTTAGAGTTAAAAAATAATATTTGTGTTATTGCTCGAACGTAATAAATTATCCTTATGGGTTTTTAAGAGGTTTATGCAACTAACAGGACAAGAGCAATCATTGTATTTAAAAACGTTAAATAACATTTTTATAATTTGTTTATAATGATATTTTGCATTTTCATAAAAATATACATATTTTAAGTAATTCATTAGAACATAATGTTTGTCTAAATTTTGAATTTAATGAGCCAATTTTCTAATAGCTATATATGCAGTTCATCGTACAACATAATATAAACTGTTACGAATCAAAAAAAGGAAGCAAGTACGAGACTCTAATTTGAAGAAGCATTCGTCTGAAATAATCTCTTGAATTCAAATGCTAAATATATCACACTTACAAATAAATATTTGAATAATACGGTATTTTTATAAAAATGCCAGAAATCAATTCAAATAAATCATTTTGCCATCATCAAAGTCTACGAGAAAAAAGTTTGATAATAAACACATGCCCGCAAGTGCCTTTGAAAACAAAATTTTAATTTCTAATTTCAAGTTGTTTCCGCAGTTATCCGAGAAATTTTACATACCTGTTTTAACTTTTCTAAATATTATTCTAAGGTCATTTTAAAATTATGTCTTTAAAAAACTGTTGAATAACAATAATGTTTATTTTCTTACAGAATACTATTCTCTGCAGATCTATTCTGAAAAAAATAGTACATATAGAAGCATGAAACGATGTACTTACTTTTTTAGCCGATAAAGGTATAGTTGTATCCCTGGTGTAAATGGGCACATCCATATCGGTAACACTGCTACTGATACTTGGCGCCCTGGAATCACGACCTGGGACACTGAGGTGGGTCGGCCTCAGCGGATGTGACTCCGCTACGAAGCCCTCCCCGTAGTCCTCTTCCTCCATCCTGAAAACACGATTGGATCGTTAATTTAATAAAAAAAGTTGTTTAAAAAATTTCTTAACTTCTCGTCAAAGCTGTATTTTCATTTTTTTAGTGTACAAAATGCGTTTTGTTATATAATTATTTTTCTTTTAAAATTAGCTTAAGCTTAATAAGTGATTCTGCAGCTCCTGAGAATAGGTAGAATTGTTTGATAACAATTGTTATCGCTTTAAAAATGAATTAATTCATTTTTAAAACGATATTTTATATAGTTAAATGTACAAATTTATTGTCGAAATATTTGACTAGAAGGGCATGTCACTTATTTCTAACTAAGTACCTCGGAAACTTCAAACAGGGAAGAGTATAACCTTCGAAGAATAAAACGTAATGAACATTTTCATCGATGTTTTTAAAATTAAGATCATCATGTTGATGACTTAACTAAAATGGAATTCGCAAGAGGTCAATATCAATCTATTTATTGTTGAAGGGCTACAATTACGCAGACCAAAAGAATCAAATTTGATCGATGACTAGTACTACCAAGATAGACTAATATCAAAATAAAATTATACATATCACACTGAGCAATAAATAAAACCATTTCAAATCGATAAGGCAGGTTAAAACGTTCTAGTGACTTAAATAAAAAAAGAAAAAAAGAAAAATTTTCACTATTATCATTAATTTGTTTTATAATATTGACCAAGAAATGACAAACAATTTCACGTTGTTTCCGCACGCGGCTATATCGAACAGCTCATTATATATACACGCGTGAATGAACGTAAAAGTTGAACTAGACACAAATTTAACTTTAGACCAGCCAACAAACTCGCCTTTCCACAGTCATTCTTTAAGTCGCAATATACTCGCATTCACCGCCGCAAAAACGTTTAAAGCTGCACCGCAGAGGCATAGTTGGCATCGCAGCACAGCCAAACGAGTCCCACCAATTGCTAAATAATAACAAAGAAAATACCTGCTTTCGCATCGATGACACCTCGCCCCGAGAGTATCTTGCACCCGCAGGAATTAAATTGTTGTTTACATCTCGTGTTTCCCTTAAACTTTCGACTTTGCGCGCGAGCCGCGCAAATTTAGTCGCGGTGGTAATGACACAGTGCATTAATATCGGTGGCTATATATAGTAGCGAATGATCGTCACGAAAGTTATTGGCGTTAAATCAAGTCTACAGAGCAGCCCGATGACATAGTCGAAGTATGCAGTTGGAAAGCTTTTGAAGAGGAGGTTGTCGGTACGTTTTAGAAAAGTGTTCATATAAATGTTTTATAGGTATGATGTACGTGGAATGATCTGTTTTGATAGATTTTCCTGTATATGATATTGAGTTATAAAGAGTATATTTTTGCGAATCAATAGTATATTTCAAAGTCAGGTTTTAGCATCAAGGAGAAAATTGAAAATTGAAACAGTTTTTACTGTTGAAAAATATATTAAATTAATTTAAATTTACGATAAAAATTATTCACAATTTTTACCACAATTGTTTCATTGCACTGATGCTAAGTCTGCTTATTTTGAAAGTTGATAACTTTTGTCTTCTTACTTTCAATTTTACCGATATAAAACTTTATTACTCTGGTGTTTACAACTTACCGGAAAACATTATTTAAACTAAAAGTTATTTTTAAAAAAATTAGCATAGGCGTACAGGAAGCATATTACAAAAAGAAATTTACAAACGTGGACTTTGGAATAGCTTTGCAGTTTAGCGGGAAATGCATTATAAATAAATTTACTGTAAATATAGTTATTGAGGAAAGTGAAAATATTAATGTGATTTAGATTGCATTATCGTTCTTGATGATTTTCTTTAAATTTTTTATTTCCAGATTGCTATGTCTCCTTTATCAAGATCGATAAATTAATCGCCATTGACGAGTAATAGAGTCATAAAGGTAAAATTAAAATAGTATCATTACTTTCAAAATTGATTTACCTTTGATTCATAATTCGGTACCAGGCGGCATTATCTGGAGAATCCTGCCTGTAAGCCCAATTTATGAAACATTTCAGAATAAGCTTGTGTTTTGCAGAAATTAAATTAGTCTAAAACATTTTTCCGAACGATCCCTAGTAAAAAAACTTGAAGATAAATTTTCACAACAAATAAGGGTTTCCTTCCACGTTTGAAGAACTTGTTAATTTTGAATGTAAGAATGGCGAGGATTAACAATAATAACTGAAGATAAATTAGTTGGTTCATAACAAAATTAAATAATTTTCACAACCAACAATTCAAAAATAGTAGACGAAAAGCTGGTCAATTTTGTTTATAACTATTACGCAAAATAATCTCATTATTTTTCAAAATAAATATTAAAATTATATACAAAAATCACGTTATTCAAAGTTTTTCGATTTATCAATATTAAAATATGAACTTTGTAAAATCAACCCAGAGCGCAAGCACCTCACGGTGCAAGGTTTCATTCGATTTCGACCATTAGTACAACAATCAATTCAATCGATTTCTTTATCTGCTACACTGGTCTCGTCTTCACAAAAATCGTTTCAAAATCGCGAAACCTTCGATTAATCTCATACTAACAATCCACAAGAACCGACGATTCGCTCCCAAACGGCCTTCGTCGCCGACCTTCAAGTAGAAAATCCCGCGCGCGGTCGGACGCTAATTCCTGAATCCTCCATAATTCGCCATGACACGAATCCTATAGGCAACCTCCGCATCTCTGCCTCCGATAACCCAATCACGCAAGTCGAAAGCAATAAAGCCGATAACGGCGCCAACTCGATTCTGCGGTAAAAATATGTATATATGTACAGCGAGCTGCGTTAGAAGCCCATATCCTCGTGCGGTACACGCAGGCGATATCTAATAAGCGCCAGGCGCTTCTCTCTCTCTCACTCGCATACGTCCTTGACGGGGGAAATTGCAGAGCTTGGGTTATTAGACTGGTTTCCGCGGCGATTCGTCCGTGAGTCATCGATGGAAAAGCCCTCGATCGAGAGGCAGCGCGTGCGTTTGCCGAGCTTTCGCGCGAATTTGCTCGGGCTCTCGACGAGGAGAAGTGATTTTAGCGAGATATTCAGGGAAATAAAGCTTGTTCCGGACTAGTCTATGAATCAGTTCGTTAATGTGTGCACTGAATATTCTCCTATATTTTTAGGTTTTACCTTATCAATCCGTTTCACAAGTTAATTTATGTTGCATTTGACTAAAGCTTTCTTAGAAAGTAAAAATTAAGTATATAAAATTGAAAATGTAGAATTTAAGTCAATTATTTATGATTTCGATAGAATATAACAATGAAAACATTTAGTATATACCAGATAAAGTATATGTTCTGGAATATTTTTTGTTTTTCAGCAAGTGTATGAATAAGTGCAGATACACTTTTAAGTGATAGATCTCACTTTTATTTAAGACGATTCGTCAAGTTACGTATTAGACACATCAATATTGCAAAAAACGAGCGATGAGTTAAATATTATGTTTGTCGCATCGGTTTCAAGATATGCCTTACATAAGAGTTTTTTTGTTACTAAATCGTTAATTGGAACTTTTTATTAAGTTCGACCGCAATTATTATAAATTACTGTTGCTATTAAAAGTTCTATACTGTAGCATTTTTATAAATTCTGAAAAAAGTACGATTGGACAAGCATAGCATTCGCACCTCATCCAAATGTGTAAGTGAACTATAAAAAAAAGGTTCAAATAAAAAATTGAAACAATCATAAAAGATGTAAAATTTATACACTCGGCCACGTAAAATTTGTATCAATAATAAAGTTCATGTTTAAGAATTTTGATGGTATGATCAGTATAAAACGACTAATGGAACCTTTCATTCATAAACAATTTAAGGTGTATTCATCCCCTTAAATCGAGTCAACCAAAATAACCGTAAAAAAAGAAGAAATAAAATAAAACACGCACTAGCATTTCTAACTACCAATAAAAACATAAAAATCTTTAACAGAAAAATTTACAGAAATATCACACTTATAAGAAATTAGTCAAAATCTAATCAATAATTATATCTAATAGGGTCGTTTAACAGTCGTAAGAAAAAAATCTGATCTTTTCCAAAGCATCATTACGACGCTGAAGATCGTTCGCGAAATTTCATTTTAACACGCGACTCGCCTATAATTTATGAAAACACACCGTACGCAGCTTTACGGCTACGCGTAACCTCTCGTTAAAAGCTCGTTTCGCGCGGCGCGGTATCCACTACTTTTCAAAACGACATCTTCCTCTGGACTTTTTCACACTCCGCACATCCAAATTCGTATAGCGAAATTCCTGCGCTTCCGCCTACCATTGTGTATTTTCTAGATATTTTCGTGAGACGAAAAACCCACGTCGGCGCGCAGAAAGCTTCTTCTCCCCATCGGTCTTTCGTCACCGCGATTTATTTTTAATATTCAATGTACGTCCGTAAAGAAAAAACCGGGACTCCAAGTCAAAAAAAAGGCGCAGCTCTACACAGCGCTATACAGAATATTCGGCCGGTACAACGGCAGCTGTCGGTCGAAGGTGTATTATCCCGTGGGAATGCGAGCCTAAACGTGAATTTGTGCCTCGTGTTTGTCGAACTTGGCAGCCGCGCTAACGTCGCACCTTGCGATGATGACTATTTCAACGTCTCTCTCGCCCGCCCTCTTGGCTGCTTTCATTCTACGTACATCTGCTGACGGATTATCCAAACCTATATAACCGACGCGTAATGCTCGCGACGATCATCGTATAGATGCATAAGTAGAGGCTCCGATACTACAAGTACAACGAGCAACAATTGGCGGGAATGAAGCGGGACTTTATGAACTTAACCTGCAACTGATCGATTTGTTTTTCAAACTCGGCGTCTCTCTCTCTCTCTCTCTCTCTGTGTACGCGAGCTTTAATAAACTCCGCGTTATTGACGCGCCGCGTTGTGTGTACGTGCACTGCTCGCTTTGTTTCGCTTATTTTTCTCGAGCGCGCGACGCGCCGCTCTATTTTTACGCGCTTTCGGATACCTCGTCTAGTGTATACTTACGAACGGTTCATTCAAAAAGTTGAAAGACGCTCGCGAAGAAATCCCCCCCCCCCCCCGCCGCGGTATGTCGACGCAGGTGACGCGTTTGCGTATACTTATATATAAGTATACACCGAACTATCGAGCTGCACAATGCACTCGTTGTTTATTTCCATGAGGTAATTATATAGAGATTTAATCATTTCCACTCTCTCTCGTCTCTCGAACTGTCGCGCGAGGTTTAATTTTAACGAGAGAGATGCGTATCTACTTATGCGCCTGTACATATAGACGTGCGCATGAGCGTTAAACTCGCGCGAGTAGTTTCCTTGTACAACAAATTGGCATTGCTCGATGTGTCAATGTAGTTTTTAAACAGCGAGAGAGAGATATATAGAGACAGAGAGAGAGACGCTAAATTTAGAGAGCTCTAAATCCGGAGGTATATAGAAAGTGACTTTCCGAAACGCTGTGTGTATAGAGCCGCGCACGAGTCTTCGAGACGATGCTTCGAGAAAAAAAAATTCAGGCACTAATCGAACGACATTCGACGCAAATGCAGTGTAAACAGAGCATCATCGTCTCCGAGCCGCGCGCGCGCGAAAAAACGAATTATTTCAAAGGCGCGTTACGCGCCCGCGGCATTGGCTCCGATACCTCGTGTGTTTATGCAACGAGTCAGCGCATCGCGCCTCGGCAGTAGTGTACATACGAAGAGATGCTTAAAAGTCGCCACATAATCGTAAAAAAGAAAAGAAGAGGCAAAAAACGCGAAGAGAATGTCCGACTGCGTAACGCCACGCATCGCCACCTGATGCGCTCGTATTATAAGCTATTTACCTCACGTGCTGCATCCGCGTGCTTTGCTCGACTTCCCCTCGAGATTCCGAACTTGACGCTCCTCACAGCCTCTCCTCCTCCCTCCTCGAGTAGAATACGTCCACCCGCACGACTGCAACCTCTCGCAGGTAAGCTTATACAGGTGGAGGTACGGAGGTACAACCCGGAGTACCGAGAAAAAGCTCCTCCGAGAAAAAAAGCTCTTTCTCTCTCTCTCTCTCGAAATCTCTCACTCGCGAGCGGAGAGCGACCGACGAAAAAAAAGTGCGAAAGACACCCGCGCGCGCGGCGAATGCTCTTGAGACTGAGGCCAGAGGACGACGTCGACGGCGTCTTCGTCGACTCTCTCTCTCTCTCTCTCTCTATACCGACGTCGGTCTTGCTAGATTTAATTTTAACGCGCGCGCGCTCAGCGCCTCGGAGCGCGCGCTTCTATTAACCCCGCGCGCGCGACGAGCTTGCGGCTGTATATACGTATATATATGTGTATGCGTGTGTTTCTTGCTGCGAACGGAGAGAGAGAGAGAGAGCTGGACGAGCCTCTCGTTTTCGCGAGTTGGCTTCCGCACGTGCGCCTATGCGCCGTGGAGATTTTTTTTTACGACGGATGGAGATCGAGGATATAGATGTGTGCGAGCGATTTCTTGCGGAGCTGCGTCATGTCGGACGACCGTCGGCCCGAACGAGTCGTGCGGTTGCTATTAGAGCCTGGAGGTGGTCACGCGGTGCGCTCGGGCATGTACGAGCTTTTTTCTCCTCTCCCGCGAGCTCTGGGATATAAGAGAAAATTAATTATTGTTATGGCGACGTCTCGTTGGAGCGCGTGTGCAGAACTCGCTTTTTTGCCTCGCCTTCTCGCGAAGACGACACAAGCCGCATATAGGTTTTATGTGGGTCAAACTTTTTTTTTTTTTTTGAGGAGAGTATCGCGAGCGCGAAAAATATACAGCGAGAGATGTACGTTTGTTGGTGCGGGGAGATCGCGGTTTGCTTTGCGAAGATATAGTGATGAGTTGATGCAAGTTGAAGAATGTATAGAGAGCTTGGGTATAGTTGAAGGATGTGTTTTGTTTTGAGGGGAAAATTAATGATTGAACTATCTCTCCTTAATTGTAAAATAAGTTTGCAATGGGAATTTCGATTAAAAATGTTTAGTTAGTGGCAATCGAACATTTGTTGGATAGCATTAGTCAATAATTAACATGTGAAATGTTAAGGGTGTGATTTCTTCGGAGAAGTGTTCAGAATAATAACATGAAAAAAGTCACAGTAGACTATCTTGGCAATATAAACAAATTATTTGTAATTAATGTCTGCAGGGTATGCTCCTCGCTATAAGCGAATAGTAAAATGAGTGAAAATTGTAGTGTCATGTTTCTATCTTTAAATTTAATTAATTCTTAGTTGATTGCAGGGTAATCATTTTCCATTATAGCCAATAATTAGCTTGTCATTATTGTATGTACTTACATAAAATCTAACTTTGTATCAGATCTGCATCGATTTCATAGATAATCACGATGTATTATTGAGATAAAAAAATAGATAATCCTAGTGTTGGTAAAGTGAGAAAATTGTGAAAGCAACAATCAATGTGAGCTTTCGATCCTTACTACAGATGTTCAATAGACACATCAATTTTCAGGTGATATACATAATGCAGATGATAGCTTCCAAATAGTTTATATATCTTTATTTTCAGTATTTAAAGTCATAAGAATAATTAAAAGGGAAAGAAATTTCTTTAGTCCAATTCTGGGGAAAAAAATTATCTCTTTTTTGTCTGTTAATATAATAAAAATGGATAACTACAATAATCTTTAGTGGAAAAACATATATAGTACGCTCTTTTGCGCTAGCTCGTATACACAAAAAAATATATTTTAATTAATGGAATCTTTTTTAATGCGACATCACGAATAGTGACGTGCATTAGTTCATGTCCAATTTGTACTTTACTTTTATTTTCACAGTGTGCGTTGCGAAAAGAATCAAAACTTAATTTTTTTATGTATTGCGTTAATCTTTGCATAAATTTACATACATCTTTGTATTATTATTATTATTTACACTAAACATTTTTGTCTACTTTTAAATAAACTATTCTGATTAAATTTCCAGACTTTAATATTTTCCTCGCAAAGAATAGTAAGCAATTACATAATAATGTAACGAAATTAAAAATTTTGCACAACCACCGTTAAACAAACGACTGTTAAAAAGCTAATCGAAAAAGTGTCTACCCAAAAGTATGCAAATTTAAATATAGACACAATCAATAGCTGCGAGAGAGCTAAAACTATATATACCGCATTTTCACTGTATTTCCATGAAGTTTATTTATAGCAAATTAATACCGAGAAAACTTCAACGTTTGATGTGCGGGGCATTTGATGAGCAACGATCTGGCTTGCACTCGTCACTCACTTCAAAGTAACTGTAACGTATGTTTTCTTTCGTTCTTTCGTCCTTACACCGACTGCTTTGGAAAGTTTTCTCGATGCTTTTTTAATTCACGATAAATTGACCGGCTGCACGTAAGCAAAGTATCTGACTTGCTAATTGTACGAATGCGCGTTTCCTTGATAAAAATTCTTTGGCGCATATATATTGCGCTTGAGAATAAATCGCGCACTGGTTAAAATTTTGCAACAGGATTATTTTTTCGTTGCTCGTACACAATAATAGAAACGAAATCACAAACAGTCGGATAGACAGAAAGTTTAAATAATGTAAAATTATTGTAGGATTCAGCTACAGCGTAAATCAAGAATATCGTGTACGTATATATATATATACATATAAATTTAAATGCTGCACGAAACGCGTTAAATCACGCGACGAGCTAAATCGAAATCCAATCAATCGCAATCGATATTACTATAAAAGTCGATTCGATAGCGCGTATATGAAAAAAAGGTCGTATGGGTGTACTCTCGGCAGAATCTCGACTCCGCACACAAATACGCGGGCAATTTAATGAAACGACAGGCAATATAGCCCGCGGTCGTTTCGCCTTTCATTGGACGTCGTCGCTTCGAGCCTAGAGACGAGCCCACACTTATATATATACGGAGACGTTATCGTCGGCGCCACCGAGTAAGTGCGAGTTTATTGTCTCACGTCATGTGGCAGAGGCAGCGACTCGTCTCGCGCGATCCGCGAGACGAGTCGCTGTATAAAATTTAGACGCGATGTACATATATATATGTATAATTGTTCTCGATTAGCGAGCGACGCCGCGAAATTGCATCAGCTGGCGCAGCTGCGCGCGAAAATCAGTGAAAGGGCCGCGGCCGGGAAGAAAAGAAAAAAATCGCCGACTTCGCGCTAATATGCGCTTTTGGTATTATATACGGTCTGTGCGGTAAATTTAGACTTCCCGACGGTGTTTCAGCTACTGTGCGATGCTTCGGAGCATTTGGGTGGTTTTAAATATAGGTGGTGAGCATGTGTGCGAGTTCGTGTATAGGTGTATTGTTGGATGAGTTATGTTGACGTCATGGGAGTTTGAAAATAAAATTTTTTTTAAGACGAGCGAGGGGCTCGACACCGCGAGCAGGACTAATTTGGGTGGATTACGTAAAAATTTTGTACTGTTGAGTTTGAGCGACTTTGACGGAAATTGGTTGGGGAATCGTTGTTGTAAACGCGTTAACAGCAATTATCGACGTGTTTATCAAAAATGGATAATTTTTTTTACTGAGAATAGAAACATATTGTGCATCGAATATTAAGTACACGTAATACTTGCAAAGTAATAACTTTTAAATTTTATTTTTTATTTATTTATTTATTTAGAAACATCTCGACGATCATTAGTGACCTTTACAGAGATAAATTTTGTAAAATTAGGAAATGATTTTTTTTTGTGTATGAGCATTATAAGAATTTATTATTTATTAAAAATCATGAGTTTATTACCCTTGTAATTGTTACGTAATTATCAGACATTTTTACAAAGTTTTAAGGTAGTGCCAAAGTAAAAAACTATCAAAAAACTATCGAGCATGACGTTGAAGCGTAAATGTCAAATTTTGTTTAAATTGTTAAATTTTTTTTAAAACGTTGAATTTTCAGGTGCTTAAACAACAAATAGTGTCACAAAACATTTTTTTCTTGTTCCTTCGGCTTTTTTTACAATGTTCGAAAATCGACCATTGCGCGATGCCTTCAAATATCGATTTTACTGATAAATCCTTAACAGCAAATCGCAATATTCACAATAAAGTTTTTCAGTCACTTTGACATTTGATGCAAAATTTTAAATCTACCGGTCTTTCGCGCCTCTGGTGTGCTATATTATATTGCCGAACATTTACCCGAACGGTGGCAGCACATGTCTATTGTTAGAAAAAATAATAAAAAAATAAAAAAATGTATGCATGGCGACAACGGTGAATGGTGTCAAAACTCAAAACTGTCAGCTGATATACTGTAATCACAACACTACATTGACAAAAAGCAAAGAAACATTTTTTTTAAAGGTGTATTCATGGTGTGTCATAAAATACAGGTAGGTGTATTTTTGAATAAAAAGCACGATTTTGAAACATGATTGTGCTTATTTTTTTTTTGCTGCCTGTTTGAAGTATACATGATGAATTTCAGTATTTTTTTTTTCTATATTTTAGGTAGAAAATGCCGACTGAAAAAAAGAAAAAAGTTAGAGGACTGTGGTCTGAAGAAAATATGAAAAAGGCAATAGCAGTGCTATTGACAGGACAGGTGTCCCTGAAGAAAACTGCAGAGATTTTTGAAATTCCAATGGCAACATTGCGCAGACGATTTTGTGATATCAAAGCTGGAAAAGAAGTGAGTTTCTCCCCTGCGATGGGAAGATTTAAACCAACGTTTAGCAAGGAATTGGAAGAACAATTAGTGCTATACGTAAAAGCATTAGATACAGCATCGAAGCCATTCAAAAAGGATGACTTCTTGAAACTCAGTTATGACTTAGCGTGCCATTTGAACCTGCCACATCAGTTCAATTCAGAGCTAAAGTCAGCTGGGAGGAAATTTTATTACGACTTTGTGAAGCGCCATCCAGATCTTTTTCCACAAAAGCGAGACTACTCAGCATCAAGAATAGCTGCTGAATACTTACAAAGCCTGAAACAAAATGAATCTGAAGGTGATATCTCAATGAACAATGATTCAGATTCAGAAATGACCAAACAAAACTCTATTTCTATCGATAAGAGTAATAATTATTTAGAAAGTGAGAAAAGCACAGAATCAACTAACTCTTTTATCAGTAGTAGTGATTTAGATTTAAAAATTACCATACCAATTTGTACTTTGGGAGAAAAAAATGACCAACAGTTAGAATCTGCTTTATTAGTGAATACAGAAAATACCGATGTGAGACCGGCTACATCGATGAAGATATGGGTAAATGGTGTGCATATTGATTCTGATTAGAAAAGTCATATAAGTATATAAAATACATGTCTGTCATGTAGAAAGCAATCTTTTTTATTCATTGTATAATCTTTATCTAAAGTTAAAAAAATTTTTTAGCATTGTTTATGCTTAGGTGAGCAAATGAGTATTCATAAGATTGTTGGTATACATTTAAATCTTGAACGTACGTAGACTAGTTTGAAAAGCAGTCACAATATTAGAAATATGCAAAACATCAAGGATAAAAATAATTTTAAAAAGTGAAAAAGATCTCAGAATGAAGCAAATTATAAAAATTTGAAAATATTTACAAAAAGAATATTCATATCTTTTATAATATGTATAGTACCTAAGTAAAATTAAACCACAAGAACGTAAATTTGATGTATCAGTCAGTACGTATATAAATTAAATTATTATTCATTCTATAATGTGTGTGAATAATAATTTATGCAAAAAATTTAAACATGTATGTGTACAAAGTATTTTATTTAATTACTTAAGTGAAATCTTAATTAATATGAATGTAACTACTAAGGAAATTTATAGAAATTTATTTAAGAAATAAATTCTTATTAAAAATAATGTATATAATGAAAATACAAAATTTTTGCCAATAAAATTGTTAAAAAATAATTTGTATATTATATTGCTAATTCAAATAACCACAAAATCTTATTTCCGTTTTATAAATAAAAATTTTAATTCAGAATTATTAATAATTATTAAAAATATTTCTGTATTTACTTGATTAAAAAAATAGAATAATAATCTGAATGTCGTCTGCTTTAAAAATACCTGTGCTGTGCCGTACGTAATAGCAGCCGATAAGGTAGCTAACTTTGGACAAACTTTGTATCGATTCAGTTCTCATAGTTGTGTTCTGCTTTATCAAATATCACGTGTTCAACAGTAAACAACATCAGTGCGATACCGGTGTGATATTTGAAATAATGCATTTTATCTGATAAACAATACTTGCAAAGAATGATCATTCTATTTTAACGAAATATGATTTTCACAAACATTATATTGTTACATGAATTGCATAAGATAATTTTGTAGTAGAAGAAAAATGGTATACCTTACTAATATATTAGGTTATGCTAAAAAATTTGTCAAAGTAAGTAAACATTTTTATGTTGTTCTTTTAGTACGCTTTTTGATAGCATCTGTGCTAAATTTACTCATTCTTATCGAATTTATTTCTAATCAATGAAAAATATGTTGCATTAACAGCTCCCTAGGAAATTTTTAAGAAGCGGATTTACAGACAAAATTCGATTCCATGTAAAAGCTGGTACTGGTGGATCTGGATTATCTAAATACGGTGGAATAGGTGGTAGAGGAGGAGATATTTATGTTAAAGCTAAGGAAGGTTTCACATTGAAAGATTTATCACAATATGTCAGAAAAAAAACACTTTATGCTGGCACTGGTTATGACAGTTCAAAAAATGGAATCTTGGGAGAACCTGGAGAAGATTTGATTATAAATGTACCTCCAGGTGTTATTGTGTATCATGAAAATGGTTCTAAAATTGGTAGGGGAAGAAAAAAAGTTTCAATTATTCATAATGCTTACAATTCAATCAATTTAATACTTACAATCAATTTCGACAGGTGAAGTTAACGATGCAGAAAAGAAATTGATAGTGGCCTTAGGAGGAGTTGGTGGTTGTAAAGAAACAGATTACAGTGGTCAGATGGGAGAAAGTCATCATATAACTTTGGATTTGAAGTTAATATCTGACGTTGCACTGGTTGGCTTTCCAAATGCAGGAAAAAGCACGCTGATTAGAGCTGTATCAAATGCAAAACCCAAAATAGCCGAATACCCATGTAAAACATGATTTTTTAAAATATGCTTTACTGAAAAATTTAATGTAGAATCATAATAAGAAAAAATTTTTTTTTTTCTAGTCACAACTGTGAAACCTCATTTAGGAATCATTGCATATCCAGACTCACGTGCAATCACAATAACTGATCTGCCAGGACTTATTGAAGGAGCTCATCGAAATATTGGAATGGGTCATGAATTTTTAAAGCATCTTGAAAGATCAAAGCTGTTATTATTTGTCATAGATATTCAAGGATTTAGATTGTCGCATCGCCATGTAAAACGAAATTGCTTAGAGACTGTTCTGCTCCTAAATAAGGAAATAGAGCTGTACAAACCAGAACTCTTAGATAAACCGGCTATGCTTGTATTAAACAAAATGGACACTGATAATGCTAAGAAACTTTGTGATGAATTCAAACCACAATTAGAAAATTTAAAAGAAGTTTCTGATGATTTTCCTGATCAGGTATGCCCTGACAAAGTTTTAGAGTTTAAAAACATATTAACTTTGTCTTTAATTAATAAAGATAAAGATGAGATCAACAAACTAAAAACTGTTATAAGAGAAAATCTTGACAAAATTTATGAAGAAGAAAACCAGCTTTTGGAAGAAGAATTTGCAGAAGAAAAACTTCTTAAAAAACTGAAAAGGGAATTAAAATTAACAGCTCCCACCCTTGTGTAAATAAAGATGGATGTTTTTAATTATAAAATATTAATTATTCAAAAACAAATAATTAATATTAATTATCTGTGTAAAGTTTTTTTACATGTTTACAATATGTACAAAATATATCATAGTTAATAATTATTTATCTATTAATTCATGGAATTTTAATTTAACCCATTTTCTTTTTATACCTTCATTGAGCACCTCTCTTATCCAGTCCTCACCAATGGGTACTGCAGGTGCAATGTCTACTTTATCAATTTCACTTCTTTCTCTTAGTACACCAGATTCAATCACATATTTTTCTACGCCGTTCCATGCAATCATGATACCATTGTCAGTACATAGTTTTGGTGGAGGTCTAACAAATCTGAATCCAACTTCCTGACAAACTTTCTTGAGAGCATTAGCAATAAAATTGTTGGAAGCTACTCCGCCAGATACAACCTATTTTATTTTGAATTAAAAAAGATTTAGAATTTAAAAAATTCCATTTTTTAAATTAAAAAGAAAATGAAAATATTACTACATACAAACGTTTTACAATCTTCTGGAAATAGTTCTCTTTTCAAGATAAATTCCATTGCTCTCTGAGTCCTGTGGCATAAATGCCTTGTAACTGCCATTAAGTATCCTGCACACAAATTGTTTACATCTGGAATTATGTTATCTAATTTAATGTTATATTTGTCTTCTTGTTTCATTAAATGAGCTTTAGCTGTGGTTAGCAAACCACTAAAACTGAAATTGCAATCTCTGTATGATGTCATAGTTGGAGGAAAATGAAATTGATCTGGTTTATCTGCTTTTCTTGCAGCTAATTCTACAGCTTCTCCTCCACTGATTTCAGAATATTCTAAAATATTCATCAACTTTAGTCTACGTGCTAGCTATAAAAAGGAGATATTAATATAAAATGCGTTTATTTTACTGATAAGAATTGAAATTACCTTATCGAAGGTTTCACCAATTGCATTATCTATGTTTTCACCAAGTAATTTAAATTGATCTGGTGATTCTGCTATTGCCAGTAGAGAATGACCTCCTGATATTAGTAGCACCAAAAATGGAAAATCAACCTTTAAAATGATTCATGATAAAGACAGGAAGTAGATAAGTTACTGAATTAAATCAATTATATTATAAAACTTACCTTTTGAGTCATTCTAGCTGTCAAAGCATGAGCTTTCATGTGATGAATAGGTATCACGGGTTTGTCAGCTACTCTGGATAAATTCAAAGCAAAATTTCTTCCAACAATTAATGACAATGCTATTCCAGGTTCAACTGTTACAGCAATAGCATCTACATCTCTTATTTCCATGTTTGCTGATTGAAGACATTCTTCATAAACATTCTGAATGTTTTGCTTATGCAAATCCCGAGCAACTGGAGGATTAATTCCACCTAATCTAAAGAAAAAAGATTAATTAGTACTCTTTCAAGCACAAACGAGTGTACTTTAATAAAGAAGTGACAATTACGGTAAATGATGACTTAATTGTGAATTGAGAGCTTCACCCAAAATTTTGCCTGTGCTATCCACAATTGCAAAGCCAGTATCATCAAAACTTGTTTCAATCCCTAGAATTACAGCTGGTCTCTTATTTACAGAAAAATGCCTTCTCCTGCACAGATTCGAATTTCCATTTTTACAAAGTATTCCAGTACACAGTTTGGAATTTTTTAATAATGTCTGTAATAGATGCATTTTTCAAACACACATATAACCTCGAATTAGCTTTCAATCCGTTGACGTGAAACTGTTCATTAAAAAAACTTAATCCCGTCAACAAAAATAAAAACTTATCACAATAGCACTCATTAACAGCTATTGTAAATTTACGATTAAATAACTAAATTTTCCAAGACATGTCTGCTGCGATCATCTTTCATGCAAGTCCACGCGCGATATCATGCGTCAAGTCGGCAAGACGGCGCTGCACACTTATTTATAGAGCACCCGCAAATTGGCGCGCGCGAAATAAATTGCGTAAAAAATCAATTTACCCACATTTTTTAATTAAAAAATTTCAATCGCGTCCACATAAAAATTTTTTAGCAACATCTTTCTAATGCAACAGGATGATCCAAATATCTGTTGGTTGGGATTGATTACTCGAGGGAAGTTCTTTATAAACCGAATACGAATTTTAAAAGCTTGAAATCGCATGAGGAGGATGCAACTGATAAATTTAGTTCGAATCATTTTTGTGATAAGACACTTTTTTAATTTTTAACTAATTTTCTTTTCTCATTTTGCTGCTATGTAGCGTTATTGTAATAATAAATAAAAAATCATATGTGTATCAAGAAAATTAGTATCTCGTGATTTAACGTATGTATGATACTTGTGATTATATTACGAAAATATTTGTAGAATATAATTACAGAATTTGAAAATCTATTGAGAATATTATGGTGTTATCTGCAGTTTAAATATACATATATTCGCATATACTTATAGGTCCTATATGTATGTTCAAAATAACAAAAGAAATATCAGTGCGACAAACCACTCTTCTCTTCTAAGAAATGCAAATTCTTGTAATTTGTGTAGCAAGTCAGTCAATATATGCTATCTATACCTATATACTTACTTTCGGCAACCTTTAAGCTTTTACTTAACAGAATGAAAACATTGGAGATGTAACATGTAAGTATATATATATACAACAACCGGTAACGATCAAAAGCTATGCGTGTTCGATCTGAACGTTTACTTCACATTAGAATATAACAGTTGAGAAGTCGCATTTTGATTGCAAGAAAATCGACTTTAACAGAAAAAGTATTGGAGATATCTTAAAAAAAATGTATAAGCATTACTGTTAATGATGATTACTTTTTCTACGTTACTATTAATTATATACGGTTTTTGATTTGTGTGGTTACGCGGTTACGACTCAGGATCGGATATCTTCAATATTTAAAAAATTTTTTGAGGTTAGTACAATAATAAACTTATTTCAACAATAAATAGGTGTAACTTCTGTATCAAAGTTTATGCAAATAAAAATTATTATTTATAGAACATTTTTTATCTTGGTTGCATTCACATCAACTGCAATTTCATGGTGGATTAGTAAAATCTGATTAACTTTAAACCATTTTTTAGTCATTTTAATTTTATAATATATAATTACTTAGCGTAATAGTTTGGCATAATAAAATATTACTGTAGTATACGAAAAATTGTACAATAAAAATTGTTATAAGTGGTCATATTTAATCTTATTACATTTTTAAGTTAAAATTTAGTAGTAGCATTTTACTATTTTATTTCAGGTAAGATTTCATTGTGAACAAAAAGTTCTTGTGCCTGTATAATATACATAAATCATGGCTCCTATAAGAAAGAAAACGGATGACTCGAAGTGTATCAAATGCAAGTTATCATTTAATAAAGTAGCTAGTACTAATAAAAAAATAGAAACTGCAGAGGATGCAAAGAGATTTACTCAAAAAATAAAGAAGACTATTATAGTAGGAGATGTTTTGTGCAAAAAATGCTTTGTGAAATATGACTGCAATGAAGATAAAATAAATAAAAAAAATAAAGAAAAAGAAGAAGATAATGATGAAGGTGGTAGCAGCAAAGAAAATGATAAATCCAGTAAAATTTCTAGCAACTCATCAACTAAGAATGATAGTATTGATTGGCAAGATTTATCAACTTCAAGTGAGAATTCAAATGATCCTGATTATCAATTGAGTGAAAATGAAGACAGTGATGATGATGCCCCAATTAAGGCCAAGCGAAGGAAAATGCTTAATTTATATTGTCCTCTTAACAAATTGGATTCAAACAAATGTTCAGATGCTAAGTTTTATCAATCTTCATATCAAACTACTCTTGCAAATTTGGGATCAAAATCAAATGAAATTATTAAATCTAACATTTCATTTAGTGGCTCAAACTTACTTCATAATAACTTTTCTTTAGATTTTGAATCAGTAAAAGAAGTTTCAAGTGTAGTACCAAAAGAAAAAACTTCTGCAGTGGTTTCACCAAAAAAAGTTTCAACTATCACTATAAAACCAAAAAGAAAAATTTCAGCAATGCGAACAAAAGATACAGTTTTACCAGAAGTAAAAATTGTTCGTTGTTTTTTGTGTGGAGAAACAAATGTTAATTTATTAGTTGATGTACCACCAGAAGCTCGCAAACAATATTTTCAAAAGAAATTCGTTGTAATTTCAGAAACTGCAAAAAGTTGTATCAAACATTTCAATAGTGATAAAAAAACTTTTGTAGGTGAAGTAGTAGCTAGGATCTTTGTTAAGCCACATTTGAGTAATGATTCTAATTAGTGTTAATTCTAATAAATTAAAAAAAAAAGATTGATAGATAGTTTAGTATAATAATCTATGCTAAAGCAGTATTGTTAAATTAATTTGATTTAATACATTTGAATTTAATTAAGTTGAATTCTATAAAATTTTTTGGTATTTCTGTTAACTTATTATTCTACTACTCTCTACTAAGTATTCTGTTTAAAGGCTTAAAATATTTAATATTTAAAGACCTTAAATATATTTGCTATGTAAAAGCTTAAACTTGTTCTTATTTTATGATATTACAATGAAATGATACATTGTATGATTTAAATCGAAAAATGTACTTCTTATTTTTATAAGGTAACATCACTATATGGTAATTTAATTACTAAAAGTGTTTTTACTTTATGTTATGTTATTTATCATTTTGAATATTGTGAATAGTACAATAATTGTACTGATATGATACCTATAATTTATAATTTTTTTACATGATTACTAAAATTAATTCATTATTAGATTAGAAATTCGAAGTTCAATGTCTTAGTTATAAACAATAACATTTTTGGTATTATTTAGAAGCTTTTTATTTTAAAATATAGGGTTTTATGAAGTGACTTACTTAATATTTATAAAAAAATTATGTTTGTAGTCAAATGTAAAAAAGTGGTAATAAATAATGATAAAAGTATTCTTGAATAATCAATTTAGATACCAATTTTATTTAGAATTAATCTAATCATATGAAAAAATATACATTCAACAATCTAAGTACTTAATATAAATATGAATATAATAACGTATTAACAATTATATAGACTATAGTTGTATAAATTTTTCTTTTCCATAATTTTTCACATAAAGTTATGTATAAATATGGCTTTTGGAATAATGACAAAATTTATTTTACAAATATACATTTGTAGAGTTCAAATGCACAGTAAAAGAACAATCTTTGTATAATATTTACACTTTATCACGCATAATTAAGTTGCAAAAAATATTAAAACTATTTAATCAACAGTGTCAATATCTATTTTTTCTGAATCATCACTTTGGTGAAAATCTGGAATATCTAATCTAATACTAGCTCCTGCCATTTTACTGCCATAATAACCAGACCAAAAGCTTCTATCTTGTCCACCATGAGAAAATCTAATTTTTCTCAATCCAGCACCATAATTTTTAAATTCATGTTCAAACTACAAAAATTAGAAATTTTTTTATATTAGATTTAATTTTTTGGAGAATATCAATGAATTTACATTTAAAAACAGATACATACTTTAATCCACTGATTTTGTTCTTCACCTTCAAGAATTTTAGAAAAGTTGTATGATTGCAGTACTACGTCACCACTGAATCCTTCTTTTTTTTGTAACAATTCAATTGTACATACGTAAAGAGCTGGACAATCCCATCGACAGCAATACCATTCACTCACCTAAATAATAAGTATAATTAGTGTCCGATTACAATATATGTTCGAAATGAATTATTATTTAAAATGTAATGACTTACTTTTATTGTCGGTTGCAAATGATCAAGTAAGTATTCTGTAAAACCTTCATCCAACAAATTAATTACTTGTTGTTTCCAGCAATGACCATAAGATGTAACAAAGCAACATTGCTTCCCTTCAAATATAGGATCTTCTGGTAATGGTGGTACACCAACAGGTGGATTTTCTACCTTCCAGCCATCGCCCCCATCATGTACAATTGTCCAGTCTGAATTTACTCTTGTTTTGCCAGAATGATTCTTTACTAAGTTCTTGCCAAAAGACTTTTTATCACAAATAAAATAATACATGGTCCATGGTGCATCTTCATCAAGAGGCAGTGGTTTACCCAATGTTTGTTCGGCTTTCTTGCGCCAAACGTAGCTCTGAAGAAGAGAGTACCACTGCCTGCAGACCAACTGACATTGGCAAAGTGTTTTGTGGTCAACGTGACAAAGTATTTCAGAGAGTAACTCTTCAGGAATATATTTCTCTTCGATGATCAACCCATTGTTGCTAGATTCATCGTAAGGGACTCGTTCTTCTGAGATGGACATGCTTTTGAGAGAACCACTCAATATCTGTCCCATATTAGTTTACGAAAATTTAAAAAATAACAGCCAAACAGGTTTTATAAAATGGTAACCTTGAAATCATAGGTCTACATCAACTATTAAGTTTTAGCTACACAATCACTGTGTATTGAGTAAATGTATAAATAGAAAGCAAAAAAACTATCAGTATACTTCTATATTTTCATTAAATGTCATACTGATCCATTATATAGAATCCGCACACACGCGGCGGACTTCGCTTGTCCAAATCTGAATGTACTGTGTGAGGTGAACTGAGTGCTGAGCTAAGCAGCTGATTTTATGAAATGAGTCATTCACACACACATATACATATACATATATATATATATATATATATATTTATTTATTGTATACGTTATTTTATCACTGTGTAATTTCGGATTTCAATTTTCAGTTTAGTATTTAGTTGCTTAGTATTACTGTATTGTGTAAACTGCATATATAATATATTACATATACATATGTATGTACAAATTTTAGAAAGATATTTTATTTCAACAAGTTAGAAATTTATTTAAAATAAATCGTGATGTAGTTGAGTAACTTATAATAAATAAAAAATGCATTGAATGATTGACAATGGTTATATTAAAATGTAAATAATTTAAACTTGAATGGGATTTATAACAACTGCATTCCTTTTAGCTTCATTTGATCCTTCTTGCCTTTGTACATCATCTTGTCCTCTAATATGAATGTTGTATTTCTCTTTGTATTCATTAATTTCTGTTCCCTTTTTCGTAAGCTGTTCGTTCAGTGTTTCAATGACTTTTGCGAGCTGCGGAAAAAGTATATCTGTTCGTTATAATTCATCCAGTGCATTGGAAAACAGTATTGGATTTGTTGATAAAAAAATTATTTAATAAAAGAAGCTGAAAATGTACCTGATCTTTATTTACAACCAGTGCTGGCATAACCTCCTCTACGGTTCGTTCGCACAGAATTCCACCAATCATTCTGAAGCATTTTCTTTTCCCATCGACATTTTTCAACGTGTCAATAACTATCCTGAAAAACAATTGTTAATTATTAACATTTGAATCGATTAAACAATATAAAAACAATGTGCAGAATGAAAATTCCCAAACTGAACGCTAACCCAAAACTATACTAAATTTGATCACCGGAGTGTAACTACAGAGAAAGCATCGACAAACATAATTTACCTGTGCTCGTTCAGCTCAGCTTCCATCTCAGACAATTTGTTTGCCATAACGCGCTGCTCGTTTCTTAAAGTTTGAAAGCCCGCATAGATCTCCTCGTTCGTTTTGCCATTATTCGTTCCTTTCGTCGCGGCTTTTTTGTCGCTCGACATTTTTCCACCTTGTATTCTCGTCTCTAGCGCTGCTTATGCGGAAAATGCGAAGACCAAAATCCGCGAAGTAAATCGCCTGTGTGCAACTCAAGACAGAAATTTTTGCAAGACAACGAGAGAAGAGGACTAACCATAAATAGGAACGAAGAGTCGCGCGCGGTACACAACACGATCCAAAAGCGCTCTAAAATGGAATTTTCATGCACGCATGTGCGAACGGTAAAGTCTACAGTATAGTAAATACTGTATAGTATAGTATCCTACATATGTACATATCCTATAATACACTACACTTTTACATTGAAAAGTATACACATTGCGTCAAGTAAAAAAAAAAATAATAATAGCTCCAATGCTCCGAAACGGCTTAGTTGAAACGATTTTCGCGAGAGGCCGCGACGTGTAACAACACCCGTGGAGGAGATTCGAGCCCGTCGTCTGCAGTCAGTGCAGGCTCACAACAAACATGGAGGCGTCCACGGCCGAGTCGGTGGATGCAGGCCCGATTTCCTGCAAGGTCCTCATCGTCGGGGCTGGAATGGCCGGGCTGTCGGCCGCCAATCACCTGCTGAAAAACGCCGAGCCGGATTTTCTCATTGCCGAGGCGCGCTCGAGGGTCGGCGGCCGGATCGTCTCGATTCCCATCGGCAAGTAACCTCAAAATCGTTTCGGAGGGGGGACCTCCCCCCCGCAGGCCAATCGTCTGCTGTATTACACGCGTTGCTTAACTGTATATTGGAAAAAAAAAGTGAGAACTGCAGCGGAATTATTGCTCGCGTTGAGATCTATTTCAGGATTTCGCCGTACTCGAAGTTCCAGGCTGTGTCATTCCGAGTTTCCGAGAATCGCTTGTTTTCTGCACCAAGTTTCTCTTCTGCAATGTAAATTGCTCTCGAGTGTCTTTCGGATTTTCAGCTCAATTCAGTCAAACAATTTTTGCATTACAGTGCGCTTGTTCGTCGACTTTGACAATTCATTTCTTATAGCTTCATTATTATTATTTGGAAATAATTTATGAATTCCGTATGCTTTTATGCAGGTGACAGGAAAGTGGAGCTAGGTGCAAACTGGATTCATGGAGTATTGGGAAATCCAATATTTGAACTGGCCATGGCTAATGATCTCATCAGTATTACAAGCATTCCTAGACCTCACAAAATCGTTGCCGCTATGGAGAATGGCAAGCAGCTGCCGTTTGCTGTATTGGAAGAAATCTATGCGGCATACGTGTGTTTTCTAAGGAAATGCGAGGAGTACTTTCTATCCTCGTACAATCCACCGGAAGGAATCAATAGTGTAGGGGAGCACATTGCTCTTGAAACAGATTTGTACCTAGAACATTTATCACCGGAAGATAGAAATGTTCGACAAATGCTCTTTGATTGTTTACTCAAGAGGGAAACGTGCATTACTGGCTGTGATAGTATGAAGGAAGTAGATCTTTTAGAAATGGGCTCTTACACAGAACTGCAAGGTGGCAACATCGTGTTGCCGGACGGTTACAGTTCTATACTGGGGCCAGTGTGCAAGCATATTCCAAAGGACAAAATTTTGACAAGGCACGCTGTCACGAAAATAAGGTAAGTTATTGTTTTACAATTGGAATCAGTTACCAATAAAAACAGTGTAAACAATTTACGCGGATTTTTCTCACAGGTGGCACAATGACGCAGAAAACAAGTCAAACGGTTTAATAAAAGTCGAATGTGATAATGGAAAAGTGATAAACTGCGAACAGGTGATATGCACATTACCCCTGGGGGTGTTGAAGGCCTGCGCGAAGGACATATTCGATCCGCAGTTGACGTCGCACAAACTCGAAGCCATTGACCGGCTCATGTTTGGCACGGTCGACAAGATAATCCTCGAGTACGAGAGACCGTTCCTGAACCCCGGCGTCTCGGAGATAATGCTCCTGTGGGACGACCGGGCACTTTCACCGGAGGACGCCTCGGATCTCTCGAAAGTTTGGTTCCGCAAAATTTACTCGTTCACCAAACTCTCGGATACTCTGCTGCTCGGTTGGATCTCGGGCAAGGCGGCCGAGTACATGGAGGCACTGTCCAGCGACGAGGTGGCGCGCGTCTGCACCGGTATCCTGCGCAGTTTCCTCAACGACCCGTTCGTCCCGGCGCCCAAGAGCTGTGTCCACACGAGCTGGCACACCCAGCCTTATACGCGCGGCTCTTACACGGCCATGGCCGTGGGCGCCAGCCAGCTGGACATCGAGTGCCTGGCTGAACCTCTGGCCGGACCAGAATCTTCCAAGCTGAGGCTCGCCTTCGCCGGCGAGCACACGCACTCCTCGTTCTACAGCACCGTGCATGGCGCTTACCTCAGCGGACGCACCGCCGCCCAGGCCGTCCTCGAGTCCAGGCGCTGGGAAAAGCAGGACTCGGTCAGCTGCGAGAACACGAGCGACCTCAGCTCCTGGATTCAGGGCATCGAGCTCAACTAGTTCGTTCACGGCTCTTTCGTTAATTGCGTTCTTTCGAGGTTTTATCTTGACAAAGTAGCACGCGAGCGTTCAAAAGCCTGTTTATCACACGCACTGCAAGAGGCAGGTTCTACTGTCGATGAAACTCTATGTGCTCTTCACAAATTTAAACTGCCTAAAATTGTCTTGAGTAAGGTAGATCGAAGGCTTTTTAGTGTAATTATTTATACGAGCAGATGTAGAGAGTTTATCTTAAAATTGACGGTCAGCTGTGGCCGAAATTTCGCGTATAAGGAACTTGATATATTTGGGCTTCTTCAGGCCATTGTTGATGTATTAATTGTCGATCGGTTTCTGAGAAATCGATTTTTTTTTATATATTCGTTTTTTTTACCGTTTTGTTAAATATAAGATACGATTTCTTATATACGATCAATTGCAATATACAAGAAAAATATAAAGCCTAGAAGTAAAGGGACTAAATGAAAGGACAAGACGAACGATACTTAATTATACAGTAAAATGACGAAGATATTCTAACGCTAGTTTTCCACGTTCGATGCGAAATAGTGGCGTTCAAATTTATAATGAAAGATGACTCGCATTACAGTTATTTCAAATTGTGTGAACCACCGAGTGTTCTCCAGCTTTTAGAATTCACGAATAGATTCGATAAATATAATCAATTAATATAATTTAACGATAATTTTTACATACGCGTTGTTTTTTCAAGATCTGTATTTATTAATTAAGATCGTGCACAATGTGTAATAACTGTAATAAAACATTTTCAATTTTTTTTATTACGATCATCATGCTTTGCAATTAAAAAAATTATCGATCATGAAAAATTTGAGACGTCAGATTTATGAGTATAAAATAGTTGTTTTTTCGATTCATCTACCGCTTCATATATCAAAAGAACTATGGAATTAAAGTTTAGATAGAAATTGCATAAAATATACTTAGAACTATGTATCTATTCAGGGATTATGACAGGGTTAACGACCTTCAATTTAAGCTACTGAACTCGAAAAAATATTGATTTTTTATCTCACAAATCTGTTACCATTAAGACATGTTTTTTTTACTAAAGTTTATGTTATTTTTTTTAAATTAAAATCAATTTGTAAATAATTACATAAAGTTGTTTGAAAAAGATCGTGCACACCGCAGGGGAAAAAACATCATCGGTAAAAACATGTGTCAATGATAATAGATTTGTGAGATTAAAAATCAATACTTTTAAAAGTTCAATAGCTTAAATTAAAGGTTTTAGTGCGTACTTTAAAATGCTTCATTTTAAACAGTCAATAACAACTAAAAATTATTCCGATTCAAAATGCATTGCAAAAAAATTTTCATTACGATTTCAGAAATAATGAAATTTTTGCAGCTTTCTAAAAAAATTTTTTTTTCGACTGCTAACCCTGTCATAACTCCCTTAAATTGAACATTTTGTTTAAAAAATGTAGTACATTGCATAAATTGATGGTTAAATGGAGTAAGGCCATTTACGAAAATTCGCTCCAAGAGCATTATATTTTAATAGTTAGTATTAAGAATGTTGCGTCTTCAAATTGCTTCAAAAGAATTAAGGCTCTCTACTTTTCAAATTTTTGTTCAATTGAAACGTTAAATTTGTACTAAACGTGAATACAAAAATTTTATAATTGTTGATCTTTTCTGATCAATTTTAACAGACAAGTCTGTTCTGTTGTAAAACTAAATACCCTTTAGATATTTTGTCTAATATGATAAAATCCAATAATTTTTTATTTATCTTTTAATAATTATCGTGAGGTGTATATTAAAGGCAGGTAAACTATCAAGTAATAATATAAAAGTCAATAATGGAACGTAATACATATCTAAGGCCATAGAATTTCAATTCATTTTGAATCAGAATAATTTTTAGTTCTTTTCGACCGTTTAAACTGAAGTATTCATAAAACCAAATGGAATAAATAATCTCTACCTGTAATATATACAGCGTGAAGGTCAATGAAAAGGAAATAAAAAGATATCCAATTCGAACGCTTTCGGCCTAAAAATCGGACTATAGATGAGCTATTGAGACAAAAATGCCTGAAGAGTTTCTTTTTTTGTAGAAGAATAATCCTCTCTACCAAGTTTGAATACAATCCGGGAGCCAAACTGGTCAGAATAACTCAGATAAGTGATTTTTAGATATGACATTCTTGAAATAACTTGTAATAGATGACCTTGCTCTACTTAGCCTTAATAAATAAGAATGAAAATCGGCTTTTTTAAGCGAAAATGGTGATAAAAGTAAAGGTGGAGACTATTTTGCGAAGACGTTCTAGACCTTACCGCAGCACAAGTGCTGAATTCAGCGATTGAACCTGAAAAGGCCCATTTACACCTCCATACACCCATTAACGGTATTTCTTTAACATAAAAAAGACATTCATTTAACATTTTTATTCAAAAAAGAAGAAAAAAATAAATCTGATTGTTTTCCTGCGGCCGCTCTTAAATTGATTCGTGATGATTACTCACGTCTTGAAATGTCAACAAAGTGTAATAGGTTTTTTTGCTAGACCCCACGCATAGGAACTTCGAGCACAGGAAAACAGTTATCATTTGTATTCTTTGTACATCTGTCCAAACTTTAAACTGAGACTTAGCTGAAGGTCTCCTCCATGTTATTCAATAATTTTTTCTTCTGTTTCAATTATTTTCATCTAAAAATTAAATCACTTTATTGTTTAAAGAAGTATTTTTCTTTATTGCAAACAATACACAAAGTTTGAAAATTTAAAGTCGCTATTATATTTTTAAAATTATTACGTTATCCGCCGCAACTTATATATGACTGTTACGGGTTCAATAGTTTTACAGAACTAAAAATTGCGTAAGTAATCTGAACAACGTCAAACCGTTTGTAAAAACTAATCATGTTATATATAAAAATCAAAGAATTAAAGTGAGCACAACACATGTGGATGTAAAAATTTATACTTCTATACAAAGGGTATTATTCTTACTCGCGAGTGTAAAGTCACTTTTTGCACATGTACCAAACCCTATTTTTTGATACTTCCTGATGCTATATAAGTATACATACATTCTTTAATGCAATCATTAACGGTTTTATTCATTTGTTCTGCGCTGTCTCAAAAATTACTCTTTGGTACTCAGTAGTGCGAAAAAAAATTATTTTCACTCGAATGTAAGTTTACGACCCGTGCGAAATAAAAATTATTTTTATCATTTTTTTTCAGAATATGTGCATAAAAGGACTTAAAAATTTATAAAATGCATAAAGTTGTAATATGGTTTGATTCTATTACAAACTCGATGAAAACATTTTTAATAATAATGAAACTGAAGTGAAACATGAAATTAAAGTTAAAGTAAGTGCAAATTTCTAGATAAAATATTACACAACAAATGTATTCACGAATCAAGGTGTTCAGAAATCATTTCAGAACAGCGATATTGTTTTGAATTTACAAGGAAATCATTTTTCTTGAGGGATAATATTTCTCCAAGATTAGCATTCGACATATACTTATAACGAACGGATACTAGGTCGAAAACACAAGCTTTGAACTAAAAATATTCTTGGCTTATAACGAAATTCATCGTCACCAACTAAAAAAAATAACAAAAGCGAAGAAATATTGGACAAACAGCTAATCATTACATTGCAATTTTGTATTTTATTGTATGACTAATGCTAGTCAACTATATATTATTAGTTTTGTAAATGTGTAAATATGTAAATATAGTAGATAATTAAAAATTACTCTGCGCAACTGTATAACGAAAAATTAATTTCACCAAAGAGTTATGGCATGCGTTTTTACAATGTATATTTCTTTCACAGAGGCCAATAATTTTTATAAAGCCATTGTGTATTCTTTAATTGCGTTAAAAAACACTTAAGCAAAAATACTCATACGGCACAATCGAATTGTTAACTACAGGTGCTCCTGTGTGAGCCGTCGCGTTGTTAAAAGCCGTAAAAAGCATTTAGGTAATTGAGCTTTTCTGTTATTGTTTATTTTAGCCCTCATTATTATAATATATATATGTAAGCAAACTGTAATTTATTTGAATAAATAATTACTTAAAAAACTATAAAGAATTAATACATACTTAATATATATCAGAAATAGATATACATTATACATGTATAATACAGTTTCATCAATGAATTTTTCCACGCATGTGTACCTCACAACTAAAGATAAAAGTAATCTTTCTTTCATGTATATTTTAAACGCTAGCATTCACGAAAAAAATAAAAAAATCAATAATATAGTAAATGCTGAATATGCCCGTCTTTACGTATAAGTATTTTGTACATATGTATACAATACATACACATATACATTTCTTTTTATTCATCAATTACAAATGATATACAATATGTAAAAATAAAATCTATAAATAATAGTTAATAAAAACAAAGCTATAAAAAATAAATGAATAAAATAAAATTATGCTATATCATTATCATATAATTATTATATTTTATTATGATGTATTACTTACGAATTTTAAAAATTTCCCAAATACCCTCGCAAGATCAATCGTAACAGGTTAACATGATGATAATAGACATTCACATTTCATTAATTTCCTTTTATAGCATACATATAATTATATAGTAAGAATTATTTCTAAATATTAATTGGTAATCAAAAGCTTGGAAATAGGTATAATTAAACTTATTTTACTATGTATATTGCATATCATATAATAGTATTAATTAAAAAAATCATCGTTAATTTATTTTACTTATTTATATTTTTAATCTATTATACTTACTTTTCTTTTTTTGTTAACAATTATTGGAATTATTGTATGAACTATTCATATTACTAAATATTTTAATAATAATCAGTTTTTATAAAAAAAATTTAATTATAATTACAAATGTAACCTTTTTGCATTCAATTTTTACAATAGATAGTTAATCAAAACATTATTGACTATATATTTTATATAATATAATATATTTTTAAGCATGTGTGCTTATAAAACATTTATTTGTATAAATAACATAAGTGATAAATATGGTAAACAATAGAAAAAGTAAAGGTAGATTCACATTTTGTTAAAAAAATTAAATATCCAAAACTAGTACGTAAAATTTAAACATCTATTTCACTTTATAATTTATAAACAGTTTTATTAATTAAGATTTCATTTCTCTTTTGATACACTTAAAAAACTAAAAATATGTGTAAATGTAGAGCTTTCTGAAGCGCCCATATTATATGCAGACTTTTTTTTAATTTATATGTTCTAATGCAACTGATAATTTGAATACAAGATTAATAAAAAAAACATATGCACACGCGTATGGGCTCTAGCGCATTAAAACAAGAATCAATATGGCTTTTTCATTTGTATATGGATGTATATACAAACATACATATACATACATACATACATACATACATACATACACGTGTACATGTAATCGTAAATCCGCTACCAGAGCGAATTTCATTAAATTTCATTTATATACTATATGCGCTTTGAAAACATTTCTCTTTTGCTTAAATTTAGTTGTATTTGTAAGCGAATTTCAGTGCAACATTAATATAAAAACAAAACAAAACAACTTATATTAAATTTTTTCTTATTTTACACAAAAGCTTAAGGTATACCATCTTATTTCAAAATTCTGGACATTGACTGGTTTCTATTAAGAATAGTGTAACATTACTAAGTCATGATGCAACATTACAGTCTCGATATTCAATTGTACGATTCAATGTCTAGAACTATTCAATATTGACAATTAAAATAAAAAGAGTTCGAGTACAAAAAATAAAATAAAAATGTTCAACAGACACAATAAAATTAATCATCTTTTCAGTGGAAAAGCATAAATAAAATAAGAGCACAAAATTAATTAATATTAGATTAGATGCCAATAAATGTATGCTGTATACAAAATGTAAGTGTAGTGTAAGAATAAATGTAAGTAGTACGTTTATACCAACTCATAATTAAAGTTTCAAATGAATCATCAATTTATCATTTAAAAAATGTATGCAGGTATAACGTTTCATTTTGAGGTAGAACAAGTTAGCCAGTATTCTGCATGTGATTGGCAGACATTTTTATGGATAATTTTTATAATAGAAGATATTTGCAGAAATGAAAAACATAAGATACTGATTACCTATCTGCCAGGCACAAATACAGATTTCTATATAGCTAATGTACTCTATGCTCTATCGTCATAGTTGAATATATAGTTACATTATTGATCATTAAAATATATAATAGATTATTCTTAACTCTTTGTGATTACAAACATTATTTCATCTTAATAACTTGTAGACTTATAAGCCTTACAGTATTTACCCCAATCGTCGATATTTTGTACACAAACAGCCAAAATTATTTATAACAGATAAAATCGTGTACTAGAACTCGTCTATTCCTCCATCAGGTACTCCAGCTTTCACTTTATCTAATACCGTATTCACAAACTCGGTAGAGTGATTAGCTATTCGAACTGCAGACCAGAAACAATCATAATGTTAATAACATTGAAAAAAGTATTTGAAAAATTGTTTAAGAAACATACTTACTCGTGGCATTTTTACATACTAATTCCATCTGGCGTGTTAGCTCCTCTTGAACTTCAGGATTTGTTTCAGACAACTTGGCAGCTAAAATTTGTTTAGCTTGCACTATACCATGTATAAGCCGTTCTGAAATAACATGCATTGTTTTTATTAATATAAATCGTATTGTACACAAGAAATTGGGGTAAAAATATAATAATTTAATTTTGATTGATAAATGAAAATGATTGCTTAAATATGCAACATTTAATTCTGTCCTAGTTCAAATATATACATGTGTATATACATATATAATTAAAAATTGCTTAATATGATTTTGATTATTAACATTAACAAATTCCTATTCCATCAATAAATTTGTAATATAGATTATTACTAGAAAAATGTTTTGTGATAGCTATTTCAAATTGTAAAAGTAATGAAAATAAAAAAAATTGTTTTAAATTAAAGTTAAAAGCTAATTTTTGGTATATCATATACATGATAATCAAAGATAAAAAATAAACTGTAACATGTTACTCAACTGTGCTCTTGCTCCAAACCATGAAGTTTTATTTTATTTGCTTCGTGCTGAGCCTTCTTTTTCAGTCTGCAAGCTCGCGAGGCTAATTTGTTCTTTTCCTTCCGAGTTTTTGGTCGTACTGGAAATGGTAACTCGGAAACAGGTGTCATATCATTTATGATACGTGAAAGTTTGTCGAGCTCCCTGCCAATATTGTGTAATTTACGTGGATTCGGCGTCAAATCGTTACCATCACCTTTCCTTGCTTTACCACTATGTTTTATTCCTCGCAGAGCACAATGAGGACTAAACACCGGATCTGTTGCTTCATTTAGCACATGTGGATTTTCTAGACGAGCTCGAGCTACAAGTCTCTGACCCTTTGGTCCTTTAGCTTGCACATTATACTGCCAGAAGTATTTTTCTTTTTTGTGCTTTGCATCCTTCGATGGTGACTCATGTGATGATCTACCGCCAACTGCTCCTTCTTCATTATCACTGGCCCCAGATTCTAAAAAGGGATACAAGTTTTGTTAGTTTACATAAGCAACAATTTTATTTACTTTTTTCTTACTAATAAAGCTTTGCGTTATTAATAAGCCTACCATTATCACTGCTGTAATCATCGTAATGATCACTATCGTCATCACTATCCTCGTAACCCTCATCATGACTGGCTGGATCAATGTGACCCAGGGGATTAGGACTCAAAGCACCGCCAGTGCTCAAACTACTAGTTGAACCAGCTTCTCTCAATCCAAGACTTCCAGTGCTTAGTAGATGTTGTCGAGGTTCTCTTCTTGCCCAAATTTGTTCCAAACCCATGGACTGTGTAGGAGCCGACATAGAAAGCCTTGAAATTTTAGATTTCCCTGAAGCACTAGCACCTACTTCCATTTGACTGTACACTGGACTATTTTGACTACTTTCTCCTTTTCTTAACAAAAGCTCATGAAGAGTTGAATGACCAACTGTGGGTCTTACAACTGGGTGTGGAGAAGTTGAGGAACTTGCTGTGGAACTACCTGTAGATTGAAATATATTGATATATTTTAGCACAATAATAAGTATCATATTTTTTCTGAAAATCATTTTATTTACATTATTTGCACAGATTGAGAATTGGACAAACAAGAGAAAATAAGAAGAACAAAGAGAAGTATTCAAACCTGCAGGATTACTTGTTCCAGGACTGGGAAATGCAGGTGGGCTAATGGTTTCAGCAGTGTCGCTGATACCCATGGCACTGTTGAAGCCGAATCCAGTCATGCTAGTGTATTGTGGCACATTCCGGAACCCCTGAACAGGTTGAGGAAAGCTGCTGGGTGCGAAGCCAGCATTGCCCACCGCTAGCAAAGAGTTGCTGGTTGGAAGTAGTTCGGCGGTGGGACCAGGTCTAATGGGCTGCATGTTCTCGTCCGGCAAGAGGAGGTCGTCAAAGTTCAGATCGCCCAAGAGGGTGTCTTCGTTGGCATTGAGCTCAGCCAGCGTGGGGCCCTGAATGAGATCCGCCTTGTCCACTTGGAAGATGTCCTCGTCGTCCATGCGGAAGGAGAGCAGTGGATCGACGTTGTCCTGCAGCTCGAGCTTGAGATTTGACTCGAGCAGCAGATCGCCGGGATGGCTGCTGCCCCAGAGGGCTGGATTGGCCAGGGGCGAGGGGGAGAACTGGTCGTCGTAGGTCGAGTGTCCGCCTCTGTGGCCGCCGGGAATGGGCACCGAGGCCGAGGACGGGCCCATCTCCTGGGCGTGGAGCGGCAGGCCCGGGGCGCTTTCCTGCTTGAGGCCCGCGGGACCGCCACCGCCGACGTCCAGAAGGAACTCGGAGTACATCGAGTCGCCCATGTCTGCTCGCTTCTCGTCCTCGTCGTCGTCGTCGTCACGATCTTTGGCTGCAGCTCTTTGGGGAACAACGGCTTAGCTAAGCATGCTCCGGTCGCCGACGCGCGACGGACGCGTCCGCGCACCCCGAGCCGATAATGACAATGCCACTAGCGAGACAACAGCTGTTCGGCTCGCTCTCTCGCTCTCTCTCTCTCTCTCTCCCATAAACAACAACGCTCCGCTATGCGCTGACTCTCTCTCCTTCGCTGCTGCCGCTGCTACACACTGCTCTCGGCTGCTATGTGTATAGATATATATCCTGTACAGCCGAGTGTATCACACATACATACGTACGTACGCGCGCGTGTGTGTACTTATATCTTCTGCTCACTCTCTCGCCTCGAGAGTCTTGCAGCACAGCACTCCGCGCGCGCGAACACTCGATAAACACGTGACCGCGGGACAGCTTATAGCTTCGAGCAGCAGCACTACTGCTCGGCGCACACACACGAGGGCTCGTCTCCGACGAGCTGACCCTGACTTTCTCGCGGCTGCACGCGCGCACAGGAGCCTGGGCACTGGCAGCCCGCGGAGCTCTCCTCTATAGCTGCGCGGCCGCTGGCACAGAGAGCGGAAGCCCCCCAGCTGACGCACAAAGGACGATGCGCGCGCGGAAGGAGGCTGCTGCTGCTGCTGCTCCGGGGACGGCCCGCGCGTTGTTCCGTGCGCGCCCCGTTCTCTCTCCACTTGTTTTCTTCTTCGATGTGTATCGCTCGCGCTCTCTCTCTCACTCTCTCTTTCTCTGTCTCCGCTGCTCTCGAGAGCGCGCGCACTGCTCACTGTTGTGATTCCCGTGTCGTACTGTTGTGTGTTGTCTCGCGCGTGCTCCGCTCGGGCTCTCTCTCTCTCTCTCTCTCTCTCTCTGTGGATGTCCTATATAGCTGTGTCAGCCTGCGCGCTGCTGCTGCCGAGAAAGATGGAGCATGAGCAGCAGCGCGACACACGCACTCTATAGTATCTGTATGTGAGTGAGAGACTCGACACTGGTACACACTCGAGAGAGGATTACAATTTACACGCGATTACGCACCGACACACCGAACGATTTGCACTAACACACGCGCACGCGCAACACGGGCTGCGCAAGCGCAATCTCGCATTTTTCCTCGCTCCGTCTCTCTCTCTCTCTCTCTCTTTCTCGTGCGCTTATTGCTGAGTGTGTACTCGGCGCTGTGTATTGTGTAGGTATACCTGTAGAGCTCCGAGCCTACGTCAGAGAGCCTGTATGCGTGTGCTGTAATGCTAACGCTTGGTCTCTCTGTGTGTGTGTGCGCACGGGTTCGAATGTTTTGTTGTCAGCCTGCCAGAGACTATAGTTCTCCCCGCTATATATCCGATTGTTTATGTATGGAAATGGAAGCTGACGGATCAATGGAGAGCGGATCGATTGAATTTTTTTTTCACGAACGGCCGATGATGTGTCGTGCACGCGTAGACTGGAGCAGAGCAGAGTGTGTATCAGGGAGCTTCTCGCGCGCGCACGCGGACGTCCGCTTTGTGTTGTCACTCTCCCTCGCGCGATGTAAACATTGATAAATTTGATTACACGCGCGCTATGCGCTCACTCTCTACTCCTTTCCTCTCTCCGCTTCTTCTTCTATATTATGTAGCTAATTTCGTTAGCTTTTTTTCCTATATATTCTGCTTACGCACGCGGAGGCGCTTTTTAGACGCGGGCGCGCGCGCGCGGGGGTACGACACAGCGAGAGCTGAGAGAGAGAGAGACAGAAATGTATATAGAATGTGGCGGAGAGGAGGAGACGTTGGCGTTTTTTCAGAGCTCTCTCATGACTGCATATTTGATTTCGCAGCTATACACACTCGTTCGGTTTGATAATTCTGATACAATGTCGCGCAACCACACCAGCAGCAGAGCACGCGTGCCTTCAGCGCGTGTACTATTACTGCTCCACTCCACGCCACGCGCGCGCGCTGGTTCTTCAAGGCCACTTGTGTGTACATACATACGTATAAAGTGTGTATATATATTGTGTATATATAGGCAACGTAGGTATATTCGTACATATGATATATATGTATATTATGTTCATGTATATATCTATAAGTACACCTACACACACACGAACTTGCTATACTTGTTGTTATTACTCAGTAGCTCAGTACTGTGCATTAGTCGCGCACACACTGACACACGGACACACACGGACACGAGGGAGACAAGAGAATAGAAGTATATAGAGAGAAACGCGCGCGCGTGCACGAGGCGCAAGAGACAAAGCAAGCTTTGTTACGTTTTGCAGGAGAGGCATGCAGTATACGCACACCGCAGTGGTGCTTATTGATTTTTTTTTCTTTTCGGAACAAATAAGAATTGCAGCAGAGACAGAGAGAGAGAGAGAGAGAGCCACCGAGAGATTTTCGGGCGCGCGCGACGAGAGAGATCTCGACGCGTGTTTTTTATTTGCATATGGCGAGCGCGCGCGCGCGCGCCGAGAGAAAAGTCAAGAATTTTTAGAGCGCTCTTTACATTCAAGGTCGTGTCCTGCCGTTATCAGGCATTATATACCGCGCGCGGAGAGAGGCAAACACATTTTCTATGAGCGCGAAGAGAGACAATATATAGGTAACACATGTATATAGGTATATATACGTGTGTACACACTGTACATTGACGTATCTAATGTGTGTATATATATGTATATGTATGTGCTACGAGCAAAATGGGACACTGTTTGAAAACAAAGGAAATCTAACCTCACTTTTCGCACGAGAGCATCGCGCGAGGAGAGAGCGAATGAGGAGAGAGAGAGAGAGAGAGTGAGAGAGGAGGAAGGGAGGAGCAAACCGTAAGACGCAACGTGTGTTTGTTATTATGTCATCAAAACAAAACACGTATGACGCGATCTTTCCCTCCCCCTCGGCGTCATCAGCCTCGATCGGATCGTGATTTGTTGTTTTTCTCTACTTTTAAAAATACTTTGTCGCGGGTTTGGTCGAATTAATGCTGGGATAGTTAGCGCAGTTTTGCGATCGATTGTTTTAAAATTTTTTTGTTTTTTTTTTTAATTGTTGATTTGAATAACGATAGAATCACGTGATTAAAGCGCGGTATATAGCTTTGGGTCAGTAGCACAACAAAAAGCTTAAGTTCAGGTTGTTTATCTTCGGATGAATGCGATGCACGTGTTTACGTACACAATATGTCGTTAAACCTGTTTTCTCTTCCGCGATCAAAACAAAACCAGAATACTTATTAGTACTTAGAATATACGTACGTCATCATTATTAACAATTTTTCTACTATAATTACACCTGTGTTTTTAATCGTTGTTATGCATAGTTTACCTTAAAAATTTTTCACCGAAAATTTCAGATAAAATTTGCATAACTGTATGTCGCATGCGATTATGTATTACGTAAAAATTTGATTGGAAATCCCAAAAGTTGCTTCGTAAAGGTTTTGTTTTAACTCCTTTATCAGAAAAACTAGCTTTCGAGAGAGGGGGGGCTACGCCCTTATTTGCAATAGATAATATCAAAATAATCTGTTATCTCAAACTCACTTTTAATTCTCGCTGAAATATGATTCTAATTAAAAATTTTTTTAGGATTTTGATCAAGTTTCTACATTTCACAAGAATTAAAAAGGAACATGATTTTCAAGGACATGATTTGGATTCCATTTAGGCTTTTTCCTACATTCTCGCAGATCACATGTGTGCAGTCGAATCGTACGTATATATTTTTTGACACACATTATGTTATTATGTATATTGTTTACACATAGTACTACCTATACATATGCTACGTTCATTCAAAAATGTATTGTATAGAGATGACTTGCTTAACGCAAATTATTATCGGAAGCGAATTTTTGCAAACTTGCGCAAAATCGATAAGTATTGCGTGTACAAAATTTATGTTTTATTACAAAGTGCGAGAAAGTTAATCAAATCATGCATAATGAGTCGCACTTTAAGTATAATAAAAATTTAGAGTTTGTATAAACGTCGACCGACAACAATATTTTTTGTTTCAGTATTATATAATTAATGAATTTTTGTTCAAAAGTAGCAAAATATATATCAACTTTATGTGTCATTTATAATATTTACATGAGAGTTTATTATACATTGAAAGGGAGGAGGTCTTTCACTATTGCATCATCCCGTGTGTGAGCAGTGCAGGAGCCGCGGAAAGCGATGCAAATTAGCGAATCAGAGCCGAGTACACTATATATAATCACACAAGGGAGTAGAATACCTCTTCCCCGTGACGCAAACATTGTTTTTTTTATAATATACTGCTTTTTTGTGTATTTTTGGCAAATTTGTTACCCTGGCTGAAAGTGTTCATAACTTTTTTTTTTACTGAAGAGGTCATTAGCCTATAAATAGTTAGAAGAGCTTTAAAAGCTTTAAGTTTTAAATATTAAAAGAAACAAAATTGCTACAAATTTGAAATGTTTTTTTACAATACAATCTTTTCGTATTTTCAAATGTGGTAATAATTTTTCTGCATACAGCTACAGACTTTTATTTGATTCTTTCATAAGGATTCTTAAACTATTGTTGGTTCAACTCTACTAAAGTACAGTTTATGCGATTTGATAAAAATATCGATTCTTTTTTGATTTTCTCAAAGTACTCTACGATTTTATTCTGTTACTGTTATAATCAGTATATTCTGGTAATAGGTCATTATATTTTCATCGATTTATTTCGATTTATATAATTACATAACGAATAAATCAGTTCAGAAAAAAGTGTAGAGATTCAAATCAAAACAACTTTCTGAAACGTTAAAAATCAATTTATTATTTTTGAGCAGACTATATCAAGAAGCTATAAATACTTCTATCCAGCTTTTCTTCTCTTGCATTACAGAAAATTATTATGTACATTTGAATAATTAGTCATAACCATAATCTGTACTGTAAAGCACACAATTACAATGCATTAATTTTTTTATTTGACTGGGCGACGCGTATATACAGAATATCCATATTTGTATTATGTACAAGTGATGCATAAAAAAATCTCCTTTTGATACATGTACATATACAGTTAGATCTTAAATATTCACTCCTGAGACAACAAAGGTTCACTTCCCGCTCTGACGACGTTATTAGACAGGACCAAAAAATTTTCCGTCTTTAAGTCGGTTTTGCTTGGACTCGAAGTTCTGTCCAAAGTTTCTTTGTCTTTATCTTTTTTTAATAATGAATCGTTTAAACATACATTATTTAGACTCACAGAACTATTTGAAAACATTGGTGTTGCAAAATTCTTATTTTCACTCGGATCGTTAAACGTATCGACAAACTCCCAGGCGCTCGATTTATTGTTAAATACTTTCTTTTGATCTATTGCACTCGAATGAGTGTGTAAATTTATGATATCACACGCATGACCTAGAATCATCAAACTTATCAGCACCCGAAGAGTCACAAGAATCAAGTATACTAAAAAAACGAGTATAATATTGGCTGGTTTAGCAGTCGGGGTCAAAGTTGTACATAGCACCCGCGCTATCGCTACTCCTAATGGAAGTGGAATAAAACCCATACGTCTGGCTATCAAATCTGAAGGATCAGAAAAAGCAGTTTCCTGTCTTGTTTGGGCCATGTCATACGCTAAACTTACAGTATAGTCTCTGTATACTGTAGAGCGCAATTCGTTGAAACGTGTGATAAATGCGTGCTTTACCTGAAAATAAACATTGTTTAGCATGACTTTATTCATATCGAAATTTTGTTCGAAAATATAATTTCAAAACATACCCAGTCAACGAGAACTTCTGCAAATAGTAACAATATGCAATCTGGAAGAAGAATAGCTAGTCGATCTGCGCGCCATGCATATTCTTTTAATGTTTGCAATGTCACAGCAAGAAGGAGCATGGTCAAGTGAAATCGTTCTCTTACATCACTACAGGACAGCTGGAAGAGATTGTTTTTGTCAAATTTCTTGAACACCGAGCCTTTCAATTCAACAAACTGTAAAACGTAAAACTGTATTTGAGTATTCATTCAATAAAATTTTCTGTCTTTGAAGTACTTTTTTCACTTACGTTGTTTGACATCATGATTGTCAAAAGAGCCTTATTACTACTATTTATAGCTACATTTAGAGTTGTTGCCTGAAATAGCACTAGAATACTATGCAATACTGTATATTTTATAAGGAAACAATGTCTTTGTAAAATCAGATCCCAAAATGTAATTTAATGAATGATTAGAAACAAAAATCAAAAATAAACATTAGATACAACTAATAATCTCACGAACTCAAAAAATTTATCAAGTTTCATGTGAATTCAAATAAATTTACCTGCGCTATCAAAAATAATGATATCAAGAAAATCAACATTTTGCATCCATATAATTACATTTTGTCAACTCAGAGTAATATCTAATTTTGAATGGTATAAAAAAGATATTTTTGAAAATTAATAGATTGTTCAAAAAAGGATACAGACATAAACAAGAGCAAATAATAAGTGAGGTAGAGTTCCAAGGTGTTGCGAATGCATAGATTTACTTTTAGATCTTGGCTCTGTAGCAGTCCACAATAATGCATCTATAGTATCTTGACCAAAGGCACTGAAGAGACGATCTCCAACTTCCAACATATTATAAAAAATGTACAGTTTTATCACGGATTGACTTTTTACTAAGTGATACATCATGGAAGTGTCAACTTTCCATGTCATTGCCCAACAACCTAAGACTACTACTCCTTTCAATAAATCACATATCTCTGCGGGTCGCAGGAAACCTTCACCTTTCTTCTTAATTTGCTTATTTCTAAAAGAAGGCAACCATTTATCAATATTGTTATTATTAATATCCGAATTTATCAATAGAAGCATTGTATTTACCCTAAACAGTGCTTCAGAGGTCTGGTTATGACCGCCCACAATGCCATTGCGAATCGCAACGGTAAGAATGTGTAAACAAACAGAAAGGAGTCCGCGCACTAAAACATAGTTTCAAGAAAGCTAATGAATTTCAATCTTTGATCTTCCTTACCCACGACACAACGAACAAAGAAGTAATTCTCACTTGAAAAAAGCCATAAGTCATGAATTTCTCCACCTCCCTCGGTATCTTGATAAATGAATAAATTTTCTCTCGTCGTGCCGAGAATCGCTCCTCGTCATGCTCAAGCTGATAGCCACGGGTAAGCTCTGTTTGCAAAAATTGCCCAAGGGACACTGTGAAAAGCAACGCAGAGGACAAAGTGTCAGTAAAGGATAAAAAAGCGTTTCATCGATCAATTGTAAATTCAGTGCCTTCGCAGCAGGCCACATACGCATACCCCTTTTCTTGGTTGGCATAGGCGCATGTTTGCCCAAGTAGTTGGAGAAAGCCTCGGCCTCCGGACTGACGTTTTCCACCCGGATATTCTGCGGCTTGTAGGTTGCTCTGTCGAAGTCCGTGGTAGGCGTAGCTCTTCTCCTTGGATATTCCTGTTTGCTCGAGTCCGTCCTATCATCCATGTTACTCGACGAAATTCGTTAATCTCGCTTTATAAACATGCTGCCTCTTGACATATGGGGGGTTTAAACCGAGGTCAGTAGTGCTCGATCACTACATCACTCGTACTCATCCTGATGTGCACTAGGGTATATATACTTATTCGCACTGCTGCAGCGCACTGCGTTTCGTTTTTCCGAAAGGTAACTGATTGCGGTGAGGTGAAGTAAAGTTAAAAGCCAAACTTCTCATTGTTTGGTTCTTATGGCAAGACTGATTTGTTGTTACGTATACTTATGTTGATCAATCATATGTTATACGCATTACGTTATTACGCACCAGTATAGCTGTATAGCAGCACAATAGAAATAGTGGCAATGTATAGTACATTGATATACAGACAACGACATATAGGTACTGTTCACACGCCATTTTGTTTTTTTAGAATTTGTATACGCGTGCGCGCTGTCTGTCACCATAAGTGCGCGAAAGTAACAAACTTATGAAAAGGATAAAAAGTTGAGATTGTTATACATATCAAATTCATGATTTTATATTTGTATCAATTTTTACGACATATTTACAAAAGTGTATACAAAAATTTGGTTAAATTCGGATACCGCTAACATCTTGTTCTAATTGATATAATAATTATCAAGTTAACAAAACAGAAGATTCTTTTCAGGTTAGTAGTTAGGTAGTGTATAATCAATTTTAAAGGCAACATTAAAAAATAATTACTTTATTTTAACGGGGCGTTTGCAAAACTTAAGTTAGAAAATAACTTAAAATATTTTATACAGTAATAATTGATCGAACGATGCTGTCTTGATTTATGTTCATCGTGCTTTGCTCTATAAGTTGAAATAGGATTCAAGATATTTTGACATTACACAAAAATTAAATGTCAATTTTTGCAGCATTTACGCAATAAATATTTCCATGATTTAGATATTTATGCGAAAACAATAAAAATAATTCTTAATAATAAACCGATATTTATATTTATTCAGTAAAATAAAACGTGTGGTACTGTTGAAGCAAGATTTTTCAATTAATTTACTACAATTTTTTCACCTAATATCAGACTTGGATTATTATTTGTAATCTGTTGTACTAACAGTGATTTTCAGCATTATCAAAAGTAGTATTGATAAACTATAGTTACCAGACTCTTAAAACTTTATAAGTCTTAAAACATTCCCATTGAAATGAAACATAAAAGTTTGTTCCATTAAAAAAAATTATAACGGTTGAGAAAACCAAAACTTTTAGAGCCACATATTCTTATATACTAATTATTTACAATTATATGTGCATAAGGCTACAAATTTCTAGTCTTTGTTTTCTAATAATCACTATTTCACTGCTTTGTTCAAAGCAACTTTAAGAGCATGGCTTTTAACATCGTCAATCATGGAAAGCACACTATGCTTAGAAAAAGTTGGGATATTAGAAAAAGCATCATATTCTAAAAGTTTGTGAGCGATTTCGTTGAACACTTCTTGAGAAATATCGCTATTTTTGGTTTCTACTGCATAAAACAAGGCTGTTCGACCAGATCTACTATCTTGCAAATTGACTTCCACGCCATGTTTCAAAAGTTCTGTCATACCTCTTATATTTCCATTTTGTGCTAAATAGTGAATAGCAGCGAAGCCTATATAATGCATTAAATTATTGTAATTAAAAATTCTGAAAAATGTCATTGCAATAATTTAAATAAGTATTGCTTTCTTACCTTCAGCATTTTTACGATTTAATAACGAGCGATTACTTCGAGTTATATACTCAAGAAGTAGGAATAAGACTTTGGAAGATGTCTTAGCTGCTATAATAATTGCTGAATCGTGAATGGATTTAGATGATACTGGTTGAGCTCCAGCTTCAAGTAATATTTTTATAATCTGCGAATCTGCTTCAAATTCAACTGCTAATTCCAAGCTTGTCTAAAATAAAAAAAAATGTATTTATAAGCAAATTAATAAGTTCAATATAATTCAGATTTTATTCGAACTTTATTATCAATAGTTTTTGGAAAAGCTATTGTTACTATGCATTACCTTCTCATCCAATGAAGGAACATCAATACTTTGTTTTGCTGCTTTCAAAACTAACAAATGCCTTTGAACATCTCGTATGCTGTTATCCAGTACAGCTTTGTGAATACCTAATAATCCATCATTATCATAATTTTTAGCTGCATAGTAGTCCTTTTCGAGTTGTTTAAGGACTGCTTTAGCATATGCCTTTTTATTTTGCTCAAAAGCTTCTTTAATATTTATACCTTTGGAAGGTGCAAATACTTTGTCTAAGGTCTGATCTAAGCCTTTTTCAAATTCTTTTTTGTGAAATTCCGGACAAATATTTCGATTTATCTTATTTGACGATAAGTTGTTAAGTGGTTGTTTCATTATTTTATGCTTAATTTTGAATATATTTTCTGATTCGTTATTAATTTGTAAAAACTCATCATCTTTTAAAAGAGCAAAAACTTCAGTTTGCGTTGCAGATTCACTGATGGTTTTCGTTGGACGTTTTACAGGTACAGTTTTTTTCACCTTAATTCCACAATCTTTCAAAGCTTTCAAAGCTTTTGCTCTTAGATTAGCATCTTGTACACTAAGAACTGCTTGTTTCAAAATATTAAGTTGGTTAACTGTATCCTGTGATTTGGTTTTTTTGTGTTCAGATCCTTTATTTACATTACTGGCTTGATCTTTATCTGCTTCTAATTCATTGTGAATAGAACGAACTTCATTGATGCGAAAATCTGAAGTTTCGTTATTTCTTATATTTGATATTTCTTGTGATGCTATTTCTTCATTTATAGTTATTATTGTATCATCGTCTTGTAAAATATCGAAGCTACTTAGTTCAGTAGAACTAGATGGCCTTGACAATTTTTCAGCTTCTTCATTAGGAACAATAACCATAATATTTTTTCTTGGTCTTGTTGTAACATCTTTTTTAGATAAAGTGCTTAACTTTATGAGTTTGCTTTTCCAGTCTTCATCAGTTGAGTGCTGTGTATTGTCTTCATTATTATCTGCTTTTATTTCAGAATAAGATCTTTTGTTTTCATAATGTGATTTATTGTCTGAAGGAGATACTTCTTTTTTTCGAATTATGGAGCCATTTATTGCACTTTTGAATATTATTTTTTCTGCATTATTTTTAATACTATGATTTTGCAAAGTGCTCTGGGTTACTGGTTTGAGTGATAAAGTCTTGTCAGATAAAGGTTTAAGTAGCTGTTTGCCATCCCTCTGTAACATTACCATTTTTGGTGACCCAGAAAACTTTTTCAAAATCATTTGCTGCGTGCCATTTTGTTTATCCATTAATATATTTGGATTTTCAATAACTACTTTTTTTAAAACACCACTGTCAGAATTGTGTACTACAATTTTTTGTTTGCCACTGTCATTTAATTCTCCTGTAGACAATCTTTTTATAGTTGGTACCACTTTCATATTTTTGATTCCATTACTCTGATTACCATTTACCAACTGTACTTTCATTTTTGGAGAAACAGCCTCATCGTACTCTCCAAAGCTTTCACTAGAAATTGGTAAGCCATTGGATAATTTTGTAATAGTTTTTATTCTAGGTTTCCCATTCTCAGGTGACTGTATGGTCCATGTGATGGGCTTCTCGTTGGTTTGACCAATTTTCGACATTGTGATAACTTTAGTTTGAGGCTTCTCATCCTGACCAGGTAAAACAAGTTTGACTTCACCCACATCCCTACCATCGGGCAACTTGAGCTTGAGCTTCTGCAGATTTTCAGGAATCGCTACTTCTTTGTTTGGAATAAACTTCATTTTTCCAGACAAAGGCAGTGCAGATATTATGTTCTGCATGCTTTTCGTTTGCATCACTGCTGTACTCTTTTGCGAGCCAGGCTTTGACAAGCGAAGTTCGGTGACTGTACTGGGATACTGCTGAGGCAATTCGAACTGGCGAATGCATTCTGACAATTGAATGTTTTGTTTCAACTTTGGTTTCTTCGGTGGCACCTCCACAACTGTTTCCATTCAGCCTGATAAGAGGTACAGATCAGTGATTTCTGTACCGTGTGATACACACCAATTTTTTATTTCCAATAAAATAACCTAAGCCAACGAGAACCGACTTTGCTCCACAATGTGCTGCACAAAAATCAAGCAATATTTTATAACCTTAAGTAAGAAATCCACGTTTCGGCGAAACTTTCCGCGCGACTTACGAGCTTCGAAAGCGAAAAGCCAAGTCAAATCGTAGTCCCTGCCTTCCTGTACTTTACAGATTTCCAATATACGTATAACTTGCAAGAAACGTTATAGAATTCAGTCGTGGTCTGCAGATTGCAAGTAAGCCGTGCGCTGTAAGCCAACCTGTGCGGGGATCCCTCGCTGTACATCCCCGATTCCACTCGTTTTCTACACTCGGCAACTCTCGTACGGGCTGCGTATATTATATCCCCCGTAAAATCTTTGTTTACCGCCTTTTCTATACCTCGTTCAGAGTCTACGGCGAAACTCGTGCTATTTCGCGTCAGAGCAGAAAAGCATGCTTTCGGAGGAATGGACAGCCGGACGGCAGTGGAAAAGCGTTTCGGCGAATGAATGAAGGTGTCTTCGTCTTTGCAAAGCGCGCAATCGGCTGTGATTGGCTAGTTTGTTTCTTTCGAAGCGCCCAAGGTCGGCTTTACGTGGAAACGGAGCTTGATACAGGTACTTTCCTGCTCAGTGGGTAAATCAAAGGGGGTATTTCCGTTGAGCGCCGTGTCGGGGCGCGGGAATTTCAAAATTGGTTATTTTGATTTTGGACACAATTAGAGGGTTCATTTTTCGCGAAAAACTAATTGTTGAACGGGTGGAGTTTAGAAAATTTTTAAAGTTTAGCAATTCTCTAATTTTTATTATAAAAAGTTGACTGATATGTATCTAATTCAAAAATCCCTTGTAAACACTTATGTAAGTAGATGGAATGGAGCAATTTGCTACGGATGTTCTACAAAACGTTACATTTGCAATTTTAATTATTTAGTAACGATCTTTGCAATAGAATTATATTTTATTAACATTATATTTTCAATGGGTTTAATAGACTCACAAAGTTTTGTGACTTTTTTAAGAGAAAAATTAAAAATAAAATTCATATACAAAACAACGGTAGTATAACGTATACGCCTGAGGTTTTCTTTCCGTCATACACGTGTGTATGCGTAATGCCTGCAATCAATCTCTCGCAACCAGATTATAAAATTTTACACAACCGACGATACTTTCTTTTCTCTCACTATTTTTTAAATTATTTACAATTAACGTAGAAAAATCGTGAACAGCGACGTCAATTATAAATTTGGCAACTTCGATTCGCGCTTTCTTTTTGACAGAACCCAAGGCTTCATTAAGGAGGAATCATCATTGTTATAAACATTTATTCAAAGTGTCCATTCCTAGTTAAACACGCGCCAGCTCAATCGCATTGCACACCAGAAATTTTAGATTCTCGCATTGTGCACAGAGAAAAGCCCGGTACATACCGAACTTTTACCAACGAGTATATCCGCCACTATATATACGTAAAGTTTCCCCAATCAATCGATTTGTATGTTACAGCGCTCGCACGCGCGCAGCATCGAAAATTCAAATTCACCAATTTGCCTTTCTTATCTCGTACTTTCATCGCTTGTACCTTCAGTTATGAGACGCGTTCGACCGGGCAGTTGACGTAATTGTGTATACAGATTTTCGCCGCGGACTGTATATATATATATATATATAGGCGCTCTCGAGTGTCGAAAGAGCTATATACGTATGTATATCTATATATATACGCAGACAGTAGTGCAGAGACCGGCAGATGTGCCTATACGGTTTCGTTTAACTTCCGAAATCGGCATTTCAGCGCTAATCGGCCAAGAGCGTCGTGTGGCCTTAAGTAGCCATCTATCAAGATTACATTATCGAGGAAAAGCATCTCAGGAAATTTCGGCACTTGTGAAACGGCGAGTTCTGGGTATACGTGTATACCTATATATATATTCGTCCGATGCTTGATTATGTACGGCTAATTCGTTATTAAGAGGACATCGTTTTTATTGGCGACGATCGCCTGCGTTAAGTGTATTACGTGTGTGTATTTATATTGTTAGATTACGTGAGTTTCTATAAAATAAGGATGATGCATGCGTTTAATTGAATTCATTACAAGACTCTAATGTCGCGGGCCAGATGCTCTTAGAGATTTATCGGACGTCTATATATGTGACTTCGTGCTGTATCGGCAAAAAGAGTTATTGCATTTTCTTGGCATAATAACCGATTTCTTATAAATATTCAAAAATTTTGATGATGCCGCCGAAATGATATTATCGCAGCGTTTAATGCTGTATGAAGAGAGCAATTTATGGTTATTACTGTTTAGATTTACCGAAAAAATGTTTGTGGTAAAATCGGTAGACTTTATTTACTATTAACGTGTTTTCAAGGACCGTGAAGTGATTCAACTACGATACGATTATTTTATTCATTACATTAAAAATCGATAACTCGTAAATAATTTACCGCATTTTTCAAATTACGGTTAATTTTGTTGTTTTATACAATTTTCGAAGAAGTTGAATTAGAATTTCGAAGTTTTTGAAGATTTTCCAAGATGTTACAAAATTATCTAATTTATCACTGTCAGTTATGCAATTTATAAAGATTTGTTTGTCAATACTGAAAAATGTATAAAACCGTTTAAATCATGTAACGCGTTATGAGGTTGAAGATTTTCGAAAATTTTTGTAAAAATAGATAATTATGAAACATTTGTATAACTTTTAAAACCATAGACCATTATGTTATAGTGATATTATTCGAAAACTTTAAAAATGTTCCCAATATTTGAAAATCACCATTACTTTTGATGTTTTTGTCGATTTTTCAAATGTTTTTCAGAAATTCAGATGTTGGAAATTTCATTTTTTTCACATGTCGAATATTTTTATGGGATTTTTCAAAGCATGATCATAACTATGTTGTCTTTGATGATTTTTGAAAATTTTTAAAATCCTAGCCAATATAGCAAATTTTTTTTAAATTATGGAATTTTTCAAATTTTCGTTCATGTGGGTCCACTTATCAGGACGAATCCTCGAATCGAATTGCGCAAAGACGAGTATCAAATAATTGAAACCATCAATGGCACTTGACAAGCTTCGAAGACGATGTGTAGGTGTCAGGTAAAATTCCCAGACGAAACAAATCGTGCATAATCGCAGTATTAATTAGCTAATACGACAGCGCGTGGATTACTTTTTATTCAGGATCGAGAGATTCGAACTTTTTAAGAGGCATTAAACTAAATTATTAAATTAATTATTTAAATTTTCGTACTGCAGATAAACCGTCAAACAATTAATTTAAACCCAACCCTTTTTATAAAAAATCATTAAGCATGTCATGTAACATCTTGATCACGTTTACTCTATATGCATGAAAAACCAAGAAAAACCTTCTTTTTATTGAAAACAACCGTTAACGGTTAAAATTACCTTATGAACAGAAATTGATTTTGTGTAAAGAGTATTGGAATCATTTTTGATCGATTCACAAAGTGAATAATCGTGTAAGAATCTTGTACCTCTTCTAAAACTATTAAATCATTTGAAAGTGGTCACACACGTGGGAAATTCAACTCCCCTGGAGGCATCATTAGTATCTTATACGTCTGCTTATTTTTGTCGGCTTCATTCTCGGATGCTTTAGAATACTTTCGACTTTTCTATTATTTGGAATTTTTTCTGTTATACTGCTGAAAAAAATAAATTTTCTATAACATTTTAATGTTCTAACGTATAGTACCACTGAATAGCATATCAATTTCAATAATAAAATAGTTAACTAATAGCATACATAATTCAATAAATGCAAGTGTACCCCGACGATCGATGAAAATTTAAATGCCCTACTGCATGCAAACAAGACGTTCAGCGAAGATATACGATGGTGATGTGATTATGGGTATTATAAAAATGAGATTGATAGGCGTATAGGAGCATTGAATTTTCTAATTTATCGGACACTCCGTTGATTAAATCAGCGAGAAAAATTAAAATTTTACTATATACTCCGATAATTAGATGCAGTAACCTTTATGAAGCGAGTTACGTAAAAACACACATGTATATAGAGAGAAGTCTGCAACTTTTCGGACTCTTCTGTCGTCTCTTCTTTCGAGCTATGTGGTCCTTTGAATTTTAATAGACGTTTAAGTGCTATTACCTCGTCGTTTTAACCGACCATAAACATCGCGTGTACAAAACATCGTATTTTTATGTTTATGATAAGAGTTAAGAATACGATTTTAGGTACTTTGATAAATACAAGATTGACATACTTGAACTTTACTTTCACTTACAATATATCGCATTATGTGTATTAATGATGGCAATAAAAATATTTCGCCGGAAACCAGACGAAAAATGCCAGGATCTATTCGTCGATATTTGAAGAATTTTATCGATGGGCGTACGTGATTGTAAAGAAAATATATTGAAGAAAGATCAAACAAAATTATAAAACATGAGACAACGAATAGAATGTATTAGACTAATGATGGGCCCAAGGCTATCTTCGCTATATATTAATAATCCATCAAATTTATTACAATGATTATACAAAAAAAGGAGATGACCTTCCCCTAGGACTTATAATTTGAATTCAGAATGCGATCACCACGTCACATGCGATTTGTGTATTTTTTTTTCACCGTAAAATACTCGCAGTTTTTTTATTGCTTTTAAAAGTCTATTACGCGTTGACGTTTGCAATCTATATACGCCAAATTTCGCCTAAGGACGTTGGTGCAAAAAATGACTTACGATAGAATCCTTTAAAATTTTAACCGTATATTCTTGACGATGTTTTCTATACGTGGTTAAAATTTGGCAAACGTGGCAAAAAAAAGGAATTCACAGATTTTTTTCTCGAAAACTATGGACTTTATAAAAATTTTATAACAATAAAAATGGCTTGAAATTCATCAAAGAATTCATTTAGAGATTTTGCGAAGTTTTGATTTCATGACTTTTCGAAAAATCAAAAATTGTATAGGTTCATTTTGAAAAAATTTGAGTATTTTTTGAATAATTCTAAAGTTTTTTATTCTTATGAAATTTTTATGAAATTCCAGTTTTCAAGATAAACATTTATCTGAACTGCGCTACTCTTCGCGGGAATAATCTGAATCGTGCTAGTCTTTGTTAATAAAATAAACCGTGTGAGATTTCGATGGAAATTTAAGCGGTGCTAGTCTTCGTACGGGACGACGAAAGATCCTTAGGAATCAAGTTGCATAATTTTTGTTTTATAATTTCACGCAAATGTGAAAAAAACCTTTTTAGCGAATACAAAGTTACTTTATTCTCGCTTTTTTTTAAGGAAAAAAAGTGTCCATGTCGCCTGAGACGCGAATAAAAATTTAAATTTCAGACTATAAAATGTCAGGCGTAAAGAAAGTGATTTGCTTGTAACTGCAATGATACAGACATCAAATTGCAATGAAACACAATATGCCTATCTTCCAAAAAGCAAATAAAGCACACTGATGAACATCATTTGGTTTTTCTGTAAAAACCCAATGATCCGTGTATTTTTTGATTTTTCGGGTATTAAAAAGAAATTTGAAAACTTTATAGAACAAGTATCCCTTGTCAGGTATTATGGCGGGAAATTCCAATTTTCAATTGACATTAAGATCCTCGTAACGTTGTGAAGTACAAAATTTGCACATGACTCAAAAAAGTTTTTTCTCTGCTAGGAAACAGATGTTAACGAAGATGTATAATGCTGATGATGCGATTTCTAGTATTATAAAATAAGAGGTATCCATAGATTTGCATAGAGATACTTAATTCGTTAGTTTATCGAGTATTCCGTTCATTAATCAGTTCGAAAATAAAAAATTTTACGGTGTAGTAAAGAAACATAAAGCCTAAATTAATTTGTGACTCTGTGAAATTTAAAATCAATTGATTTGAGGAAAATTTAATCATTTGGACAATCCAAGCTTACGGAGTCTAAAATCGAACAATCAGCAATGAATCTTTAGATTTGATTTTCTTTTGAAATATATGTATTGAATAAATATCAAATTATTTATCTTACACAGGCTGATGGTATACCGATTTACTTTTGAATTTTTCAAAAATTAAGTTGAAATGCATACATTTTTTTATTGCTTCTATTCTTGATGTTAATGTAGTTTTAAAAATTTCCTAACAGTTATTCTCTGAAATAAACTTTTATTATTATCTGAAATAAACTTTTGTTAAATAAAAAAAATGTTGTGTTCTCAAGTGTCAATACGAGATTTTATTTCGTGATTGAATGTGCATTTCTTTTCCACTAAAAGAATAGTATCTTAAAACAAATTTATAAAAAAATCTCCATAAAAGTTAATAAAACCTTCAATAGTTTTTAAAGAAAACAAGATTTTAATTATTAACACACAGTAATTATTACACTAAGTATACCTATTATTTCCACAATTGATGCTATTAGATAATTGCTCTTTACATCGTTACAAGCGTGTGGAAGTGCAATAAAAGATGAATGCTTCTGATGCTTTTCACTCGCAGCGATAATAAACGAGGAACGACTGAGCAATCATTCTGAAATTTCCAGTATCACAAAGTTCACACGAAAAAAATCGTTTCACTGACTATGTAGAAAAACCCGTATATGCAAATTCTTATTCCGGAAAATCCGCTCAATGTAGAGATTCACGATCGATTGTTCATTGAATTAATCAACAACTTGATTAGAGAGATAATCTAATTCAGTAGTAGTCGCGTAAGTCATTCTCGCTTCTTATACAATGCGTGTTTTCCTAATTTAATAAATATTGTCTTTTTGATTTTCTTTTTTCGCAATACGATCGTATACACATCCAAATACTTGCGATAGTGTCGTTATATCTTGTGCATTCTAGCGAACGACGTCGTTAAACCGCAATAATCAACGCGTGCAAGAGCTCAGACTTCTGTCCGACTTCTCGTGTCGGGCTGTCTATCAGCGACGTTATTGCGGATGCAACGGCATTAATGCTGGTGAATCAGGTGGATGAGGCAGTGCAGACATAAACTGAGATTAGTACACTATACTCGATTCTTCATACACATTCCCCGAGATCGGCACGAGTGTCTCAGCTGCAGAGCGTCAGAGCGTCGCAAATAACGATTCGTATACGCATTGAATTTGCCGAGACCATTTGAATACGCCTCGTGTCTTTGTGTAAACATCCGCAACAAATGCCGCGACAGACATATATAAGAGCGAATTAATAGAAGCTATACGACGTTTCGGCAAGAGCTTTTACTTACGTTATAAATTCCCACGAAATCGATGCCCCATGACAATGGAGGAAACGAAATCTTGAGCGATTTCAAGATCGCCGCCGGTCTTCCTGCTTTTGTCTGTCCCAATGACGATTAACTCGTCGACGCGAGCGTCGAGCATAATTATCGGCAAAGGCGATGGTCCACGCACACACGCACGCACTCCTCGTTTTCCGCATCGGGGATCATTTGATGCGCCAAGGTCCGGGGATTCAAGGTGGATGCCCTCGGGCTTTTAACGGCGCGACCGTCATTTTCTTTTGATTAGAATATTTTTTTCAAAGGCGAAATTGCCGCCGATTATTTATCGGTGAATCCGCGCGGCTTCCCTCTGTTGATACGAGAATTGGTGTAGCTGTGAAAAAGTTTCTTTGGGACTTTTCATTGATTGGAGATAATTCGTTGGATTTCAGTTCAATTAGCGGAATGAAAATTGTTTTTTCTTTATTTTGAAAATACGAAATATCTGTATTAATGTCAGAATGAGTCTTAATGATTTTCATCGTTTAGGTCTGAAATTGTGTCAAAATCTGTAGATACATGCATTTTGTGCAATTTCATCTCGAAATTTAATGGACCTGCTGGGGAGCTCCGAGGAAAACCCAAGCCTCTGCAGAGTAACCGATAACTAAATCCAAAATTCCCAATTAATTACTTTATAAGTGCTTCCTTTACAATCGATTGCTTTATAATTATCTTTGGAAATTCTGTCAATTTATCTGTTTACACTCATTTTGTGCAATTTTATCTCTAAATTTAATGGACCTACTACGATAAGCTCTAAGAAAAACCCGAGCTTGTATTGTATTAGTAATTACCGATAAATAAATCTAAAATTTCTAGTTAATTACTTTATAATTATAATTATATCTTTGGATGTAGGTGACTTAATTTTTTCAGTTGCTTTGATTATTTTTTAGGATTTATGTAATAAAACAAATATTAAGGATATACTGGCCGTGAGGTCCCATTCAACAGTTAGTTTTTCGATATAAATTGGCAATAATTATTAGCAAACAATTATAATAAGAAGTCTAAGCTTCGTGATTAATGACAAATACTTAAATATAGACAATAATCTTTATTACACTTCAATTGAATGAGAAACGATAGAATTTATAGATTCAAACAAAATATTGACAAACTTTTTTTTCTCATTCAATTGAAGTGTATCAAAGTTTAGCGTGTGTATTTAAGTATTCGTAGTCAATCGCAAAGCTTAGGTTACTTAAAATTATTGTTTGTTCATAATTATCGTCAATTTATGTTGAAAAACTAACTTTTGAAACCGACTGTACAGTCAGAACATCCTTAAATTAATGTAGTTAATATCTTATACTTCCCTTTATTATTTTTGTAAAGTAGAGGAAGTGAAAAATCAATTTTTTATGTATCTTATAATGTAAAAACATCGATAAATTTAAAAATGGATAATCACATTACAGATGAGAACTACTTGTATGTTTCGTGATATTTCATAAATTTTGAAATATTATTTTTTTTACACGTTAATCAGTTATTTTGCTACATTGTGGCACGAAGCTTAAATTTTAATAAACTGCGGTATCCTTTGGAAGGGAGAAATATTTGTTTTTTGTGAGACATTTATTTACATGCCAGGAAGGAGACGGTATCAATCAATGGATTATTTTGGCGGGTCTATTCGGAGACATTCGCATCTACGTCGGAATTAATGAATTCAATTAGTATACTGTATATGTCGAATATATATATTTTAGTAGAAAGAAAAATGTAGGAAGTCTTGATTTGGAAACCTTGATTACTATGCTAATTTTCATGACTCTAGATTATGTCAATTGCGAAATCAATTCTAAAGCCTAAATTTATTGGATGTCTTCAAAGTATCCATGGAAGCTTTTAAATGATATATCATAGTCATACGTGCAATTACTAAAAACTAAAATTTTTGAAGAATAAATCGCTTGTCAAAATGTATCTTTTTGATTCGCAAATAAATATTCGTAATTAGTGTAAAAGTAGTATAAGTCTGATTAAAAATACAGATGAGCTTTATTATATTTCATCTATCCATGTATTTTTTAACTATTTGTCTTAATATAGAGTCAAAATTCAATTGAGGATAATAATCGTGAGTGTTACGGTCTACTTTGTAAAATAATTTATAATAATTTTTTGTCAATTTACGTTTTTTATGATTATCCAGAATATGCGATTATTTAAAAATTTGCTTGTTATATTTAAAAATATGTTTTATGTCAGATAGAATTTTTTGTACAGAAATTTGAATGAGCTCTGGGGTCTTTGTCCTGGGACGTTAGACTCGAGTCAGTCGTGAATGAACAGTAGAAGCCAACATATATATATTCCTATTTATATGTTGGAATTTTTTTCGTATAGATTTCTTTTCACGTTTACACGAATAAATTGATTTTCGAACAAATGGACTTTACTCGAGTGTTTTAAAATTTTAGAGATAAAATAATTTTGCATTTTATTTTTCATATTTACCTTTATCTGTGTGAAATACTTGTTCCCCTGCAAACAAAAAAATTATGCTATTCAACCTTAGTAATTGCATACATTATCATAAGGGAAGCTTTGCTTTTAAAATGCTCGACTAAATAATGTAATGGCAATCATTTACGAAGTTTCGAAACGAAGCATCAATCATTTTTAAAAACGAATCATTAGTAGCAGAAGTATAATTTCTAATTCGAATGTTTCTTAATTACTTTACAAAAGTCTACAAAACAAACACTTTATGCCAGATACAATAATAGGCCTTTATCAATTTTTTTCGGTAAATCCGCATCAACCTGAGTCCTGTCATGTTAATGTCGGATTTGCCCCAATAGCTATTGCTGTAATGCACTTTCGATAATTGCCGGACGTAGAAATTTCTTTATTTTCGTAAACATATTTTTTGATGAGTAGTGACAAAGCAAATTTAGTTCCAATAATTATCCAGGAAACTTATACTCTTAGCGTAAATGCAAAGGAGTTAACCAAGAACTCAATGATAATTACATTAATTTTAATTTTAAAAATTAAATCAATTTTCTTGTATCTTAATATTATAGAATTTTTATTTTCTATTATAAAATTATTTTGGCTCAATATTTTATCAGTGTTGTAGGTACCAAATAGGATAGTAGGTCGCAAACTATGATTCCTAAACTGGTATACTGATTGTACAAATACAATATACGAACCAAGCCTTTCATTAAAATTCATTTTCTAAATTTTTTGCACACCAGAACGTGTGCAGCGCATCGCATGAAAAAACCAATCAAAAGCGTAATTCCTCATTGGAAACAACATTTATTTGAGGTGCGTAAAAGGCGCGATTTGCATAAAAATGATTTTCATCAATGTCACACGCGCGTGGATAAACAAAGCGAAAATTGAAAAATAACATATCGAAGGTATATATCGTTAAAACGTGCAACCATAAAAGTTCAGTGTTTCGCTTGAATCTCAGTGTGATGCGAGTGTTTGAATGAACTTGGATAAGCCAAAGTCAAACAGGTTTTATACAGGTGCTAATATTTCAATGTATAATGTACGGCCGTATGCGCGCCGAGGAAAGGTATAGCGCTTAAAATCACGACTCGCACGAATTCTTCGTTTTCAACAGAATTCAACTCGGTTGCAGTCAACTAACACTTTAGCAATGATAAAAAGTGCAACCTTTAGTATTTTGAACGATTATTGTTTCAAAAAATTGCTTGAATTTTTGTTTCGAACTTTTATTGAAGAAAATATTACTGTAGGAATTGTGAATGAGTTGACTTTTTGTTGAAACAAGATAACGAATATCCTGTAAATTATGTATGTATTCTAAAAAAATATTTTGGCTGCTTACGAAATTGCAAGTGTAAAAGAATACAGAATTGCCAGTAACTTTGTTGAAACAAAAAGAAACAACTTTTTGTTTCATATGTTTTGACCTATATGAATAGGGTGTAATGTGTAGGGTGTAACTAATTATATTAATCGGCGAACTAATTTGGTTTTATTTGTTTTTATATCTTAATTATCTATTTTTATATAAAGAACAATGTTGTTGTCGTATCTAAAATTGGTCACAACATTTTAAAACAACTCGAAAATTAATACGATTGATAAAAAAAACAAAGAAAAATGTACGATATGAATAAAGGAGCAGTGGACTTTTTGATCTCATGTGCTTGCGGCGATCGTCTTCGTTTCGTAGACACACTCGCCGCTGGCTCGTGCTGTCTCACTATGACTCGTTCTAAAAAATGCCCACTTTACGCCTTTACGACGCGCAGTGTAATCATTAATTGTCTCGTTAAAAATTCAAATAACAATGCATATAAAACAATAACAACGACAATTTTGACGATTATCAAAAAAAAAAAAAAAAAATGCTTCAGCCCTGAATATCGCACAAGAAGTGCTTCGCCGCAACGCAACGAAAAATCCACTCGTGTTTACTTGGAAATCGGAAACGAAAGCGCGCGTGCTACGCTCTGCAAAGAGCAATTTCGTTCCACGCGCGATCCACCCACGAGCTCGGCAACAACGCGAAAACCTGTTCCAACCGAAAATCGCTCCGAAGCTCGTTTACTTCGCGCTCAATCGTAATTCACCTTTAAACCCGTCATATCGGCCCACGCGTTCCCGCGGTGGATTTTACACGCGGCCGGCGCTCAAACCACCCGCGAGCCTCCGCACACATCACCAACTCATTCCTCACCGCAAAACACGAGTCGCTCGCGCCCATTAAATCCGGTATGGGTCCTCGCGCGCGAAATTCCGATAGGTACCTATATAGCCGCAGTGACTCGTGCAGTACCTATATAGCGCGAGGGACAGGTATATATTTCTCTTCTTTTTTTTTTCCACCAATACCCGCGCACGTATCCAGGAGAATCCTCGGATCGCTGTGTGAGCAGCTAAAATACGCACGTACAGACAGACGCGTGTGTACGTGTACCCGCAAACGAGCCCAAGACAACGAGAGCCTCGCGTATCGTCGTGGGTTGCTCGGATCCTCCTCTGCGGTGGGGGGATGAGATACGCACACGCACACAACAATGCCGACTGTATACAGCGGCGGCAGAGCCATTTGCGCGCGTGTGTCTGAGGATGGGTATAAGAGAAGCCGGAACGTGGAGGCGTCGCCAGTCACCCTGACTTTCCTTCGAGCTGCACGCACGTGTCTATATACACGGATTATACCTGCATATATACACTTGTGCATCGCATAGAGTGCCCAGTTGTCGACGAGCTTGGTTAATTGTTTCTCCGTGACAGTGCGCCCGGTGTGGCAACGCCGGCGAGCTTTTATCCCGAGGCGCCTTACACTAGACGATATATAGCGAGCGCCGCTAACGAGACGTCCGTTTGGCCGCTGACATACAGCTCTCTGCGCCGCATTGCAGTTTGGAACGAGCGACGAGCAGTACTACACACTTACGGCTGCGGATGCGAAGGTGAGTCGTGGCGGCCAGTTTTGGGTTTCCTTGCGATTTCCGTCGATTCGCGCGTCTCAACTCGACGCTCGATCGGAACGCTCGAATTGACGTTTGAGCGGCAGTTTCGCTCGGTTTTCGGGAGACCAGACGAGTCTATCGCGTAAACTCGTGCGCATTCTATTTAAATTTTTGCGCATCGCGTGGAAATATTTAAATTTTGTACGTTGGAATACACCGTTCTCGCGAAATAAATATACACGCGTTTCGCGTCGTGTTCGCGCGCCTTTAACGTAGAGCAAGAAAAAAAGAAGTATTAATAATAATAAATAAAACTTTATTTCAGAACGAATCGCTTGCACAATAATACGCTCGTTTCATGAATATTCATGGTATTCCGTTACAGGAGCGTGTATAGTCAATGTTAGATTTTGTACGATTCCACTGAATCATAAAGGCTTAATATAGTCGATCTTGGGGACTGCTAAAACCGCGAATATCAAATAAACCGGTACGTAGAGCTTGCGTTCCTTTCTCATAAGTCAGGACATCTTCGGTAAAAATTTATTGAACGAGTCAGACCCCCGTGCGGGAATCAGTTTTCACTCCCACCTGGCATTGAAGCGAATCGAAGGTTAACGAACTGTGCGCGCGACTGTCGAAGCGCTTGGGGGAGTACACGTAAAATCGTTGTTAATAATTTACATGAAATTATATTTTTTTTTCGCCTCATGATATAGATGCTTTTTTTACGCATCACTACGTGTCAGGATTTTTGAATTAATATTAAACTTTTGGAAGATCAAAGTAATTTTGAATTATTTAATATTAACAGTATTCACGAAGAAGTTTACGGATAGAAAAGAATATTTAACGCATACTTGTCCAATAAAAATTATAATAAAAGACAAGTACGTACTATTAATTTAGATTGTAATTAATTCAATAAGAAAAATAAAAACTGATGCAGACGTTATATTTAGAGTCAAACGAACTAACTTTTTGCAAAACTAATTCACATTTAATATATTAAGAGTGTACTTATTTCTGCACTACAAGACGCTTGAAATTCCGCATGTGTATATATCGAGCGAATAATAAGTACCGCGTGACGCAGTCGAAAAAAGAAAGAAGCGATGAAAGTTAAAGCCGAAAATTCCCCGGTTTTAGAGCTAGAAAGCTACTTGTCATCGCTGTTTAGTCGCGCGATCTGTATCGAATAAATCGGATTCCCCCGTGTCTTCACAATGGGAATAAGGATGTCTGACGCGTAACAATCAGCGAAAAAGCGAGAGCGAACCTGCGAAACCCAGAATACGCTCGACGCATCCGTAATAAATTTGCTCTTGATTGCGTGTGTCGCGCTTGGGTGTAAGAAAAGGGATTACCTCACTTTATTTTTTTTTTTTTTGTGATGGCACAGCCAAGGCTGGAACTGCATTTTTATTTTCGTTTTCAAAGGCAAGGATATGTTGATGCACTGTTTCCTTGATGCAAACGTTATTTGTATTATGAAAATCATTTTTCAGACGCGTGTTAGCTCTTGTATTTTACGAGGTAAACGTAAAATTCACGCTTTTTTTCGATCGCTGCACACCGTGTCAAATGATTTCAGGACTAATAATAACGATTTTACAATTTTTAAAGCTTATTTTTCGCAGCAAAGAAAATTTAAATGAAAATCCGCTACTTCCACGTGATCATAATTTTGAAATACATCACCCCCTTGTCATATTCAAATGATTTTTTCGTGGTGGAGCAAAGGACATTTATCTCAATTTTGTCGACAGCCGGACAAAACAAAGTGAAAAGCATAAATAACGAGCTTATCGCCATTCATCATCCACAATGTATAAAGTACTGCAATTAACGTCGATTACAACGAAGAGTCCAGCGACTCATCCGTATGGCTTTCATAATACCCGCACGATTTGCGTGTATCCATCGGTCAATATATCGCGCGTCTCGAAAATATTTATCGCATAAGCTTCGCCGTGAACATTAAAGTTTTTTCACGCGATCCATACGCTGTAGCGATGCTCAATGCCCAGTGACACACGCGTTCAAGTGCGAGGTAAACTTCTCCGTTTATGAGGCTTTGCAAATTCGTTCGCGACGCTGCTGCGGAGAGGCGAGCACCTCCTCGCATTCAATGCAATTATCTCGTGCTGCGCTTCTGAATAATAAATAAAGCCGAACGATCCTTTTAGCTCCGGTTGCGCAATACGCGTGCGGGTACTTTGGTTACCGATTTTTTTGTTGCTGCATGATTGCAAGTAGACGAAAAATCCGTATGTGTTGCTTTCTTTGAATGAATTGTTCGTGTGAGCCAGTTAAGTTAGCGGGTCTTACAGTTGAAATAGTTTATTGCAAAATTAGGTCTGGTGTGTTGCCTTTAATTTTTGCTTTTAATACGTTTAATATTTACTTTTATAGAGTTGTAATTTATCGCGTAATTTTGGAATGAAATTTACTTCTTGATTTTATTTTACTAATTTTGTATCAAAACATTTCTGAGATACTATAATAAACCTTCTTTAACATATATAATTGTCGGTCACTATGATATGTGTTGTATAAATTCAGATGAAAAGGTCAGTGGAATTTATATTCTATAAACTATTTTATTTTTCATTGCAGATTATCGAAGATGCGTTGCTCACACGCTCTATTATTTGGTCTAGTTGCATTGACTTCTTATGCCAATGTACATGCTCACGTTCTAGATGGCACATTATCAGAAGATGGATATCACTACAGGAAGGCGACGTCGAATTACAATACGAACAGCTACAGCCAATCGCATTTAGAAGATGTTGAATTAGATGGAAATTTGAGAGGACAGCCTATCAAGGGTCAGAAAAACTCGGGCTTTAGCACAAGTGGCTCAAGCTACAGTCAGAGTAACGCCTTTTCCTCAGGATCTTTTAGTGGCAATATTCTTAATGGCCTCTTAACTCATGGTGCATCGTCAGCTTCGGCTGATGCTAATGCAGGACTGCAATCTCAAGTTGGCTATGGTGCACTGCCAAATCCTGGAACTGGTTTACTCCAGCTTCAAGGTCAAACTCCAGCAGAAAATATATACAGAAACCAAATCCATAGCACTACTGGTAGCTCTAGCAGTGGTAAAGTAGGCCATCAATACTGGTGGATGTCGGACGATAGTCCGTTCAATCTCCATAAGAAAGGTGGAATTTGGTCTGGGGGTTCCTCATCTTCAGCTGGATCATTTGGATCCACACCAGTCAGTGCAGGCAATCCATTCTTGAACGGTTTATTCAGTGGAACTTTTGGACATTTCGGCACTCATGGCGGTACTAATTATGGACTAAGTACAGGAACAAACATTAAAGGTTCAGGTTTCACACCACTTTGGGATGGCAGTAGCAGCATTTTTGGTGGCGCAAGTCAAGGCAATCTTTTCGGCACGACCTCTAATAAGGGCGTGCATCATATTATATCCCAAGTTAGACCATCTACTATTATACATCATGTATCTCCATTTAGACCAACTACTGTCGTACATCATGTATCTCCACTTGGACCATCTACTGTCGTACCAATTAGTGGAACCCAAGGTACAACTCAAGCAAGTACCAATAGCGGAGTAGGAGGATATTTTGCTTCAGGATCACATGGTTCAGCAGGATATGCCAATACAGGATCTGGAATAAGTCAAGGATTTGGCACTGGATTACAGAATGGAGCTTCTGCTGGTACTGTTGCTCAAGCTGGTACTACAGGAGTTGTTCAAAGTGGATTCGGTAGCAACTCTAAAGGTGGCGTTCAAGGTTTCGGCTCGCATGCTGGTGCTTCTGCTGGTGCTAGCGTTCAAAGTGGTACTCAAAGTAGTACTCAAGGAGGAGGAGTATTTGGTACTGGATCACATGGTTCTACAGGAATCACTATTAATCAAGGTGGACACTTTGATTCCGGCTCACATGCTGGTGCTTCTGCTGGCGCTTCTGCTGGTGCTAGCGTTCAAAGTGGTACTAAAGGCAACACTCAAGGAGGAGGAGCATTTGGCACTGGAGTACATGGTTCTACAGGAATTGCTGTTAATCAAGGTGGTCACTTTGGTGCCGGCTCACATGCTGGTGCTTCTGCTGGCGCAAGCGTTCAAAGTGGTACTAAAGGCAGCACTCAAGGAGGAGCATTTGGCACTGGAGCACATGGTTCTATAGGAACCGCTATTAATCAAGGTGGTCACTTTGGTTCCGGCTCACATGCTGGTGCTTCTGCTGGAGCTTCTGCTGGTGCTAGCGTTCAAAGTGGTACTAAAGGCAACACTCAAGGAGGAGGAGCATTTGGCACTGGAGCACATGGTTCTACAGGAATCGTTATTAATCAAGGCGGTCACTTTGGTTCCGGTTCGCATGCTGGTGCTTCTGCTGGTGCTTCTGCTGGTGCCAGCGTTCCAAGTGGTACTCAAGGAGGAGGAGCATTTGGCACTGGAGTACATGGTTCAACAGGAATTGCTGTTAATCAAGGTGGTCACATTGGTACCGGCTCACATGCTGGTGCTTCTGCTGGCGCTAGCGTTCAAAGTGGTACTAAAGGCAGCACTCAAGGAGGAGCAATTGGCACTGGAGCACACGGTTCTACAGGAATCGCTATTAATCAAGGCGGTCACTTTGGTTCCGGTTCGCATGCTGGTGCTTCTGCTGGTGCTTCTGCTGGTGCTAGCGTTCAAAGTGGTACTAAAGGCAGCACCCAAGGAGGAGGAGCATTTGGCACTGGAGCACACGGTTCTACAGGAATCGCTATTAATCAAGGCGGTCACTTCGGTTTCGGCTCGCATGCTGGCGCTTCTGCTGGCGCTTCTGCTGGTGCCAGCGTTCAAAGTGGTACTCAAGGAGGAGGAGCTCTTGGCACTGGATCACATGGTTCTACAGGAATCGGTATTAATCAAGCCGGTCACTTTGGTTCCGGCTCATATAGTAGTGCTTCTGCTAGTGCTAACGCCCAAAGTGGTGTTAAAGGAGGAGCTCAACAAGTTGGTCCAAACGTGATCGGTGGCCATGTTCCTACCGGATCATACGTTGGTGCTAGTGCTGGTGCAAGCTCATCTGCTACTGCTACTGCTACTGCCATTGGACCAATTAAAATTGACAACCCTATATCTCAAACGCAACAACCACCTTTTGAATCAGTACATACTCTCAGCTGCAGTGGTGCAGGAAAAATTTGCGTAGCCAAGCACAAATGCATCGGCGGATCTGTCACTTTGCCCGGAGTTTCACAAGTAAATAATCAGGTTAGTAGCTACATTTTATTTGATGCAATTATTACACACGGTTTGAAAGCAATTTACGACTTTGCAAAATAGTCGTGAAAACTATTTGCTTGTTTATTGTTCGAGTTAGTCTATGAAAAAAAAATTAAAATCAACTTTTCCGATCGTAAACAACTGCTCGGCTTATACATGGAAGACGAAATGATTGGTCGAAGGCGCAGCAACAGAACGAATTACGCTTATTATCATTGTATAAAATGATTTTAATTTTTTTCTTCCTCTCAAAGCATAATCTGCACGGTATAATGCGTGAAAACAAAAACACAAATAAAAATATCCATGATGCATATCACGGCTTTTTAAACCGAGCAATAATAAACTAGACGGTAAACAATCATTAGATCCGTCTACTCAAGAAACTATCAGATCGCAAAGATAGCGCCGCGCGGGTTTTTCCGATCTTTGTATACCAAACCGGTTATCTAATTCCCATATGGAGGACGAACTTGATGTTCTCTTGGTATATATATCCTGCCTACAACAGTCCCGATTTCCAGCGAAGATGTGTCACGGCGTATAATACGATATAGACGCTATAGAAGTCGCGCATTCCTTTTCTATATTGAAATACATGCACATAATAGTTTGTGAGAGACCCGCGCAGACGCACACGCGGACGTACTTTTATATTCCAACGGATTACAGCATCGCAGACCTAATAGATTAGCATAAATCTACATACAATTCGTTCGCTTCGGGCTTCGGGCCGTAAACCGAGGACGATTCGGGTGCGTATATGAGAGCGTCAAGGAGGACCTCCGGCGCTGGACTTGCACCGATTTCACGATTGCTAATGTCCTTTTTCGGACAGTCACGTATATTGATTGTCGTTTAATGCCTCTTTCTCAATTTCCGTTGTTCCATTCACGGAAACATTGTGTACACGAAATTCCAATGTCGGCTGTACACGCATGTTTTCTCCAACCGAAAATTCGTTCTCGAAACGTCTCTCTCGTATTATCGTAACAGAAAACAAAGCCCAAAGCCTCAAATACACGAGTATATATACATATTATACGCATCTCGTCCACAGACATTCCTCGGGCCGCGTCACACAGGGCTTTGCGAAAGCGTCGACGCGACAATTATCGTGTCATTAAAACGGCACGCCGGCCTTTAAAAACTACTCCACTATTCCATAAAAACCATGCCTATACAACACCCGGCTACATTAAGGAATTCCCAGTTCCCTCCGCGTAGGCCTTGGCGTATAAGTGTATACGCACGCAATCCCAGATCAGGCGCGAAAAGAAAGAAGAGGAGCAGGACGGGTGAAAAAACCGAATCATCGGGGAATCCCATACGATCGGCGAGCGGTAGCTCTCCTCCGCGCGATACATCCCGATTTAGAAATGACGCGTTTTATCGGGGCGGGGAGAGGGGGGGGGGGGAGCGCAGCGCAGAGTTTGCGCGCGCTTTTCGCTCTGCGGTTCATCGTCTCCCCCGCGCGCGCGCAATCCAATGTTTTTCTCGAGAACCGCATAGCGGCTCTGATTTACGATTCCACCTTTTATCGGCCGCGCATAATCCGAAAACTGACGCACGCCGCGCGCGGTTTAGCCTTTCACCGCGCGCCGGCGGGTATGTAGACCTCTGCGCGCACCTCCACTATATAATACCAGAATCACCCATCCACCCACACTTTTCGAAGGAAGTGACGCATCCTGTGTACGGCTTTTGTACGTCGCCGTCGCAGCCGATCAGTTCTTCGGTTATACGCACGTCGCGGCGGCGACCTTGACGAACCGCGAAAACCAGGTCGAGCGTGTTCCTCGTTAAGATGAGAGGCTCTCTCTCTCTCTCTCTCGCGGCCCACATGAGGCTGAGTAAGCGATCGAAGATGCAGCCGCCGAGCAATACGCGCGCGTATATATTTAAATTCCTCGCGTGCGAGATGCGACCGTCTTTCTCTCTCTCTTACTCCGAGCTTCTGATGCAGTTGCACGACACGAAAGCCGACGATGCGTATCCTGTTTGGTAACGCGGTTACAATACGAGTTTTCGGAAGAATGAGAGCTTGGAAGGGGGGCAGGGGGGGACTCGCTTATCTCTGGCGATCGATTAGGATCGGGTGAACGGCTGAATTTTAACGAGACACCACAGGCCCGAGTATCTGAGTTATCCATTTAGACATGGCGCGTTAATGAATCAATTGTGGCGGGGAACTTTCTTTTCGACTTGAAGATGATATCTTGATTGCAAGCGTTTTGCAATAGCTGTACGCCACAGCTGCCGCGAGAGGAATTTTGAATTCGGTTTTGAAATTTATGATATTTACCTTGGCTACGTATATAATACGCGCGGCGAGGAGTTAACAAATTCAGCTGGTTTTCTCTACGTGTTAATTAAATGGAAGAATTTTCGGTCGTAAATCAACGTATCAAAAGCGGGAACCCAACAATGTTCTGCCGTTATTTACGATCGGATTATGTTCAATTATGCTGATTCGATTGTGCGCGCGTGATTGAATTTTGATTTTTAACTTGGCGAATTTTCGTTAATGCTTTCGTTTAAAAATAAATAAATACCGAGAGTCAATGGATTCCCGGTGTGGAAATAGATTGGATTTATGATGATAATACGCTGTGTTTTATATGCTGAGCAATACAGCCTGGGTCATTATAAATTCTGGTCCCGTTACTTACTATATACACATGATCAGCTTGTTATGTTATGGTAACACAATATGATCATTTACGATCAGAATACGATCATCGTAACATGATGTGTTAAGTTATGATTACAATTGGATCACGGCACCATAATGCGATCGGTCATGACCACATTATGATACAATAAAATTCGCCATAAATTATAACGATATTATATGCGATAGCGTCACCACATTTTACGCCAGAATTCCTACCGAGGATTGCTCTCACAAATATATAGCCCCAGTCGGCTTTAAATTACACGAAAATCCTAAATCCGCGCTAGCACCTTCACATTCTCCATCCGTACATTATACAATTATAATTTACGCGAATCTCACAGTCATGCACAATTTGCGAATCGCAACGCTCGTCTCCCCGCGTCTCCTTATAAAGCGCGCGCACACGTCTCCACCCGATCCGTCGAAATCGTCATCGGTAACTCTAAACTTCCCACAATCAAACCTTATGTATACCGATCTTTGCGGGGCGTCGTATAGAGCTCGATATATTTCCCGCGCGTATATATAATACGACGGCGACTTTATACGCGAGCGAGTGGTCGAGCCCCGCCGGATTTTTGGCGATTTCGCGTTATTTATTCGCCAGTGAAAGTTTATAAAAGCCGTATTCGCGCGCGCGATCGGTTGCGTGCGCCGATATATATATATATACACACACACACGCGCGCGCGCGCGCGCACACACACACACACATATATATACACACACACACACATATATATACTACATATAGATTATACATATATACATATATATATAATATATATAAGCGGAACGCTCACACACGCGCCGCCTTACGTCACGCGCGCTGCGTTCCAAACACACGCGTCTCCCGCGCGAGAGAGGCATTCCACATATCCTTTCCGGCGCGCATCGCGCCGCGATGTAACGAGTGGGATTCGGCTGCTGCTGCTGCTGCTGCAGCCTCGAAATAATCGAGGAGTATTTTTATTTGTGTATATATATGCGTATTGCGCGGGTATATATACAGGTCTGAAGCGTCGGTGCAAGTGCGCTGTATAATATTGTTGGAATGCGCATCACTGCCGATTGCGCAACGATCGCACTTTTTTCTCTCTCTGTCTTTGGGGCTCTTTTTGTTCGTAATTCGCGCTGTATTTTTTTACCCCCGCGTTGCGGAAAGAGAGAGAGAGCTGGTCGGAAAATAGGATTTTTCGCGTATTTCATTAATTTGCGATTTTTAGACGTTTCATTATTTTTGTTTACATTATTTATACGAGAGCCGCGTATGCTCGCTTGTAAACGCGAACGAACGTTTCTCGAGCTCGATATCGGCTTAATCGTTCAATTTGCATCGTGTACAACTCCGGCGATTACATCGCGAGGCGCAGCGACTACATCGGCGTTATATTCTCAAAAATGTGTATACACATTCAACGTATACGCGCCTGTTTATAAAGTCGCGCTTGTAAGTTTGCAAGTTTCTTGTAAGTCCAAGGAGAGAATCTCGAAAATTGCATACAATTTATATAAGTGTCGCTACTTGTCTTCGGCGCGTGTGTATACTTCACTCGTGAGCCTCGTCCTCCTCGAGTATTGCCACTCTCTTGCGCGGCGACGTGTGTATAGAGGTGCGCAAGTGGATTTCGGCGCTTCGAGCGAGATAGAGAAATTAAAATAAAAGAAACGATTCCACCTTGGCTGCGTGTACACGGGTTAACTTTTTAATTTCGTCGCCGACGGGGAATTTCGCTGCCGCGCGCTCGTCAGTCGCGGCGAGGAAAAATGGCAGTTCTCGCGTTGAAGATGTAACCGTTGCTTTTTTCATTTTTATGCTGGTTTTACATTACACTTTTTGCTTCATTGAGTTATTTTTATCGAAGCTCGAAAGACCTTGTCTTCGTTATTATTTTTTATCTTGTTGTTATTAAGTCATTATCGAGTTATCTCGATTGTAGACTGAAGCTATATATTCGTCAATTAAGATAATTAGGTGAATCACGTTATCGCTAGCTTCAATTATTCTATTTATTTTTCTTTATTAAAAATTCATTTTATTCAATTACGAAAACATTATCTTCATTCCATCCGAGTTGTCTCAATCTTATCTTCAATAGATATAGTTATACTGAAGCTATAAATTACGCTAATCAACGCCAAAGTATAGTAATAAATAATGCGTAGGCTTTCACTATCGCTCATCGTTCAACGAGGAAAGACATTAATTCCCGCAGAAGCTATTACCAATTTTTCCCAATCAATTCTTCTCCGCAAGCCTATCTTTCAAAATCCACTGAAAAACCATCGCTGCCCTGAAGCATAACCAATTCTTACATCTTCACTCAATCCGACTTACGTATCTTCACTTAACACCGAAGCTATCGGTCGACGAACAACCTACACAACCTACACAAGATTTCTCATTAACCACCGAAAAAAAAACTTCAATCAATGTCAGACCGATATATATACACTCGATGATTGGCGCAATATAACGACTCCTACGAACAATTCCAAACAACTCCAAACTGCGTTCACGACATCGCTCGGTGTATCGCTCGGCGCGAATTTCAAAATCGCTTGCACCTCACCAATAGCCCGCGAGACGTATGACTTTCTCACGCGTCTATAATCCGTCATCATCCCGGGCGCGCGGAACAATTATTTATCACAATAACACGCGCGCGCGCGCGAGCGGCGCAGAAAGGCTTATTATTACAAGACACTGTTCGTGTAAACATAGGTATTTATAACGGGCGGCGTTAAAACTGCATTGCGATCATCGGCCAGGTACACAGAGGTGTTCTTGCGCCATATCTTCCAGCCTCACAGCGTTTCTCTCTCTCTCTATATGTATATATGAGTATATCCAGGAAATTTCGGAAACAACTCGGACGGAAAAGTCGCAAAAAATTTTCTTGAAGGCCCACCTACCAGACCTGTTTCTTCTCGTTCCTTAGGTCATTCTGAAAGAGAAAAAGCTCGCGTGCACGGAAAATCTTGGGATATATTTTTTTCCGGAGCAAAAACGACTCGAAAAAACGAGAAATAATTAACAAAAAGAGAATTCATAGATTTTTTTCTCGAATACTATGGACTTTTAAAAATATTCCATTAGAACAAAAATGTCTTAAAATTCATCGAAGAATGCTCTGAAATTTTTTCAGTTTTTTTCACGACGTTTTCCGAGTTTTCAATTTTTTTGGATTTTTGAAAAATCAAAAAGTCCACAGTTTTCGAGATAAAAATCTGTGAATTCTTGTTTTTTAACTACTTCTCGTTTTTCGAGTCGTTTTATTGCTCCGGCAAAAAATATACCCCAAGATTTTTCGTGCACGTAAAGCTTCTTCTCTTTCAGAATGACCTAAGGAACAAGAAAAAAGAGGTCTCTGGTAGGTGTGCCATCAAAAAAATTTCTTGCAACTTTTCCGTCCGAGTTGTTTCCGAAATTTCCTGGATATACCCATATACAAAGTGTATCCACGCGCGCAGATAGTGCCGGAGTCACGCGAATAGCCGCAGCGCGAATTTCAACCCGCGGGACGCGCGGCGTCACGCAAATCTGCGTCTGCGCGTGTCTGCGAAGTACGAGCGCCGATATATTTATATTCGCCGAGTCACTTATTATGCCGCGCGCGCAGAGCTGCAGGAGACGAAGCGAAGGATGTGTGGCGACGACCTCGTTCGACGCGCGCGCGAGCGCCGATTTATTCGAGCTGCCGCTGCGCCGCGGCGGATCCGATTTACATTTGTCTATCGCCGCGTGATATTAATGGATCGATCCTGCGATTAGGGCCAATTTGCCTTTTGTGTACGCGTATAAATGGGACACGCGAGATTGACGCTTCTTCTCTGTATAGATATGCGCGTGTAAAGGAAAGGCCGGGAGACGAAGGCAGAATCTCTTTCTCTCCCCGTCTCTCAGAAAAGCCGAAGGTGTTCTACATATCGTCGTCGCGATAAAAAAAAACTCAGCGCACAATGGACAGTCGATCGCTTGACGTTTTATATATATATACGTAAGCTCGTCAGCTTTCATCCGTGATGTGTTTGCGACGAATTGAATGCGGATTCGGTTTTACGCGAATGTCTCCCTCGTATAATTTCTAGTTTCTCTTTCTCTTTCGCCTATATACCGAGGGACATAGAGGTATGACAGCTCCGCAGCCTCGAGAATCCCGTGGGCTCCAACTCGCCCCGATTTCTTCAGCTCGACATCATAAAGGACAATTTGAGCTTCCTTCTCTCGAGCGACGAAGAAGAAGAAGAAGAAAAAAGCGTTCTCCCGAAGTTTGCGAATATTGTGCAAGTTCCCCTCGAAATATTCATTATTCATCCTCTCTCTCTCTACTTTCGCGGTGAATCAGACCTGCGAGGGTGGCTGCGCGCGAGGGACCTTTGAAAAAAAAAAAGAAATATTCGCAACGTTGCGAAATAGCGGAGCGCGCAACCTTTGACACTCTTTTCGCGGGGCCCCAAGGAGCCCTCGATTTATTTATTGACCGAGCGGAATAATTGCGCGCAATATCTCGCCGATTAACATCTCGTCCACGCGTCGCGGAGAATTTTTTTTTTTTTTTTTATATATTTGCATTCGGGATGCCCGTGGCGAGAAATTCCGCGCGTCTCTCGAATCTCGCGGCTGATACTCTCGAATAACGCGGGAATTTTAATAGTATCCACCTCGGCGAGAGTTGACGAAATTTCTCTAAAAATATGGTTAAAAAAAAGGTTATTGCTGCGTACCGGGATTATAATGAGAGAAAGACGAGATTTTGTGTATGCGGACGTGTGCTCTAATTGTGAATACATTTCTTTGGGCTTTTGGCGAGTTGCTTTTGTTATTTTGAAACAATGATGTGAAAGTCGTTTTAGTGAAATATCGTACCGATTTGCGGAGAAAAATTATACTGTTTTACCGCGGAGTTTATGAAAGTAACGGTTACATCTAAATATAGTCACTCAAAAATAGGTTTCACTGCTTTATTTATACGGAAATACCCGCTATATCGAAGCAGCCTAAATTATGAAATTATATTATGGCTCTTTAATTTGGCTCGAAATACGAAAATTTATGCATAAAATGTGACTCACTTGGGAGGCACTGTTGCGTGAGTTACACATTCACACTGCAAAGTAAATAAAATAATAAAATATGAGTATATAATAGAAACTATATAAAAGTAATAAATTATTCATGATATATTAAGTAAACTTCAAATTATCGACCAAAGAGAAAAGTCCAATTTCTTAAAATTTTTACTACTCATTCTCAAATGGGTTGCTTGGACTTGACTGACCAATATTGAGATGAGTTTGATCAGTATTTATTTTAAGATTGCGTAGGTGGTGCACCTTACGTTAACGTCTCTATATAGCGTAAGCCAGTCTTGGATATAAACACATCTCCTCTCAAATGCATACTTTGTATATGTATTGGAATATGATGCAGTGATTTAACTAATGTATGTAGATTTATTATACCAGACGTAATCGATTGGACATTTCAGTTAAGGAGGTGAATACATTAAAATTTCAAATTTGGCGCCAGAATATGCAGTGGAAGGAGAAGCAGCTAATTTACTAATAATAAAAAGTCAAAACAAAATTTCTCGTGAAATGACATTTGACTAATATCCTTAAATTCTGTAATTCAAATACAATTTTACGAAATTTATATTTTTACAATTTGTTATAAGCAAATCAGCTGATTGTATCCATCAGCTATACGTTTTGGCGCGAAATTCGAATTTTTAATTGAACTCTCGACATCTCCGCGTAATCTGGTCTAGAATGTACTTTTTTGCTCATTAAACTTTCGACAGATTCACACACGACTATTGTAAATTATTTTGAAATTCGCCGCCGAGATTTCACGAGTCGCGCGCGCAGAAGCGCATAAATTCAAAAAAGAAATTCAGAAATTGCTATACAGTCTCAGAAAAATGACTGCGCCGCATAGTGAAAATTTGTTGAAATTCGAGTCTTTCTCCCAATTACCATACAACGGCAATTCGCCTTACATAAAAAAACCGAATTTTCTAATATCCCGTCTCCGATGCGACATTACGTATTACGAACGATCCAACCCGCGTCAAAAGTGCAGACTTGCGCATCCCTCACTACAACCCAAATCGTAACGCCTCATCTCTCTCTCTCTCTCTCTCTCTCTCTCTCTATTACTCTCGAAGAGCGACGCGAAAAAAATAATTGAGTCTCCAATATCATCCTATTAATACTGACCTACAATCCGAAAAGACACAGGGGCGCATTAGCATAAAAATTTGTCGAGAGCCGTGAATCACGCCCGAGACGACGCGTCTCTCTCTCTATTCGCAAAGAGTCGCACCGGCAATCGTCATCGTCGCGCCAATGCAGCCGCGAGATCGTCTGGGAGCACAGGCTACACTGCGACTGCGAGAGAGAGAGAGAGAGAGAGAAAAAAGGAATTGCGTAAGTCGAGTAGGTGTATCACGTCCGCGTCTTCGCCGGTATGCGCGACACGAAATTCTAAAACACGGCGGCGCTTAAATTCGACCTTCGATTTTGGCGAATTCGGTCGCTCGCGCCTCGTATAATTATCGTGTATACCGAAACGATTCCGGAGCGTACGGCGACGCACAATGGGCGGCAATTTTTCACGGCTACAGTCAATTTCGACGATAAAAATCGCGGCGCCGATCGACGAAATTCTTTCTCCTTCTCCCCCCCGGCTACTCCTGCGCGCGGTGGTATACAGCGGCGAAAGCAAAGTCTTTATGAAGACGCATTATGCGGACGAGGATTGCGCAACGACGAGGCACACGCGGCGTCGACGACGAGGTGTAAGGGAATAAATAAAAAAAAAAAAAATTAGTGGGATTAGAGCCGCGAGTATCAGTTTGCTGTACGGTTACAGTTCCTCTCTCTCTCCCTCTATTTTATTTATTAAGTCCCGTCTCTCTGTTGACGCTCGTGTTCCCTCCGAATCGGTCATTATATTCTAATTCGCCGGTTCACCATTTCGGCTATACGGCCGCAGTTCTGCGGGGGATTATGTAAAGAATAATAATCGATGATAAAATTGATTTCGCCTATACAGCATCGCGGCGCAACTTATGTAAATAGCGGCCGCGCGGCGAGTCGAGAATTGAAAAAGAAAAAAAATTAGTCCGAAAGCCAAGTTTGACGGTCTGCCAAATTATGCGCTTTGCGGCCGGGCTGTCAAAACATTGCGCCGAGCGGCGGTGACGCCTCGACTTTCGAGATGAAAGAAAAAAAGAACAATAAAAAGAATTAATTCGCATTACGTAAAATATGTGCGTATAATTTTTGCGCGCGCAGCCGTAGCGAAAGAATGCGAATTGAACAGGTGGAAGAAACGGGGAAAAACCGATATTCTGAAAACGATGATTGATAATTTAAATGTTCTATAATATTCGCCTCTATTGCCACCATCGGCGCGTCGGGCCGTTCAATCAAGTCCGTACACTCGTATATAGGATTGGAACAACTTGCAGAAACGAGACGATTGCTCAACTGCGCGGCGATAAGGTGAAAAAATTTTTCAATGTATATATACGTTATTAATTTTCTCCGCCGCGTGAAGCTTTAAAAAACGCATTCTTCGCTCTCGCGGATCCTCAACGACTCCACATTCGACGAGACGCACTTCCCTGAACCTAAATCTTGTATATAAAAGCCTCGAGTCTCGTCGTCTCGATTATATACTGGAAACACCGGCGTAAAGAGGCTCTTTAGCCGTTTTTATTTCCCCCCCCCCCTCCGCACACACGACCCGTCGCCGCTGCCATTAATTTCAACATTGGAAATTACGAGAGAGAGAGAGAGAGAAAACGCGACGTGTCGCGCGTCTTTAACGCTTATCATCCCGCTGAGCAAACGCAGACGCGCGGCTTTTCACGATCAACGCGTTATACGCGATATTTATACGCTTCCAGCGGAGAAAATGATTAATTCAGAAAAATCATCGTCTCATCGCCATAGCCGCCGCCGGTTTATCCCGCTAAAGTCGCGTCTGCGTAATACCAAAACAGAGCTCGCGTAATAAGCCGATCGCGCGCGCGCGCACTTTCCGCGTGCATATGTATATATATCTATATATATACACGCACGGGCTGGTCCCGCGCGCGAGCGGTCAGTTCTCTCTCGAAAAAAATTACGAGAATACGCGGCGGCTCCACTTTCTCCGACGCTAACCATTTTCCATTTTATTAAGCCGAACGTAATCAGGTGTGCCCAGCGAGTGTGTATGCGTGTATGTATGTGGCGAGGTGGAGAGTCGTCCGGAAAGGAAATTTTTCGGCTTTGGTTCGATATGCGCGCGCCGTGTGTGCGATGGCTTTTTTTCGGCGGATTCGCACACGCGATATTACGAACTATTACGAAAGCTTATCGGAGGAGTGTAATCTAGTTTTTTTCGATGGTTTCGATTTGTTTTTTTAATTCTTTGTGCGTATTGAGATGGAACGCTTGTGTATAATACACTTGGCGGGAGAGGCGGACGTTGATTGATTTTAATGAGAAAGTTGGGGCAGAGGTGAAATTTGCATTTCGTTCCGCGGGTCATAATGAAGAGCGCGTGTTCGCCGTGTAGAGGGGAATTGTATCAGATCGAAGCTTGAAATCGCGCTGTAAGTACGTTTTCGAGAACGAAAATCGGTTGGGAGCCAGGCGAAGGCTTATTAAATGCGGACTGACGAGTACGAGCTGTTCGGGTATTGAGGGGTTTCATTACTATCTTGGATACGCGGAGGTTGAATTTTCGAGTTTGTGAGTAAAAGAAATTGGAATTTCAGTACGAATAAAAATTGATGAGTATGATTGATTTTAAGGTTTTCAGCTTTGAGCTTTTAATTTTCTTTTTTATAGACGAGTAATTCCTCTCTTCGTTAAAAAATATTTTATCTAATTATCTTTTTCTGTATAATAAAACGTCAACAATATTTCGCAAACAGCTATTTCATGATGGTACTTTTATGAGACAATTCGAAATTCAAATTTCGCGCCATAAATTAGTAGATGAAGAAGCAACTACAATTTTTGCATAACAAGTAGTAAAAACGAAATTTCGAATAACCGAAACAATAATGAGGAACGAGTTTAATCAAAACAATGTTGTTACCGTCTTGATGTATAATTATATCTACCGCTTTACGAAGTTTGAAGTTAATATTCAAATGTCTTTTTAAATAGCATTGGAATGGAGCATGATTTTGAGATATTATTCAAATGATGCCAATGACTCGAGATATTTATGTGTGTAAGATTCAATCTTCATGAAATAGTATAGATAATTATAGATAATTATATATTTATCGAAGGACAACTATGACTTGTCTTTTCGTATTTTGTTTTTATTGTTTATTATGAGTCAAGGAGCTACATTTTTTCGTTTCTTATGCTCTGGCGCGAAATTTGAACTTTTTTTAATCGACTTTCGATGCATCCCCTTCATTAAAAAAAAAATACTTTTTGATGAACAACTTTGAAAAATAACGTAAAGCCATAAAGTTTATAGAAAATTTAAATCGTAATATTAAGGAAAAAAGAATTACAGGCACGTCCATGGAAATTTTCCAATAATACGACACTTCTGCTAAAAATAACATCCTCTCGAGTCCCCGCAGCCTCAACACGTTTTATATCTCCCAAATTTACAATTACAACGTTTCCACTCGCAGGAAGGAAGCAACGCCCTCTGCGCGCACGCGCGAAATTTACGATCGGCTCGCGCACAATGAAGAGGCTAATTCTCGCGGCTAAAAAGCTCGCGAGAGCATCTCCCTGCGCGCTGCGCTCGCAGTCGTAAATTTTCTTCATCTCGCCCCTCCCCCCCCCCCCCTCTAAAACCGGAAAGTCGAGGACTGATTCCATATAATCCGCTGCGCAGGGGCTTGCAAGCGGATGTAGAGACGCTCTTTTATTATTTCTTTTTAGGGCGAAAACGCCGCGATTGCATGAAATTTCACTCGGGCCGGCTAATTAATTATACTCTCGGTTCTCCGCGCGCGCGCGCGTCGACTCTGCGTATATATAATACGCGCGCTGTGCACAATGAATTCGCGCGCTATCGAAAAAACGACCCGAGCCGGCGATCATTCATTACCTCCACCTTTGCCCGTTTCACATTACGTTTGATGATTTTTTTTTCCGAGTCCGCTAACTAGACTGTTATGTATATGAGTATACATACGTATATACACAGCGTGCGAGAGAGAGAGATCGAGAGAAAGGCCGGTAATGAAGAGCGAGCGCAGTTAAATGAAATGTAAGGCGAGGCGGCTCGCGAGTTTCGGCGCATTTTTTTTTATTCGTCGACGATATAAATACATCGCGTGTAACGCACTCGCGGCTGCAGTACAGGACGAGAACGTATATACGAAAACGGGACCTGATCGCTCCGAACAATGCGCGCAAACCCGTTCGGAATCCGGCAAGAGGCTAATTCGCCGAAAATCCATTCGTAACGCGCGCGCGGCTCGTAAATTGCCGAAAATCGTCTGTAACCCCGGTCTATCGAGAATCGGTGGCGAGAGAGAAGTGAAAAAAAAAAATTTTTTTTCAGACAGGCAGCCGTAAATCTTTGGCGATTCCCCCCCCCCCCCCCCAAGCGTATATATTTCGCGAGAGCCCGGAAAATGATGGCGTCTTATTTTTTTCACTCTATCTCCAGTCTCCCTGGCTCACTCTCCTTTTCACAATCGGGCCGTTAATGCGCGACTGTATAAAAATCCACGAAACACGGCTTTTTCCACAAGGCGGCGGCTCCGCGTGTCGGGCCGAGTCAAAGGTTGAGAGCGTATCGCGTTACCTACACTATGTATATATATACATGTATACATACGGACGTAAGTATATACGTATATATACACTCAGCGAGATTTGATAGATCGGGGAAAGTCAACGAGGCGGCAGTTATGTCACGCGCCGAATATAACTGACCGATCAGGAAGGACCCGATGAATCTTATCTCGCGCCCGACGCTTTATCGCCGATTAAAATTCCTGAAAAACTCGCTGATGAAATTCGTGTGGTGCGGCATTTTTTTTTGTTTTTTTTTTTTCGTACGGGATACGTATATACACATCGCGTAAGTGTGCGCGGGTTATACGCGCGCGTGTACGCGGGCATGTGCTTTCTCGGGCGAGGGAAAAATCGTCTTATGTTGTGCCGTGCGGCGTATAATGTATACGCGGATAATTAGAGGATTATTACGGGACTAATAGACGTGAATATAAATATGTATGCGAGACGAGGGATATTTGGATATTTTCGTGTGGATTGAGAATTATTATAGTTTCGAGCGTAATATAGACGCGGGGAATACACGCGGAGTCGATTTATGCGGAGAGTTTAGTGCGGCTACTATTAACGTTGGAGGCTTCTTCTTATAGACTCGTATAATTCGCGATTTTTGCTTTTCGAGGTTAGGAATTCGTTATGTGTGTAGACGAGCATTTACGTATGGATCTCGCGTATGATAATTAATGTCAATCAAAAAGATTGAATCGATTCATTACGCAGTGTGTGTGTGTGCGCGCGTCTTTTCTTTTTTATAATCCGCGATGTGTACATGTAGTTATATACGCTTTTCTGAACTTACTGCCGCGCGCAGAATATAATTTTAAATGACGTACAGAGTCTTACGAATTATTATTTAATAAATATTAAATATACTTAGGAATTATATTTCTTGCGTTTCTGTTTATGCTTAAATGCTTGCATTAACGGCTAATTATATTATTTACAACGAATATGGCTTATTACGTTATTTATTATAAATTTAGCTTATGTTGAATTATTTATTACAACTGTGCGTTTATGAATATTGTATGTACGAAACTTTCGGATAGTCGCTAATAATAATTAAATGAGGTTGCAATATACCAGTTAGCATTTGATCTGTGCAGGTATAGGTTTACAGGAACTCGTCTCTCTGATGAAATAGAATCTTGAACTTGTAATAAGCAAGTATCAAAAAATAATAATTCTGTCGATGTTCAATTTTTGCTGTATACTAATACATAAAGAAAATAAAAGACTAAAAAACAATTAGTTAAAAAGTGATGTCGTATGTACAGAGTACAGGGAAAAACTTGATGGCTCAACATTGTTTATCCTTTAAATTATAGTTTAGTATAATTTTCAATAAAGACAGTAGTAATTCTCGGGGATAATTTTCTTTCCTCGGCATCCACGCGTAAGATAAAGTCTTCTTTACGACTATCACGTTAACCGTTGCAATTTCAGACTCTATTGAAAGTCACCCATAAAATCATGCAATCATTTCTATTGATCGCTCTTCAACCAACTCCGACAAGCATGTATTTCGCAACAATAAATCACGCGTCTCCCTTAAAATCCCCGCAGCCACGGTAACGAGCGCAGAAATGCAAATTTTCTTCAAAAATTCCTCCCAACGCCCATAAAAAAACAAATCATTACTGCGAGAAAAGCCTCCTTAAACCCTCGCAGTCGGCCGTAAAGCGCATCGAAAATACACTCATACCGCGCGCGCATTTTAAATTACGCGCGCCGCTATAGAAAAAAAAGCTTATATTGACAGCCGTTACTTTTCGCATTCCTACTGTCTCTACCGATAGAATTCGCACATCATCAGAAACGCCTCTTTGCTTCTGCGCGACGAGGAGAAGACTTTCCACGGTGTATACTGTGCATATATACACCTCCTCATCGGCGTCGCACAACAACAACAACGACGACGACGACAAGCCGCGCGCGAGAGAGTAAAACACAAGCGACAAAACCGCCGGGAGTAGCAAACAGGTCCGACGACTCGCGGCGGCAAGAATGAAATGCGCGAATGTATTTTTAAATTCTATCACAGTATAACAGAGAGCAAAACGTGCGCGCGCGCGTAGCGCGGAATGAAAGAGTCTCTCGCTCTCTTATACACACGAGAGACGGATAGTCGAGACGCTTTGTGCAAGCGAATAATGTAAGAGTATTGTATAAATAACTTGGCGGCTTGAAATATCGGCTGTAAAAATCTCATTAATTACTGCAACGCTCCCCTCTCCCCCCCCCTCCCTCCTCCGTGTAATACGTATACATACGCTGCGCACACGACGCGGCGACTACGTTTTGCGCGTCGTAAAAAACTCCTCTCGCGCTCTCGGCTCTCCCGACCGTAAAACCTACAGTTTGATGCGCGACTCTCTCGTAACGCCGAAATTTCGCACGTGAGAGGAGTCTCTCTCTCTCTCTCGGTTTGCAACGAGATCGGCGCGAAAATATGAAAAAGAGAACGCGCGCCAAAAGAGGGGAGAGGGGGGGCGGAATTTTTTTTCAACGTTAATTATACCCCGATCGATAAGCAAATATTATGAACTTATACGTTTGCCAATCTCAAGTATATAAATGTACGCGTGTACGCGTGTACACGTCTGAACTGCGAATAATTAATCTCGCGAGTGTCGTGGGAGCTTTCAATGGATATATTATGCTCGTTGGGGAATTCGATCGGCTGATCCTTATCGCCGCCGATGTGTAGAGGATAGCACACGTCGCTATACGTTCGCCGCGACGCGATATTCGAAAGTCCCGCGCTACGATTGCATTGCTCTCGTAATTTTTTTCTATTTTCGTCTCGTCTTCGAATTCGAGTGTTGCAGGCGTTCTAGACGGTGGGATAGAAAAAGTCGCAATATGAGGGAACGCTTCGTTCGGTTGCAAAAGATTGTTTCTAGCGAAATCGAGATGAGGATCTGGAATTCACATCGCCGCTTGACGACGACGATGACGATGATGAAAAATTCAGAAAATTACGTAAGCTGGGTTATATCAGGATTATTTTGGGGAAAAAAATTGAGTGAAAAAAAGTCTGTACTAATAAAAGCTCACTTATACGCGCACTTTTTTCCTCGAGTACTCGAGTACTCGGGAGGAAGGTGTGTATCGTAATGCGAGTCGAAAAGTGCGCAATAACTTTTTTAGTGCACGCCACACACGCGCTCGAAGTATTTAAATTTCGTGCACATCGATAAGTTCCCGCCCCCTTTCTGTTTTTACGTCCTACTTATAAAACCGCAGCTGTATACTCTCGTTATGTCGTTGAACTTGACGACGACGACGACGACGACGTCACGGGATACGGGCTCGCGATACACAAAGAAAGAAGGCGCAGTTTCACGAAAGTGCAATAATTCAGCCGTAAAGCGCGCAAAGTCTCGCAATCCCCGTGACAATTAGGCGAACGTGCGCCGTTCTTACATCATTAAATTAAACTTGAGTAAAAAAAAACAGAAAAATATCGCGTATAATTATACATCGCGCGTAAAACGTCGCCTACACGCAGCGCGAGAGAACCGTGTAATCAAAGCGCTTGCTCTACTCTCACAACTTTATCGTATAAATATACAGACGCGCGGAATCAATCCTTCGACCGCAGCGCGAGCGGCTCATCGAGAAACGAGTATATATATGAGTATGTCCAGGAAACTTCGGAAACAACTCGGACGGAAAATTTTCGCGAAGGCACACCTACCAGACCTGTTTTTTTCGTTCCTTAGGTCATTTTGAAAGAGAAAAAGCTCGCGTGCACGACCGATCGTAGGGTATACTTTTTTCCGGAGCAAAAACGACTCGAAAAACGAGAAATAATTAAAAAACGAGAATTCACAGATTTTTTCTCCCGACTTCATCGGAACAAAAATATCTTGAAATTCATCAAAGAATGGTCTGTAACTTTTTCAGATTTTCCACGACGTTTTCCGAAATTTCGATCTTTTTGGATTTTCGAAAAATCAAAAATTGTACCAGATCAGTCTAAAAAAATTACAGAACATTCTTTCGTGAAGTTCAAGACATTTTCGTTCTGATGAAATTTTCATAAAAGTCCATAGTTTTCGAGAAAAAAATCTATTAGTTCTCTTTTCGTCAATTATTTCTCGTTTTTTCGAGTCGTTTTTGCTCTGGAAAAAAATATATACCCTAAGAGTTTCCGTGCACGCGAGCTTTTTCTCTTTCAGAATGATCTAAGGACCGAGAAAAAATAGGTTTGGTAGGTGTGCCATAAAAAAAATTTTTTGCAATTTTTCCGTCCCAGTTGTTTCCGAAATTTCCTGGACATACTCATATATACATGTGTACACTCGAGGCGTCTCTCACTCGCTCGTCGCGAAATTTTTTTCTTCTCGAAAATATATAAAGCCCTCCCCCGGCACTGCGCGCGCGCGAGCAGCACTGCCTCCATAAAAGAGCAGCGAAGATGAGGAGGCGCGCGCGCAATTTCTCGTAAATGATCATTATGTCAGCGGACGGTATGTGGAATTGCGAAATTCAGGCGTCTCCGCGCTGTACAGTACGCGGCGTCTTAAAGCGTAATATCTCTGTCTCTTACTCTCTCGGACGTCTTTGTAATGCGAAGGCACACACGTTGTTGCTTTTGTTGCGGTATACACGGTTTATATCGTACGCGCGTTCCACGACTGTGTCTAAATAATCGAACGGTTTATATATAGGACATGCGGCTGTTCTGCGGGACGAGTGTAGAGGTCTGTATACTGCACGCTTTGGTATTTTCTCGATACACTGAGAAAACCAGGTCGATTAGTTTTTACTGTACTGTCGAGTGACGCAGCTATGCAGTGCAAAAACTAAAAATATTCCTAGATTCTCAATAAAATTTACTAGGCTTTGGCGCTACATGGCTGCGTTACTCCAAAGTATTGTAATTTTTATAGTCTGTATTGTTTTTCTCAGCGTAGAAAAAGTGAGTATAATCTCATTGAAGACGAACAGCTGCGCTGTGTGTACAGGCCGTCTTTGTTCGCTCGAGTATAGATTTTGCGGTAGAAGATATTTTTTTTTTAACTTCCCGACAGCCGCAGCGAGCGTTACCGTCGGCGCGGTGAAAATTACCGCCGAGCGATCGTAAGAGCGCGATATAAGCGCACTTTTGGTTCGCGCGAAATTTTTATGCGCTCGATAGACATTGCTTGTCGATGCTATCGGCGCCGCGAACTTATGTATTCTTGAAATTCTTTCGCCTCTCGCGGACGCCGCAATCGAACCTTGACCTCCGGGGCTGCAGTCGAGCGTCTGCGACGCCGCGTATACACAGCCGAACAGAATCCGTGCGCGCGTGCACTAAATTTCGTAGCCGATATGCATAAATTAACTTTGTTTATGGCTGGAAATTAAGCATAAGTAAACAATAATTAGGGGACGATAGCGGCCGTAAGTGCGCGGACGGCGAGTCAATTATGTCGGATAAATACGTTGGGCAAGGAATAAACTTAATCGTCGGTTTCGCGGTGCGCGTTTCAAAATTTCGCATCAAAATCATTATTTTACTATAATTAATGCATTTCGAGTCTGATTTTACATATAAGTTTTTTTTTTCTGTAAAGTGTACGCAGTCATATGCGACATTACAAGTCGATGATAAATTATATTACGGTATCGACTCTGAGCTACATGGCTCCTCTTTACGCACGTTTATAAATAATCCTTCCAAAGATAAACATTGCTAATATTCAGCGAGTACATCGGGCTTTTTTCTTAAGTTACTCTCGCTGTACACAACGTGAATAAATTTTTAACAGGACAGTCCTCTTGAGCGAAGACGCAGAAAGAGGATTGAAGCAAACCGATATCTCCCTCTCTAAGTAGAAACGGTCGCGGTACGGCAAGACGCCGACGCGGGACATTGTAATCCCTTATAGAAAAAATAATTCTCTCCGCGAGAGACTACACACATTAGACGCGCGCATTAAGCGATAACGGCGAGAAGCCCGTTGTAAAATGATAAATGTCTGCATTAGCCCATTTATTTAGTTTTCGCTTGTGATAAATGAATGAAACTGAAGAGACTTAAAGGCATATTTAATTTTGCGCAATTCACGAGCGAGCGATAGAGACGTACAGTTACAACAGACAACCCGAGACACACACACACACACTCCTCGGCGGCGATTGGAGGAGGCGAATTAACAATCGCATTTTGCGTTCGAAAAGAAAAAAATTCTCGAGCGTATAATAGCCGATATCGAAAATGAGTGGCGTCGATGTAAAATTAGATCCACACGCTATGCGAATGTTTATGAACAAAATTGAGCAATTTCGACTCTCTCACGTGTACGTTAACCTTACATCCAAGATTAGGATGTATACATCGCGCGGTATAATTGCGACCGCATTAAACTGCTTTACTGCACAAATTAAGTAATGCAAACACTGGGCAATTTTTATCCAATTAAATCGTCTCTCGCGTAGACGGTGCACACAGGTACACACGTCTTTACGTGCATACTCGCGATTCTTAGACACACAGACAGGCGAGTTTTCATTAACCGCAGGTACCACAGCGCAGCGTTATACCTTTCACGCCTTCTTCATTTTCTCAAACGATTTTCCACTTTTGGCACGGCCTCCACTCCCTTTTTCTCTTTCTCTCTCTCTCTCTCTCTCTCTCTCTCTCTCTCTCTCCTGTCACGTGTTCCCTCTTCACGAGCATCGCACTCGAGGATGAGTTCGCTTCGGCCGAACGTGTATGTATATATATATATATACAGAGTGAAGTGTATAATGGTTTTCTCTGATGGCACTTGCGCGTTGAGCAATATCGAATTTTAATTGTAGCGAGAGAGAGAGAGACGATTATTTTCTTGTCCTCCTTCTCGCATTCGGAGCTTGTGTGTACTTTTCTCGAATTGTACTGCGACTTCTTTCTCTCGGCACTTGACAGTCTTCTCTTTTCGGCGTATTCGTAACGCGCTTTTTTTTCTCTCTCTCTCTCTCTCTCTCTCTTCGAAAATGTAAGTCGACGTGTAATACGCGTTAGATAATCACGAAGCACAGGTGCTCTTACGGGTGAAAGTTTTATTCGCGCGCGCGCGCGCAAAATAAAAGAATTATTATTGTCCTGTAAGTGGAAAACTAATAATTATGTAAACCCGGAGCCGTTATTACTTGACCTCGAATCCGGTATATGTATATTACAAGCAGACGTACGCGTGATTCGAATATTACTTAACGATCAATTCGTCATCTTCTCAGATCTATATACTTATTAAAGGATCTGATTCGCTTAACGATCGAGTAATGAAAGACATTTATTGCGAAACGCGTTCGCGAGGGACTTTGAGAGTCAGTAAAAAGACTCGAAGTGTGACGGACTAAAAAGCCAGGCATTTACATAAAAATCACTTGCAAAAGTTTCACTCAAGCAAATTTCAAGTTTACGTTATACTTTAGGGATACCTGAATCCGTCGCTCAGGTGCAACTCTGTAAATTGAGACATTGAAGCAGAAACTTTTGAAACGCGCTGCGAAGCAATAAATCGTCGTACACAAGGCGGAGGGACACAAGCGCATCTCGTGGGCTCCTTACGTTTTTATTCGATCGCGCTGATATAAGCATCGAGTTACGCACGAAATAAGTCAGTCGTTTTTCATCCTCTCGATTTTCCATCGACGCTCAACCCACAATTTTATCCGTCGAACAGCCAAAGGTACACGCAGGTATCAGCTTACAAAGCGTCTCACCTGCCCTTGACTCAGTCTCCACCGACATCTCAATCCCAACTCAAATTAAGCGCATATATGATATCCCCAACAACAGTAACGTCGAATCAAGTATCTTTTGTAACGCCGACGATATACACGTTTATACCCGCACACCCGTACGCGCGTATATATACCTATATGTATACACGACGGCGACCATAGTGAAATTACGGATGCCCATGAAATTTCGGAATACCTTCTCGGCGCGCTATAGCGCGGACATGCATACACGTCATTAAGAGACTTAGCGATATATACTCGACGATTAGGAAAGAGACGCCGCCGCCGCCGCCGAAATTTACGACCGACCAAATGCGCCGGTACAGCGGCTCTTGCGACACCTATGTATAGATATAGATATACACACACACGCGCGCGCGAGCGCGGACGTATTTTCGACAATAATAATCCTCTTCGCGCCGCGCACCGTCTCTTCCGAGGCATCGATCTTGTGTATTATATTTTTCATATATATATATACACACACCTATATACTAGCGCGTCGGTAATTCGGCGGTTCGCCGTTTTTATTTCATTCTGCTTTACGGGGACCGGATCGTTAAAGTCGGCCGTTTTTACGGCCGTTTCAAGGGCCCATTTGCAACACGAGCGTAGCGTGGTAGCTCCTCGAGTTCGTTTCTTTCTTTCCTTTGTCCGCCGCGATTCCGGCGCGAGAATTCGAAATCGTCGCGTCGAATCGACGGCATAGAACTATACGCGACGCGTTTCTTCGCGCGACGGAATAACGTCGGATTACACTCGGTAAGCCAATGCTCTCGCGTCCGCAGCGATTTGGGTTCGACTCGTCTCGTCTCTTGTCTTTAATATCCGGGTCCGCGGCCGCGCGGCTGGGATTTTACGGAAGAAGGCCGGTGTTCTTTATGATAATCCCGCGGCAGCTGCTCATTATTTAATTAATACGGCTGTCGACGTGCCGAGTCGATCATTTTAATGGCGCAGACGTCAATCGCGCATAGAGGCGTGTGTATTGGGTTATTATTTTGGGCCGGGAATTTTTTACGCGAATAAATTGGCTGTTGTAGAAAAAAAGAGAGAGAGAGAAAAAAACTTTTGAGGAAGATTTCTTATATATTTACAGACGTAAGCTTTGTATTAGCGAAAATTAACTTTTCGGTGTAAGGACGAAGCTTTTGATGGCAGGTAAAATGATAATTACAGACGGAATCGTAGAATGATGTATGGAAATATATCCGATGCGTATTATACAGAATATACATACCGGTCGATTCCCACCAAATGATATATATATACACGATACAATCAAAACGCAATAATCTACATTTAATCGCGCGTATATCCAAAATGAATGGCCGACTCTCTAAAGAACGCTGTGGATGAACGTCCTCTACAGAGTCAGCTTTTTTGAATTTCGAATCATCCCGTAGGAATGATTTAAAAGTGAGAGAAGGTCGAAGATCTTTGGTCGACCTTGAGCTCAATAATATCAGAGAACCAATTCTTCTTTTCGACACATCCTCCTCCTCGTATATATACGTATACACATAATATAAAGCTTTTCTCTTTCCTTCTTGCCTTTACGAGAGAGCGACTTCACGGAAATATTTTTCCATTCGATTTTTTCGCGCTTCCTCTTGTCCCCCTCCTCCTCCCCCCCGCGAAAGAAATCTCGGCAACAATTTATTTGCGATAGATACGCGCGCCAGAGCCTCGCGCGGAATTTATCTTAATTTCTCCAAGCCACTTTGGCGCTCGCGATTTCTTGAATAGCAAATGGCGAATTTCACGTGTCCTTGCCGATTATTGCTCGCGCGATGTCGAGACTGGCGCCTCGTTACGAGGGACTCTCTGCGGTCGCCCGACCGCAGAGAGTCTCTCGCGCGTATACGCGGGAAGAATCTCGCCGCGTCTCCAATTAATTTGAAGGAATACGTTATTGGCGAACTTTTTTTTTTTGGAAACAGCGCGTCCGTCGAGTATTCGCCAGTGGGGGGGAGAAGAAAGAGCGTCGTATATAGCTTGTTATTGACAAATTGTTGAGCGATGGGACGATTAGATCGGGACGGACGACGAGAAGCCCGCTGTGCGCGCGAGAGAGTTTATATAATTAATGTGCATCCGAAATGAGTCGCGTAATCGTTTAGGCGTCGCGTGAAAATCCCGTGAAAACTGAAAATATATAGGCGTTTAATTGTCGAGATTGATTTAGTACGTAGATTCTTTTTTTCTCGATTTTTCAAGTTTCTCTAGCTATATATAGTTTCGCTAAGAGTAACCGAATCGCTCGATAATGCACTTCCGTCGAATCCCCCACGGGGAAAATTAGACGCTCGATCTATTATTACCCAAAATGATTCATCGAGCGAATCTTCGATCGCCGACGTTCCCGCGACAACAAGACTCAAACTTGTTGACAGCTTTTCGCCTCTCATTCGCGGCTCCATTTAATATATGCATCTGCGTACAATTTTCCCCATTAAGAATTCTCTTTCGTTTTCGTAAGCTCCTGCGCGCGCGATCCTTATAGTAAATTTTGAATCGCCATCATCATCATCGTCGTCATCGTCATCGTCATCATCGCCGAGATTTATTCCGTACGCCTATCTCAATGTCGCCCGGGATACGCGTATACAGATGACTTGGGCGCAGACGAAAAACACGATTAGTCGTCCGCCTTCGCGGACTTCGTTTTTTTCTTCTTTCTTTCATCGTCGCATCGGTGTCCGCCGTATAATACGTGTGCACAGCCTTGGCCAAAGCCGATTCCCCATACTCCCGAGTATAATAGTTGCCGTTAATCCCCGTGTACCGCACACCTCTTTCCACTGCCCCGACGACGCTCCGATTATACTGCAACAGTCCCATGAATCAGACGCCTACTCCGCCTCCTCCCGAATAGCCGCGTGTACATTATTTTTCCGCGGGCGCTCTTTTTCACCTTCGCCTCGTCGCTCGCGGCTTCTTGATTTATCGCCGCGCGCGCTGCACATCTAAGGTCACTGAACGTCCTCTACGGCGATTCGTCTAGGCGTCGCGCGCGTATGCGCGTGTGTTAATAAAGAAAAAAAAAAACGCGTTCCACACGTTTGGACGAATTTTTCCTCGACTGCGTGACGACCGAGAGCCGCGACTGATTTATCGTCGGCTGTGAATTTTCGACGCGGCGGAACGAGGCGTAATCGTGAGCTTCGCAACTCCCGGAGTCACGGCGACGACGCGGCGCGATTTCGCAGGGGGTTGACGGTGTATAAATTTGGTTTAATGAGATTTTCGGCCGGCGCTGTATACACGCGACACGCGGAAAAGTATCGATTTCACCGCCGTAAAGTAGACGTTTTATCGCGGCGATTTGTCAGCTGCGGATCCGAGCGATTGTTACGCTTGCGCAGAGTTACATTACATCGCGTGGATCGGGTCAGAGGAAGTTTCTGGAAAATTGTGAATATTATGTATTATACCAAGTGTTGCGCAAAGCGTCAGCGACGAGGGAAACATTTTCGTAAACCGAGGCTCAATGTAACGCGAAGTAACGAGTTGAAAATAGAATCTTTCTTTTTCCCTCGTTATCTAACGCGGAATTGAGCGGGGATTCCGATTAACAAACGCAAAGTCTGTACAAGGTGAAATTTCTGAAATGTTTCATTGATGATTCGACTGTCCGTTTACCTCTCTCTGCATCTGCCGATCTGTGCGGTGGGTTGAACGGCGGAAGGCCTGGAAAGGCCCAGCTTATATTCAACGGAATAAGTGCTTCAGAGTTTATTTTAAGAAATTATACACTTCGGTTTTCTCGCCAACGCGAGTTGTTTACTTGTTTTCCCATTTCTCATCGGTTTAACGCGCGACATTACACAAAAAAGAAAAAAATGGGAAATACTTGTGAAGTACGAAAATGCGTGATTGATCAGCGGTTGTTAATAATTGTTGGACAGAGCTGAGGTCTCGCCATATGTAGAGCCCGTGAAAGGGATGTAGAGGATGTATAAGCTTCCGGATTGGCTCTTCGAATTAAAATTGGAAATTCTGGTATGCCAGTTCCGTAACTCCTACAATTCGGATTATGATAATTTCTCTATTATATTTGTCTTACTTATGAAGTGTCGCTCATCGAGTTTTTATAAAATTCTGTACAGCGAGAAAAATACTTTCAAATTGCCACACAATCGAAGAATTTTTCATAGCGATACGTCCTTGTCATCCTTTTCTGAACGCACTTCGTAATACGAATTTCGTGAAGTTACAACACGTCTCTACTTCTTCTTTTTGGGAAAATCCTTTGAGAAACGCGGCGAAAATTAAGATTCAAAAATGGATTCTACATCTCTTCTGCAACGTCTCCAAGAGGCCAACTGATGCTAGTCGAAATCGGCGTTTAATAACGTCAGATGCAATTTACAAGCTCCTGTGAAAACTCGCAACCGCCAATAAAACGAGAAAGCTCTCGCTTCCTCCCGGCCGATGCTTATCTCACAAGATATAAATTCAAGTAAAATAGTAAATACTTCACGCAAATATTTTCCAATCGTCCGAAGTGTGCCGCATCGACCGATTGATCCTCAGAGCTGCATCGACCACACCGGTCGACAAACCAACAAATCCATAAATTATCCAGAAAAGTAAAAGCCTGTCCAGTTTAATACCCACTAAACGTTTCCCCGCACGAACATCCAAGAAGCTACGCGTCTCTTAGTGTAAATATATACAGCACATCTTAGAGGACAATGCGAATAGTCCCAGCTCGATGCATATGACCAATTCTCTTAGAAAAATGCACTTTTCGGGGTTCCAGAGATTGAAAACTTTCTTTTTTAAAGCTAGAGGTTTCGGACCGATGAGACTTTCTTTTGTAAATAAAAGAAATATGCCGAGATTCGATGCTCTGATCAAAAGTTATGTCTGTTTAAAAAATATATATATGTATAAATAAAAATCCGAATAACCGATTTTCTTTTTTTCTCCATATAACTCCCCATGTTAAATTCTCATCTTCCATGATTCCCATGTTCCTCTGCATTTTTGACAAGCTTTCAGCTTACAGAAGAAAGTCTAATTAGCCCGAAACGTCTAGCTTAAAACAAATTTTCGGTTTCTGGACCCCCGAACAATGCATTTTTCCAGGACAATTGGTCATATATATATATATATATATACCATATACTTGGAGGACTCTCGAGTCGCTAAGCGCATAGAGGCTCGATTTATCGCGTGCGACACAGCTGCACCAGCTGCACACTCGACTTCTCGTTGGGGAATTAACCTCCTGACCGCGAGAGGCAACCGAGACGGAGAATACACTGCAAGCGGCTCGTTACTATACAGACGCGGACGGCACGCGAGCCTCCGCTTATTTTTTAATCCCCGACTTTCTACGCCTAGGACTTCACACCTCGCGGCGAATGTGTTGTATAGTGTCTTTTTCTTCTTTCGTCGGTTATCGCCAATGATTTTTCCATTATTCATTTCATTGTCTCGGTGCCGGGCTTTAGCCGACGCTGTGCGAGGAGAGAATGCTTTGTTTGTGGTCGATGGACTTTTGCGATGAATGGGAATTTAACGAGCGTGAAGACGTTTTGTTTGCGAAGTGCCTTGGTGTATGGGCATTGGATGATGGTAATTTTATTTTTTTTTTCGTTGGTATAGTGAAAAAAAGAACGAAATTGAAAGGTGTACTCGTGAAAATCAAGGTTTTACGTGTTTATATCAGATTATAGAATTCAACAATAATTTTCGTCCTACATCGTTTTCTTGTACTATCAAACGAAAACAGAACTCGTTCATAGACGAAAAATGCCAGAAGCGCATTTTAAATTTATGTGAATCTCATCACATTTTGAATGCAGTGGTCAAACGAATTACCTCGAAACCATCGTATGCATACGTTAATCACAGAAAGGTCACGCATAGCGATACGCACGTGACGAATTAAGAGAAAATATGCACGAATAAACTGCTAACACTGCCGAATTGTAAGGTCGAAAGAAAGAAATAAAATGCGTTAATTGAATCGTGGCCTCAAAATAAGAAACTTCCATGGATAAGTCGATGAAGTTGGTATACCTGGCTAGAGCAGGGAATACAACTTCACAGAGTCACTTGCGAAAATTTGTTGTCGATTCACCTGTACATGCCAGTATCGCGTGATTTAATCAGATATGATAATTATAGAACAATATAATAAATTAAAAAAAATTGTTTTATTTTGCAGATTCAGTACTGCGACGCGGTGCAGGAAGTTTGCTGCACTTTGAAGGAGGAACAACAGGCAATTGCTGGTAAGTTGTTGATTTAAAGCATCAACTTTTAGGTGCTCAATAATTTAACAGGTAGAGGTTAATTAAAAAAAAATAAAATAAAAATACAACATAAAATATAAAATTTTGAACTAAAACGATATTGAAATTCAAAATTTTAGTAACTGCAATAATAGTTTCACAAAACGAACAAAAGTAGTGAGAAGGTAAATGTTAATTTCTCCGCACAAAACATCGGCGGAGTTTGTGAAATTGACTTAATTAACAGAAAAATTCTAAACAACAAAAATTATTGAAGCTAAAATACTAAAATAAAAAGAGCGAAATAATCTCATTACTTAGTTATCCATAAACCTTAACAATTCTATCTGTACATTTTACGAAAGCATACACACGCGTAATCCGTCTAGAAATATACCTGGAACCGCATTTTCAACGGCTTAATTACGACATCTCCGAAACGTACAGCCACAAAGCTTCCTAATTACGAAGGAAGCCAAAATTCAATAACAATAAATCAACGCTGAAAAAAAAGAACTCGCGACTGATCCACATCCCCCTTTCTCTCTCTCTCTCTCTCGTTGTTCCAGCGAGATCGTCGGACGAAAAAGAAAACGAAGAAGCCGAAGGAAGGACTCAATCCCAAAGCGGCGTTGCGTAAGCCCCCGCGCGAAATAAATCAAATCAATCAGCACCGCCGGCTCGGCAATCGGCATAGAAGATTGCCGCAGATCTCGCCGCGGCTCGTTTCTCTTCTCCCGGCCTCTAATTGTCGCATCCCATTTGCCTAAGCGGAAACAAAGACGGCCCGCCGCCCGCGGAAGAAAGCGAAAATCCAGAAGCAATTACGCACGCGGCCTACGACTCTTTCGAAAGCCGCGCCGAAAGAAATTCGAACAATCCTCTCCCGCCGATTAATAGACGACGACGACGACGACGACGACGACGACGACGTATATAACATTCCGGGGGTACGGCGTCGCGCGCGCAAATCACGAGACGCTGCTATATACGAGAGCCATTAGCACCGCGAGATAAAGTTTAGCCGCGAAAGCCGGGCCTTACATATGTTTCTCTACGAAAATACGCATACGTACCTGTATACGAGAGCTATATACGTACGGACGAATCCGAGAGAGATAGAGAGAGAGAGAGAGAGAGAGAAGTGCGTGCACGCGGAGAAAGTCGTTAAAATGCCCCCGAGGATTCGCGCGCGGTTACGTCAGGCTTGTTTATGCGGCGCAAGGGCGTCACGAGAGCGCGCGCCGGAATTCGCGAGAGATGTGTAATGATTATACACATCGAGAGTCGGGGCTTCGGCAGATATATTCGAGAGCATAGCAGCGGCAGCGACGACGAGGCCTTAACCCCCAAGATTTTCCATCGCGATTTCGTGGTGTATTATGTGCGTACGTGTAATGCGATTTTGCAGCGGAGGATGTATCGTTATATATACATATATATATAGGGTGTACGAGCATTCTCGGATATAACGACAAAATTCATTTTTTTTTCTCTCGACGAGGAGTGCGTGTATACGAGTATAGCAGTTATCGTTTCTGATGAACATTCCTTTCGGCCCGGGATGAATAATGCTTCTCTCGCGGCAAACTCATTTATTGGGGTCATTGATTATTTCGTGTGTGTATATATGTGTACACTTTTCGGAGGAGTATGCATGTAGACGCGTTTATCGCTATTATCTTCGTTTTTCGGGTTCGAGAATGCATTATTCTTCGAAGGTTTTCGCGCGAAAGGTAATCTTCGTATTTTACCATTTACGTCGGACGCATATAATATTCGCGAAGAAGTGCAGCCTCAACGAATTCGGTGCTAATTAAGATTTTTGTAGAACACACTTTTGGAGAGCGGCGTTGATTACCCGGAAACGATAATAGCCGTATATATACGTGTACACGAAGATTAGAAACTCATCCCGCGTAGCCGAGAAAAACCATAATAAATGAACTCTTCACTAAATTAATCTTTTTTTTTCTCTTATACTTATCGTACCATCGGCGCCGTAAAGTATCCGCGGGTTTTCACAACATACCGATTTAAATACACACCTCCCAGTTTCTCGAAACCGATCGCCTCGAACTCTATAATCGCAATTTACGTCATCGACCGAATAGTCGGGAAAACATCTCGGCCATTAAAAAAGTGCGCGCACACCTGATCGTGTATATAGTGACGAAAATCTTCTAAATCCATCGCGCTCCATACACGCGCCCAGTGTATAGGCATATATACACACACGCGGCGTATTAATCAGCGGGCGAATAACCTTCCGATTTCATTAGTCGAAAGGTAAAAAGAAGATAAATAAATAAATAAAAAATAAAAAAATAAAAACATCGGGTAGCCGGTGTACTGCATTCTGATCATCAATCTGCGGCGATATTAACAGCCGTGCGACTTCAGCGTGTGTATAATACGCGTATGTATTCTACACGGGAGAGAGAGAGAGAGAGAGAGAGAGACTCGCGCACGTATACAGTTGCGTTTTATAAATAATGAGTTCGCGTTACGAAAGTCCGATTGGCCTTTTTCTCGTCTTCTCTCGAGATCTTTTTTTTTTATTCCGCAGCGCACGCAGCGATCATCGAGCGCTCTCGATATGCGTGTATTATACCCGACGATTATATCGGAATATATAAATCGAATGATATTATGTTCTCTCTGGGTTCTGTGCGGAAAAGCTCAATCGGAGAAATCAAATTTTCGCGCGTCTTCTCGAGGTCTTTTTTTCGGGGGAGTCTGCGCGGTTCGGCGCGTATTCATCGTGCGCGCGGGTATTATTCACTCGGCGGGGATTCCCCGTTTTGTGCGCGGGGACGGCCGGCGCGATAGTTTGAAATCCGAGACTTTTCATCTTGTCCCGGGCGACTTTTTCGCAGCGAGATGGTAATCGAGTGTAATTTCGGTCTCTTACGGGTGCAACGAGAGAAGGTCGTTGGGGCAGAAATAACGAGTGTTTGTACACAGCGACGTCGATGAATGTTTCATCGGTCCATTAGGTTGGACCGTGGAAACGAGGGGAATTGAATCGATTACACACTTTTTGAATTTTAATGGTTTGTTGGCTGTTGGACTGTTTTTTCGATTACTGCAACCGAAAAAACCAGAATAATAAATTTGTTTGCACGAATGAATTGATAAATAATAAATAATAATTAACATGAAAATAAATTTTTGTAAATAGTATTTCTCTTCGATTTAAAATAAATCCAATTTATCATGAAGTACGCGTCAGAATTAATAAATTAAAAATAATAATGATTTTTATAAGAAATTTTCAATTTGATATTACGTGACATCGTAATGAATAATGAAGTCTGTTATTTGAGATTGGCTTGATATCATTGAGTTTTTGCATAATTACGACTACTATTATTCGCTAATTGTTGTTTATTTCTTTTACATCTTCAGTAATAAATAACGTTAATTTATGAATCAATTTCGAAATTTAGTACGTACTAAAATGACAATTAGCGCGCTTGACTATATATAGTTCCAGAGGTTCAAATTTGATTTTCATCCAAAGTAAAGAAAAAAAACTTGAATTTCTCTGTTTAACTTTAGCAAAAGAAAACATAATAACAACAATAATAAATAATATTTAACAAGCGAGTAAAACAGATGAATAAAAATGAATGTTAAATTTCTCAATATCGTACTCCAACGTAAAATTGAATACAAAGCGATCATATATCACGATTTTAATATTATACGTAGCAATATATGGGTTCACTGCATAAATCGCAATTTTTACCACTAAAGTCTTCTCAGTGTGTCATTGTGTGAATCGGTCGTTACTTCTCAGTCGAGTGAAAAAGCGCGTTATAAATGCGCGTGAGCTTGAAAAATTTCAAAACCAACGAAACCTTCCGATTTTCCTTCCAAGAATATATTTATCGGCATAATTTACATTAATTAAACTGAGAAACGTCAACGCCGCCTTAATACTTCAGTATCTTACGCCTGCAACGATCAAAATACACCTTATTCCGAGCGCAGCGCCTGTGTCAGATGCTCTTACGACGCGATAATCCTGAAATTTCGAAAACGTAACGAGCCTCGCGCCTCCGCGGGAATCGGACATTTTTTTTCTTCTCAAGCTTCTCTCGTGAAATAAAAAAAAAAACGATTTCAAACTCCGTGAACGGCCCGATGCGCTCGTAAAAAACGATCCCGGCTTTCCGATCGACGAGGACAACAGTAATCGACGTCCTGGAAATCTCAATCTCCCCCGATGAGCTATAGTTATTCGAAAAAAGATGGTTCAAAGAAAAAACTCTCTCGTCGGTTATTCGGATACTCGCGAAGGCATCGCGCGGGTAAAAGCTCCCGCGAGGAACTCGAATTTCTGGATCGGATCCCCCCCCTTTCCAGTTCAAGGTTACGTGTTTTATTAAGGCGATAACGAAGTGATATTGCCCCGGCGGAATACATTGCGCAAGTGATCTAGAAGGATCAAAGTTTTTTTTTCTGCGCCTCGGCCATCCTTGGCGACGACGGGCGAACGCGCTCGACTTTTCGAAAAAAAAACAACAACAACAACGTCCGAGAGTAATAAACGGCGCTCGTAATTAACGCGATAATTGACTCGCTACGTGTAAAAGTGCGAACGTTATACGCTCGCGTTCGGCGCGTGGCTTTTCCCCCTTTCGTGTTAATAACGAAATTATTCGGCGAAGCGTCGCCGCGCCAATGAGCGAATATAAGGTGTAATGCAAAGGCGCGAGACGAGAGCGAACGTAATCGCGCTGTATACGCAGTTGCAAAGCGTCGCGGGAGCGTAACGCAAACTCCTCCGGCGGCTCTCACTCTCTCGAATGTGTCCCGCGCACATCCGCAATTAAAGCCAAGCACACGCAGAGAGAGAGAGATATATATATATATACCAGCTGCGAGTGAGAGAGACTCTCGAGGTGGGAATCGCGCCGAGAGAGCGAGAGAGAGAGAGAGCGAGCGAGCGAGAGAAGAAAAAAAATTGAAGAGCATATTTTCCCACCTTTCACTCAATCTACCGATCGGGCTAGCATTGGTCAGCCTCGCGATGACATAAGCTCCGCAGGCGGTGATTATCAGGGTCGCCGCCGCGTTACAATCGAGGGGGTGATCCGGGGTAGGGAGGGGGGATGGGGTGGGGTGGGACACCCCCGACGCAGGTACAGGAGTTGTGGCGGGGACGTGTGGGGGGATGCCCGCAGCGCCGCCGCCGCCGGAGCGAACGAAGAGGCAAAAATCGAGCAGCGAACGCGAGCCGATATTTTGACCGCTAATTATGCGGCCGACTGCGTCATGTGGCGCCTATATAAGGTTGCGATCGTTTAGGGAGCCTCAGTATACTTTGGCTCTGCGGACGCTGCGGACCTACACGCGGCGTGCACAAGAGTGTGTGTGGAGGAAGGTCTCTTCTGTCTCGCGCTTCTCGACAATTTCTTTTCTTTTTTTTTTTCACTTTCGTCTCCAGAGATACGCACAGACACTCAGATATACACAAGCAGATATAGATAGATCGCGTGTGCTTTAGCCCCCCGTCGTCATCATGGGTTACTTCAAGTGCAGTTTTGTTATCGTCGGCCTCGTGGCCCTCATGTCGTGCGACACCTTCGCCCAGAGTAAGTGTGTGTGGGCATCGATCAGGCGGCTGTATATACCTATGCTACTACTACTGCTGCTGCTGCTACTATACTGCTGGACGAGTTTTTTCGTCGCTCCGCTGCGCTGGTGATTCTGCGCGGATTTTTGCTGTGCGCGACGACGACGACGACGACTTGTATTTTTCCTCCGCGACGCGATAATTCGGCGAATGGACCGATCGAACTTTCACACGGCCGAGCGATGCTGTGTTCTATATATACGTGTGTACACTATATGCGTGTAATGCGTGCGTGCGTGGCAGTCGGGCGCGCTCGACTTTTTTTCTTGCCGACGACTGTCCTGTGTACTTACAGCGGAGAGCAAAAGGAGATCGAGAATTCAATATTTTTTTCATTTTTTTCTTTTTTTTCGTTTTCGCAGGCGAGTGCGTGAAATTTCTTGATTTTCGGGAATCATTCGTGACGTGTGTTACGTGTCCGTTCCTGTGTTACGCACATCTCGAAGCACCTCGCTGAATTGAACGACCGGGAGAAAAATCAATCGAATCGAATAATAACAACCACACCCAAAAAAAAAAAACGAATTCGCGAATCCGTCTGCTCTCGCCGCGTCTGAAAAAAGAAAACGTCACAGCGCGTCGAGTAAATATAAAACAACGATAACTTTCACTGCGGCGGTGGCGGCGGCGCGAATGCAACACAGACACACACACACACACTCGCGCATCACTCGGATTATCGCCGCGAAAAGAGTATGCACAAGCGCGAAAAGTAAATTTTCCCCGCGAACAGCAGTACGAGCAGCAGCGGCGGCAGCCTCGACAGCAGCAGTATAAGCCCCGGCGCAGGAGGCGGCAGGCAGGATGATCGTGATATCGCCAGCGACTCGCGACTCAGGCAAACTTGTATTTTGAATTGCAGGAGGAAGCGCGACCGGCGGACTTTTCGGCTCTGGCGGCGAAAGCGAGATCGACCTCAACGCCGGCGATAATTCTGGTTATCCCGGCGAGACGAACGGCTACCTGCCGCCGATTGGCGGCTCGCCCTCCGACAACGTGCCCGCCTTCTCCAAGCTACCCAAGGAGCCCGAGGGTACGCCTATGTTATGCAAATTTTTATTTACGCGCGCCCGCGCGTGTATGTAAAAATTTTTGCGCCGCTCGAGGATCGATTATTTTTCCTCCTTGCTCCCGGCGCGGAGGCCGTATACGATACGCGCGGCGCTCACGACCGATACGCTCTCGAGCTTTTTCTTTTGCGCGAGAGAGCGAGCGATCGACCGGCCGATCGATGGGATATTCGGGGACCGAAAGTCTGCGGGTATGCGCGCGAGTGTGTATGCAGCGAATTCGCGCGGCGCGGAGCGAATTTTTCTTTGAGCTGTTACGCGCCTGGATTATACAGTTTTGCTTTATCCTTTTGCGCGCTTTCTCGGCGGCGGTGGCGGCGGCGGCGGCGACTGCTTTTATTTTCTCGGGTGTACTTTGAGGCGACTTGCGTACCGGCGATGCGTGTGAAGGATAATAATTGTACGATGTGTATGGTTTCAATGAATTTAATGATCGAGTACGTATTTCATTAGCGGCTGTAAGAGTTTAATTTATTGTTTCTATATATTTGTTTGTGGACTGAGAGAGATGCGGTATAGTAGAAAATTTATTGTTAGATGTGCTATTATTTTTATCATTTTTATTGATCGAATTTTTTGGATAGAAACGAGAAAATTGAAATTTATCCTACGACGACGGGAACCCAAAGGGAATCTTTATTATACTGACAAAAAATTTGCATGCTTAGATTTAATTAATTAACTATAGCTTCTGAGTTGAAATTAATAATCAATAAGCAGCAGTCAATAAGTAGTCATAGCAAAAAACTTTTATAATTAATGAGTATACACTCGTATTACGAGATAAATTAAATAAGGTAATCGATACTATGCTAAAACTGATTGAAATTACAAAATTACTTAATAATTCTCTGGTATAATATATCATCAGTGGATATAATATAAGGACTTTTATCATTTTTTTTAACTTCTCAATATTCTCAATAATATTATTTTGTCTATGTATTATGTATTGCAGTAATTTTGGTTGGGTTTATTCTTTTCTTATTCGATTGAAGAAATCGGCCGACAGCTCTATCGAAATAATCAGCTGACCGTAGTACAACTTAAACAAAGGAAGCCTTTAATATTTTCTAAAAATTTTACCTTTTACCAACAAACATTTCTTCGCATTATTTTGCATACAACTTTAATTGTACGTTATCTATTGTCCATTAAGAAATAACCGATAAATAACATATAATAATGCAAAACAAAATTTTTAGAAAATATTTAACGCCGTCATTGTCAAAAGAATTTCATTCACATTTCTCTACGAGTAACAGTTTTAACAAACAGCGCATAAATAGTATTTCAGTAAAAAAGACTTTGCAACCTATCTCAAACCGCTACTCTCGCGCTCGAAATATTATACAACGTTTTCATTTTCGTAAATTCGTGTAAGCGCGCGCGCTTTTCGCTCATGAGAAAATCGCTTGGAGTCGCGAGCCCAGAAACGAGTCTAATCTAAGCTTATCGCAATAAAACGCCACATTCGATTAATAATCGGCTAAGAGAAAAAAACTCTCAAAAATCCCGAGCTTTTAGCTCGAGTAATCTCTCTCTCTCTCTCTATCTCTCTCCAAACGCATGTAATACTTGTTACCGTAATCTGGGCTCGCCTCTCCGCCGATCCGTGATAGAGTCGGCGCGCGGGGGATTTGCGTGAGGAAATCGATAGAAATGAGAAGAGAGGACCCGCGAGGAAGAAAGTGGCAGAGCGAGAAAGAGATACATCAGCGGAAAGGTATTGAGTCGAATCATTAATCGAGGCCCGCCTCGCTCTCTGTGTGTGGCGTATGTGCGCGCGCGCCCGAGACGCATATATATATAAGACGTTGTCCAGCTTCGGAGAGCTTCAGTCTCTCTTAACGATCCGGTGAATATAGACAATCGGACGCGCGCCGCGATAGCCGGGCATCTCGCGTGGAATCGTGCGACTTCTTTTCTCTTCATCCTCGTTTTTGTTTTCCTCGACTGCTGCCGCTGCCGCGCGCCGCTTAGCACCGCGCCATGGAGCATCGAAAGTGTTCAGTGATAATTGTTGTTCTTTTCGCAATTGCCGCTGGCGCAAGCGCCGAGGACGGTAAGCACGCGACACGTGTCGCAAAAGGATTTTGAACAAAACCACTTGTTCCCGGGAATTCTGCAACGCGAAAGGCCGCGGCGTCGCGTTGTTGCACCTGCGCGCGAGCGTTTTGTATACATCGCGTGTCGATCGTCGTTGCCGCGGTGAAGATGAATAATTTTTTGTTTTCTCGCCGCAGACAACGGCCATGTGGACCAGCCGACCAACACCCAGAACCAGAACGCTTTCCCACCGGCTCCAGCTCCGCAGCCACAGCTCGGATGCGCCGCAGCCTTGATCTGCGTCGAGGAGCAGTACTGCACCATGTTGGGAGTGATCAGCGAGACGCCAGTCGCTCTGACCTCCGAGCAAATACTCAGACGCGTGCCAATAGTGGTAAGTGTGACTTTTTCAACCGATTTTACGGCCGGTGAGTCGCGTTGCCCGATGCGCTTAGAGAGTAACACGTTTGGAGAATAGTTTTGAACGAGCGGCTCTCGTCTGTAGCCGCGCGGAGAGGAGAAAGTCGTGAAAATTCGACGGGAGTTTGGAGAGAAAAGAAAAAAAATTGTTTAATGGGGGAATTCATGGAGATTTAATCGTTCGCCCGCGAATAATAAGCATGGCCGAAGGGAAAGCATAAGTGATTTTTGCAATCGATTCGAGTGCGAAATGTAAAGTAAGAGGAATGACTAGTTTGGAATTCTTAAAGCCGATGTGAAGGGTTTGAGCGAGAAGTATCATTGAAATACGGGATAATTTGTTCGCGTCGATGTTGCGTGCCGTAAAAGTATTCTTCTATGCAAAAAAAAAGAAACATTTTTTTGTGAATCATATGTGGTTTCTGGAACTCTTAAGATTAGAGATATAAAATTCTCGAAAAAGACCACGTTCCAGAATGCGTGAAGAGGAGCATGACTAATAATAGATTGACGCGTCTTCCGGGATATATTTATGGAAATGAATGCAGATTCACAAACTCATTATACGAATTCCCGTTCTGTACAGGACTGTAGAAACCCTGACAACGGTGTGATCGGCAAGTGCTGCCGCGACCCCAACTACGTCGACCCATGGCCCGCAGGTAACTTGCCTGCCGACTACAAAGGAGGATTTGATGAGCAGGGATTCCCGACTTTCCTCAACATTTCCAAGACTAGGCCGAAGAAGCCTATCGCGCAAAAAATTCCGCAGCAGCCACTGAAGCCTCTGAGACCCCAGCCTCAGCAGCCCATTGTTTCAAGGCCAATTCAGCCTGTGATACCTGTTCAGCCCCAGCCAACCTTCCAATTCAACAAGATCGTACCCAACCAGCCTGAAAACCATGGTCAAATTAGCCAGTCTCAAGTGATCATTCCTCAGCAGCCTCAGCAACCAGAATACCAGCCCCAGCCTCAGCCTGAGCAACCAAATTACCAACCAGCGCAACCACTGCAACCACTCCAGCCCAATTTGACACCGCAGCCTCAGAAGCCAATTTTCCAAACGCAGCGGCCACAGAAGCCTATTTACCAAACACAACAGCCACAGAGGCCTCAGCAACCACAACAGCCAATTTTCCAAACCCAGCAGCCTCAGCAGCCCCAGCAGCCCCAGCAGCCCCAGCAGCCCCAGCAGCCAATCCACCTGGCACCTTCTAACCCCCAACTGATTCAGCCATCACCTTTCAAGCCTCAACAGCCTGAGACGGTCTTCGTACCTCAGACGCCTGAGCAGCCCGATCTCATTATTCAGCAACAGGACCTTCCTGGAGTCGTCCAGCAACCAGAACAACCCGACTTAGTCCAGGTTCACCAACCCCAGCAGACTATCCAAGTGACTCATCAACAGCCTCAACAGCCAGCTCCAGGACAATACCAGCCCGAGCAGCCTAACACATACCAGCCCGAGCAGCCTAACATATACCAGCCCGAGCAGCCCAATACATACCAGCCCCAGCAACCAGCTCCATTCCAACCTCAACAATCCGCCCAGCCACAGCAACCAGCTCCATTCCAACCTCAACAACCCCTTCAGCCCCAGCAGCCCGAGCAGTCCCCCAAGACCATCAACATCCCCAGCATCCAGGACATCCCCAACCAGCTCAATCCATACAGACCCCAGGCTCCCCAGGCTCCCATCGATTCGGGATCCATCAACGTCAACGTACCCTCTGACCTGCCAACTCTTCCCAACCTTCCCGCAGCGCCTACCCAGAAACCCGGAATCTTCCAGGACTTCCCCAACAATCTGCCCAGCTTCCCCAACTTCCCCGGCTTCGGCGGCAAGGGTAGCGAAAGTGCGCCGACCAACCAAAGCCCCGTCGTCATTGCCCACCACACTCCCGGAGCCCAGTGCGGAATCGTCAATCAGGTACGTAAAATTTTTACACGTATTACCAAATCGTCACCTCGCCGGCTTAGCATATAACGTATATATAAATTCACCGAACACGAAAGCGGCTAAACGGCCCGATCGTGTGCCGCGCGGTATCTAATTTACAAAGTTCTAAACGTTCGCACTCAATTTCCATAGAATAACATTACGCGCGCGGCTCTCTCTCTCTTTCTCGGCTCGTCGTCCGCGGAAATAAATCCCGGAGATTTCGTCATACGCGCGCAATTCGCAAGTGGGGGAGCCTCGAGCATCTGACTAATAATCGCGAGAAATCAAATCGATATAATACGCATTGGGAGGTCCATTGCAAATTTTTGCATAGAAAGTGTTGACGGAAGATTTATTTTTTTCTTTTCTTTATATCGATTACCCAATGCTGCGTGTATACATATATATATATATACGTATGCGCGGCGTCGCGCGCGCGCACAGCCGGAATCAAATTTCATCCGTTGCATAATACGTCGGATTTTACACGCGACGCAGGAGTCGATATATAGCCGATCTATCGTCCGGCAAGGTGACCACTTTCTTTTTTTCCGTCGCGCGCCTCGCCGCCGCGCGACGCTATACACGCACATGCACACACGTCCGATTCTCGTTTTCGACGCCCGCGGGGGCCCGTTAATGCTTTTTCTTCGTCTTTTTCCACGGGCGCGCAGGTCCAGCACCCCGGCGGCTTGAGCCTCGTCGACACGGCCTTCGGCGAGATCCCCTGGATGGCCATGATCCTGAAGAACTCGGAGAAGAAGCTCCTCTGCTCCGGTGCCATAGTGGCGCCCAACCTCATCCTCACCGCCGCCAACTGCGTTTACGGGTATGTATGATTTGGCGCCCAATTTAGATCCGACGATTCTCTCTCTCTCTCTCTCTCTCCCGTCCGACCTCGCTAGTTTTGCAATTGTTTACGTTATACGCGAGGAAGATTTCCTCGTGTTTCGAAACCGAGCGGGCCGGCGCGCATGCATAATTCCAATCGAATTCGCCTCATTTCCAATGTGTCGGCTTTTCAGCCTGAGCCCGAGTGACGTGTCCATCAAGGCCGGCGAGTGGAAGCTCGGCTACGAGCTCAAGCACGAGGAGCCGCTGCCGTTCGCCATCTACCAAGTCGAGAGCATCGTGCCGCATCCGAGCTACGTCGTAGGAGCCGCCGGTTACGACATCGCCATGCTCTTCCTCGAGGAGCCGATCAGGCTCGACCAGCACATCGACACCATCTGCCTCGGCAACGGCCTGCCCGACGTCAGTCCCCAGAGAAAATGCATCTCCACCGGATGGGGCAAGACCGTTCTTCAGAGTAAGTTCTCTCTCTCTCTCTCTTTTCCTCTCTCTTCTCTCGCGGTCGATGAATTATTCAGCGAATCAAGCCTTTTCCGAAGTTCATTACCCGGTTTCGGGATTTACGGCGGAATAAATTATTTCTAAATTACGCCGCTCTCGCGAGATCGGCTCGTATACGTCCGGCCAACTAACTCAACGTTTTTTTTCTCTCTCTCTCTCCTCTCCCTCTGCAGTCCACGCCGCCGGTGCCCTCATGCACAAGATCGACATTGACCTGCTGAGCAACGAGCAGTGCAGCCAGCGACTCCTGGGTGCCGAGTCGGCCCTCGACCTCGACGACAGCCTCGTCTGCGCCAAGGCCCACAAGCAGAGCAACAACATGTGCCAGGTCGACGTTGGCGGTCCTCTCGCCTGCGATCGCGGCGACGGCAACTACGAGCTCGTCGGCGTCTACAGCCAGGAGACCGGATGCCTGCCCACCAACCAGGTACGCGTACATCACATGAGACGAATGACCGGCCCGCTGTACACACAGCCGTGGCTGTGAGAATAGCGCGGAGTCACGGGGAAATTATTTCTATTAGCCTAATCGATTGTCGCGGTTCGGCATAAATTTCGAACGATCGAAGTTGAGTCGACGGTATTTTGCGCGGGGATTAGATTTATGCCGCTGTAATTGCCTCGTAGAGAAATACGGTAGTGAGTCAGAGAGACGCGGAACAGAAGTCGAATTTGTACCGCGTGTCCTCTTGTAATTCGACTCGAGCGTGTCGACGCTTATTCATCTCGTCGAGCCCACCGCTGATGATCGGTGACGAGCGCGCGCGCGCGCGCAAAAAAAATGAGAAACAGAAAAACGATTTCAATAGCCGATTATAAATTCAAATTTCCCGCCTGAACGCAGTAGACGACGAAAGCGCTAATTGGGTTACAACGAGGAGCCGAAGCGAAATTGCCAAACGTTAAATTCAATTAAATTACGTATCTATACCACACATCGTTTGACGAAGCTCGAGACTCGCGTACGAGTGCGTCGTACATTTGGAATTCGCATTTGAATAATGCCGTCTCGATTCGAAAATTATGCAATTCAAACGCCGCGTCGGCAAGATATTCAAATGTCAACTTCGAGCCTCGTAAAATCCTGGACGACAATTGCGTAAGGCTTCCTCTTTCTCCCAGCGCAAGTGTAACTTCGGCGCTTCTTTCGTCCGCTATATACGTACGTACCCGCGGCGCGGCGGGAAATTTGAATTCTCGACTGACGTGAAGCAAGGGACGCTTTCACGCTCGATTTCTTATATATATCTGCGCTTGTGCGCGCGCGCGCGCGACACTAGGAATACCAAAGCGAGCGAATCGAGAGTCGGACAAACCTGCCTCGTCTTGTTTACCCTCGAAAATCGCTCGGCGCGTACGCGCGCGCGGTATCCGCGAAATTTGAATACATAAATTTTAAACGATCCGTCGCGCGAGAAACCGGCAGAGCAGCGAATTCCGAGAAAGGACGCGCTCAAGTTCGACTGCAGAGCCCGAAATTCGGCGGATCGGCTCTCATTAGCTCGTTTCGCAACACAGGTTTTTCCCCACTCCATCATCCCGACGCGCCGCCGACTGCCTCGTCACTCGCGTACGCGCGCAGGCGCATACAGAAGCGCGACGTCTGTATCAATCTTCCAGCAAGCCGTCACCTCGCATTTTTTCGCAGGTCGCGACGTTCACTCTGATCGACAGCAAGTGGGTCAAAGCGATGATCGCGGGCTCGCCCTCGGCGCAGCAGCCGCAGCAGCCGCAGCAGCCCGAGGCCGTCCTCCCGGTGGGACAGGCTCCCCTTGACAGCCAGCAGCAGCCGCAGAACCCGGAGGCTCCCTCGCGCATCCACTACCACGAGCCCGGCGTACCCTGCGACTGCCAGCAGGGCACCCAGCCCGCCGGTGCCAACCAGTACCTACCTCCCGTCTAAGCAGCCGATTTACACGCAGCTACTGCTGCGCGCTCGGTACAGCAGGAGGATTGCATCGCGAGAAATCGACGACTGGCGTATGTTACGCTGATGTTACGAGATGTACCGTATACCTGGGTCCGACGCGCAGCTTTCGACCGGCGAGTTTTCTTCTGCTGTGGAGTGGCTGGAATTTTTTTTTTGAGAGAGAGAGAGAGAGAGGGGGGAGGAAAAGACACCGGACTCGGAATACAGCTCTCGAGCGTCTCTCCGGAGGGGGGAGAAGCGACGAGAGAGTCGAGAAAGAGAGAGAGGAGAGGAGATCGGCCGACTCGGCCTTTAGAGCGATTTTATAAGACGCTATAAAGGCTGCGAGTTCGCGGCTCACGCTGTCGTGTGTATCCTGAGTTCAGAGTTTTTTCGGGGAAAAGCCGGGAGGAACGAGGAGGAGCCCTCTTTTCGTGTTTTTTTTTTATTATTGTTATTACTGTGCTGATTACCAGATTCTTTGCGAGGGCGCGAGTGCCTCACCGCATTGTACGTGACGATGTTTTTATCGAAGAACTGATGTGCGGATAAAGATTGCAACTTTGACGCAGCCGCGGGAGAAGTCGCGCTTGTTGACGATTAATCGAATTTTTTATAGCGAGTCCGCACGCTGGAATACAGCCGAATCTTGTTTGTTTCTTCGCACATGTGAGAGGGGGGGAAGCTGCGTTTTTTTCTCCGACAGACAATTTTATTTTTTAGTTTTTTTTTTTTTTTTTGTTAAAGTCCAAGGACAAGCGAATATCATCAGCAAAAGAAGCAAGAAGAGTTGTCGGGATTGGCAGTTTTCTCGAAATTTTTTGGTTGAAAGCGTAGCGCACTGACTTCTTGAAAAATGATGTGCCAAAAAAATGAACGAACAACCGCGATTATGTATAGCTGCTGATCTTTGCAAAATGTAAAATATACAAGAAATACAGAATAAATCCAAAATAGAGTGTAATAATAGATTACTTAATATAAGCTTAGATTAAAATCTGAATCGCCTGTACTTAAATGTAAGATTACCTGTAGTTTTTAATACTGTAATATCATATACATATATAAATATAAATTTTTTTGTATTACCAGTGCATGTACTATACAATATACGATTGTATCGCTTATACATAAACAGACACATGAAGTAACTGTGATACAAAAACAAATCGTTTCTCTTATTTCCAAAATCTGCACTCCTCAATCCAAATTCTCTTGAACTTTTTCAAACAGTAAATAAATCAAAATACTATTTTAATAAGACTGCAAGTATTAATAGTAGTAAATCTAATTGTTCTGTGTATTTATTTACCGACCAGAGTACAAAATGCATTACGTTTTTTACATAAAACATAACATATAGTCTGCATTAGCAATTATATTTAAATTCCATTATAAATATAATGAAAACATATAGATAAAAAACAAACAAAAACGAATTTATTTTTGGATTGTGATAGTAATGTTTTCTAATAAATAAATTGGTGCATAACAAAATTAGAACTATCAATCACAATTTAAAATTTACACTTATGAAAAAGTTGATATTCTCATATAAAAAGGAAATAAGTAATATCTTTTTGTACGTAAGCAAACAGCATATTATATAGACTTTTTATTTTGTAAATAATTTTCACGAATTTTAAGAGCGAAGACTCATCAATATTATTATTATAATACAGTATACTAAAAACTTGCACTTGTATAAATTATACAAATAGTATAAAACAATTTATGTTTTAACATTTTCACTAATAATTGGTGAATCACAATATTAATTATAAAGTTCGCATGATTTCACGAAGTAATGGTTATTGATTCTCGTCTAATAATTAGTTTAGCGAAATTTTCAATTTAAAAAAAAATTGGAAATCTAATTTTTCTTAATAATTTCTGTATAATAATATTTTTTAATGTCAACGTTACTTGATTTATAAAAAGCCGTGAGAATACGAATTTGCATGATTGAAAAACTGAGAACACCTGCCTATGGTTATGTAGAATTCTGTATTATCGTGCTCAGCTGCAGGTATACGTATTCATGTATTGCACTTACCTGCGATGTAAAAACATCGAAAACTATTTTGAGTTATCAGCAATAGATATATATGAACGTATAAATTTGAGTAACAAAACTATTGTTTATAACAAATATTTTACGTATTAAAGTAAAAGTAGAAATATTATTCGTCAATATATAATTCTGTTATTAATATATTATAATGTTTTATATTTTATTGTAATTCTTGTTAATGAAATTTTTTCAGAAAATTATTAATATAAGAGAATGGTAAAAATATGATCAAATCATTGTTGTGTATAATAATTTTTGTTTTTTTATTCTCATTCTTTATTGTAAAGACGGTTTTCCCCATGACAAAATTTGCAGTATAAACAATAAAAAACATCATCTAATGTCTTTCTATATAAGTAAAATAGAAATTTTTCAAAAATTTTTGAATTCACAAAACTCCTGCTTTATGAGAAAGCCGTGTTCTATCCGTACATTTCTTACTTAAAACATAAAAAAAAACTTTCAACACAAAAAGCAGTGGCTTCAATAAAATACAATATTTGTCGATTTTCCAACAAATCAAATTGTTTTCGCTATACGCTCTCCTTTCTAGTAATAAAAACTTCGAAAATTGTATATAATATATTTTGTACAATCCTTATAAATATGCTTATTTTATAACAAGTGATATCAAATAACAACGTTGAAAAAGTAATGAAGAAATCCAAAACACGAGAATATTAATTTCCAAGTTTCACGGAATAAGTATACTCTCCTAAGGATAAGCCTTACATTTAATGACTTAAGAATTACTATTCGTTGAGTAGACAAAGTAAAATACAGGGGGGTTGTGGTTTCTTCACGTGTTTATCGATAATTACAATAATTACAGTTCGGTAATCAATCGTACGGTATATTTGTATAGTTTACGAAGATTGCAAAACTTTTATCGAAAAGTAGAGCTATAGGTTTATGCGTATATATGTCGTTGTGCAAAGATCTTGGAGTGTTCAATTTCTTTCGCTCCCCGGACTTTTGCGTGTATTTCGATCTTAAATTACAGAGAGCATGTATGTATCGCCTTAAAATAAAGAGCTTTCCCGTCTTGTCGATTATTTGTGCCGAGAGGTTTCACTGGTTTTTTTCTCTCGAAAAATCTACTTTACGAGAAGGGAAAGCTTTCGATTTCGAGTGTGTTTTTAAAATGCGTGAAAAAGGTCACATAGAAGTACCCGTGTGAAAAAACCATTTGCACTTTTCTGTAGATAAAAACGTAAAATCGACTGTTGTCACTTTACCTCACCGTTTTCGTTTCACTAAAACAGATTTTAACACAACATTTCAGCTAAAAGAACCCGTATAGTTCGATTTTATATGTGTCGATGAAAATATTTTTATGTACATTTAAAGTTTTCTAGGGTTTTACGTAACTTTCATCTATTTTACTGCGACGTAGGCTATATTAACTCAATGTCACGTCATTATTTTCAGTATAAAAACACATGTACGATAGCAACAATTTTTAAAACATGCATTATTCCTATTACGTTCAACAAAAAACAAAGATACCAACAGTTTTTAAACTGACATTGAATCAATTAGTATCGGCAACAAATTTTACATTCCTATATAGTTGTACAATCATTATTTTTACACTAGATGAAAATGGAACCTAAATGAGTGTTTGTCGCCGCGCAATACCGCGGCTAAAATGGCACTCTTAGTAGCGCAAGGGATCCCCTTTGAAAAAAAAATTTTTTTCTTTTGTTACATTTCCACAGCCATAGCACTTGTTTATTTTTATTGTTATTTTTTTTTGTTTTTGCTTTAATTGACAATCACCGCACTTAAACGTCTGTAAGAGCACTTCTACTTTACCGTTTTTCTACAACACAATTTTCCCCACTAAAGCTTGGCGCACGAAATATCGTATCCAGTCACTTTTTCGAAAGGATACTGTAACACTTACAACAATATGCTACCACTTATCAATCGGAAATGTAATTATCGAGATGCTACACAATCTTGATAAAAAGAAATTAACTATATTTACACGTTTCGATTGTCAGCGCTATTTGAGAAATGCGAAGCAGAAACATCTATGTACAAGTGTTCTGAATTTGACTTGTTTTGCTTTGTTTCGCATTTCAAAAATATATACAGCTGCACTTAGTACTCTACTAGATACAAAATAAATTTTTTTTTCTTTTTTAGAGTCTATTCGGAATGTATGTTTTGTATCTTAAATCTTGTCGTAAAGACAAAGCTAATTAATTGTATTATTGCCAATAAAAAATTGTTCCGTCGTAAAATTTATTTATAAAAAATAGAGTACGTTTGTAGTACATTTATTCCTATCGCACTATCAAAAAAAGATTACCACCTCAAAGCAGTCTTCAGCATTCGTCGATGTATACAAAAATCAATAAAAAATAACTTTCATTTGCGACCAGCTCAATTAAAAGCGAATATTGCTCTAAAATCGTATTGACAATCGTCAGTGGACTAAACGCAAGATTCGCGTGTTCTTATCATTACATTCGACGATTCACTGAATGTACATTGCATATTTTCGAAAAAGCCTTCGCTTGTGATGATTGTGACGAATTCCCAACATATTTTGAAACGATCATAACAGCTTACAATGACAAGATAAGTCATAAAGTTAGAACATCGCGTTTGAAAATGTGAAATCGGGTAGTTACGTATAGACGTTCAAAGTTCATCAAATAATACTTTTTCACTCGTTTAAAATTTAAGTAGTTCGATGTACGCCGTAGATATATCGAAATTAAATTCACTTCACTCCGTATTGTATACCGCAATCAAGACCAGAAATTCGAGCGACGCAGCGAGTTAACGACAAATATTCCCCGCTCACGAGCACACACAGAGTTTTCCAATACTTGTAAAACGTACGAAATTTGAGTATTTTTCCACGCCTGCACCCAATGTAAGCGGCGCACACACACACACACACAGCTAAAAACTAATTATTTTATAATAATCGTCGCTCGATCATCCAGGAAGAGGCGCTGCGGTAACTGGATCGAACCGCGTGCGCTTCTTCCGGCGAAAGATGACTCGATCGTTTTCTTTTTACCTCCTGATTTCTGGCGCATAGTTCGCAGATCTCTTTAGGCCGCGGAGTCGCGTGTACGGAGAGACCGGCGTTAAGACTGACCTGATTACGACTTTCGCGTGTTTCGCGCTCGTGGATCTAACTGCACGACATGCGTAAATCTTCGTTTACCGCAGCGCCAAGCGAAAATTCAATGAGCGTCTAACTAGAGAGATATTCCTTCTCTTTGCCCCCCCAGCAATGCGATCGTCGACTTCTTACAATTAACGCGTCGAATAGAAGTACAAAAATAATAATAAAGATAGTAATAATGTGATAATAATAATAATGATGATGATAATAATAATAATAATAGCAATAATAATAATAATAATGATAATAATAATATTAATATTAACTAAAAACTAAGAATCGCAATAATAATTACTAGCGCACCTGCGTAAAAAGTCCCTCGCGGTTTTCATTTGTGCGGTTTCTACGTGGTTCCCATACGCGATAGCTTACGGAACCGCGTAGAAACCATGTGGAAGTAAACAAGATTTTCCAGCGGGATTCCAGTGGGAAAACACCTGTTCCTCGTGTCCATTCCACATATAGTTCTTTCACGATTAATTGAAACGTAAATTTTTCAAGAAGCGCAAATGTCGTCGACCGTTTGGTTTCAACGAGATACACGCAGTTCCCACGCAAGCATTCGCGACTCTTCGAAAATCCACATTCGAATCGACACCTCGTAAAAACCTTCGGTTCTCACGTGGTTCCCGTACGAGGACCGCGCGGACCACCGCTTGGGATCGCAATTACGCGAGCCGATGCGCGTGAGCTAAAAAAAAAAAAAATAAAATAAAATAAAATAAAATCACGCGACGAATCAGTAGTTGAACGCGGGCTGAACGGCCATGAAGGCCTGCAGGGCGTTGCGCTTCTCCTCCTCCTCGCTCGAGCGGTCGTCCGTCTGCAGCAGCACGTACGAGTCCTTGGTCATGAGGAGCTTGTGCTGGCCGTTGACGATGAAGGAGCTGCCCCGGCGTATCGTGCGCTTGCCGAGCTCGATGGCCTCGTGCGTGAAGACGACGTTGTTGTAGGCCTTGTAGCTCGCCACGGCGAGGCAGGCGATCCCGACTAGAATGAGGCCGTAGGCCATGAGGGGCACCGCGATGTCGGCGAACGTCGTCGCGATGTAGACCCACATCCTGATCGACGGCGAGAGCTCGTCGATGCCCTCCTCGAGCCACATTATCGGGAAGACCATGTCCGTGAAGTTGGCCACGGCCCCGATGTCCGGCTGGTGGTCCACCTTCAGATTCAGCTGGACCCGCACCTTGCCCTCGACCGGCACGCCCAGTTTCTGCGGGATATCGGTGGATGGTTAGAGGCTTATACAGTAAGCAATTGTGCGCGAATAGTGATTTTACAACTAGTAGGTAAGCTGCGGTCCGAGTAAATAAACAGAAATTTAGAAATTGGAACCTTTTTTTACCATCAGTCGATAAAACAGGACTAGTGCGCACCCTTACGTTAAATTGTTAATGTTCTGCAGCAATTTATTATCGCGAAATTTACTTTTTCGTATAAAATCATGTGTGACAACTCTTGAAGAATGAAAATTAGAATCTAAGTTGTGGTGGATAAACAGGATTCTTTTTATTTTTGTAAAACTTACCGGCTGGATTTTGAAGTACGTTCCGTGCAATTCTGGCACTGGATTCAGACCGGAGACCGCATCTAACAGTTTTGGATCCGCCTTGTAGAAGTGAGGAAAGGACAGATACACTGGAGCACCTGCAATTCGAATGAAATACATTAAGATTTTTTTCGGACGCTCGGATATCGGTCAAACCGAAAGAATTCAAACTGGGTCAAAGGTGGCAATAAAAAGAATCATAATAACAGAATTTATGAAGCTATAAAAAGAAGTAATAACTTCTCAAACGACAATTGTAATGATGGCGCAGTAAAGCAAACTCATTAATTGTTAAGTCGCCAATATATTTTTTATACAAATATAGAACTAATAAAAACTGAATAATCGCTAAAGCGTCATTCTATTAAGTATCATCTGCAAGATATTAAGATTCGAACATTAAGCGATGGAAAAATAGACGAACGCCACGAAAAAAACGTCCAATTCAGTATTTGACGGAGACGAGCAGACTACAAAAGAAATTTAATAGCCTGTTAAGTTACGGAAAACAAATTTCAATAATAGGATAATCGTATGCACATACTTGATCCATACTCGGAACCCGTCAAATGCCATCGAATAAAGAAAAAAGCGAATACAATCGAACGCTTAAATCTCGATACGGCCATATCCAAATGACAGCTTAGCCAAGGTTAACCCAAATGAAAGAAATAAATGTTAAACGCTCATCAAACCGCTCTTTTTATACGCCTTCGTAGCACAAATAATAAACGGTAAAAACATTAACGACACGTGTTCACCGAGCATTAATCTTCGCGATGAAAACATCGAATACCAGCGCATAACTAATTTCTCCGGCGTGCAAACTCTCCCAATCAAAGTCGTCTTACTGTATTGGCAAGGGCTGATGTTCTGCAGTCCTTTCGGCGGACAGTTGTCCGGGTCGTCCGGGCAGAAGCACTCGTTGTCGGGGGCCTCGCCGCTGGGCGGATCGAAGACGTTGTCCGTCGGCGTGTAGAGATCGGCCTTGATGCCGGTCTTCTCGGTGGGCCCGCGATACTTGAGCGGCAGGACTCGGCACAGGTCCTTGTCGTACAGGGTGATCAGGTCGTCGCCGGTCCGGTCCCGCGGCGGGAAGAACGAGCCTGCGGATCCGATTATTTCGCATTATTGTACATATACCGCTTTGACGGCGCGATTCGCGTAATGGCAATGCGGTACTTTTATGTGTTATATACGTATGCGCGAGTCTGAAAAGAGATTGACGTGCGGGAGTGGGTTCCGTTAGCCCTCGGTTTCATCGCGTTCTCGGAAGGCATTAATTCACGTGTACAGGGCGTTTGATCAAAATACAAAAATCGCTCTTTTTTCTGGTCGCGCGTCAGTGCTTTTTTTGCCGGCCTCCTCTCGAAATACACACAACGCGGAGCTACGACAGCGCGCGCAATTAGCGTTTGGCGAGTAAAAAATCCGTCCCAAAAAAGTATGTGTCTCGAAAGACTTCTTGTCGCCGCGTTTCACAGAAGCGAGTAAGAGTCATTTCTTTTTTACGTCGCATTGTACACACGCGGATCGTGATTGCCGAGAGACAGCGGGACGGAGCGGCGCACGCGCGGCTCTCACTTTTTTTTTAACTTGCGCTCCCGCGGAGGAGAAAAAAAAATACATCGAAATGTTTTCTTACCTTCCGAGGCTCTAATCGAGTTGCACGGCGCGTTCGGCCAATAAGGAAGCCTATCCATGCCGTTTAATCGATTTAGCAGGCCGAAATCCCGCATGTCCGTGTGGCCCGTGTAGATCGTCGAGACCTCCTCCAGCGTCCCGTTTCTCTGTGGATGAAACGAATTTTTAGCGTATGGGACGCGCAGGCAAGCGAAGTGCGCGGCACTTCGGAAATATAGTTAGGGGGAATATTAATGGGCGGACTGACGTGAAGAATTCGCGAAGATTTTTTGGGAAGCATTATAAATTACTCGAGTGTGTGTCCTTTATTGAATACAAATATTTGGGCTCATTTATTTGGAGAATATTTTTTCTACACAATTTATTAAAACGAAATGTTTATAGTTTGTCAGTACTCGTTACAAAAATGTTCCAATGAAACACTTTGTGTATTAATAATTTTCAAAAAATTCAGATAAATCTCTTGAATTATGAGAGTAGATTGTGAATAAGTTTTCTAACGACGACTATTCACAGGAAACAAATTGAAAACGAAAACAAAAGTTCGCAACAATATTTCAGAATTATTTCGTCAACATCTTCCCACCGTTCCAACGACATGTCCATACAGGTTCACGCGCCCGTCCTTTTAAATCGCAATATTTTCGCTTTACACGCGCGACGTGTATACTTATATACGAGCCGCTGACAGGTTTAAGTTCTCGGTGTAGCCGCGCGTATATATATAGTGCCCGGCAAAAAAGGTCATCATTTGCAGCGGCAGGTCTTTAAAGACGGTTCTGTCCCGCCAAAAAACGATGAGCCTTCAATCAGCTACGTTCTTCATCCCGACGTATACACAGGGACACACGCGGACTACGTACAAACACATTTTCAAGAGGCTGTGGACTTACGCCGAGCAGTAGGCCCATCTGACTCATGGGCCGCCGCGTCTTCGGGAAGAACCGATGGGCTATGCTGACTAGCGGGTCGTCGTAGCCGAAGACGAGCTCCTGGACGGTGACCGGGACGAAGGGCTTCATGTCCATGCCGCTGAGGAACATCGACAGGCCCATCGTGAGGAATCGCGGCAGGCTCTTGCTCTGGGACGAGAGGGTCTGTGGAGAAGAAGAAAAAACACGTTAGACATGCCGAGGACGTAAATTTCGTTTTAATTGAAAGGTCATCACTGGTCAAATATCAAGCGTCGGGCGGTTAAAGCGACGGGTCCCATTAATCCGAAGAGACGCGACATTAGCATAAACGCGTAAATCTCGAGGATCGGTGTTGTGAAACAGGCGATACAATGCTCGTAGAGCGATGTCCGATAAAAAGCGTAATTTCGTCTCAATTAGCTGATGTAAGAGGTGTCACCGAGTAGTCACTTCACAAAAACTCACCAGAAGAGGAATGTTCGGCACGAGGACGCGAAGGTCTCCATCCTTGGACATCTCCGGTACGAAGTTGAGAATTTTTTTGTGCTGGTAGGTGACGGTCCCATTGTCGTGGAACACGATGTTCACCTTCTCCATGTCTTCCCTGCAACACGAAGTACACAAAATTCATCAGAAGGGTCCAAGTTACCCGACCAACCCAAAAACCCAAATTCCTCGGATCCCAGAGCTCGTGTACGCAAGTCTGTACCTGTTCAGAGGCCATAAATTCGAGAAGTCTTGATTCTGCGCCATCTATCTTTTCTCCCCCCCGTGTTGCAGAGATCGTCAACCCTAAATCAGCTGCTTTCACTTTTCCTCGTCGTATACACAGATACACGCCACAAAGGCATTTCGCTTTTTTCGCGGCCGACCCTGTACCTATTACCGTAATATTTGTGCGCTGCGACGTTACGTAAAGGACACGACGTCCTAGGCTCTCGGGGATTATGCCACGCATTGGCCATTATGAAAGCTGGACTCCCGACTCCTATAAACGCGTGCATTGTCCGGCGCGTGTGCATGATTAGAACGCGAAATCGATATTTCTATAGTTTTCTATCGATTCGATTGTGGGAATGTTGTGGTCGTGCGGATCGATGTCTTCTGGGGGAGCCTGTGTTTGCGAAAGAAATTGATCCTTTTTTTTGCTGGAGTGTGTGTACTTGTTTCAATTGACTTCTGGTGTGATCAAGCGTTGGGTCGGATTAAATATTGACGAAATTTTTCGGATAGGTGTAGAAAGTGCCATTCGATGCTGTATGCGTTACAGCGTGTGTGCCGAGACTTTTTTCTGGCACAAGTGTTTCTCGGAGCTCGAGTATGTACGAATTTGAAACGAGTATTCTTATAACGGCTTTGTTTGGTTTTTGCCTACGTTTCTCTTGAAATTCGCGCAATTTCGGTTGTACGGAATGGACTCGAGTGTGGGACTCGACACGTCCCGATTTTTTTTTTTATAATGTGTGTTGTAAATGATAAGCAGTCTTCGCTCAAAAAATAAAGCAGGACACTTGGTTCTCTCTTTTTTTCCTTTGTCTGTAGAAACTGGTTTGATACAGTTTTTTGATAGTCATTCTTTTCTCGTATTTATTGCGGTAACTTTCATTAGTTGAGACCCCATTGAAAAATTTGGTAAATTTATTATTCTTTACAAATTTTTTTCAGTTGTTTAAAAACTTATAGGTGTATATAAAAAAATAATGAATCTCATAGCCACACGACCTAGTTTTGGTTTATTATGTCATTATGTGTATATATTATTATATTACCACCAAATGCAGTAAGAACACTGCTTTTTACATTTCAAATTATTTTTACGGTATGTTTTAAAAGACAATAAATTAAAGTCGTAAATCAATACAAGTATATATCTTAGCTTTTTAGCATCTCCTGAAAATTATATAATTTTTTTTGTAACCAGGAAGAACACATATCCGTAGCGCATTTTGACGTTTCTCTCAAACTTTGAACCATACAGAAAAATTAATTTTCGCAACAATTCGTTGCATAAGGATAAGTCATATTCCGCGTCAAAAGCATAGTAGCATAAAAATTTTTATCAAAGACCCATTCATTTAATAGGCCGCTGCCTAAAAGAACAAAGTCCTTAAATGTGTTAATTAAGGACAGCGAAGCCGAGAAAACTGCGCTCATTGAAAGGACGTCCAGAGCGCAGGTGGTTCCAGTTTCTCTCCTCCGTCAAAAACTAATTGCTAATAGCCGGTTTCATGCGCGAATTCGCTTGCTTTTTGCGCATATCGCCTTTTTTTTCTTCTTTTCGCTCCACCGACCACACGTGGGAAATGCAGACGCACAAGCGACACACATTTCTGCGCGACACGATACGCTCGGCTCTGAAAACGTCCGAACGAGGTCGCTCGCGGATTTTTTCGAGAATCTGTCACGTCACGCGGAAATCGGCGGAGAGCCGCGGCGGGCATCGATTGCAGAAAATTTGACCAGAGGTTATTTATCGTACGCGTGCGTTTCGCGCCGTTGCGTCACAGCGAGAATGTGCATAAATTATTTTTAAATTGCCTTGTATAAGAATCTTTTCTCCGTGACTCACAACTGGTTTGGATATGCAAAAATATGTGCCTTTCTTTGAGGAGCGTAATATGTATACGTACACCTTTCGCATGTGCTCTTGTGATTTTATGATTTATCACTGACGAGCAGCGACACAGACACACACACGTCGAGTGAAATAAACGTTAATTTTAGTTCGGTTTTGACGATCGCGGGCAATAAACTCGAGAAAGGAGGAGAAAAAAGTTTTTTCGGGCCGGGACAATATCCGAATTTCGCTTTGCCGCCGCCGGGTCAAAATTTGAATAAGGAATAAACGAGTTGTGGCATTAAAAACGCGTATTCCTTTTTGACGAAGCACGACGAATTAACGAAACAAGGCTGAATCAACATAAACGCGCAAAAAGAGAGAAAAATAGTTCAGCGGCCGGGTATAGCGAGCCGGCAGGAAATGTATGCGAAGATTGAAGATATGAGGCTTATAAAACAGCGAAACTTTCACGCTGAAAGATATGATTTCGGCGTCTGATAAAATAAATGCAACTGACAGCTCGATAAATTTAATTTACGCGGTTCGAATCCGAATCAGAGCCGTTTTCACGCGCTTCGTCAATTCATTTTTCTGCGCGTAACGAAAAATTTCGTTGTCAACTGTTACTCGAACCAGCAAATCCCCTTAACATTTCGCCAAATTGTACGCAAGACAATTTTCCATTATCTCCACCCCGCCTATACTTGCATAACTCAAAGTCTATCCTGAAACCCAATACGCCACGTGCAAAAACACCCCTCATGCCATCGTCGCCGTCGTCAAGTTCGATCTCGGCATCGAAATCGGCTCCGGAGTTCAATGTCAATCGGGATCCCCTTCCCCCTCCCCCTCCTCCTCTCGCAGTGCCAAACGCGCAGGTAAATCAGTCGCGCCGTTCGAATATACGCGCCGGCTTCTCCGCATTATTTCCTCCGCGCTCTCGCGGCGCGCGACTCGCGTAATCGGCTGCGTAATGCGCGCGTAATATAGGCCCGACGGCTCTCGTTGCGCGCGTCTCGTAATAGAAAATATATATATAGGCAGCGCGCGGGCTGCAGCGCGAGCGCGAGCGCTAAACTTCCGTAGAAAGCGAGCGCGGTGTATATGCGCTTAATTTGCATACTCGCGCCGGGATTTTTTAACGCCGAGCGTATATAGTAGTCGCCGCGGCGTTACTTAAGGTCGCGGGGTATTGGGCGCGACTGGAGAGGACTTTTTGGGGGGAGGGAGTGAGCTTTTGGGTGCCGGAAAGAATGTGAAAAATTGGGGGCGGTTGGGTTTGATTCGAGCTAATTTGGGTATTGATTCTGTAGATCGTTGTGGAAGGATTAGTGGGAGAAATGTTATGATGCTTGTGGAGAAAAATTGCCGCGTTTCAACGAGAAATATCCTCGAATTGATCAAGCAAATAATCGAAAAACTTTGTTATTATTGCTTTTTAAAGTGCCTTTTCAGTAAGATATTTTTATTAGACCTTATAAAAATTATTTTATATACTTTATAGAGCATGTCCCAACAATGAATATGTTCAAATTATGAAGTCAATACAAAACGATTTTAATTTTGTTTCACGGTGGAACTTTTAATGAAAAAATTTTTGTTGCTTCAAAAAGTTGCTTGTGCAAGCGTCAGTTTCCTCAATCCTTCTAAGAATTTTTGTAAATGTCGTTTAGAAAGTTTTGGAAAGAAGCTTGTATTTCCAGTTGAGATGTCTTTTATTGTAAATAAATTTATTGTTTAACAAACAATTTATGTTTCCTAAACAATGAACCCTCAAATTCTGGCTAGAAATAACACAACTAAGAAAGAAAAATAAACAACTAGTAGAGGTCCACCTTGAAATCGAATTCTCTGTCCAGAGTTAGCAACTTTTACAATTCCAAACGTATTCGTTTTGCACCGGTCGCCTAAAACCCTCAAAAAATCGGCGTCAACGATCCACACAAAAATCACTGTATTATTTTACAGTGCCATTGACACTGTGTGTGCACAGTCTCACATAGGCTTCGTCCAAGAATGAAAGTGTAAGACTCGCGGCAAAGTCTACAGACACACACGCGCACGAGAGAGTTTAAAAAGAGAGAGAGGGAGAAAATCGGCAAATCGCACGCGGCCACAGTTGACACGGCCTTTTCGCAAATGCACAATGCAAGCACTCGAGGCAAAGACGTTTCCCTCTGCCTAAGCCTTTCATTGTGCAATATACCGACATATACATGTACACACACACACACACGTAGCGCCAAAACCCGTTGCTTATACGCAGTCGCTGTACCGGAGAGATAGAAGCGAAACGGAGGAGACTTCGCGATCGTTGCGTTTATCGAGGCACACGTGATCTTATACACACACACACACACACACACACACACATATATATATACACGGAGACGAGAAACCGGCGTTGGGAGGCGGCTGCGAGCGACGCTTTAATTGAGGAAAAAGCGTGAAAAGTGTGTTTGTTAAGTCCGCGTCACGCAGGAGGTAATCGATTGTTCTCGCTAAATCTGATTGCGGTGTGTCGTGTAATGAATTTATTTATCGTTGCCGATGGGAGGCGATCTTCGATGCAAAATCGATTCTTTACTTCAACTGCTTTGAGTATTGTACATTTGAATTCCGGTCGTTTCGCTTATCTTTTATTGTCTTGAATACACTCGAGTGGATAAATAAAGGAGTATACAGTTTAGCACTGTAATTGCGTGTAATTGTATCTTAAGGACGTTAAGTACTTGTTTAACTGACAATAATGTACACAGACATTATCAGAAGAAGCTGTAAAGGATACTCCTCTCGTTGTATACAATAAGAAATTATATCGAATTAAAGTGGCTCTTATACCAGAAAAACGCGAAAGAAATCCTGTAAAGAATTCGAGCGTCAAATCTCTGAAATTCCAGAAGGTCATCGGCCCACCTGCCATGTCTAATGCTAATTCGTACAAATCGGCCTATGGTGATCGCTTCATTCCTCGAAGACTTCTGGCAGTATATTATTTTAATGTGCTATTTATGTAGTGACGTCATTTTCACGCTTCATTCATTCACACGAGCTATTGTAAGTGTCGAGGTCGAATCAAATGGGATTAACGACATCTGCTATACCACACTCACTCTATTCCTTCTTCCCCGAACTTAAAGACGATAGTACAATCTATTATCAATTATTTTTTTTTTCAAATCTATTATCGTCAATTCGAAATTCGCGCCAAAAGAGCAGCGGCGAAAAATCCCACGAATTCATCGAATCGGCGTATCGACTCTCTTTAAAAACCCAACGACGCTTCCTGGAAGCCACGTGTATGCTGCTCGAAAAATCGGCAAGGATATAAATTACGAAATTAAACTTGAATCTAAAAATAGCCCGAGAACACTCGTCTCATCTCGTCTCGCGCCGAGAAGAAGCGCATCCTTTCCTCTCTCTTTCTTTCTCTCTTTCTCTTTGTGCTCGACCGCCTGCGGGAATTTTTTCGAGACAGCCGAAAAACCCATACTAATATTCGCGCGTCAATTAGCATCGCCGAGATATATCCGCGTAAACAGGCTCTCGTCGTGTCAGCCTTGGCTCGCTGACTCGGCGAAAATTCGCCAATTCGCAGGATTATCGAAGCTTGTGTGTGTGTATACATGTATATAAAGACTCGCCCTTGCGCCCGTATATTATATACGTGACAAAAGGTGCGTTGAACGCCGGCAGCCTTTTTCCTTCCGGAGACATATGAGACACGCACCGCCGGGATCGATCACGCGGACGATGAAATATTTGATTTTTGCGTCCGTGCGAAGGAAAAGGAGAGAAATTTAATGCGGGATTCGAGGCTGTGTTTCGAGATGATTTGTAAGGTCGCGGTTTGAGAGGAGGAGACTGACGTACGAGTGAACTTGGGATTGGGAGTGATGTTTTTTCTTAATTTTTTACGCGTATATACGTATTAATTTCATTTCATAAGCGATTTAAAAGAAATTGATTTCATCAAAACGCATCTCTGCTTATTTAATACTACTTATTCATTTTATTGTTTATCTCTGTATACTTATTTAATCTCTACTTATTTAATTTAATTTTATATTATATTTACTGTAAGTGTCAGCACACGTTTCACGATAACCACGCGGGCAAAGTATTTTCAAACTGTATGTAGTTATCTATATCAAAAGAATGTATTCTATTGTATATAAAAGGGGGAAGCGCGCTGGAATAATAAGTAATGAATAATTGCGCTTCGTAAGCGCACAAATCAATTTATCCTTTCAGCAGTTACATCGAAAGCGATAAATTAGTCCCGTCGCAATAAACGCTTCCGTTTGCATTTACATCGATTGACACGTACTCGCGTTTGATTGATCGATACGTACAGATACAAACGCCGTGATTTGTAAGCGACGACGGCGGCTATCTGTAAAATTTTTGAATAAAAAAAAGGGGCATATAAGGCTCTCTATCCTCTCGTGTAACGCGGTATCTCTCGCACTTGACACTCGATAATTAAAACGTATATGTATATATACTTGGTGCTCAGCAGGCGCTTTTCGCGCGCGCATTCCGCGAACATGTGGCGAATAAGTGATACACTGCGTTTTATTGATGGAAAAGTGCTGTGTGATGCATGAATGGCGGGGAGGAAAAACTCGTCGATAATACGCGGTGGATTGCTGAATCTATTTCAAATGCTGATTAATATCTCTCGGAGTAGTGTACTATATACATATACCGCGGCCGGTAGTACAAATCATTCGAAAATATATAATTTTATCGAAAGGAGGGGGAGGGGGGGGGGACGGGTTATAATTGTACTGTGGAAACTACCGTCAATCGCCAATGGAAATTCAATTAGTTGCTCCGTCTCGATCGAAGTGTAGCTGCGCGGCACAAAGAACACACTATATGTATAACACGCGCGCGAGCGATTAAAGAAATTCGAATTTATTGTCAGAGGCATTAATAAAGCGCCTGTCGTCGTCTCGGGGCGAACGAAACTCTCTCACTCGCTGCGGGCCATCAATCGAATGAATCAATAACTTTACTTCGCGATAATGCAAATTAAATCGTCCGCGCGCGGCGCAGTTGTAAATAACATTATCTTCGCTGTACTCTTCTCTATTCGTATATATAATGCATATGTATATACACAGCGTGTAAAACCGAACAAAGTAGTTTTTTGACCTCAAGATTTCCGTTTTGACCTCGTAAGACCTCGTCCGCAGAAGTCCGCGTGCGACGACGACATCGACGACTCTGTCCGATGATACGCGCCGAGCGACTCATAAATAATGAAACGGGGGGAATCGAATTAAAAACTCGGGAGAATGACGCTGCCGATTTCTAATCCGCAATTAGAATTTCGCGCGTTAAACCCGCGTGTAGCTTCGCAGCGACCGGACGACGAGACGTAGCTATATATATATACCTACATGGAAGAGGCCGGAGTAGCTGCCCCGTATGGAGCTTTGAAATACGCACGTGAAATCGCGATGTATATGTATAGGTATACAACTACACGAGTTTACCTGAATTACTCGAGTGATTAATCGGCCGGCGGTGTATAAATCTCGCGAAAATCTCGTGTACTTGTATACCGCGACGAATCCGAGATAAGACGAGAAAAGAAAGAAAGAGAGAGAGAGAGAGACAGTTGAATGGACCGGACTCGCTTTCCTCGCTTTGCTCTCTTCGAGCGCACGGCAGTCTAGAAATCGACCTGAATCGCCAATGGGACACGGAGAGGTGAGATTCTCTTGCGGTGTGTATCACTTCTCGTTTTCGAGCTATACTGCAGTCTGCCTGTACATAGTGTATACTCGTACACCTGTATCGGTTGGAGGGGGGGGGGGGGTAGGGAGCCGACTTATAGACAATGGAACCAGCCATTACCTAAGTGTGCCGCAGTTACTCCATTATACGCCTGAGGTAAGCTTCATTCAGGAGATATGATGCTTTTTTTGTAAGGTGGTATTTATAAGGTTGGATGCGGCTTATTTACATTCCGTTGGCAATTGAGGATTTGGGGCTTTCTTTCACTTTGAATGAAACTATTACTTTGGTGTTTAACTGCGAATTGTTTGCTTTTCTTTGCTTGGCACCTGCGGCTGCTACTGTGTTGTCGCTCAGGTTTACGAGGATTAAAATTAAGTGCTTAATTGTTTAAGGCAATTAAAATGGAATTAAAATGATTATTCATTATTCGATATGCTTAATTGTAACTGCAATGAAATCTATAATCATTAATAGAATATTTTAATTCATTGTTTTTCTTTCTTTGCTGGCATACAAAATCAATAAAAACAATAACTGTTTACTTTATTAATGTTGTTAATAACTGTTAATAATAACTGTTAATAACTGTTAATAACCGTGAATAACTATTTATAACTGTTAATAACTGTTAATAACTGTTAACTAACCGTACGAGCCTCAACTTTTCGAAAATTTATCAAATAATTCTCATTCCCATCGTTTAATCAATCGATCGAAAGGTGAAGAGTTCACTCCCATCGATTATTTCTCGCCCGAACTGCGGTCTTTCAATTTTTTCCCGCGCGCTCCTGCAGTTGCGCCTCTTGCGTAATCGAGGTGTTCCTTTAACGAGAACAAGCAGTAAATTTCGCAATGCGCCGCCTCGCCGCGCAGCAGCATCGCTATATTCAACCAGCCTTAAAATCGAATCCAAGAGACAGATCCTTTCACGATTCCTCCGACGCGGTGCACACCTCAAAAACCGCGACGAGACAGCAAGAAGCTTCTGCGCCCGCGAAGACATCGAATTATATGTATCGTCGCTTCTTGCTGAATTACTTGGAAATTCTACGGTTATTCCGCGAATGTTGTTCTTTTTTTTTGTTTTTTGATCGTCCCGAGCGCGGCTCAACGGTATATACTTATAATATATTTTCGATAGCGCTCCATTAGCGGCCGCGTTACGTCACGTCGAATCCGCCGATCTCTCGTCGACGACTGTAGCTGCTACCACTGCTATACACATCGAAGGATTATTTTTCGCGTCTTTCGGCGCGGGCTTTACACTCGTCCGTCCGAAATCGTCTTCTGATAGGATTTACGAGCCGGCGATGCGAATAATCGTCGGCGAATATCGCGCGCGATAACGGCAACGCGCCCTGGAATTCACCGGCGAATCGCAGGTGGGACATTTATAAGATTATTCATTGGGAATATTAAAAAAAACGTTAAACACCTCGTGTGTATAGTGTATTTACCTGTAGATGAATGGGCCGACCTCCTGGAGCTTCGGTTTCTCCTGGAAGCTGAGAAAGTTCTCGGCGTTCGTTACGTTGAATATGTACACTTTGGTGAGACGGACGACGCCGGGCTTCTGCCAATATTGAAAGCTGAGAGAGCCGTTCCACAGCCTCAATTGCTGTTGTAAAATAATAAAGCGTTAGAGTTGGCTGGCGGTTTTATGCCCGTTGAGATCGTTTGGAGTGACGGATATATGTACTACGAAGACTTAGTGTTAGTTCTCGCGTCGTATTCTTGGATTTGTGGAGTTAGTGCAATTGATAGCGTTAGATTCTGTATATAAAATGTTTTCAAACAAGAATGTAAACTCATGAATATGCCAGTCAAATGGTGCCGGTAATCTAATTTAGTCTTTTAAGGAAGAAACCGTAAAGCCCGTATTAAAAATTCAAATTTCGCGCCACAATGCAAAGTAGACGAACCGACGATTAATTATAAATTTAAATCGAATTCGCACTCAAACATTTTTTTCGCGTCTTCGCAAACCGCAGATAACGATGATCGGAAGGAATTCTTACAAAATAACAAAATTTCAAGTAAACACGCGATAAAAACAATCCCGGAAGAAAAAAAATTCGAGGAACCGCACCGCAATTAACTACCAAAAGTCAACAAAAAAGAAAAAAGAAAAAAGACTCGAGAAGATTCCTGTCTTCAAAAAAAAGAAACAATTAACCAAAGTTTTTACTCGCGGTACAGCTGCCTCAAGTTCAGCGCTGCTCGCTCGGCCGAAAAGAAGAATAGCGCGCAAGAAAGGAAGGTAATTGACTCGTAATTTCCCTCCCGTTTAGCCGCGCGCACAACAATATAACGTCCGGCTGTTTTTGCACTTGGCGCGCGGTGAACACAAGCAGCGGTGGAGGCGAGTGCGGTAATATCAAGTTCACGCCTCCGTGGATTTATCGAGCATTGCTCTCAATTACGAAGGCGCGCGTAACTATACGCTAATTTCAGCGTGTTTACAAACGCGTAAATATAAGGATGCGCGGATTTTTAAGGGAGAGAGGGACGGGATTTTCGTTTTGTTTGGCTCCGATGCGCTGATAGAAAGATTCGTTTGGGTTCAGCGAAGATTTCGCGTTGTTCTGATTTTATTAGATATTTTTTTTATATTTAATTTTGCTAGTTTTATGCAAATTCGTAAAGTTTTTTTAGTGTAAATAGTTATACTTTTCTAAATTATTAAATATACTTCTGTTAAAAAAAGTTACGTTTTAATTTTCAATCTTCATTCTTTTTGAAGCAAAAATTTAACTAAATAATATACAAGTAGACAGTTTTTTTCTCTGTTTAAAATTGTTTTTTTCCTTCCAAAACTAGAGTTTTCGGGTTTTAGACTCGTCATCTGGATTTTCGAAAAAAAAATAAATAAATGCAAATAATATAGATCAGTTGAGTCCAACTGAAACGTTAATGTTTAAAAATTACTCGGAATTGATTCAAATGAATCTTCGTATCAGCGAAGTAGAAAAATGAGGTTATTCGCCTTCTCGAGTAAAACAATTAACAAACGATTAATAAATTAATCGTTTTCCTCGACAAGATAAATAATTTTAATTTTTCAACGCAATCTCGGAATATACCGAGTAATAGAATGATTGCGATTAATTTGTGTCAGTGTACTTGTAACTTGTGTGTAAAAAAACAACATGGCTATTATGTACTTACTCGTAAAATGACGTAATCAACCCATGGTATGCTGCTAAGAATGATGCCTATTGTCAGGGCAAGAAGTCCGAAAAGTATAACTGCTATTCTACCTGTAACAGCAAAAAACACAGCCGGTCAGACAAAGGAATCAGAAAAGTATTTCATTCAATTAAAACCGCATTTCTCTTCCAAGCGTACTGTATGACGAAATAACTATATATAAGCCTCGACTACAGCGAGGTTTGAAAAGGCTTAAATAAAAAAAAATCGCTCTCAAACATATAATTCACCGATAAAACAAGCGCTACGTCTAAATCAACGAGACTATAATATGTATTACACGCCGAAACTGCGAAACTACGCTAACGATCCTCCCCACCGTCGCCGCCGCGAATCAGGAAGACTTTCGCGGAGTTTTCCCATTCATGAAGAAGAGGTTCCCTCGAGAAAGAGAGACGAGCCGCCGTCGGCGAGGCGGAGAAAGGAAATTTTATGATAAGAAACCTCGTAATCGCTAAATAGGACGCGCTCGACGCTCGAGAGACTCGTTGACCCACATTTCGTCGTTATGTCGGAGCCTCCGCCGGATTAACGAGAGGAGAATCGCTGTACACATGTATATATACCTTCTCGTCCGAGCTGATTCGCATGATTTTCAAATTTTTTAAACGCCAATTTCGGCTTATTCGCGGCTAAGTGCCCCTTGCGGTCGTTACGAAGTGAATAACGATTTAAACGGGGGGGGGGGGGGGTCTTTCGAAGATTTAAAGTACGTGGAAGGATTTTTATATCGCGCAAGTGTACGCAATATACGGGAGGTGTGTACGTGTATTACGAGGCAAAGGAATTCGGCAAAATTCGGGAGATAGGGTTACCGAACATTTATGTAAGACACGGTTGACCTTCCCCCCTTCCCGCTGAGGACCAGGGAAAAAAAAAGATTCCCGGATATCGCCGCGTGTCGCTTTATGTTCTGTAATCGCGCCTTTATGTAATGATCGCAAAATTAGGTCGGATGTAAAATTTAATTACAATGAGGCCCTTATTAATCATATACGAGGTGCGCGCGTTGCCGAAAATAAACTCTGAATATATTATACATTACATCACGTCGTTACATTAAAATCGAGTAATAATAAGCTTTGATACGAGGAAACGTGCGTTAAGACGATGTTTTTACCTTGCGAATTAAGTGCGTACGAATTTCATTTGCAAAGCGAATTTAAAAACAATATTTTTCGACTTAAATTAATGAAAAAAAAAAAGTTTAGAATTCCCCGATTGCAGAGTACATAAAATTGTGTGCATTGAAAAATTTCAAGAGCGATTCGCCATACTCAAAATATACGCCAGCACTGAAAATTCCTCCGGTCCCAACCGATACCCGATGCAAGTCACGTACACAGATATCGTTATGTCATCCTCAAATTTTCCTTGAATCGACCCAATCCCCTTGAATTATCCAGCCTCAATATCCCATACGCGATATCGCCGGACATCCTTGACCGTAGATAACTCTGTTTTCGAAAAAAGCCTCGGAACCCATAAAGTAATGCACCGTCATTACACCCGTAAGTAATGCACTGCCGAGTTATCCTCCGCTCGCCTTCGACGCGCAATACAAGTATATATACGCGCAAGAAAGCCAAGCGCGAGAGAGAAAGTCCGTAAAGTCCTTTCTGCTAAACAAACACGAGACGTCATTAACTGGGACATTTACCCTGCGACCATATCGCGGCTACCGGTTTTCACCGCCAGCAGCGGGTAGCAAGGTCAGTGGTATGTACTATATACGTACACGTGTAGTGTATACATATTGGCGTGGATGACTTCGCGCAACGACGCGTCACGTCACTGCGATCCGGACTCTTACACTCTTTCTCTCTGTTATTTTGTCGGCTAATCGTTCGGAGCCGCGAGAAGTCGTTTAGTCGATCGGCGGGTGATGGACTGATGGTGTGTTTCCGAGGCTTTGATTGATCGACTTGGCGATTGCGCCGGATTTCACTGAGCGCTTCGGAAAATTTATAAGAAAGTTACATTGCAATTTAATTTACTTCTCTCTCATTCTCGTTTCAACTAATTTCAATAAATTCTACTGTCAGTTAATGTTCAATTATTCGTGCAAGGTAATTATTGCTTTTACGATTTTCAAATGAATTCTAAAGGCAACTAAAATTCCATCTCCGATCGGATTAATGAAAAAGTCGATAAGACTTTATTTTCAGGAACAGCAATAGGCTATTGGTTTTAGTGAGTTACAGGCGGGAGTGGAGCCGTAAGTAGAACAAGACGAGTACGGTACGGCCCTCGTCGACGGTATTTTAATGAATTCTTTGATACAACTGATTTTGATAAATAATAACGTTACAGAGATTTAATGTTAAGTACATCAATGTATTAATAAATCATCTATGATTAATAAACAATTGAACGAAGTAATTTTTTATATACAACATAAAATGAATCTTTAAGAAAGGTCACCACTTGATATCGTGATGTCTTTAAAAACTCAATTCGATCTGTTGAACAGTGCCAAACATTTTCCGACTTTACAAAAAGGTACTAAATTGCTATGAACAATTTAAAACAGTTTTTTCAACCTTGTTCGCAAAGTGCAAGACTATCATTTAAATTAGACGTATAATTATTAAAGCAAATATAATTCATAATTTTTTAATACACAGCAATCTTTGACTACAAATCATTAATGTATTTCTAATTTCATTTCAAGTCCCTCGCAGCAGATCATCGCCTGCTTCAAAACTGCCAACTATATCGAGATCCGCGTCTCGTTGTCGTCCCGCGTACCAATTTTTCTATCCGTGACGCCACAGCGCATAAATCATCGACGCGTCCCGATGAACTTGCAGTTCGATCGAAATCGCAAGAAAACTTTCAGATGTATACCATTACACCTCGGTATCACATTGTCGACCACGTGAATTCTCGGACTCGCGATTGCGCAGCGTATAAGGACAGCGACGAACGCCGCACAAAAAAAAAGGCGAGCGACTATACGCACACTCGGCTGTCGGACGGCAAACAAATTGTAATTTAATAAAGCTCGGCAAAAAATCTGAATGACAATGAGGCGGCACCATCGGAATTCGAAATATTAATGTCATGCCCGCAGACCGGCAAGAAACATGGAAGCGCATGTGCGCCTCGCGATAACAAGTGTTAGGTGTACACGCCTGGCGAATTTTCCTTGTGTTCGTATCGATTTTAGACGCGATAAAGAGCTGATTAATTGCCGCACCGGTACTTAGAGCAGTAAGTGCACGTTGACGTCTTTTGTTTCACAAGTTAAGTATACGGATTCGTCGGGGGGGGGGGGGGGGAATGTGTGATTTGTTGAAACTGTCCTGGTATTCCTAAACTCGACAAGTTTTTTACGTTATTCCCAAGCTTTCGGTACACACAACACGCGCAACGTTAATGTGGGATATTCGTAGACGTCTGTTTCCTAATAGACGACGAACTAATGACTAAATCGAGAGGCGAAGATGACCGTGACTTCAAGTCATTCGGTCAACAAAAAAATCTATGTTTCTAGGTAACCTCTCCGTGCAATAACAATCGCCAGAATCGATATCGTCAACGATGCAGACTAAATTTATCGGTAAACAATCGATGCCCAGAGATGAGGTCACTATCGATCTCATCGATCCCCTGCACATCCCTCCCCCCCCATAAACTTTCCATGGAACATCAATCTAAGTCGGTCACTTTTTCTCATCCTCGCATCACACGCGCGTTTATACTTAGATGCATCCAAAGTTATTATCCGCGACTGTCGGCATATATACATCGAAGCCACGAGGGTATACATACGTAGAACTAATGAGCGTTTCTTTCGAAGGATCGTTAACGTCTCTTTCTTTCTCTGCATGACGTGTACATCGTCGTCGTCGTCGGCGGCGGCGGCGGCAACAAGGATGGCCGTAAAACGTCCTGACGCGCGCGTTCGAAAAAAAGGCCGATTTTCGCTCGCGAGGGGGAAAGTGGGAGGGGGGTGGGGGAAAGGAAAATTGGCAACGATCGATGTCGTAAGCGCGCGTCAAAATTGCGCAACGTATTTTCGATTGTTTCGCTCCGCACTGCTGCGGCGCGTCTATTTCCGCGTCTAACGAGCGTTCGGTAGCGCGTCGATCGGCACAAAAAATTAATTCGATTCCCGGCTTTTAATGAGGAGGCGAGTGCAGTTCGTAAATCATCGCCGATAATTCAATGAGACGAAACTCTGTATGTAATCAAGCCGCTGAGGTGTGATGTGCACTGCTGCTGCTGCTGCTGCTGCTGCGCTATATATATTGATGCATAATTCAACGATTTAATCGCGTACGCAGATAAACGTTATTGTAAAGACTGACGATAACAGTTTGTTGTTATTCGCATACAGTATGGAAGGAAGAGTGTGAATGATTTTTAAAGGTTTAGCTCGTCTGAAAATTGATTGAAAATTCAAGCGCCATACTGTGGCGGATTTATTGAATATTTTCTGGAAAAATGAAAAAAGTTATCGATAATTTTTGGGAATTATATTTAATTACAAATTTCTACATTCATTCCTTGTATTATGGTGTTTCAATTCATCTGCTTTTTAAAAATACTGTACCTGTGTCTTTGTATGTTCTGATTCGAAAAGACTCTGCGTTATACTTGTAAAAATTATAATAGGAGATTCTGATCATTAAAGACACTTATTGCTCTTGATATAATATGAAGTATCAATATTTTCATGCATTCTTCAAATTTCTTTTAAGTTATTCACAGCTTTGTTTTGTACAATAATTAAAGCAATTACGACAAATGCGCAAATTCAATTTTCGGACGGACCCACACTATGAACGATAAGCAATAAAATGAAGAAATAAAATTAATTGACAATATTCAATACATATTACATAAAAATTTACTCTACACGTCACATACAGTAAATTCATTATAATCCTTTTCCGATCTACTGCACACGCGCGTTACGTAGAATTAAACATCGCTAAACTTCGAGTATGTATCTCTCAATCGCTGCGCACACAAGCCACACAGCGATTTTTCCTCCAATAAGTACTAAATTTTCTAATGTCATTTCTCGCAGATTACGCGCACAAGCAAGCGAGACGGAAAATTCACTATACGAGAACAACTGCAGCGCTTTCTCACGCGCTTAACGTAACGACGATCGGCGAAAGCCGTATGTATACACACACATATATATATAGGTGCCTATAACGTTTCAAACGAATCAGCCGCGAATTTTCCAGCGATCGAAACCCCCCTCGCCATATGCACGTCCGCAAACAATTATTTTCCTATCGATTTATGAATATACATATGAATAACACGTTATATAGATATCACCCCCTTACCTACTTTCATGTCTCTCTCGCTGTGTACGCGTATACACAGCCAAAGCATTTATGTAAGATTGCGCAACTTTCCAGCCAACGCAGACACACACACTCGCCATCAGCGATTCTCGAAGCTTCGAGTCGCGCGCGCGCGCGCGCGGATGTCGTGTGTGTATCTAACGGATTCGATTACGAAATGCAGACCAGCAGTACTTACGGCGGCAGCAGCTTACATCGAGCGCGCGGCGGAACTTGAAATCGCACGTTTAGCCGCGCGCGCGATAATTATTGTTCGGACATATCGCGAGGTAGCTGCCGATGCTAAAACGCGCAAAAAGTCCACGTCACGGGGTGCGGGAATTTAATGACGAGTGTGCGCGTATTTGCTGTATATAGCCGCGGCATCCGCGCAAGAGTCGATGTATAGAGATCCGAGAGGAAAGTTGCCGATTGGAAAACGTAACGTCGCGGCTCTCGCTGCACGGGAGGGAAGAAAAAAAAAATAACGTAACGAGCGAGATTCCGACATTGCTCTCGGCGCTTGTGTGTATGTGCAGCGCGTGTACCTCGTGGTTGTTTACTTGGTCGAGATGCATGTATGACCGATTCTCATAGAGACATGCACTTTTCGGGGGTCCAGAAATCGAAATTTTATTTTTAGAGCTATAGAGATTTCCCATGAGACTTTCTTCTGTAAGCCAAAAGATAGTCAAAAGTGCAGAGGAAAATGGGAGAAGTTACGAGTAAGCATATTTCTGAGGTATTTTATGTTTTTTTTACAAGAAATTAATGCGTCGAAATACTGCAGGAATAATGACAACTACGAATGTTTCCAAGGCAGAAATAAAATTCCAAATTACACCACAATAAAGTACAACGAAAGAGCTTTAATTTGAAAAAAATATGCTCAGATTCGATGCTCTGATCAAATGTCCGCTTGACAAAAAAAAAAGTAAATAAATATTCGAATAGCCGACTTTCTGTTTTTCCATATAATACCTCCCCATGTTAAATTCTAATGTTTCATGTTTCCCATGTTCCTCTGCATTTTTGACTATCTATCAACTAATAGAAGAAAGTCTGATCGGTTCGAAACCTCTAGCGTAAAAAAAATTTTCGATTTCTGGACCCCAGAAAAGTGCATTTTTCTATGAGAATTGGTCATATATGTATTATAATATGTATAGTTTGCGTGTGTGTATTTTTTACGAGCTCAGTTTGCTTCGAGCTTTTTTTCGAACTCTCTTTGTTTGTCAGCGGCGATTGTTAATAACAACGATTAGGAGAAAGAATTCTTTGGTTTTTTGAGAGTATGAAATTCGGTGTGTAAGTCAGAACATATACATCAAATTTGATTGAACGCATAGCGTGCGCGGGAAATTCGAAATGTCGACACGTACGAAACGTTGCCATTATGCATGTATTCACGAATTTATATCGGCGAAGGTGCAGAAAAAATTTTTCTCGCAGCGGAGTAAAAAATAACGATGGAAACGAAAAAAAAATAGCCCGATTTCTCGCGCGTTTAACCGCATTTTTATACACCTGTATACAAATTTATTTTTTCTGCGTTCAGTAAAATGTACTCGCGTTAAGGCTTGTTTACCAAGTTGATAATTATCGGCGGCTACGATGATGTTAGTAGGTTGCGATATATTGTTAATTAGTGTGTACGCGCGACGTATATGCAAATCAGGCTCACGCACAAATTCTCATATGTTCGCGATGAAACAGCGGCTTAAGTTTGCAATAAATAAAAAAATTCGTATTAGAGACTATACTGGTTAACCGGTGGTAGAATCTTTCTGAAATTGTAAGCTCCGGCTGCGTTCGCTATACAAGCCTATACGCATACTCGACTCTAACAACACCTGTTTCACCCAACGCATCCCAACCTCTCCCCACTTAAAAAATCGTTAACCCACATCCCTACCCACAGAGCACTACATATCCTCCCATATCCTTCAACCTCTCGAAAAATCATCGTCTCGCCGCAAGCACCGCGAACTATTCTCCCGAAATTCCCACCGTGGAAACGCCCAACATCGCGCGCGAGAGCAAAAACGAAGGAAAAAAATTCTCGCCATAAAAGAAAAAAAGAAGGAATTTGCATCTCCCGCCCAAAGGTCGGCCGGCGGTAGTCCTTTCGTCGACGCGCGCGGTATAATACACAGCGCCGCGGCAAGGTCGAGATCCTCGAAAGCTCTCTTTCTTCTCTCTCTCTTTCTCGGCGTCGTTCGCTCGCGCGCGGCGACCCTGACTCCGATAAGCGTCTCTCTAACTGTGTATAAGTAACGCGTGTGTCAAAGTACTCGGCTTTCTTTCTCTCTCTCTCTCTCTCTCTTCATCATCTCCTCGCACCTCCTCGTCCTTCAGTCAAGGCCGCGAGACAAGTGTCGGAGAACACACACGTATGTACATACACCGCGGCAGATGTGCAGCGGCAGCCGATTTTTTGCCGATCTCTCGTCGCGCCGATAAATCGCTCGCGGCAGCTGCGCGAGATACACACGCGCATAATGCTACTATGCGCGCCGCGTTGGCTCATTGAGCAAGTCTTCGTGTGCACACCACCGACGAGAGGCGTTTCAATCGTAAACGTCGCCGTTGTCGCCGCGGAGAGCTTTTCAATATCTCTTTCTCTCTCTCGGCTCGTGATCGGCCGCTGTTTCGTGGCGAAACTCCGTCATATCGCGGACGGGGGGCGCTTTGATTGTAATTGTGCGGCTTATCTGTGTGTAGCTCTTGTGCACACACAGGTGTCGTCCGAGAAAGAGAGGTTGTGTTCTCCGATTTTTTTCTCTCTCCCTCACTCCAGCGCTCGATCCACTGCAGCCTGCGGATTACATACGGCTGCAAGAAACGCCGCGACGGAGACTTCCTTTTTTTCTCGCGATGGGACTCGCGCGCGCGTGTGTTTGCGCGTGTGGCGCGCGGCGTTTTATTGTTGAGAAAAAATATCGAGGCGACCTCGCGGTTGACACACTGCACGCGCGCGAGCGCTCCGATCGCCGGGAGATCGTCGGCTACTGCCAGCGACACAGCGGCACACGCGGGAATAGGAAAAAAGCAAACCGCGGATGGCGCGAGGGGACGAAAAAAAACTCGCCGGTATATGCGCGCGCATATACAGTATAAGGTGCGCGACACGCGGAGACAGGCGATTTTGAAAAATAAGGCTGCAGCCGCGAAAAAAATCGGATGCGAGACTCGCCGCTCGAAATCGCGTCGCGAGATTGATAGACAAGAGAGAAAGAGCCGTGCGAACGTACGAAATCGTTATGTAAACGATTCAGCATCGCTCGCGTATACAAGTATCCCTGATCTATTTAATCCGCGCGTCGCGAAATCGAATTTTCATCTCGTGTAACGAGCGTCGCGCTGATTGAGCGTGACCCGATTTTTTCTCCCCGTCCGCGCGCGCTCGTAACCGATTGAACGCGTAGGAACAAACGCTGTGCGCGATGCGCGCTGACGCGCGAAGCGATTATCGCGAGAAAATCAAAGACTCATCTTCGGCTGCTGTGCGATCGTGTCGTGTGGCTACGATTTGTTTTTCACCCCGTTCCTGTCGCGCGACCGGAAAAAAAGCGGCGTAAAAAACAAAAACGCGCATCTCTCCTATCGCACACTTCCATATACCGATTTCGTTGATTGGGACGATCTTATGTATACTCCGTCTCTGGCACACGTATTTTCCCGGGAAATTTTTAATGTCGCACGTGCGAACTTTACCACGAGGTTCGTCGCGCGCCTACTGCGATGTGAGAGTGATTTGCACATCACGTGAAGAGCAAACGTGATTGAGGTGGTGAGGATGTGTGTGTATATCTGATTATCTGTGACGGAAGTGTGGCGCCAGGCTGAAATGTTATCCCTGGATAGTGTAGTAGTGGACCCATGTTTTTTTTTTACTTTTTAAGCTATATACATATTGACGTTCGGGAAATCCGCGACGTTTGACAGGCTAATCGGTGCGAACGGAAGGAGAAAAATGCGATGGTTTCGACGATTCGTTTGCGCAACAGGGCGATATGGAATTGCAGAGCACGTGTGACAGTGGATCGCGGAGGAGGGGTGGGGGATATTAATTCGCACCGTCTTTGACAGCGTTATTACGCTCTAAAGCAAGATAATTACTGCGTGTTATTCAAATTTCGTTGAATCGATTTTTATATGCGGCGATTCGAATATATTCTCGAGCTGAATGTATAGGTAGGTATACGCTATCATTAAAATAATCGTTTGCTTTTTCGGTCATTCGGTCTTTACGTTGAAACGTTTTCAATTTCTTCTAAATTCGATTTGTTATATTTGAATTATTTCATTTTGTTTAATCGCTTACATCGACATTTACATTTGGATTTACGTATTTAATAACGTTACAATTTTATTTATTCGAATGAAATCGCCGATATCTAGGACAGATATATATTTTATAATAAAATTTTCAATCAGTCGCAATCAATCATATACTTTTCGAACTTACAATAATATCGATCTCCTTTATAATCGCAAATTCTATTCCATATCAATACTAATTCATCAAACATGCAAATAATTCCAATATTTACCTAATCGCTTCCAATCGCTATACCATGTAATGAGTGCGCGCATAAATATTCAATCGCTATATACCAATAAACAAATCGTTCGCCATCCAATTTACTTCGTCTCCGTTTGTAAATCAACTTTTTTCCCCATCGCGCACATCGATTAAGTACACACACACACACACACACTCGTACATTCCCTCGACTTCGATCCGCTACTTGCGCGTAATTTTTTCCCCACCACACGACAACCGCCGCAGTCCATTCAATTGTATTCTCCCTTTCGCACGCAACCGACCGATCGCTAACACCCGACAAGTCAATCTCCGGATAACAGCGCGTGAAATCGGCAATTGGCACCGATCGAGCGCAAACGCCGATCTCCCGAGCTCAAAAATTTTCACTTCGCGCGGCGCCGTCTAATCCGCGGAATTGGGCATTTGAAAAAAAAGCGCGCGCTCGAAACTATGCGTTTAAAACGCGGCACAAGTGCGAGGAGAGAAAGAGAGAGAGAGAGAGAGAGAGAGAAATGCCGGATTCTGCGAGCATGTACTTGTTGCATAAAGCCTCGTCGATCTTGGCTTTCTCGTCGCCCGCGACACTTCTCCGGCTGTGCGCATGCGCAGGAGGGAAATTGCCTGCGCGTGACAGCTGAATTTTCGAGTACCATGTACTTACTTACGCGCGCTCTTCGCCGATCGACGGGGGGCTTTTATTAAAAATTGCCGAGGCGCGTGACGACGGGTAGATTGAGTTGGATCATTTTTAATTTTTTGACGTAGTGCACTTGACTTTTTTTTTTTTTTGACGTGACTTTGTACTTTTGTATCTCAATTTAATTTTCGACGTATACGTGTTCTAATACGTAAAAGTTTTAATTCATGAAAATTATGCTTGTACACTGTAAAACAAACTTAATGTAAAGAGGTAATAAAACGGGGCATATATTAATGGATATTAACCTTTTAAAACTTTAATCAACACATTATTACATTTATTTAAAAAAAAATATTAATTTTAAAGCTGTGCATGACAGTCAGTAAATGCTATATACATTATAGTTTTCATATAAATTTTTTTTATAGCGTACGCTCGCATAAAAAAACTACCGCAGCTTAATTAATGTAGGTTAAAAATGAAAAATGAAATGTTAATTCGATCCTCCCACTTCATTAACACGTGTGTTATAACGACGAAACATCGTTAAAATTCAATCAGGCCATAATTTTCCGTGATCGCGATGATTCGAAGTTATATTCAAAACTTGAATAATTCATCCTCCTATCCCAGGTTCAAACGCATATCGCACACATTGCACTCGGGAGCAACGAGCGGTACTTTTCATTCGTCAGATTTTCTCGAAACAACGACGCCCTGCTCCAATTCACGCCCAAATCAGCTGATTCATCCTCAAATTTCTTTTTTTTTCACACCACACTGTAATCTCGGCATCGATCGCACCGCAATGCCCTCCGCGAAAATGAGGTGTTCCATTGCCGCAGCCGAGGAACGCGATCCCATTGCCACAAAATAAGGTGCGCGCACCAGGTCGTCCCATCCCGTATTCCGCGCGGAGCAACTTTCTCCGGGCGCAAACAAACTAATCGAATTCACGGTTCAATTAGCGATGAGCACTGCACACGTGTATACTGTATATATATATATATATGTATACGTGCTCGCGTGCGCGCGCGGCGTCGGTATTCGAGGAAGCTCGTGTTATTCGAGCATAAAAGCCGCGGAATGAGATCAACTATTAGACGCGCTCCGCAAGTGTATTATATACTATACACACGTGTATACAAGTCGCAAAGTGGAACGACGTCTCCTTTACGAGCGCGCGCTGCAACGACGCCGAGCATTACATATAGATATATATATATATATATATATATAGCATGTATTACGCGTATATCTTGCGGACCGGCTCTTTTCTCTCAAACTACACTCGGATATACGCGTGTAAAGCTGTGCCTACCGCGGCGACGGCGAAAATGTCTTAATTTCCTGTAGGTACACGCATACGGCGTCCTGTACGCGATAGATATATATATATATATATATACAGGTATATATACATAACGACGGGGATAAAAAGGAAAAGCTCCCTGCGCGGGACTTGCCCAATCGATTTCTTTCACTTTTCCCCCTGTCGCGGGCACATTGTATATGTGTCTCCTTCGCGCTCTCCGGCGAAATAATACAACGATATACATAATCGGCCGTTATTGCGCAAAAGCCCGCACGTGTCGAAAGCCCGCTGCATGTGGGATATACGTGTGTATAGGTAGAATAGCGTTTCGAGCGCGCGCGTTCGAGAGAAAAATCAGGAATTTTGTAAACGGGGAGTTTTCGAGCGCAGAGCGCGCCGCCGCGCTTTACGGCCGCTTTTTACTGTCGACAATTATTCTACACGCGCTTAGAGAGAGAGAGAGAGAGAGAGAGAGAGAGAGAGAGGGAGAGTCCTTTTGCTATCGGGCAGTCGCGAGAGCCCGATTGCGCAATCTCGAACGCTTCATTTGCGCTCTTTACGATTTTTTGCTCTCGTTGGGAAGGGGGGGGGGGGAGGGTCAGAATTGTAATTTCGCCTCGTGCGCACAAGCTACTGCTCGAGGTGCCGCTGTAAAAATCAGGCGTCAATATCGGTCAGGCTAACGAGTCTGAAAAATCGGGAAAGAATTCGCGCAGTTGGATAAACGCGGAAAATTGATTCGGTTTTTTGATTTCTTGAACATTTAAAAATATCTTTAAAAAATTTTGGGGGAGCGCTTTTTTTTCGTTCGCTCTATGGACTCTGTAACGGAATAAAAGAAAAAGTGACCTCAAGGGTGTAGCACGATATACAGATTTTTTGTTTAATGTTGTGATTAATTAATTAATTAATTTTTCTAGCTATATTTTAGCTTACTATGGTGAAATTAGCTAATTTAATATTACTATAAATAACACAGTTACATTACCAATCAAAGGACCAAAAATTGATAAGAACATTCACTGTATGTCTATATATAATGACATAGATTATTACTTCAAAATAATAAAAAACAAGAATAAAGTGTACCAAAGAGTAAAGTCTGATAGTTCTACATTTACACACGCATACACAGGCGAAATTTCACGCGTCTGATCATTCGCGATTCGAAATTACATACACAGATCATTGTTTCCTGAAAAGAAAAAGAAACCTCTAAAGTCTTGCACAAATAGCAGCTCAAGATCGAAATCAGTGCACCGACCAAATAAAATCCAAACTCTCCCGCACGATCAGCGTCCATTATTACAACATTCTGCATATAACCCAATGAAATGCGCGTCGATAACATTCTTCGCGCGCATTTTCGAATCTACTTTTCTCGCTGTACATACGTATGTACACATCGATCGCACCGCGAACCACGACAAAAAGAGTAAAAAAAAGTTCAGGATCCTTCGATCTCGCGCACCGAATCCTCGCAGAAGCGACAGACGTAAACATCGACGTATAGATGTAATAAGCATATATATTATATATATGTAGCACACATCGCGGGAGTATACGTGCATAAAAGTATACAGCGCAGTTTGACTCATTCGAATGCGATGTAATGCGCGCGCCTTATTTTTTTTCTCCCTTCCGATCGATCGAGCGCCCGTATGTGCCGCGGGTTTCGCAAAAGCGTCAAGGTAAGCACACCGAAATTCACGACGCGCAGCTGTTGCCTCGCGTAAGTATGAGTATAGGTGCATAATACATATATATGTGTGTGTGTATGAGAACCTCAGAAAATTTACCTTTCCAAATACCAATTGATATATATCTTGTGCAACGTCCGTTACGCTTTAAATTGATGAATTAGGCATATACGTCGATTTCGGCAGTACATGACTCGCGTTTGACACGCATTGATTATTAAGCCGGTCTTTAAAGTCAACATCGTGTGTATACCGATTAGTCGTGAGTGTACGAGGGGGTAATCGTGTCCAGTGTCCGATTGACACTCGATGCCGTCGTTAATCGTAGGGTTGTGTCGGAAATTAATTTCACAGTCTCCCGCTCGTGGGTTTCTTGCGCAGCGCAGTCTTTTCTCGGTACATAATATATCCCGGTGTGCTTCGCTGAAAAACGCGAGCGAGAGAGCGTTGGGTTCGATCGACTTTTTTTTTATTACGAAAATTATTATTGTTAATTCTTGTGCTGTGGAAGTGTGTAATATCTTATTGCTTATAAAAGTGTTGGTAAGCTTTATTTTTAGATCAAGACTATATGAGTATAGTGAATACCGTAATTAGTTATGTACTACAGGCACGAGTTTCAGAAAGTAATAGTCAATTTAAAGAATACAATGTTTACAGACTACGTAAACTAACTATTGGCGTAGTCCATGAACCACGAGCAAAAATAACTTATGCAATAATAATAATACAACTTTTCCTGCAACAAATGCAAATCGGGAAATACTTTAAATCGAAAGTTATAGCAGAAAACATAGACATAAACAATTCTACGTCTCTGATTACCCGCATAAGCCGCATAAATACTCAATTCACCTCTAACTCGTATACAATCAATCGCAACTCAAGTATCCTCCACAACTTGTTGAAATAAAATTATCCTTAGCGCCATCAGCGAGGCTCAATAACGATCGATTACGTGTATCAATAGCACGCGTCAATCGGCAATACAAGGTATGCATTTATTGCTCCAATCATCCCAATAATGCACCTCACTTCACTCCATTGTCCGCATCCTATAGCAAGACTCCTTCTTATGAAACGCAAAACTCATGTCTCTCGCGGATAATCGCCGATTTTATGTAACTAATCCATCCGCGCAACTTTCGTTCTCGCGATGAATCACGCATTATACTTTACAGCCGTGACATCTTCGTATTTTTTTTTTATTATTGCAATTTTTTCTCCAAAATTTAGCCATCGATCGAATTTTTCGTACTAACAATAAGTTTACGACTTTGCGCGCGAAATTCAAAAAACACACGCTTCCATACACAATGGCCCGACGATTTTGAATTTCCCGCGCCGTCACTTCCGCAGTTGCGAAGCCGCAGCGCGGCTTTGATTAAAAAGGAGAAATATATTTTGCCGCCCGACAATGGGTCAGCTGTTTATACGCTCCGGCCTAAGAGCATTTAGAATCGAAAAATATATGCTGTCGGCTTCTTAAGCAGTCGTTTTATGGCTTTACAGTATACGTGTATATCTGCGCAGCGAATATATATATACATTAGGCGCGCAAAGCTGTGCTCGCGGAATAAGCCGAGAGGGCATTTACATGGCATAAAAGCCACAAAAACGCCGAGGTAATGCCTATTGTGAAAAAGCTAATCATCATGCGTATAGCCGGCCGTTTATTTTCATCTGTGCTGTTAAATCTACATTTGCCTAACGGATCCCAAAAGCGTTTTACTTTCGCATTAGATAACAGCTTGGCGAGCGCGCGTATCGCGTGTATATATATACGTATATATTTACAGTGTGATCATTGCAGTTTTTGCGAAATTCTCGACGCGCGCGCATAATAATCAGGGTTTGAAAAAAAATTTCGAATTGCTTTGATGATGGAGAGACTGCGTTGGAGCCACTTTGACTGTAAGCGACTGATGGGGAAACGATAGTGCTTGTATATAGTGTATTAAAAAAATAATTATATACTCTGCCTTTAAATATTTAAGTAGTCAATATATGGTAAAATAGTTTTTAAGTGCCGCAGTTGAACTTTAAATACTATACTCGTTCTCGCCCTCCCCCCCCCCCTCCATTAAAACGAGCGCTGATTAAAATGAGAATGCAGCTGTTGAAGGACATCTACGATGATTATTCTCAGTGTTTTGCAAAAAGTTTTTTTCTGCTTTCGAAAATTGAGATTAAAATTTGTAATTTATATACGTAAATTCGGATTGTTTCTATACACGGTTATAATATGCCCCAAAACTATTCTCCGATCGCAGGACTGAATTTCTTCGAAAACTATATTTTTAATCAAAGAAAAAAATTCCAGTACTACGATTTCAACTCTAACTTCCAAATTGAAACCAAAAAAGAATGTAAAAAATAACTTCGATTTCTCGAAAAATCACACGTAACCAGTCTCGCGCAACTACGTTATCTCAGGAAGTCGCTCCCGTATACGACTAAAAATCACGGGGAAAATCACTCTTTTTCCCTGGCAATGCACTCGAGTCCGCGGAGTCGGGCAATCGAGAGAGCCCTCGATTTCCAGAACGCTCGCTCGCTCGTGCAATATATTGTATCCGTTCTCGAAAAATTCGCTCGACGCAAAAATTGGGTCGTCAATTACATAGATTGCTTTTGCTACGCACTGTGTCTATACCTATACATACTGCTCGTCGCGCGCGCGCGCGCGCATTGGACTTGCGACGACGCGAGTGTCACGTCGATAACCTTCTTCATTTTAATATGCGCGCGCGAGTGCAATTTTTGCGACTACACACTGCAGCGTTTAATTGGCCGTTTTCGTGCGCTATCGCGCGGGAATTTTAAAATCGGCCGACTTCGTTGTTGCGCGCGTTAATTATCGGCCTGCTGGCGAGCTTTCGCGCTTTTATTGTAATTGCAGAGCGCTGCGATGTGTATACTTGTGTTTCATAATATCGATGTATTTGCACTGCACGCTCTGGGGTAAAAATAATTTTCCGCGCGCTTCTCGGCAATCATCACGTATATATAAGAGCGTCTATATATTGTGCTGCGAGGAGGAAAGCTCATTGCGATTGAAAGAATCGCGATATTTTTCGGCGATCCGGGAAAAATCGATTTCCGATAAACAATGCATAAGGCGGATATTCTTTAGAATTCAATGATGACTTTGCGATGCGCTTTCGAATTAATTAACTCGTATATTGGTTTATAATCTTCTTAGTATTAGTACTACTTCTAGGTACTTAGTATTAGTATTATTAAGAATAGTAGTATTATTATTATTATAATTGTTGTTGCTATTATTATTATTATTATTATTATTATTATTATTATTATTATTATTGTTAGTATTTTAGTATTAGTATTAGTAGCGGTTTAATATTAGTTTAATATTCTTCGATTTGTAGCAATTAGTAGATACAATTAATTAACGTTTATTGGTTTTCGTATGCAAACACAGCGCAAAAACTTTCCATAAAAATTTGAGCGATTTCCATCGATGCGCTTCTCTCTTAAGTAAGTAAAGCGAGCACTAAAGCGTGTATTGTATATACATTTCATATTTTAAATTAAAATAAGGTTTCTGCACTGCGCGCCTCCATTATACGAGCAATAAATCACACGCTTCTCGCGCTTCCTTTTACATCCGCGCTTATATATATATATATATTATATAGCCACTTGCATGATTATAATTCTTAATTAACATTGCGTAATCTCGACCAGTGCGCCCGTGAAGTACCGCCCAAAACTGCAAAAGCAAACTTCGCTAAGAAAAGAAGGAAAAGAAGCAGCTGCGCGCGCGGCAAGAATGTCCCGAGGTCGCGTTTCGTCCGCGGAATCCATATCGGCGGAAACGACGCGAGAGCCGCGCGCAGAAGGATACAAGCCAAACAGTCGAAAAAAGAGAAGGAACGAGCCGCCCTTGCCCCTGTCCGCGCGGAGCGCATATCTCGCGCGCTAATGCGAATTATGCGCGAAAGTCGCAGTTATCTGGTTTTCTCACTCCCGGCCTTTTACGCAAGCCGCCCGTAAAAGTGGGTCAGCTGTTTTCTATATAGCACATCGCGTTTTCGGGGTTCTTCGGTCTCTCTCGCCGCGGGATTTCGGGACTTTTTTGGCGTTCGCATATCATTTTCTTCGAAGCCAGCTTTATTTTTGATTTCCTTTTATCTCACCGCGAGGTGAACGCACTGCTCGACGTGCCCCTCTCTTGACGTTAAAATCTCGGACACTCGATGTTTATACGTATACGTCGAGTCCGAGATATTTTAATTCACTTTCACGCGTCTCGCGGAGTGCGTTGCGCGCAACATCGCGAGACTACAATTTTTAATCAAGCCGAAGATCGCTGAGTCATCGGGGAAAAAATAATTGAATTTCCAGACGATGCGAGTTCGTTTTGCATCAGAAAAATCGTGCAACTCTACCGACCGACAGATGTAACGCACAAGCGAATTAACGACAAATTTATGCAAAGCGTTTTATTAATAAAGAATGATGCACGGCAGACTATTAGGACAGAAAAGCAAAATAGATAATAATCTCGCGGAGATATTTTTTACGCGCGCGCGTGCCGGCGCTAAAATTGTATACCTATGCCAATTTATTAATTAACGGCGACAGGCGGAAAGGCGATAAATCATCGATTACATCGATTATACGGGATAATTCGCGATATTGTGGGAAACGATAATTGCGAGTGCAGCGCGCGATGAATCGCGTCGGAGATGTGTCTAATGGAATCGACTAATCGAATTAAAATCCTATCGACACTTGTCAGTTTTCAGTTTTTTTTTCTTTTTTTTTTTAAATTTCAATACACGAAGAGTCTCTAAGAAATATTTATGGTTAATTTTCGTTCACTTTGTTCTGCTTACAACAGATTCGTCGTGGAAAGCAGGTCGATTATTCGACAAGCCTGATACTTCTGAGATTCTTCGGTGGAGTTTTGAAAGATAAGTTAAGTGCAATAAAACAAAATAGCTCTGCGCATTGTGTACACACCACATCAGTAGCGTCTAATGCGGCCTTTTCTATTCTCTCGGAGCATCTCCTACTTCTAGAGGTTGTTAGGCTCGTTGAGATCCTGCGGATAAAGTCGTTTTCATGGCTTTCTGGAGGTCAATCCGCTACTCCGCTATATGGAACCTCCGCGGAAACGTGTCTCGAGCCTTCGACGACGAGGATGAACACGACAGATTCGCGACTATTGTACGTCATCCGCGAAACGTATGTAGCCGATGATTTGCTATTATGTATTTTTCCGGTTTTTCCGGGACTCGTCGCGACAGATTTATCGCGTCGCAAGGAGCCCCGTCGTCGCGTACGCAGTCGCGATTAATTTTTTGGTCAGTGACGCGGCGAAGCTTATGTTCTTTCTTTAATCGAGGCGACGCAGAAAAAAAAGGTGTAGCCTCTCACGCGCCCGAAACGAGATATGCTAAATCCGCGACTCTTTTCCCGCTGACGTAGTGTTACGAGGGAATTTTTTTTATCGCGGTACTTCCGCGCGGACTGCGGCAAGTTCACCGAGTGCAACCGTGAGGTTCAGCGAAGGACGAGACGTGAGAAAGACGTGCGTGCGTTTCGTTTGTTTATTGTGCAGCGATTTGGTAATGTGATCGCGGACTCGAATGCGGATTAGGTTGACGGGAATTTTTATTTTTAGTTTCGTTCCACTGAAAATTTTGCTATTAACAATGACAAACTGCTGGCACTTATGATTTTTTAGATTTAATTATAATATTTTGATAATTTTTTAATTTTCTTGAAAAACCAGCTCGTTTTCAAACTAATGCCTTAATACACATGCGATGACACTTATTCAGCTCGTCTTTTTAACCGCCGTTAAGTATAATCGTCAACCGACTGCAACGCTGTCGTCAAATTCCCCTCACCTACTTACTTAATTATTAAAATAAGAACCTATAACAATTCTAATAATAAATTCCTCGATCTTTTCCCGCCCCGACTTTCAACCTCTCCAAAGTCAAAAGAAAAACGGAAGAAAAAAAAATGAAATCTCAGGCCGATACACATCGCTTCCGCAGAAGCTTCGGGCGAGTTAAGGCGCATCAGCCGCGCAGCCAGTGCAGAACCGCACCGCTGACCTACACACGACAGGAGATATACCGCGAGAAAAAGGAAGGAGGATCATCAGCGGTAACGAGTGTAGAAAAGAGAAACGCTTCGGCTTCGCGCTCGCTAATTAGTCTCGCCGATCTTCTCTCCATAATACGGCGCTCGAGAGGCGACGCGCGCCAGCTTATACTCCGCAGCAGTAGCGCTGCTGCTTTTATAGAACAGGATGCGTCGGATTCCCGTTTACGGGTTTTCGTGGTTTTTCATCGCGCAGCTACAAATGCATCGTCGTCGTCGTCTTCGTCGTCGTGGACGAGCTGCAGCGGAACCGGTTATTGCGTTGCCGCCGTGTGTGTTACAGCCGGAGGGTGTGCGGTATCGAGTTCGACGCGAGGTATGCGCGGCACACGTGGGAAATTTGAATTTCGCGCCAATTGCGCGTTCGATCTCGCGGCGGGAGTATTCCGATGAGGAGATCGCGGGGATACGTCGTCGTCCTCCGTTACGTGCGCGATTATTCTACTGGCTGTTTTGCCGAAAATAAACGTGTCTCGCGGCACACATACGGCATGAGAATGTGATCTTCCCGAAATCGCGCAATTTGAATGCCGGTCCGGCGTCGTAAGTACGATTTAAATATGAACTTCAAACTTCGTAAAGCCGCCTGGGAATTCCGTGATTTTGTTTTTATTTTACTTATTACGAGCGAACTAGTTCCTTTTTTTTGCTGTCTCGTCCGCCGTACGTCTTTGTGGCACGAAATTTGAATGTTTGATTGAGGCAAAGCCGCCTCGTCGAGTTTTTCACGACTATGAATGTATGCGTGAAGTGATTGAGCGCGCGATAATGTTTTTTCATACGTAAATCCGCGTCGAATTCAGAAACAAGAAATAAATGAAAATATACTAAGTAGGAAAAAATTTTTTTCCCCACGCTTTTTTCTGAACGAAAAATTAAAAAAAAAAAATATTGCACTCTAGCAGCCACTCAAGCCTTATCTCGACGGATTGAAACGTTTCTAAAAATAAGCATCGTGTCTCTCACTGCCCGTAGCGCACCGTCTTTATATAAATACAAACGCACAATCTCTCGGGCATCTCTCGTGGCACACACTCATTTGCTCGTCTCGCCCGAGAGATACACCTATAAAACAAGACGCTTTTCTCTCTCTCTCTCTCTCTGCGCTTGCTTTCATCGTTTCCGCTACTTTCCACGTCTAATCCCTCGCGGGAAGAGTGAAAACCCCGCTGTGGGCTCGTTGCGGAATGCGGAGAAAAAAAGCGATACAGGCGGCCCGCGATTTTATTGGGGAAAGGTGTCAACGCGACGATCCTATACGTCGTGTGCGCGCGTGTGATCCTTTCGCGAATTTTTTTTTTTTTTCATTTCGCGAACGTTTCTCCTCGCGCCTCCGGCGAGCGATTGAATTTTCATTGTTATATATACGGCAATTTTCCGTGATGCTTCGCACTCGGAAGTCGCGTCGATCGTCTTCTGCGGCGGCCCGTAAACGTCGCGCGCGGCGGCTCTGTGACCCGTAAAACGCGAGAAATACTCTGGCTTAATTTGAAAGCCGCTGTTACAGCGCTGCCTTGATTTACAATCGATTACATCGACGCCGAAGAAGATGTAACGCCGCGTATTCCTTTTTTTTCTCGCTCTTTTTTTGCGTCGGAGACCTTCGCGCACGCGAGTAAGAGAGAGAGAGAGACGGCGAATAATACGCCGCGTGTAATTTATGTAATAGGAGCCGAATGCGCATAATTTTCGAACAATCAATATATATTTTTCTATAGCGAAGCATTCAACTGACAGTTTATGTATCCCGCGGCGAACAAAGCCGTCGTACATCATGAAAATCCGATTTTCAGCCTCGCGACGACGATTAACTCCGCCGATGTCGTTAAAAGCGAAATCACACTCGATCCATAACGCGCCGTGTCTATACCGACATTTAACAGCCGTAATATCAAATATACAATTTTCCAGTTTATACCGCGGCGCGATCGACGTGATGGATGCGGCGAGTCATCGCCTGAGGGAACGAGTCGGACTTTCCCTCGCGAAGCGTCTCAATCGAGGGCGACGCTCCACTTGGGCCGGTTTCTATCTGCCAACGTCATTAAAGTTTCGGCTGCGATGTTATAATGGAAAATCGCGAATCGCTATACGTTATACCTATACGGCTTTGGCTATATACACGACTCGGCAATGCTTCAGCGTCTCTCGCGCTCGATACGCGCGGGGAGCGCAAAAAGTGAGCAGCAATTTTTTCACTTTCACAGGAGCGCAGTAAACATTTGAATAATGCATGACACACACTCGCTTGTACGCAAAGGTGGGATCGTCGCGAGTTTACGGGCTGTAGGCGATTAAAAATTCAAATTTCCCGCCGCGCGCGCGATCCGCGAGGATGAGCGACAAAAACAGTATAAGCTGTGCGCTTGGGATGAGAAATGGGAACGAAATTGGGAAAAAATGTGGGTTTACGGCTCGAGTGATTGTGTAATTTAGTATCGATAAGTTCGTGAAGTATCTCATGTATGTATCACGAAATGGCCTTTAAATGTATGTATAATATTCTCGTGCAATTGAAGTATACTCAAAACATATACTATAAATCTTAAGTTTCATCTGGTACATCCAGTAAAATTAGACTTTAACAATTCATTCATTACTCACAAAAAATTACGAATCGAATCAACTCGTCCGAGTCGCCCCATTAAAATTCCATTCCCCCCACATACCCACACACTCTCAATCCACTGGACTTTCGCTCTAAGGATTCTTTCTTATCGCCCCCCGGAGCTAACGGTAAAACGTCGCCGACACGGCGCTTGCTTTCGTTCTCGCCGCGTCTCCTCTTCGTTTTGCCCTTATTATTCGCTCGTCGAAGCCCCTCCACACACAATATCCCCCGTTACAATCGAAAGCCTATACACGAGTACTTCACACACGCGTCGCGGAAAATTTAGTTTACGAGGAAAAATCAATTTGCGCGGCCGTTAATATGTACCAGCGAAGAATGAGCCGCTGATCTATAGCGATCGACCGATAATTCCTGTGAGCGAATTATTTATCGGCGATCCAGAGACGCAGAGTAAGGCACACAATAATGCCGCGCCAATATACCGATAATTAATTTCGAGAGAGAGAGAGAGAAAAATGAGAGAAACAACGGCGCACGGGGGGGATCGAGCACAAGCGAAACAGCCGTGAAGTCATCACGGTCTCGTATATACAATATTCGCATGAAAATCGTACGGAGAGGATACACTGTGTATATAAAAACATAATTAACCGCTTGAATGGCGAGTCTGCGCATATATATATATATATATATATATCCGCGCGAGAGATTCTCTCTTTCTCTCGACCACAAAATGCTTCGCCACCGCCGCCGGGACTTCTTCCGTCGAGAAGAGATAGCCGCGAATAAGGTGCCGTTATAGGTCGGCGCATTAGTGCCTTGGGGGGGGGCCGATATTGCTGCCGCTACGCTGCTGTTGTCCTCGATAGAGCCGAGGCTCTTCGCTGTGCGCAGCTCTATCGGGTTAGAAGAGCGGCGGAGCTAAACTACTTTCGTCGTAATCGCTCAGCTGCTGATATGCCGTGGGAGAAAGAGAGGGAGGGAGGGAGATGTTGTTTGCGGAGGCAAACTTCGCTGCGATCGAGGCTCATAAGCAGTTACGCACTTTCTATGTTGTATTAGATTGTGTGCGTATGTGCGTTTTTTCGAGATTTTCTTATTCGAGCGTTTCTTATTTGCGGAGGTAAATGGCTGGCGCTTGTAAAGGAAATGACGTTTGTAGTGCTTTAGGTGCGATTTGTCACGGGGAGAAGTAAAGCGCGGCAAGGATCGGCCGGACGTTGTCGATCGACGGGTCGATTAAGGAATCAAATTTCGCGCCATAATTGACATCTGGTGTGTAATTAACCATATCGTTTCACGATATTTAAAATTAATATTTAAATATCCATGCGATACACCGTAACTTTAGCAATATCACAACTTTGTAATATGGTGACTTCAAGTACTTTATTCTAGTAAATCTAGTAAATGAGACGTTGCGCAGCTTGACAGATACGGACTCCGCCATATTGCGCTGTTTCAGCATTTTTTATATTCAACGCGAAGAGTACGTTTGCCACGTGATAATCCACAGGTCGTTAGGGTTTTTATGCCTCCAAGTGCCGTTGTGAAATTGGCTTTTTTGATTATCTCGAGAAGCAAGAATATCCAAGGTTGGACACCAATTTGAATTTCGCGCCATAATTTCATCGGCAAAGTGCAATGCCATTTAAACTGTAAGAATAAAGTTGCGAAAAGCCTTTGATCGCTGTCCTGTGTATTACGTTATCTATACCCTTTTGAGAAGATTCATGATATTTAAAACATCCCATTTAAAATTACGTGATCCCGACGCGGACTATTCAAAAACCATGTAATATATAAACATCCTCTGCAACAACATTTACGCGCGTAAGCGCTTCGCACTTTGCGAAATGATTGATAATTGCATAACGGAGTACGTAACAAAATAAAACCTCCTTTTATTTTTCTCTTTCTCACAATTCGGTTCTCATTCTCTTCGCACTTTTCGAAAAAAAAATCCCTACAATTTTCCATCCACATCACCGGACGCAAGCTTCCGGCGGGAAATTTGAATTTTCGCCCGGGAACCGCGCGCAGAGCGCAGCGAAACCCGAATTAATTGCCAATCGAAAGCCACAGAGCCGTAGCGAAAGCCACAAAAATAACAGCAACAGAGACCACGTCCACCTCGGCGGCAAACTGTCGCGTCACGACAACGAAGACTCCTAAACCATCGAGCGAGAAGTATTACAGAAGAAGAAAATGCGGCGCGCGTTGCATCGCTCGAAACTTCGTTCCTACCGTAAAGCATCCGCGAGAAGAGAGTGCAATTATCGAAAGTAGTCGATGGGCACTTGCTTCGCAGTAAACAGTATATATATATATACACACGGCATCGCGCGCGCGAATGAGGACGTTCGTGCCGCTGCTGATGGGCCGGAATGTGAATGTGCTGGTGTCCCGCGGCTCTTCTCGGGTATATAGTATAAATCCCCCGCACGTATAGCGGGTATCGTTTTCTCAATGTATGCGCGCGCGCGCGGACCTCGGCGGAATCGTTATGTAAATGACCATGTTTTTTCGGTTAATTGCCGAGTCGATGACTTATTCCGATAATTTTCGTGCTTATTTGCTTATACTGGGTTATTATTACACGCGTATCGAGTACACGCGGCATATCCGAGTTATATCGGTATATTTATACCGAGATTCGGCCGAAAACGACGGGGCGCAGCGACACACTTGTTTCTTGATCGATACGCGCAGATTGTAATAAAGTAATGTTTTTCTGCAAAGACCGGCTCGACAGCTGACGAATAATTCAAACGCAACCCTTCCTCCCGTACACGGTAGCGCGGGAAATTTGAATTTCGAGCAAAGACAGCCCAAAGCTCAACGAAACAGCAGTCGATCGGCATAAAGCGAATCCGCGTATACACCGTTGAAATTCCACGGGATTATGGGTTACGGCCCCATTGACGTAACAAGGACGCGCGAGAGGCCACGTAACAAGTGCAGCTCTCGTCAGACGCGGCTCAGCTCGCCCCTTAATGCGTCGCCGGCGCCGCCGCCGCTGCACCTCGGCACAATCGTCATCGATAGGCCTCCTCTCCATTACATAAAAGCCGCAGAGCCGTAAGCTTCCGCGAGACGGAAGTTATGTCATTCTGCCATGCATGCCGTCTATGCGTGCTATATAGGTATACACGTGTATGTATACTTGTGTGTATACAGTACGTACGTGTACGCTTCACGTAAGGCAATTATCGAGCATGACATACCTCTGGAGATAGCGACCAGGCGGCACACACACACACACACACACACACACACACACGACTTCATTTCTGAACGGCGAGGAGAAACCTGCGGAATTTTCAAATTTCGCGCCATTAATCGGCAGTTAAAGTAGCGGCGCAGGAAGACGTCTCGCGAGAAGCTTTTGATGAAAGGAATATAAGCCGCAGGCGGCAGCTTTTAAAAGGGAACACGAAAGTGTGCCAGTGTATACATATATACGATGCTTACATGCGCGTGTATATATATATGGCGCGATTACATACGATTAACCCGTGCGCGAGCCCGAGCGAAAATAATACACACCTTTTCTCGTCTCGATATTCCATGGAATTAAACAAGTCGCGGAGTTTAATTTTAGTCGACGTGGATGGCTCTCCCGCGCGAACCGCCCACTTGATCACAGCCTATTGAGCTCATTTGTCGCGAGGAATACACACATGTTTTCGCCTCTATAATTGAACACTTTAGGGAGCTTCCTATGTATGATGTAGGTGTAGAATAGCGTTGATTTCTTCTGCAAAACGTCCCAAGCGACGCGTACCGGCGAACTTCGCTATATGTATATATGACACGAGAGGCGCCTTTCACCGCGTAAGTGCGCGCGTATATATAAGAAAACGAACTTCACACACTTTGGGAATAACTTGTTGCAGAATAAGTTTCATTCGTAATTGTTATCGCATCGGCTTACGTAACGCCCCGACTAATTGACTCTATATACATGTATTGTACAATCTTAGCTGCGCTATACCCCATTAAAAATACCTGCATCGAAGCGCACGCGATGTACGGCGTACTGCAGCTGTGCGCGGCATATTTCACCGGCTGCAGATACATTAATTTAATTTCACGTATACGTACACGTTTGTACGTTAAAATTAATGTTGAAGGGGGAGGGGTGTTCTGAGAGTAAGCGATTGGAAATTCGACGAAAAACAAGCGTTTCGCTTGTACGACGCTGCACTTGTATACTTGTGATTGAAATCGAGTTGCGAGAAATCAAGAGAGGCTTGTCTGTCCTCCGTTACGTCATTGTTTGTGATTTGATAAGATTTCAAGTTTTGAATGAGAGGAGAGAGCTTTCTAATTTGCTCGAAAATATTTTTTCGGGTATTAAAGCACAAAACTGTATGAATTTTGATTTTTTTTTTTATTTCTGTACAGTGCGTGTAAAATCAATGTTTATTTTTCTTTTCTCGATGCATGTTACAGCGCGGGAAATTTAAATGTTTGAATTCAGCGTCGAATCAAATAAATCTCGCAATGAAAGTAAGCAGTATAAGCGCGAAACGAGAAATCATCAAAAATACACCTCCGTACAGCATCTTTCGCAAACTCTGATGTCAAACTGTCACTCAATATCAATTCTCATCCGACTCCTCCACACATACCATATCCGACACTCTAAATCCACCAACCCATCGCCGCAGCTAAATGCGTCTACCTATACCTCTATACTCAGGCGCAGAGAGTCAACACAGGAGGGAAATACACACGCGCGGCCGCGTCGCGCGCATAGACCGAGAACGCGCGCGCGGAGCACATACGCGTACCTACACATGCATGTATATATGCACTCAAGCATTTTTCAGATCACTTTCACTCTCGGCGGCTCTCGCTGGATGCTGCAGCGGAGGAAGGTTGTCCGTTCTGGGACGTAACTCTCCCGCGGCAGCAGCGCCGCGATCATTTCGACGATCGTCGAACCGGTCTCTTTCTCTCGCGAGGAGTGCCGTCGCGCGCGCGCAGAAAAGCCGCGACGCACGAGAGACGCGCGCGCGCTTAGCGGTATTATATAGGTATACGTATGCAGTGTGTATCTGTATGTAGGAGTGAAAAGCGCGATGCAAATTAACGAGGGCCGTCCTGACGTTCGGCGGCTGCTGTCGCAGTATTGTGAGAGAGATGCAGTTTGTTTATTTTAGTTAGTAATATTTTATTGTCCTTTTACTAATAATTGAAGAAAGAGTGATCGTAAGGTTCGAAGAAAGCTATACGCGCCAGTGATTGGATCTTGTCGGATTTCTCAATGATTTTTTGGTTATCGAAGAGTAGATCGTTAATGCTTTTTTTTTGTTCGAACGCGCACCTTTCGCGGACTTGACCCTGCGAATTGTGCGAATCAGGTTGAAAAACAGAGCGATTGGGGTCAATTTGACATCTGGAATAGACTCGCTAAATCGACTGGATAACGTTGTCGTGCGCCAACATCTTTTTAACGTTGAAAATGATCGTCTCGTGTTGTTCACCTTCTGCATTCAGGTCAATCGAACGATAATACAACGATGTTCAACTAAAAGTATTACGTGTAACGAGTGTATTAATGAATTAATATGAACCAGGGCAAAATTAATTGGGCAAATAACGAAGTTAAGATATTAATACGACTCGTCTGATGATATCTCCTCTTGAATAACAGCGTTATGAATATTTTAATTGAGAAATTGGCTTACGATTTGCCAACCGATGTTCATGAATCCTTAACGAAGTATCCTATAAACTTTATTTTTGAACTATGCTAAAATATTATAAAACGAATTAGAAATAGAATAACATCACTTCTTTTCGTTTTATGCAATTAATCTTAGCATTTGTTTCTTCAACTAAACTACTTTGCGGAAGAATCAAAAGACTTCTCTACTCTTCAAACAAAATCTGCACGAATATCCATTCGAAAATTTCAAACTTAATTCTCCGAATTCCCTGGCTTCAAAAATCCTACAATTCATTTAAAACTCGGTAACTTTCGAGCACCGAAAACTGAAGACATCCGGACACTACACGCAATCCTCGTCTTCGTCGTTGTCGGTATGACGAATGAATTTTCATCCAACACGTCGCTCGATTATTACGTCGTGTTGCGCGTCCGTATGGCATATTCGGTATTACCGATACGGACGAGTCATTCACTCTCGGTACCAGCTGAGGAGCACACCACGTGTACTACGTTACGAAACCACCGCACGACGACTATACACACCCTATATATATATATATCCTCTTTCCTCCACCCTCCCCCCCCCCCAGAAACGTATGTAAAGGACGCGTTTGATACGTTTTACGATGGGCCCAGAAATCTGGCCCACATTTCATTCGCGAATCCTCTCTCGGACGGTGGCTACCGATCTGCCGAAGATTTAAAGCGTCGTTATCGATTACTCGCTCGCCGCGGCGGGCCGTGCTCGACTTTGAACGCAGCGCCGGTACGTCATTATCTCTCGAAATTATCCCGCCGAAGGCTACGCGTACACGCGAAAGAGCTTGTTTATGTACTTCGGGAGCCGCGGCCTCATTGGCTTCTCGGAATTTTTCGTTAATCCGCACTCGACTTTGGCAATTAAATTCGACGCGTAAACGAGCTGCTGTAATACACATACTCGCGCAGACGCAGTAGCCCCTGGCGGAGGGGTGGAGACAATTTTTGAGATTTTTCGGGGGGAACGTGCTTTCGGTTGGGAAATTTGAATGTCGATTGTTCGAGGCGGTAATTAAGTCGCCATTGTACAGGTATATATCGACCCCCCCCCCCTCAGCCCCCGGCCAGTGAAAATAGTCTCTCTCACTTCCAAAGAATGGGTTTAACGAGCAATTACTCCGCGGCCGGCAGCGCATTGGCCACTTACGATTCCAGGAATGGGTTTCACGATGGCTTATACGCTTTGTACTCACATTGCGCGCGGCTCGCTCGACGTTTTCCACCGCGTGCGCGCGATATAGCTATATACACCTTGAAATTTATCGTATGCCAATAAACGAAGATATGCGAGTCTACAGCGCGTAAGCGCGCAAGTTTGTGAACGAGACGATAGATTCTTTAATTAAGCGGAGCTTTTGCAAGACGAAATTTTTCAAATTGCAAGGTCGCGTCATACGCGCCGCCGTCTCACCTCCTTCGGCCGTATATGCGAAGGTTGGAGTTTATGCGTTTTGCAAGAATTATTATAAAACTCGTATGTGTATAATGAAAATTCACGCAAGTCTCGTGTGCGCGCGTGTGTTGCAATGCGAGATTATTACTGCCGTACGAAATTTTTCCTCGAATATGACGTGTCTCTAAACAAGTACTTCATGCTTTTCGCATTTGGAGCTGATCCGTCGAAACCAGTTTAGTTAGGGGTAGAATTATTGTATTTTGAGAAAATTCGTTGAGGATAAATTTTCGCGCTCGTTTATACGTGGTGTCGCGGTGTTAAAGATTTCTGGATGAAAAAAGGCGAGTTTTCAAATGGAATCGCGGACAGTAACACGTTTTTCTCAGTTGTCTCTTATTATGCTGCGAAAGCTAATTTCCTCGCGTTTAATGGTGTCCAATTTTACGCTCACGTGCGATTCGAAAGGTACACTAATTACGCTTCATAATTTTGATTATATGCTTAATCCGCAAATCAAAAGGCGAAACATTCAATTCGACGATCCTGAATTTACTAGAATAGAGCGAATGTTGGACTTGTCTAAAACGCGTTTGATTAAGTATCCCAGGATTTACAATTTCCTACACGTTTCTTCCAATGCGTGTTTATATACTGTACGAAGCCAAATCCGTCACGTGGAATTATTTCTCGAGACATAATAACTTTCGGCCGAATCAATCCAAACACACACACACACACACACACACACACACACACGGCCTCGCACACCGCGAATGTTAATTCCACAAAATTTACTCCCGTATATAAAATCTTAATGAGCTCGCATATCCGCTGCTCTGTTTCCCACAGCGCATACTTTCTAATCGCTAATCAAAACCGATTGTAGGAAAAGTCTCGGGAGTCAACGGCCTCGACGACCAAATCAAAACATCTCCGCGTGACTTATCGCTTCCGCTCCCCACGCGGTATACGTACGTAGGCGTTTTCCTCAGCGTCACGTGATTTCATTTCTGCAGTCGAATGAGTTTTCACTTCTGCGAAGACGCTTCTACATCCACCGGAAAGGCGCGATTGTCGCTAGTTAGCGGTAATTCGCTTCGACGCACACACACGCGCGCGCGCGCGTCGTCTGCTTTAACCGATGCTGTAACGAAATGGCGTGGGTTGATCATCACGTGGATGTACACGATTTCCGATGTTTAGTCGAGGGAAGGCTGTTGCGACGAGGAAGGACGATGATGAACGGAATTGTGGAGGCACTACTTCGTTGCTGTAGGTTAAGACTGGAATCTGTTGGATAACGGATATTCTAGAACTGTCACAGGAGGATGAATCATTGGATCGTTTGGTGACCGCGATTCGGTGCTTTAGAAGCGGATTCGCTTGAGTTGATGATTCGAGATGATTCGAGATTCGGGAGTGAAGTAAGTGAAAGCATTGTTACGTACCTTTACGTAGAAAGATAACTTTGTACAATCACAAGTGGCTAAGGTACAACAATACGGTAATTACCATGCAAATCTTTGATTATTCCAAATCGACATGTGGTTCTCCTATACTCGCTTTTTATGCCCGTTCGTAAATTACAGGAGCCTAACTAGTGCATCGTGCAATCGATAATCACTGCAATGTACTTCTAACGGTGTAGTTTTAGCACTGAGTAGCAACAGGAGAAATGAGGTAACTTGAATTTCCCATATGTGGGACAAAGATAACGATGTATAGCAAACTTCACATGCTTCCAAAAGACCTTCATCACAATCTCTTGCCTCATCGGTCAATTTTGGGTCAATGATTGAATCGCAAAAATCTGCAAATGTAAGCTATTCAATTGTAGCCTAAAAGCAGCCGTAACATTTAAGTATACATCCTTCACCGAAAATACTTTCAATAACTCGAATTTCAAGAGCGTTTTACGTAATGGTCGTAACAATGAATATTTTGCACTTCTAACAGAGGCATCACCACAGCCGTAAACCTCAGCAAGAGGCTTGGGTAAGCTTAAATAGAGAAGAAGAAAAAAACTTGTTTGAGTCCAGCACACCACACATATTCGTGACTCACGTTATTTTCCCCATCGATGGTCGTAATAATACTTCGAAACTTTTGCCAGGGACGCATTGCAGCAGTTGATGACACTATCGATTCTCGAGACGGGGAATCCCCGGTTTGTGTGCGAAATGACGGCGAATCTTTCGTACAGTTTTTCTCTTTTAAAAAGCCGTTTCAATGTTTAAATATTTATGCGGGATGTGCGCGCGATTGGAAGAATCGGGAGAAATTCGGAGAAGGATCTTTCCTTGAGATGCGAGTTTGCGGACTTGGAAAAATAAACGAAACGCCGTGACAATGCCATTAGCAACTTTTTACATCGGTATCTTAACACCGAATTCGAATGACTAAAAATAAAGCGACTCACACTATGTGCAAAATGAGAAGCTTTGAATTTCCTTTATTTAGGCAGTTCGTCGTCTTATCGTTGAACAAGTTCTGTTGATGCATTTTGAAAGAAACTTGATTCCATAAGTTACCTTGAATAACAATAATCCTTTTGCATGCCTCTGTTACGTTAATTTTTCATGATTACACGAAACAAGTTCTATTGACGCATTCGCAAAAAACTTGATTCCATAAGCTATCTTGAATAACAATACCCATTTAGTTGATCATTTTATAGTTAAAAAAGAATTCGCGTCGCTGTAATATTCCGTACAAAATAAGATTACCTCCAAAGCAGACCAGGTATAACGTGTTCTGAGGTCAGGTATAATGCATCAGCTCGATTGTCGCCCAAAATCTTCCGGGACGCGATTAATCGAGTGAGCGAAGCTCATAAATTCGAATGGAACTTTTGGCGAAAAAATTGTCCGAGGATGCAATTTATTGCGGAAAAAATGTTAAGCTCGATCATTAAAAAAATAATTCTCCGAATAAATAAACTGACGTTGGCCGATCTGGCACATTGACGTTATCACTTGAGTTTCTTATTTGGAAGTCCGTAATTCAGCATATTTATAGAATCTCGGATGTGCACATATCTGATTGGTTTAATTTTATTTTCGGTTCAGAAGTGTACTCTATTTTTATACAGTGTGTAGAAAGCGAGACACTTGCTTCAACGTAGTTATTTTATAACCGGTAATTAAATCTTACTCGTTCTGTAAGTATATCTTCTTTTTAAAGATCTGATTAATTGGTCTAGAAAAATACTTGATCATCAATTAGTTCGAATTAGTACTTTGCACCACAGATGTTAATCACGTTGATTTATCGGTATAAACTTCTGAAGCATAAATTATATCTATTTCATACAACGAAGTCCTATAATAAACTTTACTTTACAAATCGATCTTGGACGACAAAAATCTTTTTATCGAGCTTGCGTCGCAAGTATTTTACAACATAACAAATCAGTTACCTATTGTTATTCTCCAATCAGCCGATAAATCAGTTTTCTCATTGTGCACACATATACCCCATAAGATTCTTACTTCATCGCGTCGACTCTTACTTCACCGATTATTTCACGCGTTATATTATGCACGAGGAAAGTATACGAAGCTTTCTATAAAAACGCACTAAAAAAAAATGAAAGTACACACATGCACTTTGCGAAATTTCCGTCGTCGCGTGCCACGGCAAAAATAAAGCGAGGAGAAGTATATACGCGTCTCGACAACTCCCGCGAAACTCGCATATAAATATATACACCTCGCTATACGTAAACGCAAGGCGCTCGTAAGTCAACTCGACGTTAGGAACGCAAGGAAAATTCGCAAAACGCGCACATGCGCGTATCTATACGCACGATTCGCGGATATCCGGGTTTACGTACATATATATGCATATTCCGCAGGATTCGCGCGAATCGCGGTAGCGTATACTCGCTATATATAGTACAGTCCCGAGAATCGAAGGCTACACCGCGCTATATAATAGATATGTATTTGCCATCAATTATCGTATCTTTTAATCTCGCCGAGGCACTTTGCACCTGCGCCTCCGCGCCGCGGCCGCGCTTTCTTGCTCTCGAGAGTACACACGCATAGCCGCGCTGATAAGAAATTCCAGGCACGACTCTGCGCGCGCAAAAAAAAGCCCCAGCGCAGAATGTGTCTCCTGCACTTTTGCAGCTGCGACGGCGTAAACGCACGTCTCTCTCTCTACGCGTGTATATGAAACTGTTTGACTTGCGATGACATCATACTCGAGGTTTGCTTCCCGTGAGGCGAAAGATAAAGCTTCGCGAGGCGGCTACTACTCCGCCGTTTCGAGAGACAGACGCGCGCCTGACCTTAATTTCATTTTTCTCCAGTCCGATTGGACACACGCGCGCAGGTATAAGTATATACGCATAAACGCCGCGCGCGAAATATACTTTCGTTTTGACAGGTTTTCCATGGAGCCGAGGCGCTAACGCGACACACACTCGGAGGGGGGACTTTCTAATGATCGGCGGCTCTTTCGACACTTCAATTGCAATCCTACTGACCTTTATAAAACGGTAATTATGGTGCGTAGACGTTTGCGAGAGATAGAGACGCGTTAGAGCGAGTGGTTTGTATATACGCCTCGGCGGAGGGTTCTCGTATACAGGCGAATTCCTTTTTTTTAAATTTTCCGGGGAGATAAGTGCGCGAAACGCGGAGAAAAACGCGAGCGTGCTTGATCGCAATCGCAAAAATTGCGCAGAATGTGAAAGCTCGCGAGAGTCACGAGAGATAGAGAAATTACGCACACGAGAGATGATTAGCGGACGCATCGCATAGATAAAATATTGAGAAATGTCATTGGTTTAAATTTTCGCATTAACATGATCGATAAAGGATCAATCCTCACGATCGAATTGAGCGCGCTTCTTCATCTGCCGCATGCAAAATACGTTACGGCGCGATATTCGAATTTCGCACAACCGCACAAAAGCATAAATCTACAAAGAAAGGTGGCAAAACTCACTGTGTTTGTATTTCCCGCGCTGCGAGACGAGCAGGTTAAGGGGCTTGGGTATCTTGTCCACGGGGATCGGCGCGTCGGGATTCGGCCTCGGGCCGAACAGCGCATTCCTGCCAACCTTCATGTACTGCCTGCCGATCCTCGTCGGCGAGCCGTCGCCGAACAGACCCGCTAGGAACTTCATCTTCATTGGGAGGGTCGTGCGCGTAGCTTATCTCGTCCTCGCGAAGTGCGCCGAACTCGGCTGGAGCAGCAGCCGTCCGATGAAGGGACGCCCACTTCGTCGTCAATTACTAGTCCGCGACGTCTCGCTCTGCGACACGCCGACGTCCATCAGTGCGAAGCCCGCTTCGCCGCGACGGTATCCCTCGCGAGTACCTCCTCTTCCTTCGCTTCGCTCTCGACGGTGTTCGACTGCGAGCGCGAGACGACCCGTTCAAAAACGAAGGGAGAAACTAGAATATTAATGCCCCCGGTAATCTTTGTTTTTCGCTAGGTTGGCAATTCTCGCTGATGTCATGTGACTTCGCCCAACATCGTCGCTTCATGCGAAGCGTGCCATTTCCGTCCCGATCGAACTCGCGAGTTTAAGCGTTCGGTCTTTGGTTTGTACGATTGACTTCGTGGGAGGAAGTGAAGCGAAGGGAGCAGAGAGGGCGGAGGGGGAGAAAGAAGAGATTAGAAACGGAATTCCGTCATTCCCGGCTCGTCATGTTTTGTTGACTTTGGTCCACTGCACTTTGAATTCTAGTCACTGGGAATGAAACTGCCGCACCGACGAGCTTCCTGTCGATCTGAAACAGAAGAACGTTTTCTTTTGTTAATTTTTGCGTGTGCGTCGAGTGAGATTTGAGATTTTAATTTCACCTTTAGCTTTGAGATCTTCATTTTGATATTTGTAATAAAATTTGCAATCGATTGATCGCAGAAAGATTGGTAAGAAAACAAAAACGTTCGAACCTATCGTGTTATTGAAATTAAATGGGATTAATTTTTTTTTTAATTTGCTAAAGCATTAAAACGAGAGATTCAAATTTAATGCAGAATATTAAAATATTCAGATGCGCACGAATTTTTATTTTTTGCAACCGAAGATGTAGAGAATTTCGCAATAACTGAATTTCAATAAATAAAATTGTGTATTAACTGGGCAAAAAATGATCCTACAGTGTATTATATTTTATACTTTATTGTAAATTAATTACATCATGCGCGCGCTATTGCATGAGATAAGAATCTCAGTATGAAAAGAGCATAATCGGTCTACTTGCATATGTAATTCCATTACGCGAGAGCGTAATATTCTCACTTTATAATGAGATCGTAACAGACAGTGCATAAGTTTTTACACGATAGTATCTACGATCGAGATGAAACACGGGCCTTTTCCAGGTGACCTTCAGGCTCCATTGACGAGCCTCTTCGAATGAAAGTCAATTCATTAAAAGCGAGAGCGTTGATCTCTGACCTTAGACTAAATTCTGGTGAACCGCAGTTTTCGGTTACGTTCGAGTTATTCAACTCCGGAGATGCGCGGTTAATTAAAACGAATAAATTTTTCTGTACCAAGGTTACGAAGTATCTGGCATAATCTTTTTTCATCGTGTTTTCGAGTTATATCATTGTCTGTGTGTTACATATAAATGTAAATTGTTTCAGAAAAAAGCCGTCTTTTTGCATGTCGACCGACTGTTGTAACCTAAAGACCGTATTTATTTTTATGCACTGTATGGTATAAAATTTTTTTCTTTGATACTTTAGCTTCTTCATAATGTTTAATTTTTTTGTGTAATTATGACTTGTGTACAGAAGAAAAATTTATATAAACATGGAGTTTTATGTTATTATTCAAGTTGTGTATTTCATTATTATCACATATTATTCAATACAAACAGCATAGATTTTAGAATTATCTTAAATCCATCTATATACCTATTTCGACAGAACTTCTCATAATCGATTGAAAATTTAATTATAATTTAATAATAATTATTCGTTCCACGCGATACGTCCAGCACAGAGTGCGTATAGGCAAAAATACTAATTTCAGACTCGCGTTAAATTAAAAGAGCCTTAGGATCTTAAACAACGCACGCGCAACACGTGTCGTACTCAGTTTTCGCAAATTTCAAATTTATGCACATGACGACTGAGCGCGTGTGTCTGGGACATCGGGATTGGATTCTCGGGGAAAAAAGCGAAGAGCAAAGGTCTTTTTTGCGGGGAAAAGGATCGGCTTTTTTCAGCCGCGTCTGATTCTGCGAATTGCATTTCATTTTACGTTGCGAGATAGTGAAAAACGCAAGTTGTACAGCGACATCAACGATGCATAATTAATTAGAATTTATTGTGTTAGTCGGTTTTTTTTAACGGTGGGAGGGGGGGGGCATTAAGTATCTGAATCGTCACGATGTTTTGTGTCATGCAAATCAGTCGTAAGGGAGCGGATAGGCGGGTTTTTCCTATTTTAGCATTAATTATTGTTTTCTATGCCATTAATGCTTTTACCCTTCAAAAAATAATGTTTTATCTTATTATTCACATTTTGTCGCGAGATTTTCGCGATGTACACTTCTCCTTTTAATCGTAGCCTCTAGACGCGGGGAACGTCTCTCAATCGTACGTATTCAGACACAGCCGGACAAATGAATCGCTCTACCCACAATCTAGACTTACGCTTACGATTGAAAAATAATTTCAATGTAATATGCAAATTTTGGATGTACATCTCGGAGCGGCAATAACACAAGAGATCAGTAGGGGATTTATATCTATAAGTTAAATTTAGAGAAGAGGCTGTACGTGACGATATGTATTGGACATTTTTTTCGGTCGCAAGATATATGAAGTATTCAATTAAATCACAATAAATGTCAATAACAGCTCTGACGCTGCTCGGTTTCACATCACCCCCCCCCCCCTCCTCGATAACCCGCACAATTGGCGGTCTAAAATCTCAGAGTCATTGCACTTTTAATTAACTTATTTTTTAAACTATTAAGCACTCGTCGCTTTATTTTCCTCGAATCTACGTATCGAGCACCTACTGCGTCACGAAAACTCTGTCGCGACGAAGAAGGAAAGGAGCGAATGCACGAAATGCACACTATTATGTTTATCCATTCTTTTTATGTAATGCAACGCGAGTCAAAGGAAAATATTGATCTGCGTATCCGAGCGAGATGTTTGTCATGTATTTCGATTGGCGGACAACAAATTGTGCGGCCATATATGGGCCGTGCGTGAGTTTTTACGTGATAAAAGACACACGAGACTGTGTTGCAAGGAATCGTTTTCCCGGTTACAAGTCGGCTAATCATTAATCAGCGATGCAAAAACGGCCGTGTGCGTATATGTATATATATATAGATTGTAGAATCGTTTGGGGAAAAAAGAACTGCAATTTATTGCACATGTGTAATTTTTTGAATCGTGCACGAATAGCAAAAAAAAGTGTTGAATGAATAGTTGAATTTTATTGCTAATTATTATATCGAGTTATAGGTATGAAGTTTGCATGCTATTACGAGTTGCTGCAAAGTTCGCGAGGATTTCGCAAATTAATGCATTGGCTACTTTGACTAATGATTTTGGAGTTAGAGTTCAATTATATACTGAAAATTTAATAATTTATTAAATTGCTAGTGCGTGTATAAGAAACATTACAAATCAGGATTCAAAAATTTTTTGATAATTTGTGGTAAATTTGAGATTTATGGACAATAAAATTAACTCTCAATATAACATAATTTTACGTTTACGTCTACGATACAATCCAAAATTACTCGTTAAACGCAGGTGTAGAATTGCACAAAGTACTGCAGCAAAACACAGACGAATTTCCACAACAATCACGTCCGTTACACCTTTCCGGAGAACTATCAAGCCGCTTTTACGAGGCGACCACTTTTCTAAGTCAAGGTTGCAACGGCTCCCGCGCCAGCGCTCTCCATTCACCAAATTTTTCCTCGCCACAACAATGCCTTTCGCCAATTCATTATTTACACAATGAGCCGTGACTACGACGCACCTTACCTAATCCTATATACTTTCGCGTCTATCCCAATCGTCGCGCATTACACCTAATCCACAAAAAAGAAAAAATTGTTCAATCCCAAAGCAACTGGAGCGTAAAAACGCGTATGCGCGCAGTTTCCAAATCCCAATTAAACGTTTCGCCGAATCGTCGGCATGCAAAGTGACAAATTGAAATTCTCCAGCGAAATCCGACTCTGTGCACGTGTAATTGAATCGGGGAAAAACGGCGAAGCCCCGAGATATACACATAACTGCAATTAGCGCGCGGCGCTCGAATATTCCGCAACGCCCCGTTTCTCCGCCTTGTATAGGTGTATATTATTTGTATCAGCCCGAAAAACGCTTCCCTACGCCCAAAAAGAAAGAAAAATACTTTCGAGTCCACAGCAGCGAAATTCGGCCGAAAAGCAAAATTTCGCGGAAAAGGCACTCCCCTCCCCCTCCCAAAAAAATAACAATGCGATTGTAAAGCCTCGCGCTTTTCGCGCGCAGCTGCGCGATTGCCGCGGGAGAGAGAGAGAGTCGCTTGCAAAACGTGATAAATTAAGGGAGAGAGCCTCTCCCCCTCTCTCTCTAACTCTTCGGAGTATCTATACGTATACATCGCTTTGAATTGCCCAAGCGCGCGCACACACGAGCGGCAGTAGCGGCGGCGGCGGCGCATAGGCCATAGGAGCCATTGGAGCTCTCGAGCGCAGCCGTTTCGCCATTAATGATTAATCCCGTCGAAAACGCGGAGCGAGCGAAGCGAGAAGCCGATGTCATCGCGCTCGCCTTTTCCAGAACGACGAATGTGTGGTGTATATAGCTGGAAACGTTGGGAGTATAGACGCCCGATATGTGAAGCGGGAGAGGCTGCGGGTTGAGAGCGAAAGCTTCGTTTTTTATGATGTATATTATAGGCGTTTGGTGGAGAGCTTAATGGTTTGACGTGAAGTTAAGGTTTAAGGCGGTGGAATGTAATAGAAAGTTAGCGATCAATGCAGGTCATTATTGTCGTTAAGAATAAGATAAGACGGCGATTGGTATCGATTTGTGTATAAAAGTGATTTAAAAATTTTGGCGCGAAATTTGAATTTTCGTCAAACTCGCCGGTCATTCCTATATCCGAGAAAAACGATCGGTGCCATCGAGGAGTGACTTTCACACTTCCATGTATTCGATTCTCACCCCTCCCCCCCCCCCATTCACCCCCGAAAGCGCGCAAGCTCACTGCCACTCGTCGCCCCCTCCCCCCTCCCCAGTAACAAATTTTCTCTGCATATAAATACACAAATGATTCATTCAGCTTGGCCTTATCTCTCTCAGTATTACACGTGCCTCAAACTCCGGACTCCCGACCGGACTTTGAACAAATCGGCGGGCCGCATCGCTCCGATAATAGCTTCATCTCCGCTCGTTTTTTCTCGCTCTTTCTCTCTTACAAAATCTCTCGTGCTCCCGTACACACAGGCGGCTACGGGTTTATCGCGGCGTAACGAGCCTCTCTCGATCGACTATAATGTGGACGCGCGAGATTTTGAGCAATAACTATATACGCGCACGCAACGCGTAAAAGCGCGCAGAAACACACACGCACGCACGTGTGCATATATATATATATATATATATATATGTATGCATACGCAGATCGGCGATCGATAGTTGCACTCGGGCCTTTGTGGAATTTTCATCTCAGAGTTTCATTACACAATTTTGCACCTTGCAGCTCTCGCGCGGCGCGGAGAGCCGCGAGGAGAAGAGATTGCGCAAGCGCGCGCGCGCGACTCAAGAGTAAGCAGCGTCGAGTTGCACGTTTATATATATATATATACAGGTGCATGTGTGTATACGCGCAGAAAGAAACTTCTCTCTTTTATCGCGTATATATGTGCACCGCCGCTGCCGTGTGGGTATGTACATATATATACTTATATGTGGAGAGAGACGAGCCTTCGCGACTGCGTCTAGCATTGAAAAATTCGTGCGGATTGGGCAATTGTTTTGAAGCGCATCGCGCGCGTTGGACTTTTTTTCCCTCTTTTTTTCTCGCTAAGCGATGCGCCGCGCGCGATGCGCTCCGAGATTCGAGAGGAAGATGGAAAGGTCGCGGAGGACTCGGAGAGTGGACGACGAGGGGGTTCGCGCGGACGCGAGAAGAGTGCGTTCATCGAGAGTAAGAGGATTGATTAGAAATTCGGAAAATTTAATGATTTTACACTATTATTGTTTTTACTGATGATGCGTGTACGGCAAATAATATTTTGGAGATCTATGAAATTTTCAAAATAGTCGTGAGTTTACTATATTTTTATGAAGTAAATTGCTTTGTTTTTAGCTCTACCATATATGTTAAATAATGTAACATTAAAAATTTTTTGTTATTGGTATTATGATTAATGTTAAGCTTACTTTACTTGAGTTAATTATTAATAAACATATATATATAATTATTCACTATACATAACGGCCATTACACTGCAAAGTGTGACAATTTTCCATTCGCAGTACACACGAAATATAGTACAAAAAATTCAAGCGCTTGCACAAGAGCGATGATGACCAGCACGTGACCGGAGCAATTTATTTATTTATATTTTTTTTTTACGAAACGCAATTCATCGTGAATATTCGATTACACTAGAGCAACTCATTACACGCTCTCCTAAAGTCGATAGAGAATCGGAAATAAATATAATAAGCCGATAACGAGTTTGAAAGCTCGTGAAAAATTAGACGCTTGCAAGAGAATGAACGAACAAAAAAAGGAAAATGTTACTTGTTTACAAAACACGGCTAGCTTAATCAAAGAAATGTTACGAAGAAAAAGAAATATTAATCAATACCGCGCGTCTTTACATATATATATACGAAAGTATATACATTTGGATAAAAGCTCTCGTGCTCGCGTGCATTATTATTATTATTATTATTATTATTATTATTATTATATTGATAAGACGAATATATAACTGGTCGACAACCTGAAAATTAATAATAGCCGATTACTATACTCCCGCACTAAACACATCGAATCTCTCTCTCTCTCTCTCTCTCTCACATTTGATTGAAAACAATCTACCCGCGCACTTGCGAAATCACTGAAACGTTTTACAGAGTATAGCTATATACGTATACCCACAGGCACATATAGACAAACAAAGATGTGTATATATAAATATACACATCGAACGCAGTCTAAGCCGTTTTTTTTTTTCCAATCTCCGTTCTCGCAACGTCATCCCGTCTAACCACCGCAAAAATAATCGGGGAATCCCCCGGAGTCGTCCGCGCGGTGTGTTGCAGTAAGTGTATTTGCGCGTCGATTATAAGGCCGCGGCTCTCCTTTTCCCAACCCGCCGCCAGCTCGCGGAAAGTCCCGATCGTGATGATATCGGAGCCGTCCAAGTGAAAAGGCTCGGGAGCGCACTGGAAATCCAGAACGACGCGGCTCTGAAATTTCCGCAAAGCTAAATGGTAAGCGCGCATGTACACGCGTATATATATACATGTGTATACCGCGTGTGTCTATGTGCAGGTGCATATCAACATATCGCGCAAGTGCACTCGGCCGCCGGGGCAATTACAGTGATCAAGTGCACCGTCGTCGCAGGAGCGCAAACACGCGCTATATATAGATATGCGTATACGGGTGTACGTGCGTTGTGCTGGCAGAGTCTTTCGGGAGAACTTGACTTTATATTGGCGATTTCACTTAGAGCTTTTTGTCGCGTTTCAAGGCGACGGATTGGGGGGGGAGGGAACTTTTTTTGGATACACACAGTAGGGAGGGTGAGGCGTCGAGAATATTTTCTTGGCGACGGTTATTGGGAGGAGAGAAAGCGATGCATTTATTTTTGTTAGTTGAATTTAATTTCGTCTATTAAGCGAAGTGATCGATTTTGAAACGAAAAATACGAATATTTTAATTTTTCGAAATTTCCGAAATCGCTATTGTTCGACGTACTTTTCCTTCGGTAAGCTTCCTCATATAAAACTTTAAACTTAGAAACAAAATTTGATTTAGAGTATCTACAGCTACGTAAAAATTTTACTTCAACAATGATATATAAAAACAATAGTTCTCATCCAAGGCATATATTTATAACGACCGATCGCGGAAAAGAACAAAAAAAAATCATCACGAATCGGCGCACTCGTTTATACAATACACAACATAAAAGTGCGGAAAAAAGTGCGCGTAATCGATTGTCGCATAATCGAAAGAGGGAAATGAACTTGTCTGTATAATCCGCGAGCCCGAGCGTGCGACGAGTAGGCTTCGGTTCGCAAAGCCCCGCGCGCGGGAGAGATGAAAAAGCCGTGGCAGTGATTTTCATGGTGGATGCACTTATCGTCGCCGTTATTGTTTAGCGCCTGTACATAGCGCCGTTGCGCCGAACGACGGCGTGAAGGTCGAGATCGCGACGAGGAAGGCGAGTTGGCGTCTGTCTCGATTGGTATATACAGGGAAAGGTTTGGAGAGCGCGTTCTCGTTCAAGTTCGACGTTGGGGTTCAGTGGACGCGGTGGTGTTGGTGATAGGGCAATGTTTATTATTATTTTTTTTTTTTTGAAAGAGTTTTACGCAAAATTAAGCTTTTTTTTCAATCCGAATTTTCGTCAGCTGAGTTTGGGAATTACATTGCCACTTTAATTTTAAACAATTATGTTATAAAATAGATACTGGAACAGATTCTAATTATCAACATTTAAGTGGCCGCGGTATGTTATTGAATTGACGGACGCACGTATAGTTGGGAAGAATTATAACATTTAATGAGATGCTTATATGCAAAACATATAAGGATAAATCAATATTGTACATTCCAATATGCATATTATTGCATATCTATATGAGCCTGATAAATCACGATTCTATGGTTAAAAAAGAAATACAGAATATACTCAGTATCATAAGTTGTAAATATTTAAATTTTTTAGTTCATAAATTCCATAAGTATATTTATACTTTATAAAGCAAAATTTTTTAATGTACAGTTTGCAATTAATTATAGAAAAATAAATACACAGCTAAGTAATATTGTAGCTATGTGTACACAAGATACTTATCTCTCAACCACTCGAATCGCTTCCTTGTTTCTTCATCAATCAAATCACATTATTAAATGACTCGAATACCAGCTATCACTTCTTATTCGTGAAAACGGGATAGCTCATAGCAATTTTTCTTATTACCTATTTACAGACTTAATCTCGGACTTAATGGACAGACGACTACATGTTCACGGCTAAATTTTCCCAAACACCACCACGACAGCATAATCGGCCGTTTCATTTCCCCGTTTTGCGCGGGATCAAATTTGCAATACATAGAGTTCAATAATAATACCGCGGGAGAAAGAGTTACAAAATTAAACGTCAGCCGCACACTTGTGCAACGCTTCTCCCCCCCCAGATCGCGACTCATTCATCGAATTCGTTTTCAGAATTTGCAACGGCTTTATACATCTGCAGAGCTCGTGATGATCATTTGATGGCACAACGAGCGCAGTAGTCTGCCGTCGATTTCAGTGTTATACACGTCGTGTCCCGATATTTCTTGCAAAATTGCCGCGGCTTTCTCAACGGATTTTATTAATCGGTTGAAAGCGTTTTCTCCACACGCACGAATTCGCGTATTAATCATCGCTCGATTTTTCCGGTCCGGTTCGCCTCGTTCCAAATCTCAACGACTCGCAGTCGTGTGACAAAAACTATACACTGACTTCCACGCATGGGCGAGAAAGAAACTGACAAATCGAGAGCAAACTTCTGACGTGTACAACACGTACAGAAAATCCCGAGGAAGAATCGGAGAGACAAATCTGAAGCGCGGCTTTCCTTTTATTCTCCGTCGTCGCGATGAAAAGGCGGGTTATTCTCTCTCTCTCTCTGTGGCGAGCCGTTACAACAATAGTGAAACTCTTCGCGAGGCTGCTTTTAGATCGCGCGCCGAAGTGACGATAAAAACTAGTTTTGCCCCGCCGCTGATGCATTGCGCGCGCGCGTACATGTGCCTTCTTCCTCTTTTTTGCGAAAGTCGTCGTAGCTCGTCGCTCGCGGCCCGAATTAAAGTCCGATGCTGATTGTGAAAAAGGCAGAAAAGGAAGGAGAAGAAACGAACGCACTCGAACGAGTTTCGAGCTGTGTTTCCTTTTTTTTTATCTTATTTTTGGAGCTCAGTTCCGGAGTTGACGCAATTACATCTCGCGAATTAATGTGTAGTTCGTTTGTTTGTTTGTTTTGCGCGTAATACATCGGATTCGATACTCGATAAAGCTTTCATTTTTTTCTAAGATTTAGTTTGGGACGAGAAGAAGTCGACGGGGGTGTGTATATCGAATGAATTTTAAAAATTTGAATTTCGCGCCACAAGGCAGGAGACGAAAAAATATAATACACTTGCTTCTAATGAGGAATGTAAATTAAATTTCACTTTTTGTTGTATCCGAGTCTGAGATTAAATCTAGACATTTAGTTTGACGAACTGCGATATAAGGCACATACGAGATAATTACTGCGATACGCAATTTCATAAGTACACCGAGAGTAAAGATCAGCGCGATAAATTCGAGATATGTAAAATGATGTTTGTAATGCCAATAGTTATGGTTAACGCGAGTAGATTGTAACTTTTGGAGATACTGACAAAATTAAATTTACAATTAATTGTTGTTATGTAATAGTTTTTACAAACCATGAGATATACTTGTCGATCCTTTATTATACGTTATAATGTTTTTTACCGTGAACGCGATTATGATTCTGGGTCAAGTAAAGTTTAAATTAAATAGTGTAATAAAAAAAATTATATTAAACTTTAATACGCTACTAGCGTAATGCAAATTCGAAATTTTATAAAAAATTATTGTCTATCACATCGTGATTTCTCGTAATCTCGTTATATCTGCATTAATTATCAGCAAAGCCTGCAGTTGCAGCTTTTTCGTCTCTCGCATTCATGGCGCGAAATTCAAATTTTTAATCAGCTTTATAATATCGCAGACTCGCTAAACGGGCACCTCGGCACAGTGTACAAAAAATTTGTTTGAACAGAAATTCACGTCTACTTTTCTGGTACACATCGTGTAGTAACGACTGTTAGAACGTTCCCGAGAAAGTAAAAGTAGTACTTTAATTCTTCTATCAGTTATTTCTACACGCATTTCAATGCAGAAGCCGCGGAAGCCACGTAACGTATCGTTTTCAATGTTTATCCTTTAATACACTCGTCGCACATGCGCGAGGACGACCGAAAAAATTCTAAAAATACGTTTTTTTCGTCACACACACATCACAATAGTCGCAATATTGACACGAGTCCTTCCCATTTTCACACGTCGAGCCTCCACACGACTCTCGCGTCGTCTCGCGTCTCGCCTCGGCGTCTCGAGAGAGCCGAAAAATCGATCGGCAACGCGAGTTTCTTCTGAATTTCCGCTGAAAAGTAGAAAGTATCACGCGCGCACAACTGGTGGATACCGCACATACGCATATACACTTTTGCGTGAAAACGCGGGTATGCACTGCGCTCGCGCTTGCATAAAGAGCCGTTGCAAAATCGAATAAACGTTAATTAAGATGTGTAATTTTCGAGCAATCCCCAAGGGACGTCTGGCGTAAATATATATATGTGTGTGTGTGCGTATACGAGCCAAGGTTAATGCACATATATCGCGCGCACCGCTTTGTCGAACTTTCGATGAATATTGCGGCTATGGCGGCGCGCGCGTATGTAAGCCTGTAATTATTTTCCGTAACAAAATTCTTGCACAATTGATTAGCCGCGGCTGCTTAGTGCACATGCATATTGTGCGCGATATACGCGTGTATTACATTGAAAATTTTGCGCGGAGCCCATCGACAAGGCGAATTAATCGCGCGGCGCGCGCCAAATTTAACGTGTAAATAGCCGTACATTGTGTAACGAAGCGGAGAACCAGTTTGGCTTTCAAAGCTGCCTTATTAATTAATCGCAGCCAATGACTTTTGTATATACTCGATCAAGCTTTTGCTCTCTGGCGGCTGTTGTGCTCGAGAGCCTCGAGAAAGAGCTCTCGGGCGCGCGCGGGAGAAAGAGGGAGCGAATGAAGAAAAAAGAAAATGATTGGAAAACGCGCGCGCGGCTGACAAAGCCGAGAAACCGGTTTTCGAAAAGCGTCGGAAAAGCCGAGCGCGTTTCTTCAACGCTGTGCGCCTCGAATCGTCGAGTCGACAATTACCGGCCGATGCTCCGAATTCGACTGTAAGCACATCGGTATCAACCCGCCCTCTTACGTAAATCTCTCAAATAGTAGCGAATCCCAGAAGAACAGGAGTAAAAGTAGACAAAAAGCACATATTGCGCGGACTTACATCTCACGTCCGCGCACATCCAAAAAACGGGACGTCGGGGATGATGCACCCACTCACAGCTCGGCTCTCGGAAAAGCAGCTGCTCCGCTCCACATGTTCTTCCGCGAGGCGCTCGGATCGGCACACAGCGTGGAATCCGCGAGAGAGATCGAGAGAGAAAGCCGGTCTATATAATCCACGTTCGTTTGTGTACTCTATCCGTGCACAATCTCGCCGCGCTACGTACGCGTGTATCCTCTATACAGTCGCTACGATCTACGTGGAAAGTATCACCTCGTCGTCACTGCACACAATGCCGATTTTCCATTGGACGCGACAATCGGTACTCTGCAAACGATGCGCAGCCTCTCACTCTCCTGTCCGGCCTCTCTGCCCTGACTTCGCTCGGATCCGCCGGGCACCGAACCCATCCGCGTCCGCCTTCGGAAAATCGCTTGAAGCACGAGCGCGCGCGCGCGCGCCTTGCCGATCTCGACGACGAAAGCGAAATGAGCGAGACGCCGCGGGGACGGCCTCTGCCGCACTCGCGATACTGCAGCCGTGTGCGCCGTGGAGCTGGACGCCTCGTTATACGTCGGCGATTTTTCGCGCGCGGAAGAGCCTGCACTCTGCGAGCTGAGCGCGCGCGCGGTTCGCTCGCGGCACACGCGGACGATCGGTGAGCCGTGTGTCCAACAAGTGCGGCGGTGCAGGCGCAGCGCTCGCCAGGAGAGCCGCCGGCGCGCCAGAACACGCGCGGCACTCCGGTCAAACTCAGAGAGAGGCTCTCGCGGCGTCGCGAGAGGGGTGGAGGGGCCGCGGGGAGGGGGTCCCCCGCGCGGGGACGACGCGCGCTTCGCCGAGCGAGCGAGCGCGAGCGAGTGGGGTGCAGGCGGTGAGAGCGCGCGGCGCCACTATCACGCTTTGTGTATAAGTATGCACGTATATACGATGGTGCTTGGGTCGGTGTGAGTGCACGTACCAGTATACCGATTTCTGCAAGCGATCTGCCGCCGCACTCTTTCACTTGGATGCGGCTTGCTCGCTTACTCGTACGCGTCGTCAGGTGCGGCGTGTGGCTTTTATTGGGAGGGCGATCGATGGGATTCGGACGAGCTTGTTTCCCAGGGGGGGAATGGGGGGAACGAGAGCAGGAGGATGAAACGGTACATTTTTTGGGTGGCCCGTATGTGCAGGAACGGTTCTCGATGTCTCTGGATCCTGGTAAGATATTCGGATTTAAGTATAGTGCTCGATTTTATGATCGGCTTTATGCCTTTGCGTATAATGTAAAAGGACTGTTTTCGGGATCGCCTTAATTGGAGAAGCGATGATGCCGAGTCATTGACACCTACTTGGCTTACTGCTGTATAGTTAATTAGTCAGTTCGTGGATATGGATGCTACATGTCAGTGTTTAAATCTGAAATGTTATTAATGAAACGTGAAATTTCGTGACCCTGCATCGAAGGGATTGACTCGTTTGAATAAACTCGTGGGTACGAGAACATAAAACGATGTTTGCATGTATTCCAAATACGCACAGATAAATAAATATACGGCTTGATTGTAAAAATCGAAATCTATAAATTTCACTTAGTGAACGGGAAAATGTACTGTTCAAAGTCTGCGCTACAGCATTTATACGGTGAATGCGATAATTTATGTCAATCGATTAATGCCCATTCGAAGCGCAAATTCCATACTCTTATAGACCTAGGTCTGAACCTGATGCTATTAATAACTGTAAATTACATATCCGCGGACGCAGAAATGATTTAGATTAGCATTAAACTGCTGAAGACTTGCATTTATTATCTGCAGCATAAGTAAGTACTTTAGACTTTAAACCGTCATCAGTGACGCGCGCGCGCTTGAGCAAACCGGCCGAATCAGCTGACTCGAAACAGACGCCCTCAAAATTTGAGGTTAGGTCATCGCGACCTTATTGCGAATGAGGTCCATGCGATGAATATTATATTTAAGGAATCCGATGACAGCAAGGCAATTCGCCTCTCCAAATTCCCCGATAAACCGTGACACTTGCGAGCACATTATAATGCGATTTCTCTCCTCGAGGATAAAATAAAGCCTGGGATAAGTGCTTTTTTACTCGAATCGCTGAAGTTGACGGCCGTTGTCGCTTGTTTATCAGTATAAGCGTTCGGTTTGGGTTGTTATTAATCCGCGATCTCGAACTGATCTCGATACAAGGTTTCCCTGGTAACGCGGGAACGAATCGAAGTTCTCTCTCTGTCTCTCTCTCGCCGACGACCTGCAATGAAAACATTTCGATCTCTCGAAGGATAGCCACGCGAAGTCGGGCGAATAAAAACTCGAACGACCTTTCGCGACCTTTTCGATCAAGTTCACCTTACACACCACCAATCGCACGCGTGCAACAATTTTCTCGTAGCTATGCAAATGCTCATTTTTTTCTCAAACCTCGTGCCGCTGACGATGCGTATTGTGAATCTGTTTTGTTTTTGGATTTTCGTATAGATATGCGCAATTAGTAGTGTTCGTTGCTGCTCGATGTCCTTTGCGAATCGGTTGCGCATTGATTAGGACTTTTCGAGGTGAAGATAAGATGACGTCTTACGCAAAACTATTGTCCTGGTCTTACAAATTTCTAAAATATTTTGTCATTTGTCCTTTGGTGTTGATCTTTTGACAAAATCATTTCCCATTATACTTCCCCGCATTCCATTACGTAAAATATTCGCGACACAAGCGCATCGAACTTTCGTGATCGGAAAAGACGGTCAAATCAATAGGCCTTTCGTATATTAAATATGAGAAGCATAGAACAATTTGGCCGTGAACCTATATACACATGTTCGCGAGAGTTTTAGCTTTTCGCGCTCGACTCGCTCAGCGCACCGGGTGGAATTTACTACTCGGTAACGGGCCGGCAATTAGCAAGTTCGACTCCGCGTTATTGGGACAGTTACCTTGCCTTTCACACTTCGCGAACCAGTTCCTCGCGTTTATCGCGAATTTTTCGCTCGCGCGCGCGCATACGGACGAATATCGCGTGACGAAAAGCGCAGCGGCGAAGTATATATAAGCGACGGAGGTCGATACGAGAATCACAACAATCGAAGCATATATTCTTTTTTAGTCATGGCCTGCTGATATCGAGCGCATATTTGACACGTCAGCCCGTTCACCGAGTGTGGAGGAAATATATTTTGTAAAAATATTACGAATGTATAATTCAGATTGCGTTGGCTTATCGACTATACGTAACGTAATGTCTTGACACTGGGTGCGATAACGTTGGTTGTATAGAGGGAGAATCGCACAGTATGGTCGACATCGTCGTTCGGCTAATTAATTTTTTTTTTATGGAATGTGTCAACAGATGCTGTCGTTTAGAGTCGGTTATTTAATTCGGCCGTTTGGTTCGGCTTTGATAAATCTACTCGGTGTGTAGAGAGCCTTATTAAATTTATCGAAGACAGCTCTGCTGCTAAGAAAATTTTTCACTCCACTTTGCGCCTATCGCAGATTAGTTTGAGTTATTCTAATCGGGTTCTTCTACATAATTAACATCTACATTTTTTTTTTAAGTCACAGCATTAAAATTCAAAATTTTATTCAGAATCGCTTTAAGCCAAAAAAAAAATTGTTGTTGCGCTTTTCAAAAGCTCGCGCACTCTCAATCACGCGCTGTGCAATTCCGATACACCAGCCAAGAAAAGTACAAGCGCACAAAAAAAATCCATAAAATCGATACCCCGAAAGTTCATCGTTACAGCCGTCGTCGTCGTCGAGCAAATCTTTCCCAACTATACGCTCTCTCTCTCTCTCTCTCTCTCTCTCTGTATAATGAGAGCAAACATTCAGCTTACGCATGTGCACAATTAAATTTCCAAGCGCCTCTGCGCAACGAGAGAACTCGTCGGACTCATACTGTCACCGCTATAAGTGGGAAGAGGTCAACGGTCGTCGGCTATCGGGCCCCGCGACGATGCTCCTCTTCCTGAGCGCGGAAAAATCACCCCTTCGAGCGTTGACACGCGCGGCGCGGCATCAGCCTTGCATTATATATATTATATATTATATATCTGTAAATCCACCCAATTTCGGAAACAACTTACGCGAGTAAGTCGCAAAATTTTTTTATTGAAGGCACAGCTGCTAGACCTATTTTTTCTCGTTCCTTAGGTCATTTTGAAAGAGAAAAAACTCGCGTACTCTCTAAATCGAAAACAGCGAAAAAATTTCTATTTCTCATAGTTAAATAATATTCATTAATTAATACGGTGGATTGTAGTAAAAATTATAATTTGCTATAGTATATAGTGAATAGTCACTGTTTATGAAATGAGTTATCAATTTGCTCATTTCATTGCGTTTACAATCGAATTAGTAAATATTTACTGATTCAAACAGTAGAAAGTATTTGCTTTAAATTGTCGCTGAAACACTAATTATTCAGTACATAATCACTTCAGCAAAAGGTGAACTTGGAAAATAATGAAAATTTACTATTTTTTCAATGAGTCATGACTTTTAAGAGAAGGGAAATTTTCGGTACTTACATTTACGTACATTTTTAACATCCGAGAAATTCACTATTTAAATGGAGAATCCACCATCCAGAGAAAGTAAAATTTTATGGACTGAATCGTTTTGCAATATGAGAAAAATTTACTATTTAATTAGCTTGAAGAATAAGCGAAAATTTATGTTCCGTTTAGCCTGCTGTTACTAATGTATATTGCTACCCAAATATTATTTTTATTCACTATTATTGCAATGTTCATATTTACTATTTCTATAAAATTTCGATTTTTTTGAATTTTCGAAAAATCAAAAATCGTATCGGATCGATTCGAACAAATTTGAGGGCATTCATTGCTGAATTTTAAGACATATTTGTTCAAACGAAATTTCTATAAAAGTCCATAGTTTTCTCGAAAAAAATCTATGAATTCTTGTTCTCTTAACTATATATTTCTCGTTTTTTCGAGTCGTTTTTTCTTTGCTCCGAAAAAAAGTATTGTACCCTACGGTCGGCCGTGTACGCGAGTTTTTTTCTCCTTCCGATTGACCCAAGAAACGAGAAAAACCAGGCCGGACGAGTCCTGTTTCCGAAATTGGGTGGATTTACGCATATACACACCGAGTTGGCTCGTACAAATCGTGTCGCTCGATCGCTCGCTCCGAAAGCTCGTATACATATCTGCATGTACTTACGCTAGTTTATTCACGCGCACATGGGAGCGTCGCACGAGACGATTTTTCGCGAGACGCGGCGAGCCGTCGCGGATATTATCGGAGTATGTAAGCCGAGAGATGCGCGTTATGTTGCGCACGAAGCCGAGAAGTCGTTTCGAAAGCCGTCGCCGCGAAGATAAGCGCGCGAGGCCTGGTAGTTTTTGAATGTCGCGACGCGAGTGCATACACGCGTGTGCGTATGAAAAATGGCGCGATTGCAAATGTTGCGATGCCGACTGCGATTAGAAGTGTATATATGGGATGTGTAAATGTATAGTTAAGTGTTGTCGCGGTCGGAGCTGTGTCGAAGCGATTGGTATTGCAAATGGCTTTGGGGAGGTTTCCGATAGCGGAGTAGTTTTGGGGGCGTCTTGGGATCGCGTGTTTTTGTAAATATAATTGTTGAGATTGCGCTCGCGAAGGTCATGCAATGTGTTAGAAGTTACGGCACGTTTTTTATTTCCTTATTTAAAAAAAAAGGCAGTTAACACACGTTTTATATCGTAAAATGTGGTTCGATACGATATTGCGGTGCATGTAGCGCGTCTCGCTGTGTTCGAATAGCGCGTGCGGGAAAATAATAGGAAAACTGGACGAATATTAACTGGTATATAGTGGATTCGATTTTTCAAACCTATAGGTATACAAAATTCCATTATTCATCGTCCCGCGTCGCCATTAAAATTACATATACTTATATATGTACCTCGAGAGGGATCGATTAATCTGGAGGAAGTGCTACACGCGTACAGCGCACCAATGAATTACCAGGCGGTTCTTGCATTACGGCCGGCAATTACACAGGGATATGCGCGAGGGTACGCAAAGATTGAGACGAATGACGTTGCCGATGTTATTATTGGAGAAAATGAGATACGCTTTAATCTGGAGACGAAGACGATGAAAAAAAAAATTACTGAAAAATACACATAGCCAACTAAGTACGCATATACGATTGCAGATATATATATATGCACTCGGCGAATCGCTGCTGGCGCAGTGCGCGCGAAGGCAGCGGCGGTGAAAAGAAAAAAATCAGTGGCGCGAGATAGTTATGTCACATAGCATGAAGCACAGCGTCGACGGTTTCTTCGATGCGTATGCGCAAAATATAACACACAAGCCACGCAATCGACACGCACGAACCGGCTGCGGATTTTCGCAGTGCGCGTGCGCGCCGCGTATTTTCGCTCGATCGCGTTGTTTTCGATTTTTTTTTTTTTTGAATTTCGCGCCACAACAACGCGCGCCAAGACAAACGCGCGAACATTTTTGCTCGACAATCGAGCATTGCTTTTTACGCCGGTCATTATACTTCTTCACTGTCACTTTTTTTTCCGCAGAACTACGAATTAGTTGGTTTTTCGTTCGCGCGCCGCGGACAATTTGAATTTTTAATTGACTTTTGGATGCTCTCCTCGCGCGGACTGCACGAGACGTAAATTTAACCGATTTTTTCGCATATGTATTTGCGTAACATAAATATGCGATAGGCGTTTTATTGCAAGCCTGTAGTTCTCGGTATCGGCTTCTTTCTATCGAGACTTTTTATTTCTGCCGTGATAGTCGGAGAAGGCGCGCTACGAGTCGGTTGGGCACACTGGTTATGAATGAGATGCTTTTTTACGAAAGCGCGGGGAAATCTAAAAAAAAAGTTGTCAATTCAGCGCATCCGTATTATACTCTGGAGCCGATCGGACGTTATCGCGAGAGAATCAGTGAGAAAAAACATATATTACGCAAATTATGATGTACACAAAATAAATATAACAAATTTTTAAAATTACGAAAATTCTAAATTTAACGACTGCGATATACACGATCGACTGCAACGCCGAGACACGAATCCGACGTGTACAACAACAAAAGCATTAAAGTATCATTATTATCCGAGCATTAAAGTGCAAGTTCTCTTCCCTCCTAGCGATGCATGCGCCATTCTCTTCTCTTCGTCTTTCTCTCTTTCTCGATTGCTCTCTTCGCCTCGATTATTCCGCTCTCCTCTGTTCCCCATCTTTTCTTTTCCCCGCGTCCTCTTTCATGATTATATTTTGCATTACCTTCATATACCGCGACGTGTGCGCTTCGTTACTTTGCGCGTACACCTTTGAACGTGTCACGTGTTCGACAACCGCAAAAAGGTCGGGATACCTCGAGAAGGTGAACGACAGAACGGGGAATCCCAAAAATGTGAATGTGCGCAAAAGGGGGGAAAAGTGGAGCGATTCTGTGGATGCTTTTTAAGACGGGCAATGAAAAGGACTCGTAAGCTGGTTAATCCAGATTTTTGGGCTTTTGAATAATGCCAATGCGAATGATTCGAGTCTCAAATTAATTCTATACTCTGTGAATTTTAGTTTAAGTGGCCTCGACAGTTTTGATTTTTCCGTGATAGGAGTATAAGAAAAGCAATACCCTGTTTTATATTGATAATGCGAATTTTGTTTAGTGGGGGATTTTTGATTTCGCGATTTCAAGTTTCCAAGATTTTTCAAGAAAATTGTTGGATAGCGCAATCGCCTATTTTGACCATCGAAACGTGCATTTTTTAACACGCTGTAACTCGCGAAATGAGCGTTGAAGCCTCTTGACAACAAAATTATTTTCGTTCAGTACAGTGCGATCTTAATTTATCGCGCGGATCTACAACCATTTTTACAAAAAAAAAACTTCGTTGTAGGTTAGACTATAATCTGATATAGAAAATAGGGCTAAATCAATTAAGTTCCCAATAGCAACTTAGCCCAAGTTTTGGCCAAAATCTACCTATAGACTAATCTCTATACCCGGGCTAATTATCAAAAGAAATTTCCGCTTTACTTACAAGGCGGCCGCGATTTTCTTTTTTTTCCGTTCTGTCAATTTTTTTCACTCATTATTATTTATTCGCGCTGAATTATTTCACAGCAGTTACATAAATGCGATAAACCAGTCAAAACAGGGTCATTATACGAAACCTTTTTATCGGATTATTGCAAGTGATGCAGAATGCAAATACAATGATTATTAATTATATCAGCGCGACGAAAAAAAATCATTGCGCATAATGCTGCAAGCTTCGAATATTTCATTTTCGGCGCGATCCGCACTGACAGTGCGAGCGTTATTGCGGCGCAGTTGCTCACATTGCGATGTCGATGAACCAGAAATTTTGATTAATGGCGTCGGGGAAAAAGGTAGAAAAAAATGATTAATTTATTTATCAGTGCCATTTTTCCGCGTCTATAGTAGAATAACATGTCGTAATGGTCGCAAGAAGCCAAGAACTGTCGTAATGTCTTTTTTCTTACAATTCATTCTCGCATTGCCTCTTCTGATCCAAATAAATACATATGAATGAACACACAGCGATATCTCGTTCCTTATTTTCACCTATCAGTGGCGAAAGTCTTCGAAACTTTCTATAACGATCGTTGAGGAGGCCTAAATTGCCTTAAATTATCAAGGATAAAAAAAAAAGAAACATTTTGGCAATTATACGTTTCTTGTCTTTGGTATTCAGATTCAAAGTAAAAATATTAATGGATTTCAATGTAGAGTCTAAATATGAAAATTTTTCTTTAAACTATATACTTCTGAATGTACATACTATAATACTTTTCTGCTTGAATTCAATTCGATTAATTTTAATATTCTGTCGAGTCACAAGAAAATTACATCGAGGATACACCTTGAAAATCTACCCGTTGTAAACAATGTTCCGAGCACTCGTCCCGAAAAGAAAAAAAAATCAATGCAAAATCCGGTCACCGCTCTGGAAATCCCTTATTATCCCGCGACTCCTTGACCGTAAACTCGCCACACCTCTCTCCCTCTCTCTCCGCATCTCGGATCTCCCTCTAAATCGAACAATCACGAAACCATATCGAAACCCATAGCAGCGCGACAGTATCGCCTATATCCATAGCACTTACAGCTCCGCACAGTGTCTCATTGTGCCTTGCGAAAAGACAAAAGCAAAATCAGCGGTCCGAGTATGCTTTTGTGCCGCGCGCGGCGCAGTGAAAGTCTCCTGTTCTATGCTCGCGTAGTGTCTGTACAGACAGTCAGTGCCGGCAATGCGTCGAGCCGCTCGGGAAAAAAAAAATTCAAACGCAGCGAATTAAGTATTGGAGCGAAACGCGCAATCGACGCTGCTGTTGCTGCAGTCACGGACCGATGCGCCACTTCATTACAAGAGAGAGAGAGGGACGCGCTCCGTCAGTTTTCGCCGATTTTTTTTCTCTCTCCGTCTTCCTCCTCCTCTCCTTTTTTTTCGCAACGATATAATGTCACAGCGCGCGCACGTCGGCGTCGGGGATTAAGGTCGGAGAGCTTGAGGAAAAAAGCTTGCGGTCGCGGAGGGGTCGCGCGGGAAGGAGTTTCCGAGTTCCGTTTTCGATTTATAATTGGCATATTGCAGGAGCTCATGGATGTCTATATACCGACGATTGCGGGTATGTGTGTATACGCAGTGGGATAATGCGGGATATTGACGATGTAGAAAGTATAGTGGATTGGAATTAGTATGGGATGTATATATGTATAGATCTACATTCGAACGGTTTCTCAGAGCAACGAGCGTTCCGGTGGCGAATTCTTTTTGTGGACATTGAAAATCCATTAGTTCGGATCGTGCAGGTATATACATGCTTGGGAGAGATAATTGAAGCGTATATTGAGAATGTAATTGAAGCATTATTGGTAACGTATGAATTTCTATGCGTTGAGAGAAATGCTGGAATGAAAATTAGAAAAATTAAATTAACTTGTTTGTAAACAGCTTTAGAGTTTTCTTTGAAACAGAAGCTTACCTCCAAACTAGCACAGTATTTTCAAATATTTAATTATGTATTTATTTTTTCTTTATTAAACAGTCTGCAGGACTGTTTTTTAAAATTTTTTTAAATTAATTAACGCGAGTATGTATGTATTTGTTTTTCAAAAATAATGTTTACTATATGCAGTCTTCAAATGTCATAAAAATGCACGCTTTTGGACAAACCGAATATTTTACTATTAGCTACAGAATTAAAAGGAAGTATAAAATAAAAATAAAAATATTTCTTCCATGTACAATTCAATAACTGAAGATAAATATAAAAAAATACTTGGTGCTTTCGTCATAGTCATTATTGTGTATATATTTCATTTAATTCAATTTTAATGAAGTTATTTTATATTTAATTTATAATTTAGTGCTGGCATTTGTAGGTACGGCTGCTATTTCAGATGTTTTAAGCGTTGAATAGAATTTTTTAATGTAATTTTTGCTGTGATAAAAATTGTAAGTTTTGTAATTTTTTGTAAATGTAAATTAATTGTATTGATTCTATTGCGTTGGCTTAGCCCTGAAGAGGATCTGTACTAGATCGAAACGTTGGCTGAAAAATAAACTTAGTGGCTCGAAGAGATGCATAAATTTATTTGATTCTCAAAAAAGTAAATAAATAAGTGTTGTTATTACGATGCAATTGGATATCAATTACATCATACGCATCGTACTTTCCGCTACTATGAATACACGAAGCAAAAAATTGTCAATATTACAGAACTACCCGATTATTTACTACCCAACTTTTAACGTTACGCACGCAGATAAGAACAATTTAAATTACAAATGTAATACATCAGACACCGCGCAGCTGCGTAAGCTCAAACAAACAAATAAAACAAACAAAAAAACATTATATAAAAGTAATGTTTCCTTCTCAACAACAACATTGCTCTCGCGGCTCATATACGCAAACGCGCACGATGCATAACTCAAGCAAAGCCGAAGAAAAAAAAAAAGAGGACCAAGGTCCGCTAACATCCTGTTGCGAAAATTCGCTCGCCATAGTGCCGGTATAGCAGTGCAAAGCCGCGAGCGCGCGGGAGAGAAACGCGAGAGAGCCGCATTTATCGGCGAGTATTGACCAACGATCGAACCTGCAGCAGCGCACCGGCTCTTGATTTTCCACACTCGCCCGACGCGCATATATAGTCGGGCGGCTGTGTGCACAGAGTAAAAGCGCGTATATGTGTATCGCGGCGGGTCTGTTTGGCCGCGAAATCGATCGGCCGCGGATGTGCAGTCGTGTGCTCTGACCCCTAATGAAAAACTGGTCTAACTCGTATACGATGTGTTATAATTTTATGAAAATATTTCGACATTTTCGGCGGAGGCGGTTTTTCCATTGTGTCGCGCGTGACGTATATCGCGAAGCGATAATCGCTCGGTGAGTATACTTATGGTCATTTTTTGGTCTTGACGGTGCGAGAGATAAATCAGCGTCACCCGTAGAATTCGGCGAATTTATTTTGGCCGATAATCGAGAGAAAACTCGTTCCTTGACTTTTCCTTTATATATGTATAATCGTCTGGGTCAGTGACTTTGGGCCGAAATCCTGGGTTTTTTTTTTTGCGGAGTCGTTCAAAACACGTGTTGAGTTTTTGTTGCCTTCGAGTTTCTTTCTCGATTGTGCGGGTACAATGTAACAAAAGAAACCGGGTGTGAGAAAATTTATGCCGATCGATCAGAAGTAACATTTTGCGACGCGTCTCTCCCGCTATTAAGCCGAGGTAATAAATGACAAATCGATGCGTTTCGCGTTGTTCGATTAATTAAAATTTATGCGAGATTGACAATCGATATTCTCGATGTGACAGTCATTGCAGACAATTCGGTAACTTGTCGGTAAAACAATTTCGGTTGAATAAGTCGAACTTGAACTTTCATTATTTATACTACTTAAACTACTCACAGTAAACAGTAGAATATATTTTTGAACATCTGGCCGTTAAAGTCAGAATCCAAGATTACGGTCTTTTTTCCGGCGCTAATTCGTATATATCGGAAAATCCGTCTTTTCTGAATAATCGACCGGATCTTCATTAAAAACTCAAGCAAATAGAGAATATTTAAGACCAATTATCGCCGTATCGCTAAGTAGTGAATATTTGTTCAACATCTCATTATTTGGAATAGTCTTTATAGCTAAAACAGCTACTTTGTACCTTACGACTCCTGCGGCTAAATGTAAATCTATTGTCGATCGATTGACATTTGAGCCAGAGGTCGATTGTGCGTTTACCGCCAGATTCGTGTCAATAATACCGCTGTACTAACTGTGAATCTGAATGATGAAGATTCTAAAAACAGAAGATTTCTTTTGTTGTGGCGTGATTACAATTAAGTGTGATAAAATCTACGTACATTCCTATGCGTCTACGTAATAAGTGGGGAAAATGTGAATGTACCGAATTTTGTTTATCTTAGAATAATAAGAGTTTATGTATATCAATTTTATTTGGTTATCTACTATTGAAGAATTCTTCTCGTTTCTTGGTATAAGTACAAAAATTTTTAATTACTCATTTCCAAAAATTTCGACAACGTACTCGAAACATTCTTTTGCTGTTCCAAATACGAGGTAAATAAAAAAACGTAAAAACATTCGAAATAAGTAAAAACCGAAATAAATAAATAAATAAAAACATTCGAAAAGTACCCCGGAAAACCAAAGTGTAATGGTCAAATTACGTAAAGTCAAATCTCGATTGTTCATCAGACCCCCCGCGACTACATCCGATTTTTTTTACGCGATTCACGCACACGTCCGTGTCATTTGTTTACCTGACGTAAGACGCGAAGGAAGAGCTCGACGTCCATACCCAACTATATTTACGCTACGCCTGCACGCGCGTTACGCTGCGTCAATTTCGTTCGCGTGCGCCCCGATCGTGTACCTTTTCACTTGTGGAGCGCGACCGCGAACGTACACATTTGTATATACGCACACGTTTCTTTCTGTTCATTTGATTCGCGAAAGCACGAATCTTCCCGAGGCGTCTTATTACCCGTAGCGGAGCCCGCGAAGTGCCACTATTCGAGATTGTTTCTCCCGTGCGTTCATTGGTTCTTCGTAGGAACTGTATGCGAAAGCGCGATCTAAAGTACAGAGTCCGTTTTGATTTGATATTACATTGAATCGATACGTGTGTTACGCCGTTTTTTCGCATTTAGATTTACGGAGATGAATAATGCGCACACTCAAGTGCTTGACACTAGACGTAATCTTATTTCTTTCCGCGTGGTGTTAAAATTTTTTTCACGCTTCCAAAAATAATGCCAACGAGATCGTTATTTCGCGCATAAGTAAGCGTAATCCTCGTAAAAACGCGCTGAAATACACACATCGCGCTGTCCACGACTATAAATATACAAAAGCATTTAAAAAAAGCAGTAAAAGATAAGAGCTGTACACGAGGAAGTCGATTCAACAATACGCGTCTCGCACACAATGTCTCGCATGCATAAATTCTCAAGTTTTCCTACGCGCATAACGCAGACGTATGTACAATTACACATTTTTATACAATTTTTACAATACGAAAAAAAGGAAAGAAACTCGCAATACGAACTTCGAAGCTCGTCAGAAATTGAAAGAACAAAAAAATTAACAACAGGCGTCGCGATCTTACGAGGGACAAGAAAAAGCGTTCGATCAACCGCCGCCGCAGCTTTTTTCGCGCCTCTATAAAGCTCTCGTCTAAATCACCCGCGCGCGCGCGCGAGAAAAAGAGAGAGAGAGAACGTCCCCATCGCGCAGCGCGAGAGTCGCTTAGCATACAAGACGATCGCGCGCGAAAAAAAGAATACTAAATTATTTTCCTAATTAATTGACGAGGAAGCCGCTGACGTTTTTGCCCAGGGCTGTGGTGCGGAAACCTTGAGACGATCTGCGCGTTCGGCGCGGGGGGGGAGGGGAAGGGGAGAAAAAAAATGAGCGAGACGAGCCAAGCGATTCCGAGCGTTATATATGCGCTATGTGTGTGTGTGTGTGTCGTCGGGTACATACGAGGAAAAATTTGTATGCGCGAACGCATATTTCTGCGACAATTAACTGTACCGATAGCCGCGCGCGCGCGTCTAGCGCGTCGTGGTTAAAAAGTTGACGCCGAATTAATTTACATGTAAGTATAGGCGTAAAGAGGCTCTATCCGCGCCGACGCGATTGATAAAGAAAGAGCGATTATGCGATGTACATGTGTACGCGATTATGATGTATAGACAACATAATTGTCGAATACGGACAGGATTACGGTGTGGTATTGCTTGTTTCAATTAGACGCGAATGAGAAATAGACGCTCGTTTACATGTATGATATTAGCGGTTTTGTATTGTAGAGGAAGTATTTTTAGATTCGAGTGTATAACGCAGGCTGATTAGCGAATAGCCGCGTAATTTACAGTTGAGCAAACAATTCAGGGTTAGACCGAGCGCCGCATCGCGATGTGCATCAGCCGACATAATAATCGGAAATTTATGTCATATAACTTCCTCTGACGCTCTGCACTGTACGCGACGATAAAGTTTAGCGTATCGCGTCGGATGATCTTAACATTCGGTTTGAGTTTAGATACTGAAGGCTCGCTGTTATTGTCATCGCGATTTCCTAGAGAAACGCAATTTTTTTTTTTCGTGGCGATCCGATCTCGAGTGCATGTCCCTCTCTCGCTCGCTTGGGTGACCCCTTGAACCCGATTATTTGCGAAATTCTCGTTTCTGTTATCGACAACATGGGTAGACACACTCGCGGAAGCGTCGTCTCGTGTCGAGAGATCTTAATGTTGAAATAATTAAAGTTTGATTTAAGAACACCCTGGTAGAAAGTTTACTTCGATGGAGCTATCATAATATTTTTATAATTTATGATCATATAATTTATGGTGAAATTATGATATCATAATATCATCATAAAGTAACCATGCAGTTGTGCACACGTTACGCGCATTATAGGCTGTATGTGACAAAAAATATAACATATTATCATCATAAACCCGATTTTTTTTTATTTTTACAGCCTTTTCAAGTCCTCACACGATTCTTATATGGCTGATCCGATTTATTTTCTATCAGGATATTTTTATGTTTAATTTACACTCGATGGATGAAAAATGTCTTTTCTGCTTATTTTCAGAGGAAATGTTGGTTTCTGTGTAAAGGAAATTTATCTAACTTTTGACCTCTAAATATGATTTTTTTAAATAAATGCGATAATTATCGCGTTTCATCATACAATTAGACATAGAAAATATTTTTAATTTTTTAATAGAACAAAAAATTAGTACTATAACCCTATATAGATAACTAGAACCCTGATAGAAATTATGCTGTAAAATATGGTGAGACTATCATAATATCATCATAATTTATGAGTGTTATTATAATTTAATAGAATCATGTTATGGTGTGATTATCATATTATAATTACAACTATGTTATATTATCACCATCGTATTATAAACATAACTGATTATATTATGTTACCATGATAATATTATAATCATAATACATCATAATATGTTACCGTAATTAACATAACTAATCGTATTTTGCACTAATGGGAGCAGCGTTTATAATGACATTATAGACTTTATTATCATCATTGAACATAAAATGTAACATATTACTACTATACTATCATAAACCCAGTCTATTTTCTAATAAAAAAAATCAATTCCAGGGAAAAATCGATTCCAAAATCCAATACTCGGTTCTTTTCCACTTCGATTATCAATAAGGCCAACCGCGTTTGTTTTTCACCCCCAAACACATCTCCGCTCCACAATTCAACATTTGTTGAACAATTCTTCCTATCAATTTGTATTGAGCGTCAATAACGCGAAACGAACGCCGCGACCGTAAAAAAGCCACACAGCCATCGATCTACTCCTAAAAGCCGGACGTTGGCAAAAAAGACCTTGACCACTGCGTCTCTCCTAACGAAAACTAGTTGTCCGCCGATTAATTCGCGCCTAATGCAAATTCAGCCGAAAGCATTCCAAGACACGTATATACATAAACGGCCAGATTTATACGTCGAAGTGAAGAACGACAGCTTTTACAGCTCGAATATTATAATCATCTCGTGACCACGAGGGAAAGAGAGAAGGAATCGAGCGTATTCCCGAGGCGTGTGCAACGACTGACCTGACGCAAAGAAATCAGCTCCGACCGTGAAGACGCTTCGCGATAAATTTTTCCTCCGTTCAACCCGCGTGAACTGCTAATCGATAACGCGAGAGTAGATTTTCGAGCGAAGGTCGCCGCGGCAGCCTTCGATATACATACACGGCGCACACCATGTCGGCGTGCGAAATACGTCCGGGCGCACAAGACTCGACTCTCCGGTTCTCGCGGGGATTCCATCCTCGAGATCGTCTCGCGGGGGGAAATCCCAAGCGTTTTTCTTATACGTACAAGGAACCTTTCCTGATGTGCTTGCGGACGACCGCCGCTTTAAAAATTCAAATTTCGCGCCACGATGTGGCGGAGGGACAAGGAATTGATTAGCTTGTAATGAGAACAGTGGAGACTAAATCGCGAAAAAGTGAGACACGGTTGCATTCCGTTAGGTTAATTATCCACCTTGTCGCAAAGTGCGAAATTAATATTCAAATATCTCTGTGAGAAAAAAGAATCGGCATTAAATTTACATGATTTTCAGATAATATTCAAATTCCTCCGTGATTCGAGATATTTAAATATTAACTTTTCACACTTCGTCAAATGCGCCGGACAATTATGTAACGACTCAGCAACGATGTCTCATGGTTTTTCATAACTTAGTTTCCAGGATTAACGACCAGCAAACCAGTTGCTTTGTCATCGTCATAGCTACATACAAGTTATGGCGCGAAATTTGAATTTTCGGAATACCGCCACCCCGAGTAAATGCAAATATACGTGTACACAAGTGCACATCGGCGCCTGTAGCAACTATATCTCGATCAGAAAATTTCCAGCCCGTCGCGCGTCGGATTGCATTATCGACATTCTATATTTTCCTCTCGCGCGCCTAGATGCATCTCGAAGCGGCGCAGGGGAAGAGAAAAAAAGCGAGCGCTCTCGAGACTCTGTGTGTTATTGCACCGTTTCTTTCTCGCGCCGATGCCTCGCTTGCGATTGCCGCACGTAACGCAGTTGCCGCGAGAAAGAACGCAATTATCGTCGTTATACGGCCGCGAATAACATCGCAGTCGCGTCGCGAGACATACACGCCGGATATTGCGCGTTAATCGTGGAGGTCTCGACTCGGTCGGATGGGGGGGCGTTTTTGTTCTTCGAGTTTTCGGTTGTCTCGCGCGTACGTGACGATGTGAAAACTCGAGCTAGTTTTGAGTTTACGAGTTGATTGAAAGCTCGTGCTCGTATGCGATCGGCGATTGAGCGTTTGTGTTATGTGGAAAATTTGCCTTGGCGGAATTTCAACGATACTCTATATCGCTCGCACTTATTAATGAGAGCATTAATTTTCTCGAGATTCAATTTTTAACGGCGTACTTCATTATTGAGAGGGAGATACGGTTTTATAAGCAAGACTTTTAACGGTAATCGTACATTGTCTCCGAAATTATCGCTTTTAATTGAAAGTACGTAGCTCTTTTCGTAATGAATTGCGAACGTTGTGAATACTTTAATTTCTAAATATTTAACAATCCCTAAATGAATGTGAAACGAAAACGAGGTGTTCCATAGAATTTCAAACAAATTTAAAACATTTGTTTTCCTTACGCAAATGTACTTGAATGCGGATTCCTATATTTATACTATACACTCACCTTAAGACTTGGGGGATACGTGACATTTATCAGAGGCTGAATCGTGACGAATTCGAAGCCGGAGATACGTATTTATGGTATAGACTAGTGATAAAATTGTTTTTATAGAAGGAGATCGATAATTTCTCGGAATTTTTTCGATTATAGAGTAATATATAGCGAATGCATAATTAGATGTCGTGACTTAGTAAATTATATTTGTGTACTTGAGTGACTTGCTGTTAGATAAGGTGGAAATCACGTTCATCGATCTGAATGACAAAATCGACTTAAATGTCATATCGATCGAACGCCATCGACATCGAATTTATTAAAAAGTGTCAATAAGTAAAATAATCTATTTCTAATTGTGCTGATCAATGACGAGGCTAAGATTCAAGGGATGTTCATAATTTTCGCACAAGACTTTTTCGCCGCTTTTTTAATAATTTGATGCCAAGTTGTAAAATTTCTTGATGGACTACATTTAAAAAAATATTCTTTTATTGTTCATAAACTTTTTCTTCTCAACCCAATCCCATTCTTTCGCCTCAAAAAATCGCAGTAAGCCCCCAACTGCGCGCATTACGTATAAAATCCCGCGAAAAATTCAATGAAATCTCCGTTAAATAATAAAGAAACCGTCGATAATTGCATAAACTGCGTCGGACTTCAAGCATAAAATAATCGCCATCAGTCAAGTCACAATTTCTCTATCTGGTAACGTCACGCCGAGTCGCCCCACGAAGTGGCGTACGAAATTCGTTTAATTACCGCGATTAACCCTCCGTCGATTCCAATCTCAATTGTCACGAGAGGTGTTTCGTCAGTGCACAGCAAAGTCAGAGCGATTAATTATTCTCCTCACAAAACTCACCGCGGAGACGTTTTCTCCCGTTGCGAGTGTCTCCCTTTCTGCACATCTCGTCTGCCCGTAAAAAAAAAAGAAAAAACACAGCGAACCGGCGAAACTTCACGTAACCGATCTCGCGACCCATATAAAGCCCAAAAGCGTCTCTCTCTCTCTCTCCGGTTATAACGGGAGAGGACGACATTAAAAAAAAAAATGCGCACACACAGAAAATTAAAGCATTGAACTTACTTTCCTCGTGAAGCCGTAGAACCGAGCGTCTACACGGGAGATCCTTCCTTCCTTTCTCGCGGGTCGTGAGCGCGCGCCTGCGTAGATATATATATATGCGTTACGACTCGGCCGCGCTCTGCGCACGCGACACACTGTAATTCACGAGTCAGTCGTTGTCGTCTACGTATCACGCATATATCATACCACTTTCACGAATTTGCGCTATCCTCCGCAGTCGCGACGTGTAATCACGTCCCTTTCCGGTTCAACAGTTGTCGCAGCAGCAGCAGCAGCAGCAGCAGCAGCAGCAGCAGCACAACACAATAAAGCAGAGTCGTTTCTCTTTCTTTTGAACGTCTCGTCCTTCTCTTTTCTCGCCGCCGACGCGGCCGGTCTCCTTATCGATCCCGCAAAATCGCGGGCCCGCCGCGAGACCGAGAGCGCGAGATTTCAAAATTCCCGCGCTTTTCACTTTCTTCGCTGATCTACTGCGCAGCCGCACTGGCTATATCGCCCTCGCTTAAGGCCTTTATCGCGTATACGCACGCGACGACTCGATATCGATCGCGCGGAGATCCCGGACTGAGATCCAACGATACACGCGTGTTTATATGCCGCGTATAGATACGGAAGCCGGTAGGACAGAGCTTTCAGGACCGCCTATGTACACAATAACGTAGCGCAATGTGCAGTATAGCGACTATGCGGAGTGTGCGGCTCGACCGAAGCCGATCTCAAGAATGATGTCGTCCACGCGCTGCCGTGCGGCTATAAGTCGCGAGGCGATCCTGAGGCGCGCGTCATTGGAAACGGCGAGCCGAGAGCGAGAGCGAATAATAAGAGATCGCGGGAGAGAAAAACAGTGTGATCCGCCTCGAAGGAGGAAGAGACGCGCCGCCGCAGCCGCCCGTCGCGCGCGCGAGGGAGAAGGTGAACGCGCGCGCGTGTATCATATATATATATATATATATATATATATATATATATATATATACACACACACACATTGTATATACTTATGTGCGTACCTGTGGCGATAGCGTTGCGGTTGATATATACGTATATATATATATAGGAACCAATAAATAACGCGAGTGTTATGGACCTTTTTCTCGCCGGAGCTGCAGTTTCCGAAGCGCGAAAGGGCATTGGTTTTTATGCTATGAGCCTGGGGTATATACATGGGAAAATCCGCCAATATAATTCAAATAATTGCAGCGGAAATCGGCCAAAAGGAAATCTCGTGAGTCTCGGCTGGGTCAGCGTTTTTTCTTTGTTCTATAGGACCCGCAGAGCACGAAAAAAATAGTGTTCGCACGAAATCGAATAAGTGTTTTTGGTTATTTAGATACTTGTGTAAAAAAAATTTTTAAAAAATTCATTTTTTTAAGCGTTTTTTTCAATACGAATTTAGAGGGAGAAGGAATGTTATTTTTAGTGTCGTAAATACGCACAAAAGTTCACAAAATATCAGAGCTTTTCAAATTGGTCGAGCTTTTCCGTCTATGAATTTTTTTAACAAAATGACAGTGGTTTTTGTGAACTAAACTTTGTTGTGAGGGTGATGTTAAACATGATTATTTTTCTCGAGAAATGTGACCTTAACGAAAAAATGTTGTAGAATAAAAAAATGCTTAAAATTACTCAAAGACTACGTATGAATTTTTTCAAAAATTTTTGAGTTTTTTTTTAATTTTTCAAAAATCGTGAATTTTTACGCTTTTTTTACAGAAAATTAATGCGTCAAAACACTGGAATAATAATCACTACGAATATTCCCGAGACACCAATAAAATTTCGAATAACACTATAATAAAGTATTACAAAAGAGCTTTAATTCTAAAAAAAAAGTATGCCGAGTTTCGATGCTCTGATCAAAAGTTATGCCCGTTTAAAAAAAATAATAATAAAAATCCGAATAGTCAATTTTTTCTTTTTCATTCAAATGCCTCCCCATGTTAAATTTTCATATTCTATATTTCGCATGTTCCTCGGCATTTTTCATCATCTGTTGGCTTACAGAAGAAAGTCCCATTGGTCCCAAACCTCTAGCTTTAAAAAAATTTTTTCGATTTCTAGACCAAAGAAAAGTGCATTTTTTTCATTGAAATTCGACATGTACCGAGATTATAGACACGTGCTGCACGAATCGTGTGCGATATATATATATATATATTCCCTCGCGATAAAAACGATACGGCGAACGATGAGTCGGACACTTTATTTTACGGCGTTTTTCGGGATTTCCGGATATAACACACGAGAGGGGAATATATTCGCGAGGATTTTTATACTTCGTTTTTCGGAATTTTCGGAAGGCGATACGCGCACATGGGGTTAACAAAGATATATATGCACTTTGCGGACGAGAGAGAGAAAATATTTTCTTCGCGCAACTGCGTCGTTCGCGCTTCGGTGTTTTTCAGACGGCTGCAGCGCGACGCGTCGTTTTTCTCTCGAAAAACAATTGAAGCGGTTCTTCGCGCGATTGTTTTCAAAGCTTTTTTTTATTGCTTCCTCTATATATGCGGTGTAACGGACGTAGTACGTGACAAGCAAGATGGCCGGCAGTCGCGCGATGTATAATTATTTCGGATTTCGCGTAAATAGAGATAAAATTCGATCGCACCTGTGATCCTTGCGAATAAGTGCAGTTGATTGTTCGAAGCAAAAAAAGTGGATGAAAGCTTCGTTGGAGAGTTATATTTTCGTCGCGAAGAAGTTGTGACAACCAATCGATCATTTTTCATCGGGACAATAAGACTAGATTAAAACCAGTTTTTGGAAAACGAAGCTTGACCATCGGGTTTGGGGAGGCGATTTTTTCTCTCGCTATGTTTCAACCTTCTGTTATTCAATTTTCTGAAAGCTGTGCTAAATCTTTTAAGCTCTTTATCAGGACTTGTTGAGCTTACAGCATTATGTTAAACTTCAGAAGAAAAAAATTTCGACTTACGCATGAAATGCGTGCAATTTTCGTAATGTATAGAAACGCAGTGTACACTTTGATTACAAACGTTAAATCGTTGATTCCAGCACGTGTCTGACATTCGCGAACGTCTTTCGCACGTGTGTCGAACGACGATTTTTTTTTCTCGCACAGAAGGCGTAAAAATGATTTTTCGCACAAAAATGATCAAACGCACGAAATCGCGTTTCACGCGCCACCCGTACATACGCCAATAAAGATAAATAATAGCGTTTTTTCTCCCTAAATTTTATGATGGCAACTATAATATGATATCAGATTTTATTTTGTACTCCACGTATATATACCGCGATTCACGCGACGAAACTCAAAGAGTCATTGAGATATTCATAAACATGAGGAATCCCACAGTTGCAAATTAACGTCATACGATCGTGTGAATGGAAGTTTTATGGACTTTAAGAGACCCCTAAATTCGTTTTTTTTATTATTAATGTTTCATTGACACGCGGCACCGAGAGGAAACAGGAATGACTTCTGCTTGGAAAAAGTCTAATTTTTCGCCGGCTTTTACGACTCGGGCAGTTTACAATTCCAACTTTATGTACTCGGTTTACGCGAGATTCGAGCGAAAGACGAACAAAAGCAGTCCTTTTTACCTGTATGAATTATGAGTAATAATATATACCAGATACCTCTCATATTATCCTTTCCTTTTCTTCTTATGCGTCTTTGCAATTACTCGATTCTCACACCTAAAGAAAATAATCGTATAATTCTACATCTCAAAAATACTGCAATTAAATGGGATGTTCCTCATTAGCTAATTGCGTGTATATACGCTTTGATTGACATGTTGTTCGTTTCAGAGGCAATACTTTTTGAACTGCACTTGCCCCAAAGCAAAACAAGAGATCTCCATTGCTTTAAAAAATTTTAAGTGCGGTAACGCGATTAGTTGCATTCGATGCACTGACGCATTTATCGTATTGCAAAAAGATAATTGCCGATTAGTAATTTACAACCGCGATATACTTTGTTTCCTGGTTGCCCGAGGACCCCGGTGGAAAAATCGTGAATAATTCGCTCTTTACGACTTTTCGATCTCCGAAATTCGAAACGACAGAGGACGAGCGAGGAACGCGGGAGCCTCACTCGACGTCATTAAAAGCGTAGTTAGAACAAGCCTCTCGATGAATCAGCGCGAATTTTCGATTCAGGAAACCAGAAACTAACACCCCCGATCGCAAAAAGAAAAATTGACAATTAAACGATGCAAGGTACTTTGCGCAATCATTTACGTATATACTATATATACATATCGCATTCGTATCGATTGACGTCAAAGTTACGTAAAATCACGGAGAGAATAATTGAAGGGAATAAGGTGCTGTAATTAGGCATACACAGGAAGATGAGCGGCAAATTTTACGCGACTATACCTGGAACGTGAAATTATGCCCAATCGGGTATTCGGTATTGTGATACTGCAACACCATCGCCGCATAATTCGGGGGGACTCTCGCGCTTTCAAAAATTGCCGGGGTGACGTGTACCGAACGGAACTGGATCCCCGAAGGAAAACGACCTCTTCGACTAGTAGTTTCAATGTTAAAGATTTTTGACTGAATTCTACTGTTCGGTTTTGAGGAATCGAGACAAAGTGAAAAAATATTGAAAGCGTTTTTTTTCAACTTGCGGTCAATGTTATTTCTGATTATAGAAGGAGTAATCGATGTTATGCTTATGTAAAATTGTGCAAAGCTTTCAATTGATAATTTCGTTGTAACATTGTATATCCATAAATTGTACTCGAGATGTAACGAAACGTCTGATAAATGTTATCAGCGCGTAAACTCTGAATTACAATCGATGAATTTGGTAATCAATAACAAAACTGTTTGAATTAAGTAAGCATTATTTCTTCTTTCCCTCGTATCCCGCAGTTTATTCTAAAACGACAAGTCTCAAATGACAAAAAAATCGATAACTCAAGCTCGTAACGAGTGCACGGTATTTTATATAAATAACCGAAAATTGCTAGTCACCGGGAATCTGCACGATCATCCATTTCAGGCGCGCTTAGACCACGAAATTCCTTGACTACGAGGTAAACAAAATATTATAGTCACGCGCGGGGAAAAAAAATCATCAAAGGTCTCTGACAAAGTGCTGGACGCTGTGCAGAAAGAAATCGCGGAATCGATGCAAATTGGGAAGACGATGATGACAATAAAGAAGAGAAAGAGTGACTTTAATTAATGCGATCGAAGACTTGCTGTTCGTTTATTATTTATCGGTTTGTTATTCCCAATTGGCGAGGAGAAACTCGGAGGTAATTAAAATAAAAAGCGTGTGCTTTTAGATAAGATTTTAGGAGACGGATGTAAAATTAGATAAGATTTTAGGAGACGGATTTAAAAGTCTTTAAATTGCTTTGTTGAGATTCTGATTTCGCAATATGGAAAATATGTATCGGTTACAACGAATAAAGAAGAACTCGATTCACGAACTTGATAAGCCTGAAAACTGAATTCACCATCGATTCAAGTTCGCCCGAAGCTTGACGATATTTCGAAAATTTTAAGGAAATATAGTTGTGCAATACGTGCTAATTTAGGTTGAATTATTTTACATCAGAATTCAGTGGTCGTGGTCACTTGTACTAACGGAACAACATTGTCAATATGCACAAGCTCTTTCCACAATCGAAGGTGCTAAAACGCAAATCTTAACAATTTTATTCTTCATTACATTCATCGGTGTATATATTAATTAAAATTTCTGGGAACGACATTACCGCTACAGTGTTTTAGTTACGTCAGTAATAGTCTCAAGTGCTGCTGCCAACGCGTGAAATAAAAAAAAAGAGTGGGAGAAAAAATTCGTGGAGATCGACGAACTACGGCGGCGATGACAACGAGACGCAAAACTATCAAAAGCTTTACGTCACAAAACTTATGCACAAAATGTACAAAGTCATTTGAAACATTCTCAACAGGAAAAATTTGCAGGTGAATCGATCGGTGCTTCTAAAAAATTTTCGGATTGATTTTGCTTGAAGAAAAAGATTGAGCCACTCTATTAAAATCAAACCGTTTATCATAATTGACGATTTGAGTAATGGTAGAAGAAGTCGAATTAATATTAATTCTTTATACATGGTATGTGCCTCTATCACTCGAAAGTATAGTATATAGACTAAAAGAATGAATATATCGACCTACTCGAGTCAAAAATAATTTTTATTTAATTCTTTTTATTGATATAAGTTTAATTGAAAACTATGTTATCAAAACTAATCTATGTTTACTTATAGTCAGTGATAAAAACGCTTACTTTATGAAACTAAAATGTAGAATTTATCTTATTATTTGACTTTATATATTACCTTTTTGTGGATCTCAAAAGTATTCCATTGAGATTTTTTTTTTTTAACTTCTAATTTCATGTTCTTTCCTTGACCATGAATTTGTACAGGTATGCTGTTATCTTAAATATTATATATAGTTGTAATTCATATAATTTTAGTAAATATGTCAAATGAACGAAACCATTTTTTTTCTAGAGCTTTCCTGGTGAGATGACAAAATGATTGTACAATAAAATATTCGTTTCAGACATCAAATTTTCTCCGTTAATATAAGATATAATGATTAGAAAGTTTATAATGGATTTAAACATGTACTTCTTAATCTGGGACCTTAATCTGGGGCTTTAATAGCAGTAACAATTCTGAACATTGAGAATAATGGGCGATTAAACATTAATAGAATCATACTAAAATTTATGGAGACTGGGAGACGTAACTTAAAAATATGAAACTTTCCATCTCAACGTTCAAACTAACGTTCAAAAGTTAGTTGTTCGACATAAATTAGCGATAATTATTAGCTAATAATAATTTTAAGTAATTTCTATTCATAGGCTAGATTTGTCCTCCAAGCCAAAATTTTATAAAGATAAAAGGTTAAACTAAGTGTTAAATTTTAAAAAAGAGTATATAAAGGTATTTCGCCCTAGACCATACAAATTTTAATAAAATTTATCATAAATTCTTACCTTCTCTGATATCTATTTTATCTTTGGATTTAAATAATAAAAGTTACTACCGATTATATGATTATTACGTAGATACATATTATCTAAAACTTCAGCCAAGTTATAAACATATTATCACAATCATCAGCTATACCTAATGCCACGTGCAAAATTATGTCACTTTAAAGCTTTACAGCATAATTATATAATTAAATATGAATTATAGCATGAACCATACTTTGTATAAATATATCGCGTACGATGAGATAATGCTCAGTGCATAGCTCTTTCAATCATGGGAACGGTAACGTTTTTAATTTTCGGACTCGCTGTCCTCGGGGCCTCGGCATTTTGCGTCGATGCTCAAAATAACAAGCAGAACTACGACTGGTGGAGTACTAGTACAATGTACCAAGTCTATCCGCGGAGTTTCAAAGATAGCAATGGCGATGGGATGGGCGACCTTAACGGAATCACGAGCAAATTGGAACACTTAAAAGATGCAGGTATTGATATCATGTGGTTGTCGCCAGTCTATGCAAGTCCACAAAGCGATTTTGGTTACGACATTTCTAACTTCATTGATATTGCACCGATATTTGGAACTCTCGCTGATTTCGATAAGCTTCTTGCTAAAGCAAAATCACTGGGTTTAAGAGTAATGCTTGATTTCGTTCCCAATCACACTTCCAATGAGCACGAATGGTTTCAAAAAAGCGTGAACCGTATCAAGCCCTACGACGACTACTACATCTGGCAAAACGCGAAGAAAGGACCTAAGGGAGAGAGATTGCCTCCTAACAATTGGTTGTCTCGGTTTGTTGGTTCCGCCTGGGAGTGGAACGAGAAACGCCAACAATACTATTACCATTCCATGCAAATTGGAGAACCTGATTTGAACCTCCGTAATCCAAATGTACTAAAAGAATTGCAAAATGTTTTGATATTTTGGCTGAATCGTGGAGTAGATGGTTTTCGAGTGGATGCAGTTCCATACTTTTTCGAAGATCCGAAATTGCGCGATGAACCTAGATCAAATAAGGATGTGCCTCCAAATGATAGTGAATATCTGGATCACATCTACACTAGAGAGTACATAGATGAGATCTGTACCGTGATTAAGTCGTGGCAGTCACTATTGGAGGACTACGTGAAGGAACACAAGACAGATATTAAAATACAGATTATAGAGGCATATTCACCTATTCCAAATTTAATGAGATTTTACAACTTGGGAAGTAGTGCGTTCAATTTTATGTTCGTTCGCAATATAACCAGAACTTCCACAGCTGCCGACTATAAAACAGCAATCGATAGGTGGTTAAATTCAGTTCCTCCAGGTAATCCATCCAATTGGGTAGTTGGAAACCATGATAATTCTCGGGTAGCTTCACGATTTGGTGTTAACTCCAATAGAGCAGATCAAATTACCCTGCTCGGTGGAGTTTTACCAGGAATGTTGGTCATGTACAACGGAGACGAAATTGCTATGATCGATAGACACTTTACTTACGAGGAGACGGTCGATCCTCTTGGGTGCAGAGCTGGTCCAGAAAGGTACTACATAGAATCAAGAGATCCCGAAAGAATTCCGTTCCAATGGGACGCAACCACTAGTGCTGGTTTCTCAACGAATCCGAAGACATGGTTGCCCGTTCATTCCAACTATAAAACTCTTAATTTGGCTGCTCAAAAAGCAGCTAATAAATCTCACTACAAGATATTTCAGGATTTGTTGAAATTAAGAAAGACCCCTACTTTGCAAAGTGGTGGGGTCGAAGTTAAGCTTGTAACTGAAAAAGTTTTAGCAGTAGTCCGAAGATTAGAAAAGTACCCAACGGTTGTACTTCTAATAAATTTTGAGGACGTGCCTGTGACAATCAATGCAAAAACAAGTCTAAATATTGACAAGAAGTTAACAATACGAATAGCTAGTTTATCGTCAGGGTTAGATGCTGGATCAATAGTCGACACTACAAATTTAACTCTACCTGGAACAGCAACGATTATCCTTTCCAGTTAATTTGAAAAGCAGTTAGATTCATTGTTGTCGAATGTGAGAAGATGATGCTTAATGTAGCGAGTATATTATTGTATTAATTAACTGTGAAATAGAAAGAAGTAAACAATTTGTATAAAAATAAAAATTCAAAGCGCAAAAGGATATACTTTTGAGAATATGTAATAATGTCAAATTACTTTATTAACCATCAAATTTTTATTATTTTCACATAAACAATGATCTAAATAAATAAATAAATGTATTAATTTAAAAGAAGTTTTTAATAAACGTATACACTGCTATATAAAAAATGTTCCTTTTATTGAAAAGCCAATTAATACAAAAAATGCAAACTATTGCATTCACTACATATTACCACTATTACCGCTTTACACTTCAAAAGTCTTTCGTCTCACTTTGTTCTCAATCAGTCACTTTTCGCGCATTGCATTTCGCCGTGTAAAAATTTCAAAATCTCTCCGATACATACGCAGCCGCACTTCGAATCCATTTTCAATTCCATTTTTTCCATTAAAATCAACCATATTACCGGGTATTAGCGAATTTTTCGTAACACGATGACTCTTTCATTACAAAACTTCGTAACGACGATTCGCGTGTATACCACACCGTCCGAGAGTCCGCGTTGGCCAACGGGTGAATTGACGCTTTGGAGAAAAAAAAATCACCTCTCCGCGGAGGAAAATCCTCCACCGTGTCGTGTAGAAGGGAAAGTATCGTTTAGCTCGCATTGGTGAAGCCGAAAGGAAAGAATTCGCCACTTTACGATTGCAAATGAGAAAATTTCGCGCTGAGGAAGATCGACGCGTTGCAGCGCCGTAGGCTCAGGCGGCTAATTGAGATTTATGGGCAAAAGCTTCTCAAACTCACTTCTCATTGTGCGGCGCGCGGCGCCGAGTGTAACCGTATATTGCATCAGCCCGTGTGGAACAGCCGTAATGCAGTCCGGAGAAAAAGTGTTTCACTCTAGCCGCGCATAAATATGCATCCTTTCTTTATATTTTCTAAACGCGGCGGCTTCTAGTCGACAGTCATCGATATTTATTTCCCTTTCAGAGGATGCTGTACGTCAAACAGATGCGCATCATTGCGTCGGTTATTAATTCATATATGCGCATAGCGAAGTCAAGTCCTGCCGTGTGTCTACACGCGATGTTACGAGCCTTCGAAAGCAAATAATTTTTTTGTCAATAGCGCGCGCGCATATAAAGGAATTATTTTTAACTGTAACTTTTCGTGGAGTGCGTTATGTGCGCGAAGATGCGCAAGAAAGAAAAACGCAGTCGGAAAAAAGAAAGACTCGACGCGCGGCGGAAGAGAAGTCGAAATCATCGCGTTACATCGTCTATAAATAGCTGGAGATCGCCGGACTTCGCGCAAACAACACTTTTCGATCCCGTATGAATTGTAACGAAGTAAACGACACGAGCGTTATTTATGTTTATTTTTTTTGACAATTTCGTTATGCAAACGCGACAGCGAGGCAAATTGACGTCAGTATAGTTTTTGAAAGCGAGAGCGTCAACTTCGAGCGCAGAACCGCGACGATATACGCGGCGGCCGAGGCGCCTTCGTTTTGCAAACAATAACATGATAACGTGTTGCTTAGCTGAGATTAGAATAACTGGCTTACAGCGATACAATTGTGCTCGTTAACTCGTAAGCGCCTCCTCGGCGAGATTTAGCGAAATTATTATTGCACAGCGCTTTTTGGGCTGTTCGGCCGTAAAAGTGTTTATCGAGAGATGACTTTTGCTCATTGTGACGCGGTGTAATTAGAAAATTTGATTTAACGCCGCGCCTCGGCGCGACAGCGTTTTATTGTTTCTCGTAAGAGGCATCGTTACAGTAATATATTGTTGTGTATTATGCATTCAACATCGCGTCGGTAATAATAATGGATAGTTCAATCTCTTTTTGCTTGTACTTCGCCGGTACGTCGTGGCGCGCACTTCATAGACTCAACAAACATGATCGATATATATTTTATCGATAAAAATGAATTGCGCTGCGCGACGCTACATACGCAAACGCGTTTCGTAGTTTTTTTTTTAATCGCAAAAGTCGTGTGCAATCGAAGACAGTTTTGCATCCGTTGTTTTTTTCTATTGGGAACGTTCTAGAGTGTATTTCTCGTGTATATGGCAGATAGCAATTTGTACGTTAGATTCATTATAAAAATAATAATCAAATTGTAAATAAGTAATCACTAGTCAGAATTAATCAGCAAGTATAATAGTTTAGGTTTGTACAATAATTTTTTCCTCTACTAATCAGTTTTATTCGTTTTTTTTTCTTCAGGTTGAATGCGATTAAAAAAGAAAGCGCGAGCTTGGATGAAACTCAGATTGACGCAAACAATTCTGTGATTACAATTAATTTTGTAGGTAAATCATTTTTACGAGCGGACCAAAATTAAAATTTCTTTTACGTAATTCGAACTTAGAACTTCGTAGAACAGAAGATGATGCAACGAAGCAACGGAGGTCAACAATTCTATAGAAACATGTTTAAACAGTACATTTAACATAAATATAGAGATATGTAATACAATTAATATTTTGGTTGCCAGTAATGGAAGTACGATCCGGATGATATATCACATGCTGTTATCTGTCACTTCATTTTTTTTTATATACAATAAATTATTTAAAATTTAAGTTATTAACTAAAATAAATTAAGTAAAATGATAGATAACATAAGCGCGAGACACATCATTGGTGTTATCATCCGGATGGTACTTCCATTGCTGGCAATCAAAATATAAATTTTACTACTTGTTTCTATATTTATGTTAAATAAAATATTTAATCATTTTTTACATTTTCCTGCAGGGAATCCAACAGAAAATCCTGTAGGAAAAAAGTGCGAAATGCATGCAGGATGCTTTCATAAGGGAAAATCTTCCCAATTCTCCTAAATCCCATGAGATCCCGTAAAAGACACTCCCAAACGTCACTTTGCTGTCGCCATATTGTAAGATACTCCCCTGCGATTGTGCCACACGGCTTTTGCGCCGACAGTCGTAACTGAACTCTGGGCGACTCGGCCGCAGAGTTCAATACCGGACTTGCAGATATTTTCAATTGAAAAGAAAAGAAAAAGAAACGTCAACCGAATCCGATAAGACCGAGAGCAATGCCATGTGTGCTGAAACCCTTACGCGATGCAGCTGATGTGCACGTGTTACAATTGTACCGTCGTCCAATAACATGATAAGTCGCTCGCGAATCGAAAATAGAGAAAGAATAATCGCAGATAAAACACGTGCTTCGTGACTAATGACACCATTGAACTTCTTGCGCTGCGGCAATCGAGAGACGGTTGACAATGGAATTGTTGACAGGAAACTTAGTTTCGAAGTAGGAGATACACTGTTGTTGTTTTTTTTTTTTGCAAAAAAAGGACGTATGAAAATCGCTTAATTGCATGCTTCGATAAGTCCGTGGCTTCGGAATTCCTTGGAAATAATTCGCGAGAAATATGTCTCATTGACTTGGACTCTAAGCGGAAGATATGTTTTCGTTTGTTATTTATAGTTTTCTCCATAGGTCAGTGCAATTTTATTTCGACAGAACGAAACTTCCGTTTTTGATAATACGCCCAGATAGACGCCGCAGTTGAAGGCTTTAAAAATATGCGGAATAAATTTATCTACAATTTTCACATTGTTACTTTCCTATCGCTCATTTGCATAATCAATTTGTTGAATGCGATCGGAACGTAAGCCCAGAATAACCACAGAACTCCACGATACTCTTTTTCTTCGCTGCGCGTCTAGAGGTCATAACGAGAATCCTTTGTTAATATCAGCACATTTTACGAGAAAATTATTCCAAGCATTCAATCTTGATAATTTTTTTTTATTGTGAAAAAAATTGTTAAGATTCAATGTAATATGGTAAAGATTTGCCTAAATGTAAAAAAATTGCACAGAAACAAATTTTCAGAATTCTTCGAAAATCAAAAATTTTAAATTTAAGATATTTTATCGTGATATGACCATAAAATGTTAAGGAAATTAGTTTTAAAAATTTTTTTATTTTATTATCAAAAACCGAGTTTTCACTGTCAAGTTATACTTCATTATTTTCATAAGAATTCTCTCGCTCGATTGCTACCTACATATTGACTAAATAATGCGAGATTTAATAATTTCCTCAATACATTTCACTGCAAAAACTATCTTACTCACAAATACTAGCAAATTTTATCTCGTTTTGTCTAGTCTAGGCCATAAACTCAAAATAATCTCGTTTTAATGATGTTTCCTTGTTATACAATAAAATAAAATTGATACTCAGGTTATTCCACCCGAGCACGTTGTCACAGAAACTGACATCATTCTATGGAAAATCCGCGATCGTCGATGCATTTCTTTGCATAAAATATGCTGAGTATTTAAATTTCTCAAAAAAAAAGAAAGAAAGAAATTAGCCAAAAAAGGCGGAACACATTCGACTACTTGTAAGCACTCAATGTATTCGTCGAAACCTTGTTTACCTTTGCAAGCCAATTAAAGAGCAACGTTTATGCTTTTTTCATCTTCTCTTTTTTCTACTTTTATTTTTCTCGACTGCGCACGTAAGTAAAAATCTTGTGGTCCGTAGACAAAAAGTGGATTGAAGCTTGTACCGCGTACACGACGATCGTTCACAATTAGATTTTCTTTTGCTTTTACATGTTCCCTATGTCGATAGAGCAAATAAGATTAAAATTAATTGACGGCGAAAGAAAAAATTGTCAGGGACTTTCGTTGACTGCTGCAAAAATTTTCCTATCAAACAGTATACGTCATACAGATTTAGTACGTAAATTGTCGTAATGCTTGCGGAAATGTATGGAAATGTATTTCACTTTAAACGGAGTCTCTATGGAATAATTTAATTTCTATTGACGTGACTGATTGTCGAGTTGCATCGTAAATATGTGGGCTAATTACACTTTAAAATTGACAAAAAAAAAAATGAAAGCATAAAAGTACACACACTAACTATTCGCGAAGTTACGTTTTTTCGCGCTAGAAATCGAATCGATTAAGTATAATGTATATCAAACGAAACGTACAATTTCTCGTGTCGCCACTTTTTTTCCAATCAGCCATACAGATAATAAGATAATAAGATTCGAATTCAAAAAAAATGGAAGCATCGAAGGTGATCTTGAAACGAGCAGCAAAAAACCGATGTCGTTTTGCTTCGCTCGTCGTCGGCTATTCTTCGTAACCGATGCATTCGAAATGCTGAAAAAATGGCGGCAAAAACTTTCAAAAATTCTGCAGAGCTACGTGTGGGCAGACGTTAAATTAATCGCTCTCATTAGTGACGCAAAAACGTTCCTTTCTCCGGAAATATACGATTGATGTTTTTGCATTGGTATCCCTGTCTTCCTGATGGAAGATTAATAATCTATATTAATACAGTAACTGATATTTTTAGCATTTTCGTATTATTAATTAATCGATTAAAAATGTCTTCTTATTAATAAACTATTAATAAATTCAATTATAATAAATCGTGATATACTTCTCTTCGTTTCGTAATATAATTTAGCAAATAAAAAAGATTTAAACTCATATTACAACCTTAACGAAGAAAGTTTGATTAAGAAGACCCGTATATCACATTAGCTGTTCACGATGTACTTTTGTATTGTGTCGACTATTTATCATTTCTGTGGAAATAAGTCATAATTATACAAATATAACTCGTGGCTATAATGTGAATGATTATACTGACTAGTACGGATATAGCTGCAATTTTGCACGATATGCAAGTATTTAAGTGCTAAGGTATGAATCTCTAATGACGTCACTACTGCATAATCTAAAAGATTATGATTCTTCTGAAAGTGCAAAAAAAAGTAAGTTTAAATTATTGTCACACAAAAATATTACGAGAATTGTAACATTTTTCGACGAACCTATAGTACAAAAAAATTCCAGAAGTAATAAGCAGTTTAATAATTATTAATATTTTATTATTATTGTTATATTATTATTATATAATAATTATTACATGCCTAATACTACTCATGAATTTTAATTAATGAGTATTAGGCATATTATATACCAAGTTCGTGGGCAAATAATAACTTATTATATCTTCACAAAAATATCTTTGCTACACAATAAACAAATAATCTATTAATTTTAGCGAAATTCATGAATCGATCGGCAAGCGTCATCCACGTCACCTCGAAAGCACGGCTACATTACACAAAAGCATCGGAAAAAGCTACAGCAGCCGCCCGATGTCCCGCCGGCAAATTTTGCAAATCACTCGCGCTCTCGACTCTCCTCCGTCGTACAGGTGTACGCACAAGCTTCGCGCAAAAAAGCAGCGTCGAAACTCGAAACGCGTTGACATTCGCCTATCAATGCCGCGCGCCGATCTCTCTCCCCCTCCGTAAGCATTTCTCGCAACGTAATCGCGCGTCAATTTTACGTACGTAGCTCCGATACACACTTGTTAGCCATATACTCGGTATGCACGTGTGTACTTCACGTTTTTACCGTCTGAAGCCGCATACGCTTAATTCACACGCGCCTATCGCGGCATTGCGATGATTTACACGCTCGCGTCGCTTAATAATTTCAAATTACTAGTCGCGCGCGACGACGACTTTTTAACTGCGCGGGATCAGCGCGTTGTAGAGCGATTAAGTCGAGGCGCGTGTGTGTGAGAAGCGACGAAAAAGAAGTCGATTTATCGTTGGTATTGTAACTACGCGTATAATAGGCCTGTTTCTCGCGGTTTTGGCCTTCCCCTATTACCTCGCGTTTGAAGCTCGGCGTTACGGGTGACGTCCGTACGCACATCAGGGACGGATTGAGAGACGCGCCGACTTGGATTACTGGCTGCGTTTGTTGTTGATCGCGAGACGCGGGGAAAAAAGTGTCGCTGATTCTGGATTTTAAAGATTGACGCGAGGACGCGAGACGACGCGCTGTGGATGAAAATTCAATGTTGAGCGGACGGAAAAGCGGGCGATTTTGTCGAGAAGCAAAATATAGCCGACTTCCTGTATACGGACTATTTTTAACTTTGGAATCTATAACACTTATGTAAATGCACTTGATATCATTTATATAATCGCCTTTTTATTTTAATTACCCGCCTGTCGCGTAACGAGTTTTGCATTATTATTGGCTGTTCTTTTTTATTTCTTAAAACACATTTCAAGAATCCACTAGTCGGGATACACACTCAACTCGATGGACGCACGCCTACGAATCACACATTGAAAAATCTGGAAAATCAAGAACTGCGGGTATAAATGGTTGTGTTATGCATCCGTTTGATAATTTTCACGTAATAATCGCAGAGTATCATTCGATGTTAGGCGATCGAAGCTCGATGTAAATTTATTCTTAATTCAGCCGTTACACAGTTTAGCACACATTTAATCGAGTCAATCGACATTACATACGCGTATAACTTTCGCAGTCCCGCCGCGAAACACAATAATTTTTCTTATTGCACACCCGCGTTTTCTCGTATTAATACACCTAAAACCATAAACGTGACGCATATATATACGCGGCCCGTTCGCATAGCGAATTAGTCCCGCAATCGGCGATTAGTTGAGTAAGATCAGATACAGAGAAAACCGAGTCGATATAATTGTGTACAAGAAAAAGAAAAATCGTATATATCCGCTGCAAAGTTATGCGGCATCGACTCCAAAACTACTGTACATATATCACGCACATTCAATTTCAAAGCTCATTACCCGATTGTACAGCGCGACTAAAATTATTTTCACTATATCAACTCGTTACGTCCACCTGCTTTATAACTCGCGCTATATATTGCCAAAGAGTCGCATTCTAGACATTGACACAGAATCTGTATACGCGCAGTCGATCGTCCGAAAAAAAAAGTATACCAATCAGCGCCTCGAGCCCATCTGAAACGCCTGCACCGAATCCGGTTTTCAGGTGTCCCCACACACACACACACACACACACTCATTCAAAACGTTGTATACCGTACACATCGATGCCGAGGTACTCCGCGGACTCTCGAATCCACGCCAATTACAAGTCCGCCGCAGAAGCCGCACACGTACACACACACACACACACACACACTCGACGCTTATACGTTAGAACCAAAGCCGTATGCGTTCACGGATGAAAGCCGATATTGCAGAGTCGAGCACACATTCCGCGCACGAAAACCAGAATCCCCTCGCGCGCTCGCGCACGCGAATATTATTGCGCGCGTTGCGCATGGCGATTTCATGTAATCTACTAGAGAGTTTTTTTTTTTACTTCGCCGGTGTGCGCGTAGTTTATATATATGCGTTGTGTATAGATATATGGTTACGCCGGCGAGTAAAGCGGAAATCGCGGCTCGCGCGCGGCGGATCTTGAGAGAATTGCGAAAGGTGTAGAACAACGCGGTGGATAGTGTGTGTGTGTGTGCGTATCGTTTGGTGTAAAGTGCTGGCGATGTTGAAGTCGATTAAAAATTTAAATTCCGCGCCGTTAGCTTAGCGGACACGAAAGGATGTAGATTCGTCGTAGATTTGCCTCGCGATTAATCGTCGAAATTGGATTACGTGGAAACTGGATTATCGGCGGTGTTACACAAAGTATCGAATTGATGATGGGGGTATTAGTTTGGTATAGGTTGAATTCTTCTGAAAATTTGCACTTTTTTCGGGGGTACAGAAGTAGCGGAAATTTTCTTTTTTAAAGCTGGAGCTTTAGGACTGATAGGACTTTATTCTGCGAGCCAAAAGATGAAAAAAAAACTGCTGAGGAACGTAGGAAACATGGAACGTGAAAATTTATCATGGGCGAGGTGTACGTTGAAAAAGAGAAAATCGGCTATTCGGATTTTTATTATTTTTTTTTTCTTTTAACGGACATAACTTTTGATCACAGCATCGAATCTGAGCATATTTTTTTTAATTAAAGCTCTTTTGTTGTACTTTATTGTAATACAATTAAAAATTTTATTTGTGCATCGGGAACATTCGCAGTTGTTAGTATTCCAGTATTTTGACGTATTCATTTTTTTTAAAAGAAAAACGTAGAAAGTAACTTTTCCCATGCTTCTCTAAATTTTTAATCATCATCTTTCGGCTTATAGAAGAAAGTCTGACCAGTACGAAGCCTCTAGCTTAAAAAAAAAATTTCGATTTCTGAACTCCCAAAAAGTGCAGTCTTTGGAGAATTCGACATATATTTAGTATTTTTGGTATTTGAGTAAGTATACCCGAATCTACTCTATTCGGATACAATCATCGAAGCGCAAGTCTGCAAACTTCATAAAGTGACATTGCTCAGGATATTTGTCGCAAGTTTTTTGGCGCGAAATTTGAATTTCCTCATTGACTTTCAAATTCGTCGGACACAAAAATATTTTATTGGATTCTTAAATTTTGCGCGCGCTCTCGAGATGAAAAAAAAAACGTCCGCCTCGCGAAATCGCAAACAACTTTATGTGTCCGCTAAAAATCGCTTCTCATCCTCCTCGGAAGCGGAGTGCATAGCGTATTATAGTCGCCGGGAAAAAAGCACACGCACCGAGACGCGGCATTTAACAAAGAACCGCAAAAAAATCCTCAATCGAACACAACTGACCTATTAAACCGACACCCAATGATTATCAGTATGTGTCGCATTACAACTTTATCCTCGTTTGCAATTAGCACAGCCGTATTTTACGCTATATATATATACATGTATACATCGACATTTCGCGCAGATTCCTCGGGAGGCGTGGACGCGCCGACTGAGAAGCGCCTCGAGTTTCGCGGTCGAAAGATAATGGAATAGCCGCGACGTCTCTTCTAGGACTCTGTTTTTTCTTTTTCGAGAACCATACCGCCGCCTTCGTCGTCACCTTCTATACCTCGCCTTGCATTGCCGGCTCTGACCGCCGACGACGACGCTCCGCCTGTAATTGTTAGTCCACCTAATCACCGACGCAGAGAGAGACACGCGTTAATTATAGGAACTTAAGGATTCATGCGACGATGATCATCAGCCGCGCGAATTAATCAATTCCTTTATGGGTCATTGTCGCTGCGTCGCGTCGCATATCGGGACAGAGATAGATATCGATCTATTGTAACAGAGGAGAGCTGGTTTTGTTTGGTATAAACGAAGTTTATAAGGCATGTTTATTGCTCTTGCATATACATCGGACACGAAACACACTACACACTTGTGTGTATTATGGCGTTTATATAAAAAAAAAACTTTATATAAAAACTTGCATGTGATAAATATTTGATCCTCTTAAAAAGTACACACGCGGCATTAGCAACGAGTTGAGCCAATGGGCTTCTGATATGCGCGCGTGATTTATACTCTTTTGCTCGCCCTCGCGCACTTGCGCGCGCGCAATAACTTTTATACTTGTAAAAGTTTCTTCTTACGTATATACACATAACTATACGACGATCGATGCAACACAATATAAATATACATTTGGAATGCGCGATTTCTAAAAACAGTCTTGTATTATGCGGGAAATTTGAATATCATTTACGCGTACGGTCTATGATAAATCCTCTAGTGCCAGGCGAAAACCACGTGAGCGATCATCAAGTAGATCGTGATGGTGATCGTGCTGGTGATCAACACCGGGAAGCCCATCCTGAAAACAACGTTTCATTTTACACTCGTACTTTGCAATTATATAGGAAAAATCTTATCCACATCATTTAATCGCCTCGGAAACAGAGCAAAGCGTTTTTTGTTTCGCCAAACGTTTTTCCCTCGTCCATCCGCGGCAGAACAGTTCGAAAAATTTGAATTTTCCCGTGGAATTACGGAAAAATCGTTAAAACGCGAAGCGACAGTGTCGCGCATAATGCGAGCGCAAAATTAGTCCGTCGCGACGACGGCACGGACAAAATAGAAAAAAGCGCGTCAACGACGAGGTAATTGACGGGTGCGCACGATTAATCTCGCGGACGCTTAGCCGCTACAACGTCCCGAGCGTTTTGCGATTAAATGAGGTGCAAACATCTCGCGGCTAAATGTGTAAGTGATAAATTGTCTAGACTCACTTGAAAAACTTCATGAACGTGAAATTATAGCCGTGCTGCTCGGCGACTCCGGCGCAGACGAGATTGGACGTTGCTCCAATTAAAGTCCCGTTTCCTGCAAGTATTGTAACCATTCATACGGCGATATGGCGGCTAGACAAGTTTTTCATATTTTAACGAAGGACGCTGTTTTCTTTGTTTTTCGCCCATCGACTCTGGCGCCCATCGAAGAGATCCCGGCTTTGAAAATTTGGATCGTGCGAAATCGTAATTTGTGCGGCAAGTAAAGGAAATAAAGAAAATTTTTCGGAAAAATAGAATGATAGATTGGGGTACTGATGGTGAAAGATCGAGTGGAGCACAGATACGGCTTGGAGAGTACTTACTCTGTGAACGTCTTTATACTGGCCGGTATTATATATTGCGTTTAATTTTGCATCATTTAATATACTAATCGTGATAAATATTTACGTTTATGTGAGTAATGTATGCATATCGCTTGCTGTAAAATAGACATAAACTGCCATTTACTCGAACTCGAATACTCCAATATTGTACATCAACATTTTTCTTTTCCAAAACAAACAGCAGTTTTTTTCTGTCTGCCATGTACTACAAATATAATAGAGTTGTCATATTACATCATAAAATTATAATCTAAGAGATTGGTTAAACATTTAAATAAAATGTCAATATTGGATGATCCGATAAAACTTGAAGAGGCTTTAAAATAGCAACAAATATCATTCTGACTTATCAGCAGCTACTACAAGGATAAACTATTATTTATAATTATTTTAACTATTCACTTTTACATAATTGAAGAAAATAGCTTCAATTTAATGCTTTGCAAGAAAAAAAACTTGTTGAATAAAATTGTGTTATTATTGATTTTTAGAAAGCGCAATTAAGTTAATATCGTCGTTTTATATATGAAGATCGGAACAACTCCGATTTGAAACAAAAAAAAGCACAGTTCAGATTCTCGCGGATAAAACTAAATCAATGAACACAGCTGACGCAATAATTGTAGTGAAGTTTCCCTTATTTTCATGACCAAACGGCAAGTTTTAAGATTTAAAAAAATAATTCACGATGACAACTGTGTACCAATCAAATTTTGAAATTTTTCAAAAACGAGAGACCTTAAGAAATATTCGTTTTTTTTCTCCCAATCCAATTATGGTTTTCACACCTGTACAGCTCTCCTCGTCCATTAATTAAACAATAAAAAATTTGCTATAAACGTTTCGTTAAAATTGCAAATTATGCTTTTTATTCTCACATAAATGTAATTCTAAATTTATTACGATTGTTCAGTGAACAAAAAATTCACATCAAAAACTTACGAAAAAACAAATCCCACCATTATTTCCGTCCAGAATATCTGTACAGGCGCGTTTTTATATGTGCGGTTTCGCACGAATTGGCACGTGAACGTTTAAATTTCACCAAAAACCCTCGTAACATCTGGAGCCATTCAATCACATGCGTTCATTATCGTTTTATAACACAATCCACACGTATAATTACAAAGCAAGTCGCTTTAAACTGCTACTGATCCCCCCCCCCCCCGTCCAGACAACAGATGTGTGTAACTCGTTCCCACAAAAAAATTACATCAGCCCGATGACATAACGTCAAGTAGAGACGCAGAATATAGGCAACCAAGAAAAATATAGAGTAGCTCGCACTATTAGGCGTAGGCTAACAGCTGAAAATCGCCTCAAAATATGAGCCAATTACATTGAGCTAACGAAGATAATCTCGATGTAGACACTTGAGCAAACGGCTCGAAAACCGTTTGCTTTTCTATACCGATTAATCGGCGGCTATATTGCCCTAGATGAATTTTGGACGATATACCAACGACCGGAGTCAATATTTGTCGCTCAACTATACGAAACGCGAATCGTTCACCTTTTAAAAAAAAAAAATCAACGCGATTCTCTTTAGCTCTTACCTCCCATGCAGGCGCCGAAGGCCAGAGCCCAGACGAGCGGCTGGAGCGGCAGCCGGAGATTTTGATTCTCGGCCAGCGAGGTCGCGATCCTCACCATCATCGTCGTGAGGGGCACGTTGTCGACGAAGGCGCCGGCTATGGCCGACACCCAGAGCAGCAGCAGTATCGCCACGGCCAGCCGCGACTCCTCGCTCACCGACATGATGACCAGCTCGGTTTTCTTGCCGATCCAGGCGATCAGGCCGAGCTTCGTCATCGCCTGGAATGACATTTTTTGTGCCCCCATGTAGTTTTCGACGTTTTCATTTTGTTTTTTTCTCGACGCCGATCGAGACGCACTCCGACAACGATTCCGGGAAAATCGCGATGACGACGGCTTACTCGGCAGTTTCTCTCGCGAAAGAAAAACAGGGGATTACGCGGAAGAGCGCGCGCAGTCTCACCTCCATGAGGACGAAGAGCGCGGCGAAGAACAGGAGGGTGCTCCACTCGACCCGGGCGACCAGTCCGTCGACGTCCTCGTTGTCGGCCAGGACGAGGAGCAGCAGGACGCAGAGGAAGGCCGACCAGCCGAGCGAGAGATTGAAGAACGGCATGCTGTGGAAGAAGAAGAGGACGATCACGAGGACCATGCAGAAGCCCGATTTCACCAGGAGCGTCTTGTTCCTTATTGGGTACTGAAAAACAGACGGCCCGCCGTCGAATAAAACGCATATCGGCGGGAAAATTAAAAGAGGAAAAATTTTTTTTCGTTATTATTCACACCCTCTCCTGCAGCTCCTCGAGGTTGGCCTTGTAGTCGATCATCAGCGTGCTGCCCGTGACGATCTTCTGCTTGAGCTGCTGCAGCAGCCGCTTCACCTTCCTCATCAGGGCCTCCCGCACGATGTTCTCCTCCTTGCTGTAGCTCGACAGTCTGGCCGCCGCGTTCTGCCAGATGACGATCTCGTGTCGCAGATCCTGAATAATTCGAATTCGAATCGTATAATCGAACGTCTGCGCGCGGAGATGTGCCTACAAAGCTAAGTGTTATAATAGCGTGGGATTGTACCTGGACGTCCAGCGGCTCGTCGAAGCGCAATACCTCGAGGTTACGAAAAATGAAGCGAAAGTGGCCGTAAACCACGATGAGGACCAGTATTACGCCGATGCTCATGTGGGCCGTAAAAGTAGCGAAGTCGACTCCCTGTAAAAATTAAATGCGCGCTCAATGTGTGTATAGCTTCGGGTTTCGGCGAGTGAATTTTGAAATGTCTGCGCCTGTTTTTTTTTGCAGAATCGAATTGATTATTAGAGCCTGCCGCGAATACCTGTGCAGCGCGTAAAAAATTATTTTTAAATACTAGTCCTTTTAAGTAATAGTACTTTTCAGTAATTAATACTTTTTAAAGTATGATTCCTTTTTTCAGCAAAAGTACTTTTGTATGAGTATGAGTATTTGTATGAGTACTTTTGTATGAGTAAAAGTATAAGTATTTTTTTTAAGTATAAGTACTTTTTTAAGTATGAGTACTTTTTAAAGAATAAGTACTTTTTTAAGTATGAGTACTTTTTTAAGAATAAGTACTTTTTAAAAGGATAAGTACTTTTTTAAGAATATGTACTTTTTAAAAGTATAAGTACTCTTTTAAGTATGAGTACTTTTTAAGGTACGAGTACTATTTTTGCGCGAGTACTTGCTGAAGTTCGAATACTTTTAAGCAAGAGTACTTTGAAAAGAGTGAGTACTTCTTTAAGCACGAATATTTAAGTAAGAATATTTTTAAACAAAAGTACTTTTTAAAGAGTGAGTGCTTTTTTTAAGTACGAATTTTTTTAAGGAAAAGTACTTTATTATGAACAAGAATTTTTAAGGGTGAGTATTGTTTCAAGTATTTTGAGTAAAATCAATTCGTAAGAATAAATACTGTTTATATCCTTGCCGCAATAAAGTACTCGAAGAAAAATCCTCAAGTACTCCGATACTTGATCGTTCGTTTTCTAAGTAATTCGCCATCACTCGAAATCGTGTACTCATAGCTAGAAAATAAAACGGCAGTCTCATCTCTACGATATCCATTGCATATGCGACTCGGTCTCATGCGAGCGCGGAGAGTCGGCTCCGGTGCGCCTGTAGGCATACCGAACTCGCGACGTCGGGGTTCGAGGCGATGATGACGTTCGGGGGATCGCCGACCGGCGTCGTCGCGCCGCCGATGTTGGAGAAGATGACCATGGCGGTGAGTACCGGCACCGGGTTCAGCTGCATCACCTCGCAGAGCCGTATCGTCACGGGCGTCATCAGCAGGACCGTCGTCACGTTGTCCAGGAAAATCGAGATCGCCGCCGTGAAGAAGCACAGGGTGCTTATGAGCGGCCAAACTTTTCCGCTGGTTATCTGTAGACGGCATGAGAGAACATTTCTCGATTTAGAAATTGCGGTTGCTTTGAATACGAACTTTTGTTCTAGGCTTTCGCCAGTGTTTGATGTTTGATTTGGCTATAAGCGTATTGTACTTTCTGAAAGGAAAGAATTGGGAAATTATTCGTCGAGGCGACGAGCAAACAGCGATTTCGTAACCAGAGAAAACGAGAGCACTCGACTGAATGAAAAAATTTTGCGTATGATGACGATCGTCGTGAATTTTTTTTTTCTTTACCTTGTAGGCGTAAACCGCCAAGTAATCGAATATACCGGTGTCCGCGACAATGGCTACGAGTATCATCATTGAAAACAGTAACAATAGCGTATCGACGTCGATCCACGATATGATTTCGGCCATTGTCGGCTTCTGTGAACATAGAACCGATCGTTGGGCGTAAAAAATTTGCGTCTCATTGGATTATTAACAATTTCTTTTTTTTGTGTAACGGTAATTCGTCACCTCGTTAAGCGCGGCTAATATAGCCAGTGAACTGGTGGAGGCCAACATAGCTGCGATAGCCCTGTGGATTATCTGTTGAAAAATAAGAAAAATTCATAAAAAATTTCACTTTGTAAAATCGAACGAGAAATGAGAATCGACGATTTTTCGAGACAAACCTCGAAAACGATGAGTACGTAAAGTCCGATGAGAACAGCCGCTGCGTAGGCGATTCCGTCTTCCGCTTTGATTGGCGACACATCGTACGATATGGCGAATGGAAGGGTCGAATTGACGTTCGTTTTTAAATTCAGCACGACAACGCCGTTGTCCAACCTTACGCAAAGAAATAAAATAAATTGTTGCCCGACTACGCGTCGCATTGTTATATCGATAGCAAATTGCAATCTGGATTAAAAAAAAGTGTTCATTACTTCTCCGGGAAGGGATTGAGATGAAAAACTTTTCGGCTCTTTTGGGCAAAAAACAAGTCTGCTATTTCAGGCGGTACTATGGGTATGATCCACACTTCGGATATATTCTGCGAAAAAATTAAATAACGATGTATGGTCATCGCGTTAAAAATTGTTTATTATGCAAGCACGCTATATTATATTCAGGTTACAGACGAATACCTTGGCTGTTATATTAGAATTATTCTGCAGCGTTTCATTCTTCAAATGTTCGGTATTTACTAATAATTCCAGCCAGACAGACAAATAATGCCGAGTCAAACTTCTGTTCTCATTGGTGTTTACATCTGGTAGTATCGAACCCTCTATTGTAACGCTGATTCTATTGTTAACAGTATCGTCCGCAAGTGTCATGTCTGATTTTTTTGTTAAGTTATTTTATTCGAGATACGATTTATTTGCATTTCACAAGTAAAAATTATTTTGCATTTGACCGATTACTCATTTCAAATATTTCTCGAAATTATATTGCGTACATTTACTTAGTTAGACTATCAATTTTTCGCGATAAAAATGAAAGAAACTTGTATGAGGGGAGTGAATTGCTAATTTCGCTTCTGATGTTTACAGTTGAAAGGATACTTTTGACTTCGTTACTTGGCACCGAAATTTGGTGCATCACTTCCACCTTCTCTGTTGTCACCATTAACGTCAGCTGGAAAAAAATCATTCGACTATAGGTCCACTGCACTTCGATACTACAATTGCAACATTAATTAATGAAGAATAAAATTCCTACGAAAAAAACAACCCAGCAGCAAACGAGCAATGTCATTTTCACATATCGTGCAATCGGTCCTAATCTCCGCTCGTGGGAATTCAATTTGTCGCTGGTATCGTGATACTCTTCAGATCTTGCGTGAAAAAAGAATGAAACGTTTTTCTAGAGTACTGCATAACTTATTAATTTATCAGCTCTAGTTTCACTTACTCTTCGGATCTGTACTGTGGCTTCACAGACAAATTCAGGACAAGGCAGTCGGTCCTCGATGTATTGATTCCGGAAAATCTTGCAAGCAAATCGTCAATTTACACCGCGAATCGATGGCGCCTCACGTCAACAGTACCCAACTCGAATGCAATAATATTAACGAAAAAAAATATTGAAAAAAAAATACCTGTCGTGAACCCTCTCGTACTCCCTCTGAAAAGGAGCGAGACTGGGATCCAGTCTAACCTCCTCCGGGAGCGTAGCCCACAGTCTCAGCACTTCATCGGATATGTGGCCGATTATGACGGAGGAGCTCGTCAGCGAGGTCGTGCTCATGCCGGAACCCTTGCGCAAAAAGTCCGGGGTGCGCAAGCCCCCTTCGTCGTCGCTCGAATCCTCGGACATCGTTTTCCACTCTGATTCGACTCTGAAATTCGACTCTGACGAAACTCGACCGCGGCTCTATACAGTGTAAATAATCACGGATTCTCGGGGGGGGACAGGTATGATCTGAACGAGATCCCGGCGACGACTGGCTTCTCAGAACGCTTGCGAGTGTAGTCCTTAAGTTGTACTCCTGGTACGTAAGTCGCTTGTGTTGGCGCTGGAGAAAATGAATAAAAGGACTCGCGGGCTACTCGTGTGCCGTATGATGCGCGACCGGTTTGAGCCGAATTTTTCTAGTGACTGTCTTGGCGGCGTTGACTGTTTTCAATGGACGATTGTTAGACATGTTTGAAACATTAGAAGTATTTACTATGGGCGTAAAGTAAAGGTTCTGGCATGAGAATCGTACGCGTCTAAGAACCATCTTTGTCGTTTATATTTGACTGCAGTACATTTTTGTGTGCAAATGCAGGATTGTAATTTTAGTCTCGCGTGAAGGCAAAATCGTTCAATGCTCGTATTATTACCTTGAAATACTCTGGATACGATTTTGCAAAGCTATGATTTTCAACAAATATTGCTGATTTTTCGATAGTCAGTCAGTGTCGGCAAAGTGAAGGCAACAGACTTTAAAATTTTAAAATGTTACGGATGTAACTTATGATTGTTAAAGACGGGGCTAACGTCTAAGATGCAGTTTTATGCATCGCAACGCGACTCCTCTTATCGCTAAGTCATTCATGCTGCACTTACTGCCGGCGCTTTACTACGTCCGTGACAAAAACAAAGTTGGATTAGTCAGAAAAATTTGATATTGTTGAAAGCGGTCGATTATAGCTATCGACAGTTTCGTCGTTTTGTGAACAAGACAAGCCAATTAGAGATAGTCTTCATCGGCTTCGCAGCATCCATGAGTCACCACTTTATTATACATAGCAATATCGTTATACAAGTAGTTTAGATAATTTTTTTCGTAGCCTTTTTTAAGAAAGAAAATGTTTCTTTCTGAGATTAAATTCGTAATCGAATTATTTTGTGTAATGAATTATTGTTGAAAGTTAATTAATTCAAATAAGCGGTGTATATATTATATATTATGTAATATATAGCAGTGTGTATATTATAGTAAACTTAAGTTCCAGGTGAATTCGCAATTGGTTTATTACCTATTCAAAAATGATAAGGGAAATTATTCTTTAAGAATTATAGCAAATAACGATTATATTAAAATAAGTTTTTGTACGCTCGGAATGGTATAAAAGACGTTGATCATTTCAATTTAAGCACAATTAATTTATTAAGTGTACGCTCATTAGAAATACAGTCGTCATGAGTCCTTTTGGGATAAGTATTATTTCTTTGATATTGGTCGTAGCCGTTTCGGCTTCACCATTGCAAAGTAAGTAGCATTTTAAGTCAAATTAAAAACTAACTGTAGTTATAAACCGATGAAAGTTGTAAAAAAATGTATAACGAATTAATACTGTATTATCCAATATTATACATTATTTTGCTTAGACTATATTATTGTTTATGAACTCATTAACAAATTTTGTTAATTTTATATTGATACGGAATCAATTTAGTCATTAAAGAATAGTTTATTGAAAGAATTTGTAAATTTATAGCACGTCTAAATTGAGACGTAAGGATCATTTTATTTTCTGTGAATAACAATTATTATTTTTTCTTAGATACTGACTCTTCTGGCGTACCAATCTTTCGTAAGTAAATCTTTCAAAATTGTCGTAACATACACCATGATCACCACACACACACATACACATACACACATACACAAAATACTTGCAGCCATGAAAGACTAGAGCTGTGCATCTGTTTCTTTTTTTTATTTAAATAAAAACGGTAATTATAGTGCTTCTGCAGTTTGCATTTCCACATACAGAAGCGTGTTAATGCCAATTGAGAAATTCCAGTCTTTGATATCCAATCATATGAGTCTATAAAAGAAGCCTATGCACATATTCATGTTTTCTAAAGACAATACATCGCTTTATAGCTAACAATCAAGATGGTGCTAAATGTCCAGCTCCAGTCTTCAGTTACGGCTGTTACGTTTGCACATGCGATTCCAATACCAACACACTCGTTTGCACAATTGCTGGGTAGTGTCCTCCTATAGCAAACACATTTAAAAATTTCGCTCACAATAAAAACATTCCACTTACAACTGTAAAATAAAGCTTTAAATAGATCTTTTAGATAATTGTTAAAAAAATTGACAGGCGATTACCGACCTGGTGACAAATGCCCAGCCCCAGTCTTCAATGATGGCTGCAACGATTGTCAGTGCGGTGCTGATGGTATAAGAGCCCTGTGCACTCTCAGACTCTGCCCTGAGAAACACGTTTTGCAAAAGCGTGGCGCTGGCGATAAGAAATTTCCGGTCTTTCGTACGTAATCCATTTTCAACTGTAAAATGAAACTTGGAAAAGAAGATTCGCTGATATCATTAAAAAAATAAAATTTACAGACGATTACCAACCTGGCCAGAAATGCCCAGCCCCATTCTTCAATGATGGTTGCAACGATTGCAAGTGTGGTTCTGACGGTGTAACAGCCATCTGTACTCTCAGATTCTGCGCTGAGAATCACATTGTACAAAAGCGTTCCGCTAACGACGATGACATTCCTGTCTTTAGTACGTAATTGTCTTCTAGCTTTGAAGTACAAATAATTGAATAAATAATTCCTGAAAGAAACATTTAATTGCGTTTATTAGATAACTACCACAATGGCGACAAATGCCCAGCTCCGGTCTTCAAAGACCGCTGCAATATTTGCAAGTGCCGTGCTGATGGTATCTCTGTAGCTTGTACTTTCAGTGCCTGTAATTGAGGACCGATGATATTTATAATAAGTGCATTTTAAGAACTAATCATGCATCTGCCATCTAGAACATGCTAGTAAATCGAGTTTAAGAATTTGATAATAATACGTAGAGAAATGTAATTATGTTTAGGCTACCTTTAGCTTCGGTAATCTGTAATGAAAATATTTCTGTAACAATAAAGGAGAAGTAACATAATTTCGTGTGTGCTAATTATCTTCAAAAGTTACAATTCCAAATCGATATTTTATTTAGGAATGTTAAGTACTCAATAGGATTGAAAACCAAGCGTTTTAGCGCTTTAATTTCAGCGAAATTAAGGATTTATCTTGTTTTTATCTGCACATACAAGATTATACAAGCGTAATACGTACGATGAAACTAATTTACAATATGATTAGAATGTGTAAACAGAATATGGTTAAAATAAAAACGAAGTAAGCTGTGTTTATATTTTATTAAAATTTCGTTCCAAGCAAATTCACAATTACCTATTCAAAAATGAAAACAGAAATTATTCTTTAAAAATTAAGTATATAACGATTAAATGAAAATTAAAAGGTTTTTACGCTCAAAATGGTATAAAAGGCGTCAATCATAATTCAGTTGAAACTCAATTAACAAGTGTACGCACATTAGGAACAGAGCCATCATGCATCCTTTTGGGATAAGTATTGTTTCTTTAATTTTGGTTATAGCCGCTTCGGCTTCACCATTACAAAGTAAGTAAAATTTTACGTAAATTTAAAAGATAACTCTATTAATACTGCATTATCCTCTATTACATTAATTGTTGTTCATGAACTCATTAAAAATATTTCTTAATTTTATATTGATACGGGACCAATTTATTCATTACAGAATAGTTTGTAAAAAGAATTTGCAAATTTACGACACGTCTAAATTGAAACATAAAGACCATTTTATTTTCTCTGAAAAATTTCTACGTACACTGAATCTTCGTTGAGAAAAATTAAAGAATGAAATGTGATAACAATTATAATTCTTTGTTAGATACCAGGGCCGACTCTTCTGACATACCAGACTTTCGTAAGTAAATCTTGCAAAATTTTTGTAACGTACAGCATCAGCACCACTTGCCCTCACACATACCCACACACATATAAAAGAGTTGCATATAAAAGTCTAGCGCTGTGCATTTGTTTATTCATTTTTTAAATTTATTTAAATAAAAATGATAATGTCTGTCATTCACACTTTCAACCTTTGTCGAAAACACATACAGTAACATGTCACTGATAATAAGGAAATCCCAGTCTTTGGTACACAATAATTTGCGTCAATCAATAAAAAAGGCTTATATATGTTTTTTAAATACAAAACATTGCTTTGTAGCTAACTACCAAGATATGGACAAATGTCCAGCTCCAGTCTTCAACTATGGTTGCTATGTCTGCACATGTGATTCCGACACCATCAAACCTGTTTGCACTTTAGGTGGGTGGTGTCCTCCTGACAAACACATTCAAAAGCGTTCAGCTGACAATAAGGAAATTCTAAGAACTAATGATATCTCTGCCATCTAGAACATACTAGTATGTTCATAGTAATTTTAATTTAAGAAGTTTATAATAATACTAAAAAAATATATGTTAAGGCTACTTTTGGCTTCAATTATCTCTAAAAACAAGTATTCCTCTGTAAAAATAAAAGAGAATTTTTCAATGTTATACTGCCATGTCAGTATTTGATTTAAATGTTAAATACTCGATTGGATTGAAAATCAAGCATTTTAGCGCCTTTATTTCTACGTAATTAAGAATCTAATATTCTTTTTTATATAAATGTACTACATAATGTATATACGTAATACGTACCACGAAACTTATTTCTGAATATAATTAGAATAACGTAAACAGAATATACTTAAAATTATAAGGAACACAAAATCAATTTTTTTATTTTATACATAAGTTTTTGAAAAATACATTTAAAGATTTCGTTCAGAAGAATTCATGACGAACAAGAGTATCATACATAATTCAGCCTTCAAAATATGTACACAAAATTATGTACTACATCAATGTCGAAATTGATAATATTAATGATCAAATGAAATTCATTTTGTAAATTCTTGCTTAAAATATTACAAATACAAGATTTTGAAGTTTTGTTCGAACTTATTTTCATTTTCGATTATGTCAATAGTAGATTAGATTTATACATTCTGCATTCAAAATTAAATATTTGAACGAACTTGCTTTAGAAGAGGTTGTTTTGCTAACAAAGTTTTCCTTTGTTTCACAATTATTTTCGATTAAAAATCTTTTCTTGCATTCCGTATTTATTTAAAAGATGTATTTTTCAGATTATTCGAAATAAATAACATCTACATTAAAAATTATAAATTTATGAAAAATCTGTTATTCTAAAATTCTAGTCTATTCACAAATCAGATTGGGATACACGAAAACATTCAAGTTCGTATTTTAAAAATTCGATTTGTACTATAAACAAGATCTGTAATAAGCATGAAGCTTGTGATGTACTGTAACTGGTATATTTGTGAGCAAGGCACTTGATGCAATGAATATCAAAATATTTGTGCCTAGTCTGAAGAAGATGAGATGACTTTTAATCGAACCGCATAGTTTGTACCAGAAGATAAACCTCAGCAGTTTATACAGTATTCCTTCAAGTTAAAATTAGAGTCATCTACTTGATACGATTTCATCTTAATTATTCTTTAATGTTCATAATTTTTACATAATAAAGAAATGCTTACTTCGTTAAGCACAGCTAATATAGCTAGTGAACTGGTACCAACCTAACTACGGTAAATCTACGGATTATCTGTTGAAAAATAAGGGAAACTCATGAATTTTATAACTTCACTTTGAAAATCGAATCAGAAATGGCTCTTGACTAGCCTCGATGCATGCGTAGAATACGAGCCAATCACATGCTTCAAATGCTTCAAAACATCCAGTCATGAATGCCTTGTTGAACTTCTGCTCTCATTAATGTTTACATCTGATAATATCAAACCATCTATTGTAACACCGATTCTATTGTTAACACTAACATCTGCAAGTGCCATTTCTAATTCTTTTTTACTAAGTTATTTCAAAAAACCGGTTCATTTATAATTGATAAATAAAAACCATTTCGCATTTAGCACGCGCAAAAAACGTTTCAAACCGATTACAAAGGTATTACATACATTACATACATACTAAAGGTATTACATACATTTATTTAGTTAAACTATTAAATTTTTGCAATCAAAATAAAAGATGTACAAGACAAAATTTATATTTACATGTACTACGAATTAGTTGTAACTTAGGTACATCGATAGTGCACAACTCGAATGTATTAGTATTACCAAAAAGATTTAAAAAATACCTATCGTGAACCCTCTCATATTCTCTTTGAAAAGCAGCAAGACTGGATCGAATCTAAACTTTTCGGATGTGTGGCCGATGATCACAGAGGATCTCGACAACGAAATCTTGCTGGTGATATGTAGCCATTCGGCCCAGCAGAGGGGCTTCCCACCACTTATATGAGAAAGTATTGTCCAACATTCTAACCTCTTTTTATTCATCGCTATACACTTATTTCCCTGTAACCTTCTATCTTCTGTAATACTCAGTAGTCCAAACCTGTCTTTGCTTCTCAGAAGCTTCTTCTGGTAAGGACATCTTCCAGACTCGCCCCGTGCTAGTAGAGCCAATAATCTCTGTCCTCGAAAGGTTAATTGGGTTTGGCTAATGGTGTAGACAATTCTGAAGAAGACTCTTATAGCGAGCTAGCTTCTTGCCGGTAAGGGCGATCGATCCTTGCCTAGTGTATCGGATTTTCACCAACCTATATTTTACTGACCATCCTTTTGTTTACTATAGCAGTGCATCGCATTCACCCAGGGTTTTGCGTCCGGCAGATAGGGAAAATTCCAAAATCCGCTGAAAGGGAATTTTGTGGGAAAACCTACCTGCGTCAAGAGTTTCTGTTCCGGCTTTTTAATAACAACCTCGGAAAAACCGATTGCGACGGTATATTTGTTATTGTAAACTTCGGTTCCAGGTGTGAATCCACATTTGGTCTATTATTCTTTAAGAATTATAGCAAATAATGATTAAATTGAAACAAGTTTTTGTACGATGGAAGTGGTATAAAAGGCGTTAATCACTTCGAATCGAGCATTATTAACAAGTGTACGTTCATTAGGAAAACAGTCGCCATGAGTCCTTTTGGAATAACTATTTTTTCTCTAATTTTGATCGTAGCCGCTTCGGCTTCACCATTGCCAAGTAAGTAACATATTAAGTAAAATTAACAACTAACTTTAGTTGGAAACCGATAAAAGTTGTGAAAAAATATGTCACGCATTAATGTACTGTATTATCCAGTCTTACGTTATTTTGATTAGAGTATATTTCTGTTGATGAGCTCATTACTACATATTTTTAATTTTATATTGATACGAGATCAATTTATTCATTAAAGGATGGTTTATTAAACGAATTTGAAAATGTATAGCACATATAAATTATAACTGAAAGACTATGTTCTTTTCTGTGAAGAATTTTTGTATACACAGAAACTCTGTTGAAAAAATACCATGATAAAATATGATAAAAATTATTGTTTCTTGTTAGATACCAACGACGACTCTTCTAACCTACCAATTTTCAGTAAGTAAATCTTTCAAAATTGTTGTAACATACACCTTCAGCATCACACGCACACACATACACATAAAAGAGTAAAGCCGTGCATTTGTTTATTTATTTATTTATTTATGTTTAAATTGAAACAGTAATTACGGTGTTTCTGTCATTCGCATTTTCAACTTTTGTCGAAAACACATTTAGAAACATTTCTTTTAAAATCGGAAAATCTCAGTCTTTGGTATACAATCATTTACGTTTATCTACAAAAAAGCCTTACGTACACATGAATGTTTTCTAAAGATAAAACATTGTTTCATAGCTGACTACAAGGAAGGCGACGAATGCCCAGCCCCGGTCTTCGATGATGGCTGCAACACTTGTCACTGCTCTAATAGAAGATCCTTCTGCACTCGTATGATCTGCTTTAAAAAGTAGATAAAAGCGTGCCATTGACTATTCGAAACTTCCGGACGTTGGTATGAATTTCATTTACAACTGTGAAATTAAACTTTAAATAGAAGATTTATCGAAATTATCTTAAAAAACGATTTCACAGATGGTAAATCGGTTCCCAAATGCCCAGCCAAAATGTTCGGCAAAAGTAACAACTTATATGTGTACTTCAATGACGGTGTAACACACTGGTGCACTCTCATGGAATAGTAAGGGCTAGTAATCATTAAAAGAGTGCATTTTAAGAACTAATGATGTCTCTGCTATTTAGAACATGCCAGTGTATGTACAGTACTTCGAGCTTAAGAATGTTATACTTACTTATGGAAAAATCTGTTGAGGCAACCGTTATCTTCAGTTATTTGCAAAAAATGTATTTCTGTAATAATAAAAGAAAAGTATTAACATAATTTAATGTGAACTAATTATTTTCAAATGTTACACTTCAATGTCAATATTTTATTTAAGCATTGAATACATGCGTAATACGTACCATAAAGCTTATTTTAAAATAGAGGAGATGAGTTTCTTAGCATCTGAAGCGCCGGAAATCGAAAACGAAAAAAAGATACATCTTTTGACTAGTCTAACAGAGATAAACAAACAAATCTTAAAGATATTATAAATAACACCAAAATCAATAAACTTGAAAATTTACGAAATCATCGTTACTTCAATTTACGTACAGGCGAAATTAAATGTATATATTTTTTATTGCAAATTGTTTTAATCGAAGCCTCCGCGCTCGCAAAGCATTGCCGTCAAATGGTGCAGAACGAATCCCAATGTTATAAGACTGATTGGCCGATTAAAATAAATAAAATTATCCTCCCAAAATATACTAGAGAGCGGAAACGAAGGGGCAAAAATAAAAATTTAAGTGTTCGATCTGAGTGCCAAATCAATTTTCTAATTAACTTTCTTACTTCGTGCGGTGCGCAGTTTGCAAAGAGACCATATCGGACGTCGTATTACGGTCAGCGCGGTCTGCAATATCGCTCGATCACGACTAAGCCGGCCTGTTCTTATCTTACGCTCGTTTTTAGAGTCCCCCACTTCCCTCACTGCTCTCTCTCTCTCTCTCTCTCTCGCCCATCAGATCCCCAAACAGAACTGCCTTGTGTTAAGTATATATGGGATCAATGTATCAAGTTTATTGGATCAAGCAAGTACAGGAACTGCAGACAGGGAGCTTCCGTATTGTACACTACTGGAAACCAGAGATTTAAAGATCTACAGTGTGACTCGCGGATAATGCGGTTCGCCGGTGCTTTTGTACTTTTCACACTTTTCGTTCTCATCGGCGTCGTTTGTAAGTATGAGATTCCGTCGATGTTTTCGAAAAATATATCGCTGTATAACCTGCACCCAATAAATATATATTTTAGAATCGGAGAATAGTTATTTATTGATAGTGTTTTTTGCACTTAGATTATTATAGATAATTTTAAGAATTGTATGTGTAAACTATAAAATGTAAATTAAGTTTGCACTTAAATTTATTTTCACATGTTAAAGATACAGACCGCAGTACGGTGAAGTGTATTCCAAACACAAGATTCAAATACATTTGCAATTGGTGCACTTGTACGCCTGAAGGAACACTAGGATCATGTACGAAAATGCATTGTCCCGAAGGAGTAGACTATACTTGTGGCTGGCTAGCTTGGCTATTTTGGCTTTGTTAATTAATTTAAATTAAATCAAGTATAGATTATGTCATTCATGTTTTTAAACTTATAAGTTACGTTAAATGTAACACTTTACAAAAGTAAGAGCTCGGTTGACGCTGCGCTTGTGAAACACTAAATAAGCGTGTGACTAGGGATCTCGTCTCTCACCGTATTCCCATTGGCAACATGGACTTTTTGTATGTTTCCCCGGGCTAATACAAATTGTTATGTATGTGTATTGTGTATGCGAACAAGCTAACGGCGTCGTGCAGGAGTCAAGCCGAGCATGGCTCAGAGGAGCTATGCGTATTAAAGAAGCATCGAGAACTTCGACGAAGCTGTCCAGCCGAGGAATCGAGCGTTAAGAAAAGTACTTCGAGGAATTTGTGAACTCCTGCTGCGACAGGAGAACTTCATAGAAATCTGTATATGAGAGCGAATATGCGTGTGTGAGGAACGCGGAGGGCGTCGACGCTAATGGAATATGACAGCCACCAGGGCCCGAGAATACAGCGATCGGGCGAGAGAGTAAGTGATGCGTCGTGATTGGCCCGCCGCGACGAGAATGACGACGAGACGATCGAGTTGAGCGCCACGCGGCGTCACTTTTCGCTGGGAGCTCGAATCGATCGAACGTGTTAACGAGATCTTTCCCCATCCAAAATTCTCTGTGTGTAGTGTGAGTTAGAGTGCTGCACAAACCACCCAGCGCCGGGAGAACCAGCTGAGCTGAGAAGACGGAGGCGAGAACTCTAGACAACGCCGAGAGACCGGGGAGCGTTAAGTTGAGAGAAGGCGAGCAAGAAGACGTCGAGCCGAAGAAGAAGATGCGGCCGAGGAGGAAGACGAACTTCGAAGCCGGTGCCGAGTAGTGGATAATATACAGTATGTTGTCTTACTAATCTTTGTTGGCGATTGAGTCGCCACGTGCGAGGAGAGACTTCAAGTAGAGCGCGCGTATATTTGTGTGTGAGAAACCGAGTTAGTAGAGCGAGATTGCACATATTGTCGCGTGATTCCTGTATATGCCGGAGAGTGCGAGCTAGCGCGAGTATGAGAGTGAAACGCGAATCTTGCATTGTCATAATAGAGTATTTGTGAGTAGTTAATGGAGTATGTGTTAACGAGAATTTAAGTCTTGTTTTATTCATGAGACACGTCTACGCGACACACAGCTATCCGACGCGTGTATAAATTTAAGCGGAATTTCCTTTGAGACTCCTGTTCTACAAAATAATAGTCTCGCCATCCGGATAACAGAGAATTGAGCTTTTTTTAAGTTCAGTTCTTGTGCACTACGTAACAAGCGTTATACTTTTGAAAGTGTGTATAATGTACGTATGACTCTAAAATGTTTTAAAATTAACATTCAATAATGTTGTATATTTAAAAACTAAGTTTAGCATAAAAAAATTAATTATTCAGTATCGTGTTGAATTCTCAACGCCGTACCACGCCAGGTCGTAAATTGGCAGAATTCTCATTTACCTATTCGTGATTAATTGTTTATTGTACTTGATTATCTTTTATTAGTTTATTCTACTCTCTTTAAGCATTTTAAATAAATGTAACATTTTTTACACAATTTTGTGCATTGATGGCTCTCTCCTACTGAAGTCCTCTCCGTTCAGTCCGATAGTCGTGAGCCTTTGGGAACCCGTCATAAACATCAGGTAGTCGAAAGACGTTAGTGATAGCGGGAGATAGTACACGGGAATGTATTGAATTCCAACAGCTTTAAATAGATCTTTTAGAATAATTATTAAAAAAAAATTTACAGGCTATTACCAACCTGGTGACAAATGTGTTGAATGGTGTCACTGTAGCTTATACTATCAAAGGGTGTCCCGAGGAACACGTAAAACACGACGCCATTCCTGACCTTGGCACATAATTATATTCCAGCTTTGAATTAAAATAATTGGATAAATCGTTTCTAAAATAAACTTAACTTCTTAGCTGATTACAAGCCTGGTGGCTGCAAGGATTGTCACTGCCGTGCTGATGGTATAACAGCCCTGTGCACTCTCAGATTCTGCCCTGAGAAGCACATTATGCAAAACGTGACACTGGCATTAATAATTTAATGATGACTGCAACAATTGTAAGTGCAGTTCTGGTGGTGTAACAGCCTTCTGTACTCTCAAATTCTACCCTAATAATCACATTGTACAAAAACCTTCCGCTAACGACGATGATATTCCTGTCTTTGATATGTAATTGTTTTCCAGCATTTAACTGTAAATAATTGAATAAATAATTCATAAAAGAAACATTTCGTTTCGTTTCTTAGATAACTACCGCAATGGCGACTAAATGCCCAGCTCCGGTCTTCAAACATCGCTGCAACATTTGCAAGTGCCGTGCTGATGATGTCTCTGTAGGTTGTACTTTCAAAGTCTGTAATTAAGGACCGATGATCTTTATAAAAAGTGCATTTTAAGAGTTAATCATGCATCTGACATCTAAATCGAGTTTAAGAATTTGATAATAATACGTTGAGAAATATGTTTAGACTACCTTCAGCTTCGGTTAACTGTAATAAAAGTATTTCCAAAATAATAAAGGAGAAGTAACATAATTTAGGATTTAGTAACATAAATAGGATTGAAAATCAAGCATTTCTACATTATATTAAGAGAATAAAATGATAAAAATCACACCTGTAAAGAATCTCCGATTTTGGCAAAACTATACGATAAAAATTTATTTTGATACAATGAGGGCATTCCTTACATCAATGCTCTTCGAATCATATAAAAAACGTTGACGTAGCCCAATTAGTGTTTGAGATATGCCTTTTGAAGAAAACATAAAATTTCGAAAATCAGTATTTTCGAAATTTTTATTTTAAATTATCCAGTTCCAAGTACGTACGTACGTACGCGCTTGAAAGTGTTTTTTCTATGAAAGAAACAAAAACTGGCAAATATGGTCCGATGAAATTAAATGTTTTTCATTGCGCTATACATTCGTAAAAAGAAAATTTTCAAAACCTCAAAATTGATCCATTTTATCGATAAATAACGCAGGCGAGTTATTCGATTTTTCATATAATCTTATGCGATATTCGTGGGAACTGTGTTGTTTTTATCAAATAATTTTTTCAACCCTTTTTTTAATAAATAAATATTAAGTTTTTAATAAATAAATATTAATTTTTTTTAATTTTATTGATTTTTAATACTTTCAAAGCCTGTAATTAAGGACCGATGATCTTTATAAAAAGTGCATTTTAAGAGTTAATCATGCATCTGACATCTAAATCGAGTTTAAGAATTTGATAATAATACGTTGATTACCATTACATGACAATTTTAACTTTTAAAAAATGTTGAATTCCTTGTTTTGGATATGTATACTGTTTTATGAAGATTTATCGTTCATTATTTTTTGTAAATTGTACTGCATATTCGCTAGTTTTTAGTTAAACTATGAAATTTTTGCAATCAGAATAAACAATTTACAAAACAAGATTTGCATTTACATTTACCACGAATCAATTGTAACTATAATCAAAAGCTACATCGATAGTATACAACTCTAACGTATCAGTATTATCAAAAATGATTTTAAAAAATACCTATCGTGAACCCTCTCATACTCTCTTGAAAAATCTACAAGACTGGGATCGCATTTAAACTCCTCGGGTAGAGTAGCCCACAAACTATGCACTTTCTCGGATATGTGGCGGATGATTCCAGAGGAAACATGTAGCCATTCAACCCAGTAGGGGGCTTCCACTTATTTCCCTGTAACCTTCGATCTTTTAGAATACTCAGTGGTCCCAACGTTTTCTTCCTTCCCAGAAGCTTTTTCTGGTGATGACATTTTCTAGCTCGCCCCGTGCTGGTTGAGCCAACAATATCTGCTCTCGAGAAGTTAATTAGGTCCAGGCTTATGAAGTTGAAAATTCTGAAGAAGACCCTTCTAAGTAGCGAGCCAGCTCCTTGCCTCTTTGGTATACAATCAATTACGTTTATCTACAAAAAAGGCTTATGTACATATGAAATGTTTATGTGCTTCGATGATGGCGTAACACACTGGTGCACTCTCGTGGAATGTTAACGGCCAGTAATCGTTAAAAGAATGCATTTTAAGAACTAATGACGTCTCTGCTATCTAGAACATGACAGTGTATGCACAGTACTTCGAGTTTAAGAATATTATATTTACTTGGAAAAATCTGTGGACGCAACCTTTATCTTCAATTATCTGTAAAAAAATGTATTTCTGTAGTAATAAAAGAAAAGTAACATAATTTAGTGTGAACTGATTATTTTCAAATGTTACACTTCAATGTCAATATTTTATTTAAGCGTTGAATACTCAATCGGATTTTTGTTGTCTAAATGTACTACAATATACATGTGTAATACGTACCACGAAGCTTATTTGAAAATATAGGTAAATAGAATGGGTATACAGAATATGTACTTAAAATAATAATTCAAGATCGTTTTTCGTATTCTACACATAGCTCTATGAAAAAAAAATTTAAGATAAGAATTCACTGCGAGCAGGAGAGTTACAAATAATTCATCCATGAAAAAATTTATGTTTATTTTTTCGAAACAAGAAACTAATTAGAATAATTTTTTGTACTAGTTGAATTTAGAAGATATTCATTAATTTATAACGCCTCTGGGAAGCATTTTTCACTAGAAATACACATAACATTATTTTCTAGAAATTTTCTAAATTTTTCAAAAAAAATATTTTCGACTAAATACATATAAAGCAACAAAAAATTTCTTGGGGAATAATCATTCCTACTATTTACTATTTTCGGGTACGCTCTACCCTTTGCAATCATTAAAAAAATTTAGAAAATTGATCTTTAATTGATAATTAACGGATTTTTATATTATTAACATTTGAATGTAGAGTTTGATATATATTTATGCATGTGAAAAAAAATTGTTTAGGAGGAAGCTAAATGCCAGGGACTTGGCAGCGGTTTTTTATTTTAATTCATTCATTGTTAATTAAAAATCAATCTAAAAAATTTTTTTAACAATTGTATTCCCCAATAAGTTTTTTGTTTTCATCAAATTATTCAAGCTTAAATGTAAGAATTAAATTTTTGCATTTGGGACTTAATGGGTTAAGATAACTGCTAGAATTGGACGGAATGTTTATTCGATGATTAAGGAACAAGAACAATGTTTTGAGAAGATATATGTGGCTGTGAAGGAAGCTACCGTTAGCGGGTTTATTATTCTCGTAATACGAAAGATCCTGGGGATGAGAATACGAGATTCTCAGCGTCTCAAGCGCCGGAAAACGAAAACGAATATAAGATACATCTTTTGACTAGTCGAACAAAGATAAAGAAACAAATTTTAAAGATATTATAAATAATACCAAAATTAATAAACTTGTAAATTTACGAAATCATCGTTACTTCAGTTTACGAACACACGAAGTAATTAAACATTTATACTTTTTGATTGCAAATTGTTTTAATCGAGGCCTCCGCGCTCGCAAAGCATTGCCGTCAAATGGTGCGGAACGAATCCCAAAGTTATACGACTGATTAGCCGATTAAAATAAATAAAATTATCCTCCCAAAATATACGAGAGAGCGGAAACGAGGGGGCAGAAATAAAACTTTAAGTGTTCGATCCGAGTGCCGAATCAATTTTCTAATTAACTTTCTTACTTCGTGCGGTGCGCCGTCTGCAAAGAGACGATATCGGACATCGTATCACCGTCAGCGCGGTCTATAATATAGCTATATCACGACTAAGCCGGTACTCTTATCTTACGCTCGTTTTTAGAGTCCCCCACTTCCCTCGCCTCTCTCTCTCTCTCTCTCTCTCTACCTTTCTCTCTCTCTCTCTCTCGCTCTCTCTCTCTTTCTCCCTCGCCCATCAGATCCCCAAACAGAACTGCCTTATGTTAAGTATATATGAGATCAATGTATCAAGTTTATTGGATCAAGCGAGTACGGGAGCTGCAGACAAGGAGCCTCCGGATTGTGCACTACTCAAAATCAGAGATTTAAAGATCTACAGTGTGACTGGCGGATAATGCGGTTCGTCGATGCTTTTGTACTTTGTACACTTCTCGTTCGCGTCGGCGTTGCTTGTAAGTATGAGATTCCGTCGATTTTTTCAGAAAATATATCGCTGCATAATCTGCACCCAATAACTACTCTAAATATTTCGGAATGATTTTTCACTCGAATCGAGTGATTTTTCACAGTTCCTATCCAGACAAAACTGAGCCTATCGGAGTAGAGTGATAAGTCACTTTTGAAAAGAGTGATTTATTCACTCTAATTGAGAGTGAAAATGTCACTCTGGAATAGGGTACCCAGAATCCCCCTGCGGAATTACAAATATATTTAAACATAAATTGTATTAAAAAAAAAACACTATAATTCAAAATACTTCATTTCGGGTAATCAACACGAATAATATTTTCATCACACATCATGAACTAATGAATTTTAAAAATATTGTCATTGATGACCTAACCTTTAATCTCAAAACTTTTCTATCGCATTTTATAACATGAAATCACACAAAAACCTTAATACTTTATTTGCATCGGGCAGTGCATTAATTAGAGACATTATATTCCTGATCATGTAACGTGCAGCACAATAGTTATTTAATCAAAGCCCAGATTCAGGCACATGAAACTGGCAGCGAGGTCCCATACTTCACAGAAAACAACGCGTCGTAGCTTAACTCTTTTTAACAGTGATTTGAACAAAGCCTATCACACTGAAATTTCGAGTGATTAAATTATTCGATCATAAGGTGTGCAGTAAATCACCCCAAAGGAGTAGTATATCACTCGAATTTGAGTCATTTACGAACCACTTCGAAAAAGTGTGACGAAAATCACTCCGAAATATTTAGAGAGTATATTGTAGATTCGGAGAATAGTTATTTATTGATAGTGTTTTTTGCGCTTAGATTATTATAGATAATTTTAAGAATTGTATACGTAAAGTATGAAATGTAAATTACGTTTGCACTTAAATTTATTTTCGCATGTTAAAGATCCCGCAGATCCCAGTAAGGTGAGGTGTATTCCATACACAGTATTCAAATACATTTGCAATTGGTGCACTTGTACGGCTCAAGGAACAATAGGATCATGTACGAAAAGGCATTGTCCTGAAGACTACGTAGCACAATCACCAGTATACTATGATTATTATTATTATTACGATGAATGTGACTGGATAGATTGGATATTGTGGCTTTGTTAATAAATTTAAATTCAGGGCAACCTTATTTCAAAATTTAAATCAAACGAAGTATAGATTATCTTATTTATGTTTCTAAACTTGTAAGTTGCGTTAAATGTAACACTTTACAAAAGTAAGAGCTCAGTTGATGCTGAGCTTGTGAAACACTAAATAATCGTGTGACGGGGGATCTCGTCTCTCACCGTATTTCCATTGGCAACATGGACTTTTTGTATGTTTTTCCGGGCTAATACAAATTGTTATGTATGTATATGCGAACGAGCCAACGGCGTTGTCCAAAGTCGAGCCGCGCATGATTCGGAGGAGCTATGCGTATTCAAGAAACATCGAGAACTTCGATGAAGCTGTCCAGCCGAGGAATCGAGCGTTAAGAAAAGCACTTCGAGGAATTTGTGAACTCCTGCTGCGACAGGAGAACTTCGTAGAAATCTGTATATGAGAGCGAATATGCGTGTGTGAGGAACGCGGAGGGCGTCGACGCTAATGGAATATGACAGCCACCAGGGCCCGAGAATATAGCGATCGGGCGAGAGAGTAAGTGATGCGTCGTGATTGGCCCGTCGCGACGAGAATGACGACGAGACGATCGAGGTGAGCGCCACGCGGCGTCACTTTTTGCTGGGAGCTCGAATCGATCGGACTTGTTAGCGAGATCTTTCCCCATCCGAGATTCTCTGTGTGTAGTGTGTAAGAAGATGCGGCCGAGAAGGAAGACGAACTTCAAGCCGGTGCCGAGTAGTGGATAATATAGCTAGCGCGAGTGTGAGGGTGAAACGCGAATTGTTGCATTGTTATAATTAATTATTTGTGAGTAATTAATGAAATATGTGTTAACGAGAATTTAAGTGTTGCTGTATTCGCAAGATACTTCTACGCGACACACAGCTATCCGATGCGTGCATAAATTTTAACGGAATTTCCTTTAAGACGCCTGTTCTACAAAATAATAGTCTCGCCATCCGGATAACAGAGAATTGAGCTTTTTTTAAGTTCAGTTCTTGTGCACTACGTCACGTTATACTTTTGTGTGTATAATGTATGTATGATTATAAAATGTTTTAAAATTAATATTCAATAATGTTGTACATTCATTAACTAAGTTTAGCATTTAAAAGAGGTTCATTTGGCCTTAATTATTCAGTATCATGTTGAATTCCAATCTCCGTACCACGCCGGGTCGTAAATTGGCAGAATTCTCATTTATCTGTTCGTGATTAATTGTTTATTGTACTTGATTATCTTTCATTAGTTTATTCTACTTTTTTTGAGCATTTTAAATAAATGTAACATTTTTACCCAATTTTGTGCATTGATAAGTTGATTCCATGTCTTGATGTTACAAGTAGATAGGATTATATTTCAAAACGACGGCGACTGACTGCACGGAAAAACTGCGTTAGCAAAATGCAAATACTGTAGTGAGATAGAAACTTGATATATAGGTGAGTGTATACCTAGGACATTTAAAAGAATAGAATCGTTGTTGTTTTTACTTGATACTTGATACATAATTTATTGTGAGATATGAATTTTAATTAGGTTTTTTGGTTTTAAGTGAAGAAATCTGTTGACTGATTTTTATGAATTATTGATGTTGAAGTATTTTTTTCTTATTCTATCTAATATTGAGTCTTCTAATTATTGAAACCACTTATTATTTAAACGTGGTGTTTAGGCTATTTGAAATTATATTCTGAGAATTTTTACAGTGGCATTTACTTCTCTTTTGGTGTGAATGAATTTTGTTATAGTTTGTAAATGGTTATTGATTTATTAGACCAAGTGTAAATGAAGGGATAGAAAAGTATATGAATATGTCAAATATAATGTATATTGAAAGTGGCTCTCTCCCGAGCTCTCTCCTAATGAAGTCCTCTCTGTACAGTCTGATGGTTGTGAGCTTTTGGGATCCCGTCATAAACATCAGGTATTCAAAAGACGTTGGTGATAGCGGGAGGATAGTACACGGGAATGAATTGAATTCCAACAGCTTCAAATAGATCTTTTAGAATAATTATTAAAAAAAAATTTATAGGCGATTACCAACCTGGTGACAAATGTCTTCAAGGATGGCTGCAACAATTGTAAGTGCGGTTCTGGTGGTGACACTGTAGCTTGTACTCTCAAAGTGTGTTCTGAGAAGCGCGTAAAGTACGACGCCATTCCTGTAGTTGGTACGTAATTATTTTCCAGCTTTGAACTAAAATAATTGGATAAATCATTTCTAAAATAAACATCTAGCTTCTTAGCTGATTGCAAGCCTGGTGACAGATGCCCAGCTCCAATCTTTAATGATGGTTGCAAGGATTGTCACTGCCATGCTGATGGTATAACAGCCCTGTGCACTCTCAGTTTCTGCCTTGAGATGCACATTGTGCAAAACATGACGCTGGCAATAATAATTTAATGATGACTGCAATGATTGTAAGTGCGGTTCTGGCGGTGTAACAGCCTTCTGTACTCTCAAATTCTACCCTGAGAATAACATTGTACAAAAGCCTTCCGCTAACGACGATGATATTCCTGTCTTTGGTATGTAATTGTTTTCCACCATTTAACTATAAATAATTGAATAAATAATTCCTAAAAGAAACATTTCGTTTCGTTTCTTAGATAACTACCGCAATGGCGACAAATGCCCAACTCCGGTCTTCAAAGATCGCTGCAATATTTGCAAGTGCCGTGCTGATGGTGTCTCTGTAGGTTGTACTTTCAAAGCCTGTAATTAAGGACCGATGATCTTTATAAAAAGTGCATTTTAAGAGTTAATCATGCATCTGACATCTTAATCGAGTTTAAGAATTTGATAATAATACGTTGATAAATATGTTTAAACTACCTTCAGCTTCGGTTAACTGTAATAAAAGTATTTCGAAAATAATAAAGGAGAAGTAACATAATTTCTTGTGAACTAATTATTTTAAAATGTTAAACTTCCATATCGATATTTTATTTATGAATGTTAAGTATTCAATAGGATTGAAAATTAAGCCTGTAATTAAGGGCCGATGATCTTTATAAAAAGTGCATTTTAAGAGTTAATCATACATCTGCCATCTTCAACATGCTAGTAAATCGAGTTTAAGACTTTGATAATAATACGTAGAGAAATATGTTTGGACTATTTTCAGCTTCGGTTATCTGTATTTCTAAAATAATTAATAAAGGAGACGTAACATAATTTCTTGTGTACTAATTATTTTCAAATGTTACACTTCCATGTCGATATATTATTTATGAATGTTGAGTATTGAATAGAATTGAAAATCAAGCATTGATTTAGTTAAACTATTAAATTTTTGCTAAGTTGAAAATTAATAAAGTTGTTTTTGTATATATGCATTATACATGAACGAGTTCTCGTTTCGTCTACTCTTTCCTCCAACGACCGAACGACTAAAGATATATAGTATGTAGATATAGTGTGTATATATTATATATGTATATATGTGTATATAAAAATGTGAATAAAAAATACTTTTAAGAATACTTTTATTTATTTATGCGTTTATTATTTATTTAAATTGCTAATTACTATTATTTACAGGATTAAATGATTAAATGCATCTCTTCGAGCCACGATATTTATTAATTTTTAGCCGACGTTTCGATATGCTACAGACTACTATCATTTAAATAACATACAACATAAAAGTGAATGGCCGCAAGTATAAAAATACTTAGTAATGTTTGTATTTTTTCACTTGTATATACATGTCAAAATTTCGCATGCAACCAAACATTGATTTTGAAGAAACAAATTTTGAAGATATTATAAACTTACGATATTATCGTTAATATACCAATTAAGGGGACAAAACACCCCCGTTCCCTGAAAAATAAATAAGGATTGATGTTAGTACAGGGTTTTGTTAAATAAAGAAAAACCAACATTTGGATAAACGATAACTATTATATTAGGAAATGGAAACACTTCCTAATATACTTGTTCCATCTCAGACACCGGACTACACTCATTCGAGGTCGCTCTGGGACTGACGCTGATGATCCGCCTCATCCCTTTCATACCTGCTCGTTCATACCTGCTTTGCACATCTCTCCCTTTCTCCCTCTCTTTCCCCCTCATACACTCTATGCATACACTCCCACAATAATATAATATTTATTATAATATAATAATTTATCCATCGTTACTTTAGTTTACGTATACAGACGAAGTAATTTAATGTATGTATATTTTTTTATCGCAAATTGTATTAACCGAGGCCTCCGCGCTCACAAAGAATCGCCGTCAAATAGCCCGGAACGTATCCCGCAATGTTATACGAATTGCTTGGTCCATTAAAATAAATAACATTAGCCTCTCGAAATGTACGAGCAAGCGGAAATGAGGGGGCAGAAATAAAAATTTAAGTGTTCTGCCAAATCAATTTTCTAATTAACTTTCTTACCTCGTGCGGAGCGTTGTTTGTAAAGAGACGATATCGGACATCGTATCACCGTCAGCCAGGTCTATAATATAGCTATATCACGACTAAGCCAGCCTGCTCTTATCTTACGCTCGTTTTTAGAGTTCCCCACTTCCCTCACCGCACGTGCTCTCTCTCTCTCTCTCTCTCTCTCTCTCTCTCTCTCTCTCTCTCTCTCTCTCTCTCTCTCCAAACAGAACTGCCTTGTGTCAAGTATATATGAGATCAATGTATCAAGTTTATTGGATCAAGCGAGTGCAAGAGTTGCAGACAGGGAGCCTTCGGTCTGTGCACTACTGAAAATCAGAGATTTAAAGATCTACAGTGTAACTCGCGGATAATGCGGTTCGCCGGTGCTTTTGTACTTTGCGCACTTGTCGTTCTCGTCGACGTCGCTGAGTGCCAGCTTCCAGAGAGTGAGTACGAAATTCTGTCGATTTTTTCGGCAACTGTACGTCTGTATAACCCGCACCCGATAGCTGTATTGTAGAAAAATTATTTACTTGTTGGTGTAGAAGTAATTCTACACTTGCAGATTGAGTGAATATAGATGTTTATTTAAAAGGAAACACAAGAGTAATAATATAATAAAATAGAAAAGCCTATTGCTATCGAGAGAGGCCGTCTTACTCGGTAGGACTTAGATCCGACACTGTGTGGCCAGTGCCGATCTGAGACTGCTGTTGGCCAGCCGAGCTTGGAGGTACTTATATGCAGGGTAGCAGCCCTCGCAGTGTGCACCGAGGTCAGGTGGCTGTTGAGCGAACTCTTGACCGCTGCGACGCGTCTGCTGAGGCGCGGGGAAAATCTGCCCTGCATATGGGTTCGCTCGCGCACAGCGGAGATTAAACAATGAAACTAAAATGCTCGGGAGAAACTTGGAAGTAATTGCTTTATATCCCGAGACGCGAAGGCCGATTTTAACCATCCCGAGGATCTCTTCTCTGGGCTTATACTTATAATTTATGCTATATGGAAAAATGTACTTCGAAATACACAGACATATTTCATGCAAAAATCTAACATTATTGATAGTGTTTTTTGCGCTTCGATTATTATAAATAATTTTAAGAATTGTATAGGCAAAGTATAAAATGAAAATTAAGTTTACACTTAAATTTATTTTAAAGATTTAGGTGAACCTAGAAAAGGTACAGAGATTACGATCGAATGCGAGGCAAACGCAGCATTCATGCGCGACTGCAACGTGTGCCAATGTGGTCCTAATGGAGGAACCGCGGTGTGCTCGACATTGAAGTGTAGGAGAACCTTTTTTTGCAGAACCGTTGGAGTTGTCGCGCGTTTTTTCTGCAATTAATTTCTGTTAATTAATTTAGATTCGGGACAACCTTATTTCAAAATTTAAATCAAACGTAGTGTAGATTATGTTATTTATGTTTTCAAACTCGTAAGTTACGTTAAATGTAACACTTTTCAAAAGTAAGAGCTCAGCGTCAGCTTGTGAAACGTCGGATAAGCGTTACACTTTTGAAAGTGTGTATAATGTACGTATAATTATAAAATGTGTTAATATTAATATTCAATAATGTTGTAAATTTATATAAATTAAGTTTAGCATTTAAAAGAGGTTCATTTGGCCTCAATTATTCAGTATCGTGTTATTAACTGTTTATTGTACTTGATTATATTTTATTAGTTTAATCTATTGTTTTGAAGTGTTTTAAATAAATGTAACATTTTTTTACACAATTTTGTGCATTGATAAGTTGATTTCATACGTTAAAAATAATTAGTCTTTAAAAATTCGTAATTTAAAAAGATTAAAAATAAAGGCAATTGGTTCTGCTCTTTTAAGTTGTTCTTGAGGTGTCCATTCATTAAAAATAAATTCTTTAACTTTCGATAAATTATATAATAACTTTTGATAAAGAAAAGCTTTTAACAGGTTTTTTCAAACAATACTTTTCATTTTATGCAGACTTGTATCGAAAAGAACGTATGCAATTAATTTTGAAAAGACAACTTATCATGAACTATATTTGTAGCGATCTTTTGTAAGAAACATATCAACACATAATAAATTATTATTATTATTATAATTATTATTGTTTCAATGCTTTACTGGTTGTAAAATTGATTAAACCCGCTCTCTCTCTCTCCCTCACGGTCTATTCAACTTATCTCAAAACTTAATATCTCAGAAGGCTTTCCGTTTATCTTTTGAAGCTACACGAGGTACATAGGAGGTGTAGAGAGATGAAGAAAAGCTTGGAATGAAATACAAGCGGCGGACATTTGCCAGTTAAATATCAGGGAAGATTTTCTTTTTATCCCGGGAATTTGGAATTTGTATTTTTTTGTTTTGCTGCTACTGTCACCTGGGTAAATATTCTAAAAAGTGGTTTGCCCTACGATCTCACTAAAAAGTTCTACAATAAATTTAGTATGTCTACGTTGATAAATTATTAAACTCCCTATTTATATAATTTCTTAGATATTGTATCAGCGCACTTGCCTGAACTACTTGTTAAAAGGTGAATAAAATATTTTTATTTATGTATGCATTTATTTATTTATTTAAATTAGTATCTTTTAAATAACAATAAACATAAAAGTGAAGAGCCGTAAGTTTACAAATACTTTGGTAATATTTTTATTTTTTCACTATATACATGTCAAAGCTTTCGCATATAACCCAGAATTGATCATTCCATAGGATACATTTTTTGACTAGTCTCACAAAGACAAACAAATAAATTTTCAAAATATTATAAATAACACCTAGATCAATAAACTTAGAAATTTACTATATTGCCATCAGTATACAGACAAAGCAATTAAAGTGACAAAATACCCCCGTTTCCTGAAAATTAAAATAGTTTATAAAATAAAATTATTGTTACAATTATATAATTATTAGCGTATAATATAATAATAATATAATATTTATTATACGTGTTGACTTTTATGTTAAAAGTAGATAATATTACCTTTTATTTGTTGTTTTCAATCCCAACGTTATACGACTGATTGGCCGATTAAAAATAAATAAAATTATCCACCCGAAATGCACAAGCGAGCGGAAGCGAGGGGGCTGAAATAAAAATTTAAGTGTTTGGTCCGAGTGCCAAATCAATTTTCTAATAAACTTTCTTGCTTCATGCCGTGCGCCGTGTGCAAAGAGGCCGTATAGGACGGCGCATTACTGTCATCGCGGTCTATAACGTCGCTCGATCACGATTAAGCTGGCCTGCTCTTATCTTACGCTCGTTTTTAGAGTCCCCCACTTCTCTCTCTCTCCCGTCAGATCCCCAAACAGAACTGCCTCGTGTTATATGAGATCAAAGTGTCAAGTTTATTGGATCAAGCAAGTGCGAGAGCTGCAGACGGAGAGCCTTCGGATTGTGCACTACTGGAAATCAGAGATTTAAAGAGCTATTGTGTGTCTCGCGAATAATGCGGTTCGCCGGTGCTTTTCTGCTTTTCGCACTTGCCGTTCTCGGCAGCGTCGCTGGTGAGTACGGGATTCCATCGATTTTTCTGGGAAATATACCGCCGTAACGCTGCACCCGATAACTAATTTTTAAAATCGGAAAAAAGTTATTTATTGATAGTGTCTTTTACGCCTCGATTATAATAGACAATTTTAAGCATTGTTTAGCTGAAGTATAAAATGAAAATTAAATTTGTGCTTAAATTAATTTTTGCATTTTAAAGATGCAGACGATACTCAGAAGATATGCAGGCCACAAACAAAATTCAAGTTGTATTGCAATACGTGCTGGTGTTCGGAGCAAGGAACAATTCGAATATGCACGAAAAAGTATTGTCCAGATGGCATCTTTAACAGGAACGGGACTTTAAAAGTTTCCCCGTATCACTTGAAAAAGTTGCAAATTGTCCCAAAGAAGATTGCATAAATGTAATGAGTGCAAATTCTGTAATAAAAGTCGAGCTGTTGAATTATACTGGCAGTCTAATTATTATTTAACAAATTTCTTTCTCATTGAAAATTCGTGACCAAGTGTTTTAGCATTATTTTATACCTGTAAATGTAAAATCAAAAGGATAATTAATTATATTCGATATAATTGCATACTTGTGAATTTTACATATGTTGAAAAAGTTGCTATCTTCATCGATATGCCATAAACATTTTTCATACTTTAATTAATACAAAAATAAAGTATAAATATTTTCTATGATAATTTAATATCGGCCCGTATTGATTGTAAAAACATGCTACGATATGAATATTATTCAGTCTAGTTTAACACTATTATAACTATTAAATTTCATATGTTTTCTTTTTTTCTTCTTTAAACTTGAATCGATTGTTGCCAATGTTCTGGAAATCACAATTTCCTTGAAAGTCTCGCAAGCTGGTATTTTTAAAATAATTATAAAAACACAAATTTATGCAACAAAGAAATTAATAAATGAATAATAAATAGTAATAATTTTTAAATAGATGTCCTCTACCACATCTAGACATAATATAGTAAGTGGCATTCAAAATTTCTCGGTAAAATATTTTTTGAATTTTCTGCGCTCTAACATTCCATTAATAATTTTTACGAATTTGTAATTTTAAGAAAACTTGAGAAATATAGAATTGGCAACTATAAATTATTACAATATGGAAATAAAACTTTATACATTTTGTATAGCTATATAAGTTTTACAAATGTGAAGCTTGACAAATCTTAAATAAAAAAAATTACAAAGCTTTCTAAGTATGCAAATCTCGAGTCCAACAAACTTTCTTCAAAGTTAAGCTATTACTTTCCGGCTATTAAGATGACTTCAGCAGTTGGTATTGTATCAAGTTGGGGCCTTAAACTGGTAGGGTCTTAAATTTTTTGTATCTTTTTGTTTTCAATGCATCATTTAAACTGGTCTAAATTATAATGTAAACTACTTCTGCATGTCATTTATAAAAAATTAATCTGTAATCGGTAAAATAGACGTTGACTTCTATACTAATTTGCATGGTGCGCATGCGCAGATCCGTAGTGATCCATTTTTTTCTTTTTCTCAAGAATTCGATCGGAATTATCGGAAACCATACTTTTTCGATACCAATCGAAAGCTCCTGATTTCAACTACATGCTTTGAAAGTTTTAGGAACTTGTACGTTGTTATTAAAATCGCTAAAGTCACTGTCCTTTTACAAAAAAAAAGAACACTCCAAATTAAATTCAAAGTCTCGCGGGAAAAAGACACGTGACCTGTATCACACACTGCCCCCTATCGCCATTACATCGTAACTACATTGTCGCATCACTTCCACGACAGATGGCGCCACACGTCCAAACGAACAGCTCGCGCATTCCGCTCCGTGTCGGTATCTTCCTTACCAACAGCACAGCAGACGAGCAGAAAGCGCAGCCGTTCTCCAGCGCTCCAGTCGTCCGCATCTAGAGTCTCTCAGCCAACAGCACTGAGCAGTCTGCGATCGCGCGACAGATTCGCGTTCAACTCGCGCACCTATACGTATAGGTATATATACATACACTCACCAAATCCCTCGTAACCGTCCACCCCCCCGCACATGTGTATTGTACATATACACTCATACACTGTGATGTACGCATATGTGCAGTCTCTCTCTCCGCGTTTTCCCGTCGATATTCCATGCGCTCAGCGCGCTGCAGCCTCCCCCACTCCGTGTTGTTCCAGTAAATGCCATCTCGGCTCTGCGCTCGGCGTAAACATAGCGAGGCAGTTTCCTCCTCGCCTCGCGACGTCATCGCTCGTCGATCGGGAGAGTTCTTCGCGGTGTATATACATACATATATAAACTGTTTTTTTTCGTCCGACTCCGGAGTCCGGACTGCATAACGCATCGCCTTCTATACACATATATACACACACATCGTCGCGACGTACACACGGGCACACCTGATTCCCGAGAGATACGCACGTATGGTATATATATACATACAACAGCGAGAGGAGCCATGTGATAGCCGTCGTCGTCAAGTATATGTATTGTGCTGTCTCCGCACCGCGCGACATATCGCATTGTGATACCCGCAGCCTAATATAAGAAGGGGTTCGACCTATACGCAAATCGCGCGGCTCATAACCTGAAATATTCAGTAGCAGCAGCCGCAGTTCTAAAGGTGAAAGGAATGTTATAGGACCCATATCGATTGTTCTAGTGCGCGTTCGCGGTGTGCGAGTGTGTGTGTGTGTGTGCCTTTGTGTGTCGCGGTTGGCGCGAGTGTGTAGCCTTTTATATATAATACACTTAGTACACCTACTATACGCTATTCGCCTCTCCTGTCAACGATCCAAGCGCTTGGCACACCACGTAAGTAAATATATACGCGCACTGCAGTTTTTAACAGCGAGAACTAGTCGCGGATTTCGCAAGTGTCTTCGTAGGCTTGCGGGCTGCACCTAACCTAAATACTTCCCAACCGAAATCATAATAAAAACAAACCCTGGGCGTGCGGTGTATATTACACGCACACGCATGCACGCGTGTACGCGTATACAGGTATAGTTTCTGCAAAGCGCCATGACATTTAAATCGAGGACGAAATATCCGATTGTTGGAGTTGAGAAACAAAACACGGCTCTCGCGCCTAATACTTATGCATATAGTGAGCGGAGTCGTGACGTCTCGATTTTCGTCGCTCGCTTTATCAAACTTCACGAATATGTACAACATAAAGCCGTAGAGAAGCTAATGAATTCAGCGGAACGTTTACACACTTGCGCAGCGAAACGGCTTCATAAAGCCGTTCCACAACATTCGTATAGGCAGCGCCGTCGCGGACATTTAAACGGTGCTCCTTATCGCAGCGCCTCATTATCATCGTAATTAAAACTTGGTCTCTCTCGCGTCGGTATAATTTTCGCGCTCTGTGTGTGTGTGTGTGTACATAACGACTTCATTTCCCAAAGCCTCGGGGACTACCCGATAAGCCTTCCAAAACGCAAATGTCGAGAATTCCTCGTATAATCCCTCTCGTTCTCCGGACCCCCCTCCCCAAAATCCAACGTCCTACATCTAGCATACGTAATTCCTCCTCCGGGTCTAACCTACAAAAAGGCGTCTCTCTCCCTCTCTCTCTTTCCCTCCAGTCTCCAGAGCCTTCCTCTCGTACACAACACAGCCGTGTACACACAGGTACACACAGAGCCCGTGGAAAATCCGCGAATATCGGAGCAGCGAAGCGCGCAAGCGTCGGCGCGCGCGCACGTTATTGACATTTTGCTAGACGACGAGCGAGCGAGACAGAGAGAGAGAGAGAGAAGGGAAACGTGCGCGAGCCGCGCAGACAACATGGCTCGGCAGCGCAGCTCTATACTCGTCGTCGTCGTCGTTGGGCCGCGCTCTCTCTCTCTCTCTCAGCTGTGCCGCCGCGTGCGCTAACGCCGCCGCGATTACGTCGTCGAGTCCGAGGTCGAGTCGAGTCTCTCTCGCACGCGACCGTCGGCTTGACCTGCCGCTCGCTGCCCTCTGCTGTGTATAACACACTCGGTTCAGACTCCTCGCGTGCCTTTTTTTATCTCACGCATCGCGAACTCGCTCGCTCTCTCTCTCTCTCTCTCTCTCTCTGTGCAGTGTGTCTGTGTGTGTAGGGGTTGCCGCACGAGAAGGAACGAAGAGGAGGACTCGAGAGCTTTTGCGGTTTAATTGAGGTGCGCAGTTCTCTCTCTCTCTCTCTCTCTCTCTCTCGCTCACGTTGTGTTGTGCAGTATACATTGAAAACTTTCCCCGTGCGTGGGAGTGAACGCGCCGCTTATATGGGACGGCTGTGATTATTAATTTTTGGGCCAAGGAGGATACAGGCGTCGCTCGCTGATATTCAGATGAGAGCGAGTTCGAAGAAATGGAGATTAGGAGTCGATTGTTTTGCAAAAATGCAGGGAATTAATTAACGCGTTGATTAATTGGAGCAGTGGTCGGATGCGTATGTAGATAGCTGGCGATTGTTTTATGAAAAATTGAATTGATAAATGTGCTCTTTAGTCGTGGAGAAGTTTCGCGGAAACTTTTACAGTACTGCTGTTATAATCTTCAGTTTGTCCGGAGTGCCGTAACTTTTTATCTGCGTTCGATGAAAGTCTAACAAAACTTTTTCGCACAGTTAAGTACGTCTGGCATGGATGGCGAGGCTGAGATTTCTCAAACTTGTTGTTTTATTGATATAATTATCTTTAGGATGTGGGAAGAGAATAAATTGAATAAGACTTTGTACAGTCAATATATCGTTAATGATTCTGAGAATGCTGAAATTGGAATGAAAAGGAAAGAATATGATGAATATCGTCAGTTGAGGAAAAAAGAAAGAATTTATTTATACCTTGATTCACATCGTTATCTACCTCTTTCAATCATTTTTTAACTTTACGTACCTAACATTAAATATTTTTTTCTTATGTTATGTATACAATATACATTTTATCAGTTAATTCTTCTATCTCTCGTTTCCGAAACATGCAGCCATATTAAAAAGTAACATTCTACATTTTCATTGAGATTAAAAACATTTCGGTGGAGTTGAAATTATACTTATTTATTCTTGTTTTTTCTATATTTTTCTCAGCAGTGAAATAATTTTTTTTTTTTTTGAAAAATCAACCATTTGATCATCCACCCGATTTTCGCTTCGATAAAAATTTTAGCAAAGAGATTCGTATAAAGTTCGCTTGAGAGTTTCAGCGAAGATAAGTTTACGCTCGTACAAAGAATAAGTGAATCAAGCTTCTCCGAAAGAAAAGCTCTCTTTCGGCAATTCGTATCTACCTCCAGTAAATGCATTCGTGACCAAATAGCGCAATGGGGATGAGTAATTGAGAAAAAAAAAACGAGTACAGCAAGTGGAACACGCGCTTCGTCTGTTTCGACGCTCGCTTATCGCTCTCTTCGCTTAAAGCCGTACATAGAAACGAGTGAATTAAGTCTTACCTCCATTGTTACAATAGCGCACAGCAGTTTAAGTGTTCCATTAAAGCTACAATCACAAATGGATAACCGGCGAACGAGGTTGTCCCCATGCAAATATTAAACTGAGAATATAAGTTCGTTATCGCTCCAGATACTGGATGTATGCACACGTACACTCGCGCAATCTTTTCACGCGCACAATAACAGTCTCAGTTAATTTTTTTTTGTCCTCCCATAAATTACGCGAAAATTTTCTGCCCAATCCAGCGCGACGACTTTGTCCTCCTTCTCCGCGCGCGCGCGCCTCACGAAGTTTTCTAATCACTAACTTTTCGAATGAAAAAAGTTGGCCGGGAAAGCTCGTTAAAAACGCTGTTCCCCCTCGAATATACGCAGGCGGGCTCTGTCCATTTTGTTTCGCAACTCTCGTCGCGCCAGGAGAGAAAAAAATAGAGGACATCGAATTTCGCAGCTCTACACGCGCGCTATTTGATTTACTAATTAACCCGACGACGCGTGTGCGCGTATAGCGGCGCGGTCGGAGTTTATTTGTTTATTTTCATTTTTTTCTCTGTACAATAAAGTCGACTCGAGGCCGCGGAGTGCCCTGATAACGCGGAATATTGGCATGATAAAAAAAAAAGGCACAGCTCGTTGCCGCTACGGCAATGCGCGTACACGGCCTGTTTCGTTTCAACTCCGGCTCGTGTGAGGCGTGACAGACGTGCCGTATTTTTGCTCGCGTAACCAGAGAGAAAAATTAGTTCCGAAAGTTATCGATCATCGGATATCCAGCGCAGGTTCGTCCTCCTTTGTTTGGCCCTGCGCGGGCGCGAGCGTTAAGCGTATATTGTCTTTATTCGGCGCGCACGCACGGAATTTCTGTGCACACACGCGCGCGCCCGCTGTACATTAGTTTTCGCGGATGGCAAGGATAATCGATGTGACTGTCGTTTTTTAATTGAGCTCTGACTTGCGACCTTTGTGTGCTCACATCTACTTTTTTTATTTTTTTAAGTGTCGTGGCCTCGTTTTCCGGGCGGATCAAGGTTTATATCTGCTTGGGAGAATTTCGGAGCGTGTTTCGGAGCATTCTCAAAGAATTATCGCGCGATTTAAGTGTGACGTTTAGAGCGAGACGCATTTAAATTATTCAAAGAGTTATCGTATTGGTTTGCCGAATGCGAACAAGCGTTTCCGACATCATTATGCGGGCTGATTGTCTAAAAATAAATATTTTAAAGCAAATTTTCAAAGTTTAAAGTACGTCAAGCTTTTCAGCGGAGTGAGAGCCAGGATTTTTGCAGGTACGCTTTTGAGCATCGCGTATAGCACGAATTAACACAAATGGTTCGCTTGCCAAACGCTCGTGACGTTTAAATTTATTCGTGCTTCACATTATAAGCATAAAAAGCGATTAATTTTTTCACTAGAAATTTACTTCTACAACGAAATATACGACTGCGTCTTTCCTGCGAAAAATTCCAATTTATAAAGTTGTAAAACAGCCACGATAAATCACTGCCTTCTCAATCGTCGAATGAAATTCTTGAGCAATTAAAAGAATTTTTTCCACATTTCACCTTCGCGAGTTTCACCACAACGTATTTCTATCCAATCGAAATACCACAATCGCGAAACTAAAATTAAATAAATAAGCTACCACAAGCATACTCACCAGCATTATCGTCAAACTCCTCTAATACACCGCTATGTAGAAAAGTCTCTCTTGCCGATGAGTCGCGTACGTGCAAAGTGCAAAGCGCCACATCGCTTGCGCTGCATTATTACGCAACCCCGTCCGCCCCTCCCTTCCTCCTCCTCCTCACTTTCGCGACAGCGCGTCTCTCTCTCTCTGTGCAGCGATGCAGCGCCTAACGATTTTCCGGCTTTTTTCCAGCAGAAAGAGAGCGACGTGCAACGTAGCGTCTCTTCTTCTCCTTCCGTCGCCTGCAGCAGCCTCAGCGATTGACGGAAGTGACGGCGCGCGACGACGAGCAAAGATGTGAAATGCCGGCCTCTTGCGAGGGGCATCAGCCTGCGACCACCCCCTCAACGAGACGACACAGACGCATCGACGAAGCGAGACTCGAGGCGAAGTGCACCGGGAGAGACGAGTGAACGGGAGAGAAAGGCTGCCACTGCTGATTCTTCAATTTTCCGAGACTCTTGTCTTTCTCTCGGCGTCGGAAGCTGTTCCTCTCTGCCGAGAGGATTGATCATTTCCGCGGAGGTCGAGTAATATACGGGAAGCAGAATGAAACACATGCCGGTGGAGTACTGCGGGTACACGGCCATGGACCGCAGGTGCGCGGCGCCGATGATACCCTGGATCATCAGTGAGATCAGGAAGAAGAACGTGCCGCAGAAGGTGAGCTTTTGTAGAATATGTGAATGAAATTGTGCGCTGTTTAATAGAAAAACTGTGAAGCACGAGATCCCGTGAGGGGACAATTTTTTATTATTATTATTCTTCATTCAACGATCAAAGACTGTTCAAAATTTTCAAGCACTGTCCACGTAATTCCAAGTGACAAGTGTCAAGTTTTTTCCAGTGTTGCATGTGCAAAGAAAATTGATATCAAATCTAATCAATACGATAAAAATTTACAGAAAATCTTTTGCAGAAAATTTTTAACAGAAAAAAGATGAATTTATTGCTTATAACTATTAAAAATATTTTTACACATTTTCTGATCAAATCCCTCTGTCGATGACAAAACAGTCGATGCTTAACATTCTTTCATATGTTTCGATACTGTTCAACCCAGTTTTTATTATTAATTGAAAATTAACGAAGATAGCATAACTATTCTCGGAAATGAAAAATAGAATCAAGTGCTTCTTTTCCGTTTTCTCCATTCAAATAATATACGTATTTTCAATCGATAATAACAACTTAAAATATCATAAAATCCGCGTATACCAGTAAGAAATTACTTTACGATTCATACAGATTTCAAACAAAGTATTCATCAATATGCAGAGTATCATCATCTATATTTTTATTAGCGATATAATAAAACCTTATTATTTTTATCACAAAACGTTAACAAAGAAAAGAAAAGAAAAGCTTACCGAGGACAAAAAATGCAGACAAGCCGTTTTTGCCACATCGGTATACTATATTTACCTCCGCAAAACATCGCGGGAGAAGAGAAACACGACGCGTTATAACACGCGCGAAAATAGATCGCGCTTATTCCTTAAAAAAAAAAAAAAACAGAAAAAAATTCAAATAACCGTATACACACACGAATCTTGATTACCCGCTGTGCTGCCGAAGGTATTATGATCGCGCATAAAGGCGTTCCAGCGCGCGCGAAAGCCGGCGCAACGATAAGAAAGCATTCCCGCAGATAAAGCGCGAAATGTGCTGCGCGCAGAGCGTTTTCGATAAGGCAGGACAAAGCCGCTTTGACTCCCGGGCTAGACTCCGCGCATACATTTACATAGGCGCGACGCCGACCTCAGCAACGAGACTTGCACACACATATACGTATACGGGCGTTTACCAACACGAGTGAATGGCTTACGTGCAGTATGAACGAAAACTTGTAAAAAAAAAAAATTGAAATCCACCTCCTCCTCCTACTCGCGGTGACTCTGATGTCATCTTCGCTTTTGCACGGGTTTCCATGAAATCGCTCATTACGACGTCGTAAATTAAATGTTGCCGCGGCCGTTGTACATTGTGCCAGTTGCATACAATCATTCTTTCAATACGTTTGAATGAGTCTTCTTTTCGTTCGTGCGCTGGATTGTCTTCCTTTTTTTTCCTCTCATTTCGAACGGCTAAGCCGCAGTGTTCGAAGTAGGGAAAATTTGCATACTCGCGAATATGCTTTTGGAATTAATGATACAGTAAATAGGAGAGAGATTAAGATTTATATACCTTTCGAGTACCGTTTTAACAGGCGGTTTAAGCGTGGAATCGTGCTTTCTAAAAAAATGTACTGATGTTCAGTGTGTTATGCAATTTTTTTTATTGATTTTAAAAATGCAAACTCGTTGCAGATAGTGATTTATGACATTTATATAGCGAAAGTATAGTGTGCTTTCCGATAATCTTGGAATGATTTTTATAGATAAAGATTTTTTAAACGTTATCAAGAATAGACAATCTTGTACTATTGTTTTTAATGCTACAATATAGTTGCAAGATTATTATAAAAAAGTATTATCACAAAAAGATTAATTGAAATTAGTATAATGGGCAAAGCTCTATGAGCATCCAGAATTAATTAAGCAGTTTTTTCCAGAAATTCAAATATTTGAAAATAGTTACTATTGATAAGAAAAGTTTTTAACACGTTTTGTCAGATAATAATTTTTCATTTTCTGCAGACTTATGTTGAAAAGAACATGGGCAACTAATTTTAAACAGACTAAACCATCATGAACTATATTTCTAGCATTTTTTATACGAACGCATATTAGATTATTATAATTTTTTGTTTTCAATTATTTACTGATTGTAAAATCGATTTAAAGTACATTCTGCAGTAACATTTCAAATAAACTGCACTGAACCGAAAATAATACAATAGAATATCAAATATTTCAGGCAAAAAAGGATAGGAATACCCCTCAAATTTCCCTTTTCCAAGATTCCCCTCCTAAAAATAAAACTATGCATCAATCTCTACAATACACACCTTCAATTCTAAATTCTACCCCCTCAAAAGTATTCCCTATACCAGCTTCAATCCACACTCCAACCACGTCCTCTGGATTCTAGTGCCAAAAAAAAAATATCGCACACTGCAAACATCTTACGTCGTGTCTCCCGCTCTCGGCCCATCCAACTCGTCTTCAAGCATAGAGAAAACTTCTCTCGAAGAGCCGCCGCTGTGCCAACAACAGCAGCAGCAGCGGCAGCGGCGTCGGCGGCGCGCAGAATAGGCCGAGAGATGAGGAGAAACTTAGCCTGGCATGAAGCTCGCGTTTCTTTAAGCATCTGCATAAGGCGTAACTCGCAAAACTCGACCGCGACCCGCCGCTCTCATAAACGCGCCCAGGGCTTTGCTTCTCTCGTCAAGCCCGGGAAACACACGGAAGAACGCCGCGTATACACGAGTCGCGCGTTACACGAGTCGGATATATAGGTCAACGACTGCAGATCGTTTTAATATCTCAAAAGGCTTTCCGCGTGTCTCTCTTTTGAAGCTGCGCGCGGTATACATAAGAGGTATAGAGAAAGAGAGGGAGAGAGACGAGGAAAAGCTTCGGATGAAATACGAGCGGCGGACATTTGCCAGTTAAATATCAGGGGAGATTCTCTTTTTATCTCGGGGGAGGGGAAGTTAAACCCTGAATTACGAGCTATTTTCAACGGCGCGACGCGGGAGGAAAGTCGATTTGGCGAAGCGGAATTTTCTTTTTTTTCCTTCTTTTTCGCTGCTGCTGGGAAAGCGCTTGATTCGAGATACGAAAAATCTGGTTCTGGAAATATATACACTTTACGCTGATCGAGGATAACGCGAAGCTTATTTTGATGCAAATTCTTGGAGTTAATGATCTATTTCGTTGGACAATATGCGAAAACGGAATTTCGCGGAGATGGGAATCCCCATTTTTATGCAGACGCGTTTGTGCATACGTTACGAGAATTCTAAGAATACATTCACACTCGCAATTGCTTTAATAAGCGTAACTGTGAAATCTGCAGTTGCCATGAAAATTTTAAAAAGCTATTAACACCGGTAAAAAAAATATTAACTGTTTTTTTTTATGTTTTTACGCGCACGCGTTAAATAAGAGTTTACACTTTAGCTTATGTAAGATAATTTCGTCTGTCATTGGCTGATTTTGACATAACTGTCATCTCTTATGGACACTCTATAGATAAAATGGGTTAGTTAAATAAAGTTAGATTGTACAGTACGATAAGAACGGCAGCTACCATTTTAATCAGTCTTAAAACTCAATTTGCTTTAAAATACCTGAGCAGCGGCTGGGCTTTAATTCATATTTTCTTGAATTATACCGGGATTGAATTATGACTTGCAAAAAATGTACTTTATTGCGTCGACGTGTATACATAATTTAAACGCAATCTGCACGCTCATCCTCCCATAATCTGCTTTTCTCTGTCATATGAATATATACGGTTTGGACTGTTCCTCAAAATAGCTTAAATTGATTTTTTACGATATAAATCAGCTCGACTTTTGACACAAATCTAAAAAGGAAAATTCTCTTCATCATAACCCACAATAATCGATTCGCTTCCCAAAGCGATCCATCACAATAATCCAACGGAAAGCTCGCACGACTCCAGCAGAGGACAATCGCCCCCATAAACGAAGTCTGCTATATAAATACAATAATCCTCGACTACATCCTCAAATAACATTTTATTCCTTTACGTCTGCGCAGGTGAATCTGCTGGTGGCGTCGGGCTTCGTCTCGGCGTACGTGACGAACAAGGAGCAGCCGCTGTTCAAACACGCTCTGCGCAGCACTCTGAAGCCCCAGGTCGCGCCGCCCGGTTGCCAGGACCCCAAGGCCGGCACCTTCCTCTACATGATCAAAGGCGACGAGGGATTGTACTACTATCATCTGTTCAGAGCGAAGGACGCCGATGCGGTAAGCGAGTTATTAGTTCCTGCGGTTTTACTTTGATGTGTGCTACACTTGTCAACCTATTTTTTCTTTTTGAGGGGCGGAAGGGGGGATTCCGTTCGTGCGGTCGTATTTCGTTTAATTTGGAATAGTTGAATGAGCATAGCGAATTGGCTGTCAAGATAAGATAAAAGTGAAATTACGAAAATCTGAGATATTGATGAACGGTATTGTTGAATCACTGCATGATTTCGGGATATTTTTCGAATGTCATTCAATAGGATTCGTAAGTGAGCTTCGAAACTCTGTAAAATATGATAAAAAGGGAAATCACGGTACGCAGCTGTGATTAGTGCTTTGATAATCTTATTGCAATGAAACATTGCGTGACGCGTCAACCTCTACTATTAGCTATTTTTGCGTTTGCGCGGTTTCACGACGCGATGATTGATCGTAATTTATTTAAAATGATTTTTTCAAATTCACGTCTGCTCACGTGACGTGATACGCAATTATCTTCTTTTTCATCGTTGAAACATAACTGACGAACAATAACGTTGATCGAAGCGATGAATTAATTTTTATCAATGCTATGTGGAAATTTCATAAATTTCAGTGAAAATGCGTTATTATTCGATATTACAATTAACGCTGTACAATTAAGAATTAGCTTTGAAAATTTTCTGATACTCTACACGCGAGCTGCACGACTGCGAGGAAAATACTTGTATCAGAAGCTTAACATGCAACCCGAGATATTTCTGGGTCGGGTGAAGGTAGACACTTTGGCAGCGACGAGATGATTAATCAGATTAGCTTGCATAATTGCTCATATTAGGTTTAAGAAAAAGGTTAATTGCTGTTACGTAATAATAACACCGAATATCTGTGCGCATTTAAGCGGCAGACTCGTGCATCCGTTTGAATGACGTATCTGGATCAAATATATATAATATTCCTCGTCGAATTTCCAACTGCTAAAATTATCGAATACACAATGAATCTATGCATCTCCTCGAGCCACAAATAATCCTTGATTGCCTACGTTTCGAGCTGATACAGCTCCTCATCAGGACTAACAAGTCAATTTCCAAAACAGATGTCAATAAAAATCATGTAAATAAATTACAAATTAAAAAGCGCAAAAAAAACCTTTCGATCACTTAATACATCTCCAATTAGGGAAGAAAATTACAAAAAAAAACTGTAGCAAATAACTAAATTAAAATAATTAAAATTATAATAAAGTCACCAGTCTTACTTAACGACACGACGATAACCACAAAGTACCATTATCGCCAGATGGCGATGCGATGGTGATGCGAAAATTATCAATCGAAGGACACGCGCACGCACTCGTCAATGAATAAATTATATTTTTAAAAAGCTCGATACGCCGCGGAGAGCAGCTTCGTAAATCATCGAAATAATTTACGCCTCGCGTCTCGAGTCGCGCGCGAACGCGTGCAAATAAGCAAAAAAATTTTCCTCGTCGCAAAGTCGCAGGTGTATAATACTGTCCAAGTATAATACACAGCAGCGTCAAAATAATTTTTTCGACATTGCCTCCGTATAGCTCGCAGGCTTCTTTTTTCACGATGAGCTAAGGGAGTTTCACGAGGATCCCGAATGATTTGGCCCGGCTTTTCGCTCGCTCCTCGCGCGGTATATATATATACGCGCGTATGTGTATAGCGCGTCGGCCGTATATGCGAAAAGAGCCGAAACCAAAAATAGAAGCACGTGCAACGCACACAGACTGCGCGTGAAACTAAATCTTCGCGCGCGCGCGCGCGTTTTTCCTCGCGACCGCATCTCCTCCCGCGAAAATATACGACTCTCGACGTTCGAACAAAAGCTTCTCTATACCTATAACGCGTATGTATATACGTGTGTTTCTTCTATGAGTATTTTAAAGCGTTTTATGGCCCAACGATTTGCATGAATATATCGTGCCCGACGACTGGCCGGGTTTTAGAAATAGATTTTTGCGAATTTTTCGCGGAAGGAGAAATGCGTTTTGGCTGCTGAGTATACAAGAGGGACTAGTTGATGACTATAGTTTTATCTGATAATTGCGATTCTTTCAAACGTATTCTAAGTCTAAAATATTATAGCTTTTTCAAATTATTTCTGTCACAGAATCATAAATTTTTAATTTTTAAATTTAAATCTTTCCGTACTCCACGCCTTAACCAATAATATTCTTCATCAATTAATATTTTACAATTATAGCACTGTACGATTCAGTGATTTAATCAGATATACACAGGCTTTATCAATTACCGTTAATTTTAAGTAAAACTTCAAGCATTCGCGTATGCGCACAAGCGTGTATGCAGATAAAAGTGATTCCTTTAGTTTACGGTTCAATAACTGGAGGGATCTGGATAAAATTTTCAATAAACCAGATGCACCAGCCTGGCAGTTCACATCAGTAAATATGGCCATTAAAAAATATTGAATCCATCGTCGTATTCATGCAGAGTGGAAAAATAAACTTTTTCAACTCGAAATGCGTGACCCGAACGTTGTGTTTTAGTATCAAAACATATTTTCTGTATAAAGCTAGTCTATATGCGTGTGATTCTAAAAATAAACTGCCGATACTACAAAAACGAATATATAACTGTTGTCCTGCACGCATTTCATCGATCTGCGAAAGAATTTAATGTTTCTCGATTAATTGTCATTCAAAAAATAATAATTAGGCAAAAATACGTTTCTATGCAAACGATCGGTAGTCTCACGTTAAAAATCAAAATTCGCAAGATGAAGTCAAAGCCTCTGCTCGACAATAAAAATGAATCACCCGCAACTGAAAATTCACTCGGATATCACCGCTGTCTTCGCACCAAGTACGCAAAAAGGAGCCGTAATTCATTTCGTTTTCAACTTTTGCGCGACACTCGGTAAACATCGGGGCTCTTATTTTCAGGTCCCGCACACCTATATAGCACTCGTTATTTACAACGTCGCAGCGAGTGTATAAACACGTTTTATCTTCGCCTCTGCTCTTTGCACCCTATAGTGCGGAAAGCTTCGTATATGTGCTCGATAAACAAGCCGTAGATTATGCCACGTTAATAGTCTCTCTCTTTCTCTCTATCTCTCGCACGTCGACGTGCGACCCTACAAGACCCTAATGCGCGTTTAAAATTCATCCCGCTGCCGTCGGCCCTTTCGTCAAAATACACATAGTGGCAACAGTCGCGGCTTCGATCGATATATACTTATTTGTGTGTGTCACAGGCACACACACACGTATGGGGAGAAAATGCTGTGAACGAGCATTTTATTGGAGCTTTTTAAGAATGAGGGCAACGCTTTTCCTTCGTAATGATTCGTCAACTCGAATCGATTGGACTTTAACGGTTTGGCCTCGGAAGAAAGCAGCGTTTGAGAGAGTCTTCGAGGTTTTGAGGCTGACGAAGGAAAAGTGGTACTTTAGATGGTGCTTTGTTTAGTGATCTGAAAATTGGCTCATAATTATACTTACTTGTGAGTTTTATGCAAATTGCAAATCGGTATATACTTCAGTAACATTTAAATAAAACTGTTACACTGATTTTACACATTTTTTTATAAAAAATCGACTTACAACATAAATAATCATTCCTAAACAAGTTTAGAAAAAGAAAATAGTATTTGAAATATATTTTGAGGAATGATCTCAGCTATTGCTTGTAATGTAATCATGTAATGTAGGAAACCCTTTTTTACCAATATTTAAAGTCTCACGTTACTTTTATATTGATACATTTTTATTTTACATAGTCACTTTTTAAATTTCTAATTCTTTTCATAAAATCAATCTAAGGATACAGAATAACGGAGTTTTTGAGCCATTAATTACAATTGCAAATACTTTGAAAACTGATAAACTCTACCTTTACATTCTTTTAGGGTTATAGGGTTTTAAAAATCATCGTTATAATTTCCCCAGGAAAATCCACGACTCGGCTGTAATAAACCCCCGCAAATTCACGAAAACTTTGAACCCGTCAACGCCAGCTCGGTCCCACGCGATTCCCCCCCATCCCTCAATCAATTATCCTTTAATTCCGCAATTACTCATAGACGAAGGCGTGTCTCTCCCCGACTCTTGAAAAATCATCCCGGGACCTCCTTAAACGCCTCGGCTCTCGCCTGGCATTCCACTTCATTAGGAGCCGAGAAAAATCAAGCGACAAAAGTACGCGACGTAAAATAACTCAGCCCCCTCCGGCGATATAAGCGCGGCACACGCCGTCGTAGCGACAGTAAAACATCCTCTCGCTGCGCTGCGCGTCGCTCCTCGAAACTTCCCATCAGCCCTCTCTGCTCGCTCGAGAGAGAAGCTGCTCGGAAATCCAGTGGAAATTCCATCCCTTTCTCCGGCTTAACGAAGCCCGTCGCTGAAATTTATGCTCCCCAGCGATTTACCCGCGAGGCCCTCCGCGCAGTCGCGATAATTCTGCTCTCTCTCGTCTCGTAAATTTCGCGCTCGATGTATATAAAGGCGCGTGTGCGGTATACACGTATATATACACACGAGTGTACGACGGCTCGGAAAGTTCGCGAACCAGCGCGTAACGCACAAAGGATGAGACGACGTTATACCACTCGGATCTGGTAAACACGACCGCGCCTACCTGTCTTTCGGTTTTGAGGTGAGGACGACGCGGTTCTCGCGTGTCCACTGCGAGTTTACAATACGTGGTTGTGTATCATATACTCGCTTGGAGCTGCTCGTGGGTTTGGGTGACTGATCACTCGGTGACTGTAGACCTCGTGACTCGTGCATTTGGGGATTCGAATGTGGGGAACGAAGGTTAATGGACGCCGGATGCGCTTATTTTCTCTTTTTTTTCCTCCCCTGTGATATATGAGCGTCGAATTATGGAGCTGAACGAGGGGGTGGATTTTACACTTAGTTTGATTAAATTGATGGAGGCAGACGGAGCTTGATTAGAGAGCTTTTATGCTTTATGGGGAAATTTCACGGTGGCTCGGCGTTTAAATGTGTTAATTATGTGCCTTATAGGGAAAAAAGAAGCTTTTTGACTTGTTTAATGAGTGAAAAACATTTTTTTTTCTTTAAAAAAGGTATTGTCACTAAGGAAGTATTCACCTTTCTGGTTCATGACAATGAATAATACTTAAGATTAAATCTGTTTTGGATTTAAAAAAATTTCAATTATAATACTTATTCGCAATGTGTCAAAGGAAAAATTGCTCAAAATTTACGAATCTCCCTCTTGAGTATCGAGTCAGTGCAAAATTTCAAAAAATAGAACTAAATACAAAAGATTAGCGAATTTGTTAGAAGCTAGTTTGATAAAAACATTCATTTTTAACAAAAAAAAAGTTCGAAAACTCCCATTATTATTCCAAAAATAATTTCAAGATATTGTCACATAATAATTTTAATTGGAGCGTATTGTCACTACAAAAACATCTGTTTTCGCTGTGATTACCACCTCAAAAGAAAAAAAACCCGACGGAAGCCTTCTCTATATACCAGGGTGTGCCGTCGTCGTGTTTGTTTTGTTTTTGAACCTTGAAAAATGTGTTTACACGGTATAGCCGAGCGAAAAGAAGTTTTATGCTGTCTCTTCGAGCGTTTGATTATGTATATCGCGTAAATGCGCGGCATGTACTGCAGTTTTTCAGTCATTGGAAGCACAGCTCGCCGCCACCGCGATGTGAGTTTCATGCAAACAAAAAAAAGCAAAGAGTGTTATCTCACGTACAGCGTGAACGGAATTGAATTACGAAATTAATTATACCTCGAAAACATATTTTTGCTCTTATATATATGTGCGCGCGCGATATAAAAGAGCGAAGCTTTACATTTTTTCAAAGCCATTCACAAGCGAATAATAGGAATAATATTATCATTTGTATAATAATATATTTCCCGGTATATTTTTCGATGATAATAATAATAACTTTACAGTAGAAAAGAGCTCGTCCAGAGCAGCGGCAAATAAAATAATAACTCAGAGTCGTGTTCAATCTGTATATCGACAGTACCCAGAGCAAATAGATAGCGGATATTGAAATCTCATTGTGCAAACCTTCAGCTTCCAATTGTCTCAATAGACTTGTATATTTCTTCGATCAGAATTGAACCTTGACAATAAAGGCAAATAAGTCTGTTAATAAACGATATCGCGTACGCATACTTTCGACTTGATGGCTTCGATGGTACATCGTATTTTTTTTTTCCACTTTGTTGCACTCGACGTAATTTATGTAAGTAGTGCAAAAAAATTCGATTAATTATGATCGCTCGTAAAGGAAGAGGTTTCCGTGTTTACTTTTCCACTTTATTCGCCATCGTGCACATGCGTATCTAGTGTTATGGAATCAAAAATGATTTGCTAAATCGTCAAGATGTTTGGATTGCTTTTATAACAAGTTTTTCGGGATCATTACATTTAACGTCAGTCATCTACATGTTCGATAATAAATTGTAATTGTATACGTAGCAAAAAGAAAAGTCATAATGTTTCAATAATTGAAAAATACTTATTTTTTATTAAAATTCAGGGGATAAAGAAAAGTTTCAAAAAAAAAATGTTCAAATCTCAATTATCTCTGATTCTAATTGTAATTATTGTAATTATCTATACAAAATGTACTTTTTTGCAAACAACACGTTTTCTTTCATAACATAGTAACCGTAATAGCATAAAATCAAAATTTGGAAAAAATATTTAGATACTTTCATTCTTTAGGCAATAATTATGCAATTAAAAATTGTGATTTTATCATTTTCGCGAAAATCAATAAAACAACAACGCGCATCGCTCAAATCAAAACATTATTTTTTATCGATTACAGAATTTAAAAACAAAGAGATAAAGCTTGCCCGATAAAAATTTTACTTTATACATGCACAAAAAAAAATTTGTTAAATTTCAAATAATTCGAACTACTATCACACCTTCGAATTTCTGTAAATCGAAAAACCGAAAATTCGTTCATCATAAATCAATTGTTAAAGTTAAAGTTAAGGTAAACAATTGTTAAAGTTCAAGAATTCACATCGTTATTCTCCCATCACCATCAAACACGCGCACATCCCACCTCCACAACCAAAAAGCATATACACACGTATACCCGCACTCCCAACCGTCCGCAAAAAATCCGTTATAACCATCCGAAAACAAGGCGTCAATGCCCTCTCTCTCTCTCTCTCTCTCCCCACAAAGGAGAAAAACAACCACATCCTCCCCATCGCGCAGCATCCGCGGAACCAGCAGTTCCCTTTCATCCCTTTCATTCGTCCTCCCATCCCTCCTCTCTCCTCTCGTCTCTCCTCCTCCTCCTGCTCTCTCTCTCTCTCTCTCGAGATCGTCTCTCGGTACGCATGCGAGCGAGCATCAGGTGTGCTCAGTGTCGCGTAACCGCTCGATCGGCCAGTCGCGCGTATTATAGCTGCATCGCTTCCTCCTCCTCGCGAGGTAATATACATCTCGCCTGTGTACATAACGCTGTGTACCCGCTCGGTACACGCCAGCTCTCTCGCTCTCTCTCTCGCGCGCGCGAGTCTATAGAGACATTGTCGTCGCGTCGCGCTATTATTAAGTGCGCGTCCTTTAAAGCGCGCGGCGCTCGGCTCGCCGTCAGTCGCCGCGGGTCATTCGTTTATTCGCGAGGAGAGGCGTCGTCGGGTGTGCGCGAGAGAGAAAGAGAGAGAGAGAGAGACGCGTAAAAGAGTTTTCTCGATAATGCGCGGCTCGAGCCGTCGGTGCAGAGTACTCGCAGTGACTTGTTCGCCGCCCCGGAGCTGCTGGGAGTCGACTCTGATTTTTGCCTCGAGGTATATACTGGATACTTGCGGGGGTTTGGAGTTTTACGGGTATAATTCTTTTGGTCGTGGGCGAGGAGAGGCGGACGTTGAGACGAGGTGCGAGTATATATGTATATTGGGGTATGCACCTGTGAGGCGGACTCTCTCGAGTTATAAATAATGATTACGTCGGTCGGTTTGACCTTAGGTGCGAGAGAGAATTGACGTTTGATTTTTTTGACGCGCGGTTTCGGAAAGATTAGCGTCGCAAAGATTTCGTCGCAGACGCGCTGGTTCGTTACGAGCGAAGGAATATTTTGTGTTTTTTTCTTCTTTAGTCCACTTACGATGCGTCTATTGATCGTAACGGATTCTTAGCTGGTTAGCGATCGACCGTCGATTACGAAAGCAAATACTGAATTATTTATAAAATCGTATCCTTTTACCTTCGGGCTGATTTTCTTTATACAAGTTTTATGAATCTTTTAAAAAACGACAATATATACTTGTGCGGTATCGATGCGAGTTCCGATCAAAGTTTCTCATCGATATATGTTCAGTTCGCACTACATTTCCGCCGGTTGCATAAAACGGCAATTTGACTTACGGTGTGTAATTAAATAAACTGATTTACGTCCGTGATTATGCAATAATTTTTAAGCTCGGTATCAGAGGCGAAGGAATGTTCTCTCTTAGGAAACTCGATACACTCGTGCGCTCGATCGTTAATAATTTTTCTGTAATATCCAGTTCGCTAATTACATATCAATTGCACAATACCCGCAAATCTCTCGGCTCAATGTCAGCTGATCCGATTATACGGCGACTCGCCTATATATCTCCCCAAAGTCAATAGAAAATCAATATATACGATATAGGCAAATAAAGCAGCTCAATAAATTATGTTTACTGTATCGATCTATAAATAAATGTTTTCCTCTCAGTACTCTCGCGAGCGGTGCTCGGTTGTCCTCGTCCCGGCAACGCCAGTGATCGGTATACATATATACACCGAGTGTTTGTGCGTATATCGCCCTGCATATAGCGCAGAAGAAAGGGAGTTGAGTTATTGCTTTTAAATCATCCCAGTGCGGTTTTCCGGCCTCGCGATCAGTTGAGAATCGAAGAAAAGGAGAGCAGCTGACGTGATCGAGAGAAAGAAGGAAAGAAAGATTTCGACGGGAGTTGATAATCTCTTGCGATACAGAGGATATATATAATAATACAACCGAGGCAAGGAACAGACGAAGCAGCCACGGAGTCGGAAGTCATAAGAATCGTAGTACCTTGCGAAAATCGCGAGGTAAGTTCGACATGTATTTTTCAGCAGTGTGCGTGCTTTTTTTTACTTCCTGGAAGAAATGCGGGTGTGGGTGATCGTTTGTAAAAGTACAACGTGATTGATCAAAGAAACTATATGTGTTTGATTTTGATAGGGCAAAGCCTATTATTTTTGTTGTTTACTTTAGAGTTTGGAGAAAATAACATAAAATTTTGCTGGTACGTTTACTTTTAAAGAGCAAATTTTTTTAATAAATGTCAAAGGATTGAAATGGTAAATAGTCAATTACACTGAAAAAAAATCATAATTATGCAAAAGCGTATCGCAGTTATTATATGCAAGATTTCAATACATATTGCTCATTAATTTTTGAGTGAAAAGAACAAAAAGTTGTAAGCTTGAAATTGTTGAAAAATACAAATTTTTTGTACTTACAACTCGGTCGAGTTTTTTGCTTAGTTTATGTAAAATCAGAGTCGATATTACTGGTATCAAAGATATTTTAAAACTTTGATAAAAAAAATTCTTGATACCTTATATCTTAACAAACGATTCGGCTTTCTTAACGACCAGATTTTCATATATTTTTTAAATTAAAAAAGAATATTTTAAAATCTTGCAGTAAGCATGGATTTCGTTACATAACGATTTAATCTGAGCAAATTATTTGCAAACTGACAAAATCTCAGTTTACACTTGTACCTCAGCCGCATTTTACGTTTTATTCACTTAAAACACCGCACAACAACGAAACATCATACGTACAAACCAACCAAAACAACAGCAAATTAGTCTGGAGGAAAAGCCACTTTTCCAACGGCTTATAACCGCGGTTTTTTTCCTCTCGCTATAAGCTCCGCACACTCCCGAGAGCCGCCTCTGATCGACAAGAAAAAAAGAGTTCGTGTATTCTCTCCCGTCGTTTTTTCTCCTAATCGCGAGAGGCTTATACATTTTCTAACTGCGCTTTTTACCCGCGGGTATTAAAAGTCCATGAAAAACAATTTTTTACGCTCGGCTCGGCTCTCTCTCTCTCTCGCACAATTTACTGCCTCTCGCGTTGTAAATCAGCGGGCCCCGGCGCGAGGCGAAACTTTCATCGAAGCGCGCGGCTCTCGCGTCGGAAAAATCGAACTCGCATAATCTGCGGTATTTCGATAAAAAGTCACGTACGCGGCGACGGCGGCGAGCGGAAAAGTTGGCGGTAAAACGGAAAAATTCCGAGTCGTCTCTCGCGATCGAATTAAGAAACGCAACGGCGACTTGTACATGTGTATATACCTCTATATCCGAGGGGGTGAATTTTCTGCGTATTTCGAAAAAAATATAATGGGATGGCTCTATAGTTCCGCCACGTGACTTCGCGTAATGCGTAAGTGTATATAAGTATATAAATCTCCGACGGCGGTAGTAGTGTATCTATAGACGAAAGTGGGACAGCTCGGCCGTGAATCTCGGCGGTGTGTAAACATGACCGCTGGTCATCCACACGAGTCGTAAGTGCTGTATGCATATATATATATGCGTCTTCGTCGTTCTTACGTCACTCATTCGCAAGACGCGCGCGAATTTTCGAAATGCGCGGGTGAAAGTTAATAAACAATGGGCGAGATTTGCATAAGCAAATGGCTCCAGCGGGAGAGAGAGAGAGAGAATACATTTTGCTGGAAATTTTAAAGTTCGCGTGTGTGTGTGTGTATGGCCGTCCGCAGTTTTTATATTATGCGCAATGCATATTTATTAGAACAATAATTTATGATGTAACTGTGATTATGTACGCTCGGTTGGGGGGCAAAATTAAATTACGAGTATCGCGTGACCTCGACGCCGGAATAAACGATATTAAAAAGGAGAGAAAAGGGGAAAAGAGAGTGTGCTTTAATGGGAATAAATGATTTCGAGGCGGACTGCGTGTATTTCTATTTTTTCTTCCCCCGCAACATTTTACAAGCTCTGACAAAAGCGAAAAAAAAGAGGTGAAAAGAAACTGAAAATGAATCGATTCTATTTCAATCACGATATGGTGGAGGGGGGCTGCGATAAAAAAGAAAACAACAGCAGCGAACTAACAGCGAGTCGCTAAGTGAACGCCGCGAGACTGTGCTTTCTAATTAGCGGACTTTTTTTCGCTTCGCCGACCCTCTTTGACGCATCCTTCTATGCGTGACGCGGCCGTATACAGATATATATACACGAGAATTATCATCGATCGATGCGGGATTGTATACCATAGAGCGTCGCTTTTCTCTAGAGAGAAGGAATTCTCGCATTCGGTGTACGTTTTGTTCGCGTGTCTTTTGTTTTGCGCCATTGTAAAAAAAAAACAGCGGTGCAGTTTTTTTTCATCTAAACTTGTTGCACAATTCGCTCTTGACGTTTTTATTGCATTCTGGGGGGGACTTTTTGTCCGAGTGCGATTACTACAGATGAATTCGATTTCAACAATGACACACGCGTACGTGAGAAAGAAGCGCGAGAGGATCTGAATTGCGATTGAAACTTCAAAAATTCGCCGAAACCGCGATTTGGCTTGCAAATTGTTGTAATGAAAATTGAATTATGAAAATTACGAGCTGCTCTTCGTTATGTAAAATATAACTTTTAACAGTTCGAGCAATTAGTTTACGTTAATTAGCGGGGATCTTGAACAGTCGTCAATTTTAATTATCGCACTTCGTAGACAGTTGTTCGAAGTGAATTAATAATTACCGTCAGGTTAATTAACGTTTACGTATACGTAAATCCTGCGTATTGGATCAGATTCCTTTCATTTTGCAAGTTTACCTGCTTTTCCAATTTCTGTATTAAAGTATGTTTAGAAACTTTTATGAATTTCTACGTCGCGTTATAGGATTTTAGACCGTGAAACCGCGTTTAATTGAATAGTTTAGTAGCCATTCGAATAAGATTTCCCAATCTTGCAGTAATTGAATTATGAAACCCTATTAACGTTCCGTAAAACGTTCAATTAAGACACGCACTTTTTTATAAATTGCAATTGGAATTCCTTATTAATACCAAACGCAACCCATTCTACAACTATATAATCTTCTTTTCACAGACAATTAATTTATAGGCAATATGAAAGAAATCATTAAATTTATTATTGCTCTATGCTATTCCACAATACCTCCAAATCTTTCAAAAAAAAAACCGTAAATTCCATCACTCGCAAAGGAAAAAACCATTTACACTCCTAATAGCCATTTAACGTCAACTCTATCACCGCTCTCAACAAAATCAAATCTGACTTTCGAGTGTCGTAAAAATTTTATCCGATAAAATGCCCGTCGAGCATCCAATGCATATATCCAATGTATGCGCACCGCCAGTATTACAGACAGATTAATTAAATCCTCGCTCTCGTCGAGAGAGAGAGAGAGAGACCGACGGAAAAAGATCGAATCTCGCGCGAAGCATTTTCCCGCCAGCTTTAAAATCTGCATATACAGCTCTCGTTTACGTAATCCGCAACGACCGGCGAGACTCGGCGGCGGAACCGCTGCACCGAAGACGAGGCGGAGACGCGCGCGACACAGTCGTTGTCTCTCGTTAAAGTTACAGCGCACGCGAAGCCAAGCGCGTCATCGTGAAAAGCGCATCGCAGTGCATCGCGTGAGCAGCTCTCGCGTCTCGTGCGCGGTTTACGCGCGCGCGCGCGCGCACGAAGCTCTGAAAACTCGAAAGAACGTGAGAAATTTCCGATGGCGACGCGGGGCGACCGGTTATTAAACGCTTCCTGCCCGTTGTGCGGTTGGGCGCGAGAGAGAATGTCGTTTGGAATAGCCGGTGCGCATGTATATCTGCCTGTTCTTTTAGTGCGGCTGTGTGTCTTTTACTGACGGGTCGAGTCGTTCGAATGTATTTTGACTTCGTTCAGAATTTTTTTTAGACTCTTTTTTTTTGTGAACGTTCGGAAGAAGGTCGAAATTTATGGTTGGGATATTTTTCGCTGTTTAATTCTTTTTTATTAATTTTCCAGTTAAGGGGGAAGAGGATATTTTTTTCTCAATGATTTAAATTTTTATTAAATCTAGCTGTATAGTTGAAAGTAAGCGTAATTATTTAAATTGCATAAATCATTTTTAAGTTACTTGCATAACGACTCCAAAGTCATAAAGCTAGTTTCAAGATTACTTTCATGTTGGTAATGAAATTATTATCAGCTCGAGAAAAAATATAGCAGTTTTAATTTTGTCTTTTTGAAACGTCGGTATAAATAATTTAAAAAATGTTAGGAATAGCATAGCTTAAAATTTAAGAATATTTAATAAAAGAATGTTTTCTTCTCATCACATTCTCTCTGCTTGGCATTTCGTATTACGCCTTTTAGATTCGTAATTGATTCATCTACTTCACGTTAAAAAATGTTGCATGGTAATAAATGCACCAATGTGACCGATGAGAAATTATTTAAAGCGAATCTTTGTGCAAAGATTTTTTGAACATTTTTTGTTCTACGATTCATGGCCAAGTACTTTTTACGATCAATCGCATAATTATATAGGTTCATTAATGAGAAGTAAAAAGTACAATCAACTTCAAAAAAGTTTTTCTTTGCCGTTGAAGTGCCTTCGTACTTGTTCATTAAAACTTTTTTCAATAAAAAATTTCACTGGACGATTAAAATTGCAAATTATGGCTAGTTCAAACTGCACAAGATAGAAAAATTGTGTATTCCGTGTACCTTCTATATTTTTAAAAGTATAGGTAAGTCAGTCTGTCTCAAATCCTCATAAACACAACGAAGCGATTGAGACGAGCTGACACCTTTTAAAAAAAAAGAAATTGATATACCCCCGAATCCATTTAATTTGCAAACCTGCTCCGCTCAATTTACTCAAAGGAACTATCAATCAGATTCCGTCAAACCATATCAACCAAATATTTCCTGTATCCATCACACTATCAATCTTGTCCGTTTTTTCCACTCATTTGTCACTTCACAATGAGCATAAGTAATCGCACACAGACACACATGCACACGCGGTGAATCGGACCCTTTTTTTCCTCAGCTCGCGATGTCAATGCTAAGGAAAGAAAAAATCGAAGAATCAGCGGTACGTAATTGCAGCCGCGCTGCACTTGACACTTTTGCCCCCCAGGCTCAAGGAGCATATAATGTTTTGTCGCGGTTTATAAGTATACATTCGCTCGTTCGACGAATAATTGTTATTACTATTACTATTATTGTTATTATTATTATAATTATTATCGCAGGCGGCGTCGAGTTCGCGACAATAAAGCACACAATGGCGAAATTCTTTTCGAGCTTAATAACGCCGGGAGTCGTTCGTTGTATGCGTATAACAACTGAAATTGAATGTGTAAACAATACGAGCTTTTGTCTCTCTCGAGCTCTTTCTATTAACGAGCGGATTTTCAATGCGCGCACGATTATTCCGTTGGCTCGGTAGAGCACAGCTGATTTACAATTCCGAGAAAACGTTTCGCTTATTCGCCGCGCTCGCGCCCGACAATTTTGTTTACACGACAGTAGCCTGTGAATGTGCGTGTATGTGTGTGCAAATTTTTTTTTTTCGACTTTTCGCCGGGAGACTCGCTTTTGAAACTGCACTAGGCGGAAATTTGGACTTTTGCAAAAAGTTCCGAATAAAGAGGCTCTGTAAAATCACAACGAGAAAAATTTCATCGCGAAATTGGAGAAATTACTATGTTGTGTACTTCCTCTGTTTATGAGCATTCTTTCCGCTTTACGTAGTAATTTTTTAATAATGATTGTAGTAAAAATTGTTGAACTTGCAAGAAAAATTAATGGGGCACACGACCTTGAAAGTCTGAACAATTGAAATGTCAAAATAATTATTAATTAATGAGTATCAATAAATTTTATTTAAATATACATAATATCATTTAGTATTTAAGTCTGGTAATATCATGTTTAAGCGTTTTCACTCGCAGTTTAATGTTTTAAAACTCAAAGGTCGTTGTACGCCCCTTAATATTTCACATAATGGATATATAATTACTATATTCATATCATACAAAGCTATTATTTACTTATCAATTGCCGTTTATTGGCTGCACGAATTTCAGGTATATAATGTATTAGCGTCATACTTATTACAACAAAAACAAAATTTTAGTTCTAACAGTTCTGTTTAGACAAGTGGACAGCATACTTTACTACGTCAGTGTCCAAGGTTAAATGTCGTCGTCGAAAAAAATTAATTATACAATTTTATTTATTTATTTTTTGTTTTTTCATGCGTTTCTTTCTAAACGAAATAGGCCAAAACTTTAATAACAATAACTATAATAATACAAATTATATTAAACATTAGAAATAACATTTTTAAAATCGACTTTATCGCTTTTACAATTGCTGTACAAATTGATAAAGCCTCCACAAATGGTATATGAAAATTGTTATCAATAATCAACTTAAACGCAGTTACGAACAATAATCAAAAGGCTCGAAATTTTCGAACTCAACAGCTCAAAATACTTGCACGCGAAAAAATCTTTGATACCCAGCCAGAGCGAACACATGTCGCGGGCGCGCATTATCGTCATCTGGCCACAACAGTAACTTTTTAACACCAAAAAATTTCGCTCTACACAAGTGTACAATACTCCTCCTATACATCGGGCATATCGATCGAAAATCCACGAAACTAGCCGAGGCTCATTAATTATTCGTCGCTCGTCCGAGCCGCCGGCCGCCTCGTGTCTAAACACAGAGAGAGAGAGGCTTCGAACGAAACTCGCTCGTGCGTGAGACTTTGTTATAAGTTAATCAAAGCCCCCCCCCCCTCCCCCCCGAGGAAGCACGTGATGCATGTGTATAGCCGAGCATCGGCACGCGTCGCCCGATATGCCCCGCGTTAAGTAACGAGCCTCGACGTGCGCTTCTATAAACCGACGCGCAACATTTTGCAATTGATAGTTCGCCTGCTTCTCCTCTTCTCTGTCTTACGAGGCACTTCGTCAAGTGTTTGTACGTGCGGTTGTCGAAGCGCCGCGAGGCACCTTCGTGGCGACTTTTTTTTTCTCTTTCCCTCTCTCTCTCCTTAGCGGCCTTGTCAAAATGTCTATGATTAATAGCTCGGCGTAGTGTAAATGTCGCGCGCACCGGCTCTCCTGCATTACGGACATACGTGAAAACTCATTTGAAAGTACAATTGCATTTATGTATGGGAGGTAGTTAGGCGAGTTTGAAAAACAGCTGTTTTGTACTTAGTGTACCCACACATCGAGACTATCGATCAGTGTCGGGGGGGTTCGAGTTTCTAAACGCGTTTAATTCCTTCAATCTTCCCGTGAAGAGTGACACTGCACACATTGCCCGCATTATGGGTGACGAAAAGCAAAGCCTCGTAATAAGCCGCTTCGATAAGTGTCGTCCGACTGATAATATAAGCGAGTATGTGGTCGAATGGTTTGGCGTTCTGACTCTCCTTTGAACTAATAATTTTTCCGAAATGCATTATTGTTGAATATATATATTTTACAAGAAATTATCCTGGTCTGTGTATACCCTGCGAATTGAAATTTTTTAAAACTGTTTTTAATTATTATCAAAATATGAGGTTATTCACTTCTCTCAAAATGTATAGTTCGAATAATTCGCAGGAGTTTAAACTTGAATATCTGGAATTGTAACAAGTTCTATACAGCTGAGCAAAAAATCTACAATACGCCTTTTCAATATTCCGTTATCAAAGAAAAACTAATGCATGCGTGAGCGGGTACACACCCACGCAAACATTAAAATCGTGTCGCTCAAACTTATTATACTCGTAGCGACGCCTCGAAGCGTATTTCCAGAGTTAAGCGACAATCCACGCGACAAAGTTTCATATACAGGATAGTTTAAAAACAAATACATTCCCATTAAAATTAATTAATTTCAATTAGCGCTTGATTATCAAGTAAACTATAACATCCATAATCATATTCTCTCTGTTACCCCGTATCCACGATATTTCATAAAAATGTCTATATCCCTCCTCGCAAAATATTCACGACATCTATGCCTCTCCCATTAAACGACAATCGTTCCGTTCAACGCTTCCATCTCTCGCACGCGCGCAACTCTTTCTCGCCGGCTTTAACTCATGATAAAACGCGTATAGCGCACGCAATTCGCGCCTCACACCGCACGAGAGCCAATCAAGAGTCCCGGCACGTCGTGCGATGCTGACAAATCGCCTCTCGCTACAGCGTTGAGACCCGCCAGAAGAGATACAAAAGCCCGAGAGCGCGATCTAATTGCAGCCTATATATATACATGTGCACTCGCTCCCCCGCGGCGGCGACTCGTGTTATACATGTATGTCGCTGATACAAACGGACTACTGCATACATATACATGTATTCTTAATAGTATTCGACCGCGACTCTGCGGCCCCCCCTGTGCGTTATATATAATACACGCCAGGCCTTATTCCTCGGACGTTTTGCTCTGATGGCCGTCCTTTATTTTCTTGGCTGAGCAGCGACTGCGCGCGCGGATTCTTTTGTTTCGACTCGGCGCGTAAGTATGCGTTTTGCGATGTTATGTATATACTTGTGATGCCCCGCTGTCGTCGTCGTCGTCTGGATTCTCTGCTACGCGTTGAGGATGTTGCGCATGTGCGTATACCCATAGTTATATACATGTGTATATATAGAAGCTTATTTAACGAATGATACACTACGCAGTGCGGGGTACTTGGCGGGAGGTTTCGTATTGATAGCAATTTATTGGCGATAAATATATGGGAGCGCGTGCGCTGGTTATTAACGCGCGATATGTATATATATATATACAACTCTGGGAGAGAGAAAGCGAATTTGGGTCAACCGCCGGTATATCAATGATTAAGTGCGAGAGACGAAATAAATGTCGGGAGCGATCGATAGAACTTCCATGTGGCTATTTTTTCGTTTGGTGAAGCATGACTTTCCGACAGGCATTCGGTATACGTTTTATTCAGCGGCGGATGAAGAGTCGGTGAGGCCCCGAGCTTCATCCGTCGGGGAGGTTTTTCTTTTTTAATGCAGGGGATGCGATTTTAGGATTATATAGGATAAGTGGAACGAATTCGTAATTTTGTATGCTCTACTTGCGTAGCGAGTTATGAAAATTAAACTGCGATAGTAGTAATTTTACACGAGTAACAAGTTTTTAATAAAAATTTATTTGTATAAAAAACTTTATAATTTCATTTTGATAATCTCTAGTGTGAGATTTTTCTGTGGTGAGATTCAATGATATTCGGAAATAAAATGATAAATTTACTTTTTCATATAAATTTAATATAAAGATGTACAAAATCAATATTTATTTGATATCATGAGTCTTTAATGCATAATCAGTCGTACTAAATAACTTTTTCCTGAACTCAATTCATCACAAATAAAGAAAAAAGCCATTGTCAATTTATTTTCACTTATATAGCTTCCTCAAATTTCATTTATAGCTCCCTGAATGTTTTTAAACGTCAAATATTGATTTATTTATTCGTACTTAAAATATCTAAAACTGTTTAAACCAACGTTATATGCCAACTACCTTAACTATTTATAATGTACAGTTTAAATAAACTTTTATTCAAAGTCTAAACTGAACACTTTTTATCTCAAATATATTCAAAATTTAAAAATAAAGAGAAGCCGCCACGCACACATCAATCCGGACACTTCCGTAAAATAATTCAAACGTCTAAAATTTCATTTAAACACGGAGCAGCTTCCGAAAAAATCCAAAATTTTACCATAAAAACCCGTCCCGTCAGACAAAGCAATATTAACCGCTCAATAAATCCTCAAAATATCCCCATAAAAATAATACTCTTTCCCTCCCGTTCCCTCCATCAATAAAGCTCCCACACAGTGCAGTCGCCTCGAAAATCCAAAGCTCCAAACAACCCGAGGCATCAGCCTCAGCCGCCTCAACTGATGCAGTGTGCATCGCGGCTCCGCTCAAATTCAGCTCACGTCTGCTCTCCTCTCTCTCTCTCTCTCTCTCTCTCTCTCTCTCTCTCTCACTCTCAGAAAACCTCGACGGTCGCGATCGCGCTAGACACAGCGTCGATCTGCCCTCTCTCCTCTTTTCCCATTTCACGCGCTCTCGCCTCCTCTCTCTCTCTCTCTCTCTCTGCGACATCGTCATCTTTGTCCGCTAGAGTAGTAGTAGCAGTGGCTGCTCTCGGAGCCGAAAAGCCGCTGCTATATAGAGCCGCGTCGCAGTCGAGACGACGGCGAGTCGAGGCCAACAACAACGTCGTCGTCGTCGTCGTCGCCGCGGCTGCCGCGCGCGAGCGAGCATCAGCCAATGGATCCATATCTATTCGCATCGAGTCGCTTTATTCTCGGCAGCCGGCCAACCCCCGGCGGCACGCGCCAGTAGTCGAGCGCGTGTGTCGTCCCCGTACGCACCGCAGCAGTCAGATCGCCGAGTCCGCCTGGTGTGCGTCTCGTCTCGGGTCTCTCGCGATTTCTTTTTTTTTTTTTTGTTCTACCTGCAACGCACTCGCGTACCTATACCCGTGCGAGATTTACGTGCGCTTACGTCGAGAGTTGGTTGGCCATTTAAGTGACAGAAAGATGATCGTTGCGAGGGACAGAGTCGAGATCGACGGGCAGTGTTGTGGTGCCGAGGAGACGGTCTGAAGTGCGCCTCGTCGTCGTTTTCGCGTGAGAAGAGAGCAGAAAGCACACGGCCATCATGATCACCGTGCCGATATCGGCCTCGAGCCCCTACAACACCATCCACTCGTTCAGCGACGCCAGCACGCTGAGCAAGCGGCCGACGGTATGGGGATCTCTCGTTTTTGTACAGTCGGGTTGACAAGTTCCAAGGTTATAAAAAGAATTTTGTTTTCCTCGGCCGCCTTTTTTTTTTATTTTCTGTACACAGAAAGCCTCCCCGCGCGCGAGACGACAAAGTAAGTCGCGCTTTTACGCGCCGCCGCCGCCGCTGTGTCTATAAATAAAAATCGAATCTTCGATAGATCGAGCTTTTTCGAGCTTTTTCGTGCAACGCCGCGTAAAAATATTTTCGTGGGCGTACAGAACGTATGCTTTTTTTCTCTCTCGCGGACGCGCATCTGACGGAGCTTCCAGGCACGCGGTGTAGCCTACGTTCGTGTGTTTGTCGTTAAAAGCGACGAGACGCGCCATAGGCCGATGCGCGCGCGCGGCAATAAGAGAGCCTTGTTAACATAACTGTTTATGCATTAAGTTCGTTAAATATGCATGAGCCGAGACGCTTGGAAACGCTAGAGAAAATTCAAGGAACAAAGTTGTTTACTGAATTGCGTATCGCGACTGTACATCGATTTTTTTTATATTTTCATTGTTGTGCTGTATAGATCGCGTTATAATACAGATTTCATATACTTCGTCGCCGCGTCGAATTTGAGCGTTGAATTTCGACGCGGGGGAATGCACTGCTCTTTCTCTCTCGCTGTCCGATTACGCGTTTTGAGGAAGTAACGAGCATTACGCTAAAAATAAATATTCACTTGCCCGCAGCACCAGAGCTGCGCGTCTGCTCTTTGTGTATTTTCACGCGGAGAGAAAGAGATGCGACTGTAAAAAGCGAATTTTTCGTTTATAATTCAGCGAGCGAACGAAGTGGATGTATACGATTGAAAAAATTTCAGCGCAATCCCAACCGTGAAATGCATTTCCCGTCCATAGGAGCTGCGAGGCTCGCGTCCGATTTCGCAAACAAAGTGTCGCCAATCCTCAGCCTTCGCGTCTCTTATATACTCGCTTGCGTCTTGATTGCTATTTATCGCGAGCGAATGATATTCTCGAAAAAAAAAATTCTTCTCGACTTGGCGCGCGTCGCTAAATGAAAAAATAAAATAAATAAATGCTGCACAAAGAGCCTCAACTAAAATAAAAATTCATTGGCCCGCATGTCGTACTTGAACTCGTATACGGACTCATTGTTCCCATGTGCGCATAGCAGTGCATAATTCTGAATGAAAAAAAAAAAAAAATTCGAAATTCTTACGAAATTCTTCCGACGCGCGCGATTGAATGAATTTACAATAATAAGTTATTTTTACGCGATTTTAAAACTTTCCGAAAACACGAGCGAAAATAAAGCCTTCAATCACATTGGAAAATACGGATTATTCACTTAGATAAAGTATTTGAACAGATTTTAAAAATAAATTTTTCATCCTTTAGCATTGTACAGTCAACTTAATTGGTTTTATGAACCGCGCCGAAAATTCTAATCGAACAACGTAGGTGAAATTTCAACGTTGACATAAAAACGTGATATAAACATTTTTATCATAGAATACAGAGATATATTCAAAGCATCTCAATCTTATCGTTCGAGAAATCCAAAAACATAAATTCTTGGAAAATCCAAAAACGTAACATTCCCTTATCAGACATCAAACGCGCCGTCGCCCAGTTTCCGACGACAGGCAGTTTCCGAGACGACGCAGCGTTTTCTAAAGATCTCCAAAATCCTCCTCTCGAACGAACGCGCGACGAGGCTTAAAATTCAACGGCGCGCATATACCGCGAATCTTTTCCTCTTCGGCGAAGCGAAAAAATACGTGGAAGCAGAAAGCGCTGCGGCATCCTCGCCTCGGATAATCGCGTGCTCGCCTGCGCGCGGACGACACCATCTAAATCCGTAACTCCGCGCGCGCGATCGTCCGCTGCTGGTCGCGGAGACGACGTCGTGCCAGGCCTCGTTAAGCTTGACCGTGTTCGCGCGCGAAACAATGCCAAGTAGCGCGAGCGCGCGTTATTTCCTAGTTTATTCCCCCCGTCGGCGGCGCGAGACCGGAAGCGTATCGTCGAGCGGCAGAAACGCGAGGCGAGAGGTTTATTTTCTTCCTGCTTTTTTTTAAACACTGCGCGGCAGTGGAGAGAGAGAGAGAGAGACTCTTCTCTGTTTGATGCACGATTGCTTTGGGGGGATATCACGTATTGCGGGAGAGACGGGTCGAGCTTCTCGGGAAAGCGTTTTAGAGGAAAAGCGGGAAGGTGTCGCGGGAAAAGTGTTCTCGAGGTATAATTAAGAGTTCGACGCAGTGGAGAGCTTCGATGGAAGCGACGAGCGGTTTTTGAGAATTTCGTGAGTGGGAAGTTCGTTAGTGCGGATGGTGGGATGTGTTGGGGTACTCTCGAAGCCTAAAATACGAGAGCAGTGCGCGGTGCGTATAATAAATCGTGAGGTAGAGCGTTGTGAGAGCTTTTTGTTTGAAGTTTTAATGCGAAACTTGCGAGTTCGAACCCGATAAATCGATGAAATGGAGTTGTTAGTTTTGGGGATTATTTTAAAAGGCTATTATTATTGAATGGTCCATAAATATTTCGTATTTTTTTACTTTTTGGGTGACAGTATTGTATTAACTATACTATACCTAAATTGAAAAATTATCATTTCATATAAGTGATATTACTTAAAGACACCAGTTTTACTTATTATTATTCAAATTATTTTGTAAAATAAATAATTCTATGCTATGGATCTACCAAAAAATGTTAAAGAAAAAAAACTGTTATTTCAGTCGAAGATTATTTTCTAAATTCTCAATGAATCCCATAGTTATTTTCGTATTTAACTGCATCAGAAAGATTTATTCATTGACGGATTACGTTCTCTATTGCTCTCAAGACCATAAAAATCAATCATTCATCAGCAGCGATTCCCGCGCAATAATTCTTCTCTTCTCCTCGAATAATCCTGGAATAGCTTCTGTCTTGCGAAACAGCCAACAAATCCTCGCAGAAATGCGCGCACCATTGAGAAAAAGGCGAAATCCTTGCAACATCCTCGAATGCCTCCGCGCACAGTTAAAAAAAAACAAAAATAAAACCTAAAATTCGACAACAACCGCGACTAATCGCAAAACGCAGCGTAAAGTTCGCGGACGGTCGCGCGCGAGACACTCGGCGCGTCTTCCTCTCGCAAATTATCGTCCGAACCCACATTGGCGTATAATAACGCAGAGAGAGAGAGAGAGAGAGAGAGAGAAAACTGCGCGCGGCTCTCGCGGATCCTTCGCCGGCAATTTCTCCTGCGTGTGTTACGTATATAATACATGCACAAAACGCTCGACCTTAAAAGCGTAACGCTCGAGGTCGCTCGCGCGAACAATTCGTTTTCTTTTCCTCTCTTTACTTACGCGGCAGCTCTTTTTTCTCAAGCCCGTATACCGCAGTTGTGTATACATAATATAATGCCTGCTTCTTTCCGGAGCACTACGCGCGCATATCTTTGGTATATTCCGGACGCAATGGTTTTTAAACGCGCGGAGATTTTGCAGGCGGCGAATAATATCGGGAACGAGGACTTTCGGATTTTCGAGAGCTTGGGACTTTTTTTACTTTTTTTTTATATGTACACCAAATGCGGGCGCGACGTTTCTGGGCTCGACGGGTAATCGACCTCAATGTAATCGCTCGAAGGATTGCTGTGCGGTCGGCACCTTGAGATATTCGCCGTATTACGTGTTTTAATGCTCGAGTATTACGTTGGATTTTCAATTCTCGCTTCTCTTTCCGGTCTGAATACCGAAACCTTGCGCGGTATGCGTATAGGGAGGCATGCTTCTCAGCAGGTGAAGTATATATATGTATAAGCAAAATGCATAGCTGTGTAATCCTCGATCTTTTTCCCACGACTTTTTTTTTCCCGCGTGTAAAGAGCAGAGCCCCCGCGCAGTAAGAAAACGCGCGTCTCGAAAACTAAAGAGCGCCGAGCAGAATCGGGGTCAATTTACGCTATGCATATACACAGCCGCCTCGTAAAATTAAGAGTCAGGTATATATACGTAAGGGCGTTGCGGTTCGGTGGCCTGGATGCAGCTCCGCCACTGCTGCGGCTGCTCTGCACCTGTTAGCCGTTTTTACTTCCGCATTACACGAGGCGCATGTGTATTATGCGGGTATATAGGCTGGTGCGTCTGAAATATGAAATCCGCTGTTGTTGCGCTGCCGAGGAGGCGCGTTGTCTCTTTGACTTGATTATCGTGCGGTATTATGCGCGGAGGGTAATTGCCGCGGGAGCTTCTCCTCGCGCTCGTTGCTCAAAATGTTGGAATTAATTTAATTACGCGCTTGAAAAATGCTCTTCGGAGAACGCGAAGTCCGCGGCTTTGGGAGGAATGCGGAGAGAAGGAGGAGTTCTGAATGCGGGGGAAATTTTCCGGACAACGCGAGAATTCGATCGGTAAATCGACGTATGTTTATTGGGGAAGATAAGCTTGCGGTGTATGCGGAAGGAGCAGAAGAAAATGTTTGATTTTAATACGATGTACGAGATATTAAAATTCTTAAGACTTTCCAATCAATCAATACCGCAACAAACTTAGTACACACTTGCACGCAATGTTTTAATAAATTTCAATTTATGTTTATTGTATTACTGAAAATTTTCATAAAATTTACTCTATCACTTCTGTCAGTGTATACGAAGTAATCGAAACGTGTCATTATCAATCATCATCAGCTGTTCTGCGCGCGTCAGATTATTAACAGCTGATAAAGCAATTTTCGGAACTTAAACTACACTTTACAAGTAGGACAATCGCTTCGTACCACGAAATAAACAGCCTCATGCAAGTGGACTCGTCCCGGGATTTCTATTCCGAACAGTCCAAACAGCCCGCAACGATTTTCTTCTCCACCGCCGCTGCCACCGCCGCCGCACACAAATTGCGAGGTCGACGAAAAACTCTTTATACTACTATGTTTCTAGCACTGGCTCTCCTTGAAACGAATACGCCCCGATTGTGCGATAGTACGAACGTTGCGAAGAAAATTTTTTTTTCTTTTCTTTTTTAAACAGAGTTCAACTGCTTTGTACTAAGGATACAAAACTGATGAATTTTCGCCCCTTTGATTGCGCCCTTTTTTCATATTTAAGTATTCGAAAGATTTAAAAAATGTGTACAATATAGCAGATCTAGAAAGAAAAGAAAAATCATGTTCGAGTCGTAAAGAACTTTTTAAATAAATTCTTTTAATTCAAGGAAAGTCTGCACGACTCGTGAAACGGCGGAAATAAAAACTTTCTTGCATTTTCGAAATTGTCACGAGTTCAGCGCGTCATTCCATTTTCCCCAACAATTCCGACCTGCTCCCATTGAGGCAATTACAATTTCAACCCAGTAGTTCACGCACTTCCCATTATACGTATGCACCGCATCGTTAATTACACGTAGGAAGCAAAGCCTCGTCAACCGGCGCTACAAAGGCGACGTAATTCAATGAACAATTGCTTCCATCGCACATATATACAGACCGCGTACAATTGACTATATTTTTTTTCCCCGCTCTCGTCAAGTGAAAGCACGCAGTGTGTCATGCCTCTTCGTCTCTCATAACTGCATGACATGTGTGCGAAGACTCGAGATCTTCGCACCAACCGATACGACATTGTCAGAAGGACGCGCGATGCGAATGAGCATAATACATATACAGAGAAAACCCGCGCGGAAATTAATCTCTCGAGGATCTGAAAAAGCAGCTCGTAAAAATTGACCAGAGAACTGCGCTATTATACACACACACACTGCACACATACGCACACGATCAATTGCTCTGTAAAAAGGGGAAAAACCGAAGTTTTTTTTCCTCTTCCTATAGCTGCGCGAGCGCAATTGTGTGCGACGTCGGTTCAGCGGGTCAAACCGATCGACGAGACCGATCGCGCGTTACTATTATTATATACATAGATGCATAAACGTAAAGGACCCAGATCAGACCAGTGTCAGGCAGGGCAGCACGTGTTGCAGTGTACATTTTCGATGTATATATCGAAGCCAGCGCAGCAAATCGAGAAGAAACGACGACGAGTCGCTCTTCGTCTTTTCATCTGCTCCGATGCGCGATGCGCGGATACTACACTCGTCCTTCGGCGAATACGGCTCTGCGTTGGCTCTTCGTATACGCAATATTCCCCGTGGCGAAGCTCGAGCTTTTCTGCGCGCTCGAGTATCCGCTGATAAATCGAGATGTATAATAGAGATGCGGACAGTGCGATATATGTGGGTGTATAAACGATCTGAATTTTCTCAACGTCTGCTTTGTGCTGCTCGATGGGTTTCGGAAAGTGAATGTTTTTCTCTTCGAGAGAGAGAGAGAGAGAGAGAGAGAGAGAGAGAGAGAGAGAGAGAGAGAGATTTGACGAATTTATTGCGTGAGTAAACGAGTTGCGCATGATTTATTGCGAGGGACTGTTAAGACTCGGATTCGAAATCGCGATGAGTTTTCTTACGGACAATGCGACGCTTGTATTTTATCGTAGACTGTTAGCGTTTGAATGTTTGAGGTCAGTCGTTCTTTTAAATAATTTTGAGAATCGCTAAGTCGAGTGATTTTTTGACTATTATTGGTTATTATTATTTTTTAATTTTTACCAATAAGCTCTTCTGTAATTTTCTCATCGAAACTTACAATACATCGCAATAAATCATATCTTTCAAGTAAGTCGCAACCGGCGACTCCACGACAAAATTACAATTCTGTTTGACAAACTTTACCGAACGCGCCGGCACTAAAACTCGCAATATTACATCGAATGAAATTTATGGCGCGCAGCGCCGCCCAGTTTTCCGCTATATTTTGGCTTCGTCATAACCAGAGCGATGCCTACGCACTTCCCGATAAATCTTCCGAAACTTTTAGCGAAATTGGCTTGGGCGATCTCTCGGGTGCATAAATACATAGACATACAGCAGAAAGAAAATTCCCCGCAATGAAATAATCGATCGATTTTTCAAGATCACAGCGTGAAATAGGGAAGAGAGCGAGAGAGTCAAACGACGCTCAAAATTGAGCGATAAAACTGCAGCCTCTCTCTCTCTCTCCCTCCCGAAGCGGCTACTCGCTCGCCGAGAACGGAGAGAGCCGCGCGCGCGCGGCGTAAAGAAAATCCAATGCACCACAGGCAAACAAACGAGTGGAGCAAGGTAAAATCCATTTGGAGCGTTGTACTCTCTCACTCTCGCAAAATAGAATCCACTCGAGAGGCGGCGGACGAATCCATGTTGGGGTCTCGAGTGTTCGGCCGCGGTGATGCTGTTGAACGTATACACGCGGAGCTATATAGGCATGTAGTGCGCAACATCGAGAGAATCGCTCGATCATCGCTTCTGTTGTGAAGGTAAACACTCGACCGCGCGTACAGGCTGTCGCTGAAATTGGAGATGCGCGCTAAGCTTTTTTCCCCTTTTGTCTTCTTAATAGCGCATCCCAAGAATGAGTTGGGGTCGTTTTATTTTATTTGCGCTACTTCGATACGATCGGTGGATTGGTCGAGCAAATCGGATCTGAGTCTTAACTCTCGTATTTTATTTGCGTGCAGTTCTCGTCTAATTATATACGATATGCATGAACTATTGTGCGCTATTGTTGTTCAGTCCTTCGCATCTGTGGCTTCGAGACACAGAAGTTACGCTAACTCTCAGCCTCGAAGTCACGAAGCGCCTCTATTAAGCTGGTTGGATGGGTAGAAAACAGGTGGAGCGTTATTATGCCGCTGTATTATACAGAGGATTTCCTTTTAATTAAAGTTTAATTGTTTACTTGGAAGAGATTATTTGTTTATAGTCGAAGACGATGTTTTTACCAGATTCACGGAAACTCGCTCGATAGCAACCGAGTTTTCTCGTATTCATATATAGCGCGTTAAGTACGTACACATATGAAAATTCATCGCTTGTATACGCCATCGATTTAGTAAGACATTCTAAACTTCACGAAAGTAAAGAAAAAAACGAGGTTCATTGCACCAACCGCACCGCGCGAATTGCAATAAAAACAAGCGTAAACAACGATGGCGCTGTACATCTCGCCAATTCAATATCTGTCGTCGCACGATTAACTTCAGTCGTCGCCGTCGTCGTCGTAGATCGAGCGAATCTCTCGTATACCTATATAAACCTATAAACACACAAGAACACATCGCATGCTCAATTGGCGAAGGAAATATATTTTTTCCCGTCGATGACTGTCGCCTCGTCGTCGTCGAGTGCGTCGAGCCAATTGAACGCTGTACGTAACAACGGCGTTTTTACGCTCGAGGCTCGTTTATCGTCGAACTGATAGGTTTTAACGCGTTTGCAATTAAAGAAGAGTTTCTTCGCGCGCACGACTGTCGCACGTGCGTGCAATAAGCCCCAGTTAATCGTCGGCGATTGCGGCACACTGTTTCCACAGCGTCGTCTATTTATTGAATAGCGTATACGCGTCGCGTGCATAGGAAAAAAAAATCAAAGTATCGTCAAATCGACAAGTCGAACTGTATACTCGATATTTCTCTCGAGAAGCTTTCGCTTCGGAAAAAATCGATGGCTCTTCCGATCCGGCGGAGGGAAACGATGAAGCTCCTCTCGGGTCTGTTCGTTCGTCTGCCACCTTTGGTGCACTTCTCTGCGCGCCAAGCCGCGGCGACTCCGCCGAAGGTCTTTTATTTTCGTCATTGTTTATGCTTTCACGCACACACGCGCGCGCGCGTAAAAACGGGAGACGAAGACGACGACGAGATCCGTCAAACAGGGATTTTGGCGAGCTGCATAGTAAATAGCGACGGGCTTATTAATAACGTCGCCTTTGTGACGTTCGCCTCGCAGCCGCCGCCGAGGTGCTTATGGCCGGAGGTTTATGTAGTCTGCCCCCTGTGCTTTATGGGAAACTCACTTTGCTTTTCCGCGGTTGCGTAAGCCTGACGCTTTTGTAGAAGAAAAGCGGCGGAATTGGATGCGCGTATTGTAATATATAGGTCTCGTGTGTAGCGAGAACTTCGAAACGAGAAGAAAAAGAAAAACTATAACGGTCGACGCGAGGAGTTTTCCTTCTGGGAAGGTGTATTATAAAAACCGATACTCGACGCATAAATTATTTCTATATGACTTCGCCGATGTCCCCTTATATACATCTCGACAAGTCCGTCAAAGCAGCGAACGCGTGACAGCTTGTTTTGTTCGGAACAGCCTCGTCGGCGGCGGTACATAAGTAGCAAAGTCGTCGTCACGCGGCGAAAACTACCGCTAAGACGTATAGTGCAGAGAAAAAAAAACGAAGCGATCCCGCCGGCGATTCAAGGCACTCCGACTTCCACGCAAAGTTTCCTGATACTTAAAATGTAAGAGACGCGGAAGATTGATTTCTCTCTCTCTCTCGCGATGCTACGTATACGCAACGAGTATCCCATTGTTGAGTCTGACGTCATCCGTCGACGGCCGATAATGCAATGATAAGCCCCTTTCGCCACGCCTCGGTAATTGGATAGGTGAAGCCCTCGAGAGCTTTTTCGATCTTCCGCGTATACGTCTCTCTCCCCCCTATGTATGCGCACACGATGCCGCGTTCTATTGTTGTATATGCTCGTCTCTACGTGCTTTCGCTGCGTCCACGGCTTTGGCTGTCCGTCGTTTTTCATGGATCGGACTTGTGGGATCAGGAGAGGCAAACGTGGGCTTTGACGGTATAAGCTCCTGCGGGAATCTCTGGGACACAATGAAAATGAATTTGGAGAAGGCGGCGGGAAATTTGAGTTTGGAGGTTTGTTAAGTGAACGGACGCGTGGGCGACTTGCGAGAAAAGATCGAGGGGATTAACAGAAGTAATTAAATATTTTTTGGATTTAAAGCTGTGAATGGATATACGTTTTTTTACTGTGGACGTTGTATCCGCAGTGTTTCGAGATTAGTATTAAAATTATTTATAGCAACTATACATAACTAACGACATGCATATGTGTAAGCTCTAAAGCCGCGAGGTAAAGACGACGATAAAACTGGAAATCAGTAAGATACAACCGCCAGTATTAAACACGGTATTGAACAATCTAAACTTTTTTAGTTGTCGCAAAAATATAAAAAAGTGCGCGTGCTCCGGAGCAACCGAGTTCTGACGCTATGAAGTAAATTGTAAGCAAACAATGATAGCCATGGCTCGAGTTGGGGTTACAATCGGTCACGTCTCTACGATATCCCCCGCATTACGCTTTCTCTCTCAAAGGTTAATTCGAATTTTCGACGAAGGATGTCTGAAATTTTCGCATCTCCTCTCGATTTTGCGCCAAAGCTCGTTTTTCCTCTTCTCCAACTGCAGAAATAACGGCAGTCTCGCAAACAAAGCGTTCCAACCCCGCGAAAATCCAACCTATCGCTTGGATTCCCCGGAGAACAACTTGCAAACTGGGTAGTCCGAGGCTGCCAAGTGGTAGAATTCCTTCGAGTCAGCCAAATGCCGGAGTTGCGATTACGAACGAGAAAAGAGATTATATAGAAATTAACGAGAGATGAATATATTAGCTATCATTCAAACGAGTTGGCATTAAGATAAACGGTTTGGTACAGGTATGCGATGCAGTGGTATAACGTACGCTAAAGCACTTAGAAATATTCTTGCAATTATTTACATTCAAAATATTTTCGTTCAGTTAAATAAACAAAATTATTCTTGAGAGCAAGCAATCACTGGCGTACAGTAGTTTTCGTGTAAAATTTGCTTAAGAAACATACCTCAGTAACCGCGTACGGTCTGAATATATATTACAACCATTTATGTAAATTTAGAATAGCTATGCTTAGTTACGTATATCTTCCCGAATATATATTCAGTCGAAATGTTTTCCTTACAGGATGATTCATAAAGCTTTTAAAATATTAGTGTTTTTAGAGTGGGATTTGTCTGAAACTGTGAGAAATGATCTGTTGATCAAAATATTGAATGTTTCGGCGCGTTGCAAAAATGACCCGATAATCACGTCGTCCAATAATTACAAACAAATTTAAATTTTCTTATCACTTCAATTTCGTCGAGCTTCGCGTCATTCAACACAATTTCAATCCCATACCGCGACGTACTCTCATCGCTAACCAGGCCACCTCCTAATCCTTCAATTCCAAAAAGAGCGCCACATTCGAATCCCCGATTCGAACGATTTAACCGTCAAACTCCAGTCGAGAGCTCTTGAAAACGCACAGTCATCTCTCGCTCATTGTACGGCTCTAAAACTGTACAGCTATACGCGTTAATCGGCCACGCGATAACTGCTCGCTTTCTCTCTCCCGCCGGAATTCAAAGCGAAAAGCTCGATCTCGCTTCGCAAATGCGCAAGAGAATCTACACCTGTGCGCTCGTCCACTCGGCGGAAAAAATAGTTCATTAACGACCTGACCTTACTCTCTCTCTCGTGGCTGACGAATAGAAAAAAAAAATTTTTTTTGAGAGAGGAGCTTCTCGAGTGGCGCTCCGGAACTTTAAAGAGGGCCAAGTGTGTGTCGAGTGCGCGCGAGACGCTCCCTTTATTCTCCTTCTGTGCGACGAGCCGGTACTTTCGCGAAGAGAAAAGAGAGAAGGAAGCTTCTCCCCGCGAGTGGTGTGCGCCTCCTTGGCCGAAACCGTGTTTTCGGTATTTTTAGATTAGCAGTGCCGCAGTCGTGACTTGACACACTCTTTCGATAGTGTGAATTTTTTTTTTCGCAGTCGAGGATCTTGTTTCTTTTGTGCGCGATATACTCGGTAGCTCGAGGTGGGGGTCTATACTGGAAATTTAAAATGTTTTAATTTTTGTTTATCGCGAAGACTGGAATTCGGGGGGATACGCGCTGTGTTTGTAAGCAGACGCGCAAATATTTTTAAGAATTTCGATGATACTATTGTTCTGATTTCGCGTTGAGGCAATGAATTTTTAGTGAAAATAGCTTGTGTACTTTTCAAAAAAGTTAGAAAATGCACAAGAATTTATATACAACAAATAATTATATGATTGTCACCATTATTTTGTTCGTATCCAATTATTTTTCCAAAAACCCAAGTTTCTAGGTTTCTATAAGTGCATAAGAAAAAAATCAATTTCTTGATCAAAAATTAACAAAGCTGCTCCTCGACTTTCTTTATTGCGTTTATTCCCTGCTAGAGCCCTCGAAAAGGTACATATACATGACGTAGAAGTTCAAAAGCTTCGTACTCAGCGAAAATTTTCAAAATCACCTTCGTTCCTTTGTCCTTCATCGAGATGACTTTATTACAACACTGCACGTCGCTGAGTTTTCGTACGTAAGCCTATGTATTATACCGCGGCGTAGAAAAAGAATTTAGCAAAAATGAGAAAAGAAGCGGGACAAAGCTAAACACGTATCTCGAACGTGATTTTCTTCCACAATTCTTTCTTCTGCCGTGCACATACAAAAGTCTCTCTTAGAGCTTATACAATGCGTTACGTAACAGGCGAGCGTATAGCGAAACCGAAAAATTTTTCAAAAATTCAACTAACCTTTTGTTAACACTAGGATTGTTTGTCTCTCGCCAACTGAAATACTGATTTCCGCCGTTTTTTCTCTCGTCTGCGCAGGTACAAGAATTGTTCGGCGCGATGAAGGAACAATCGTCGTCGTCGAGGATCGAGAGGGACCGAGATGTACCCCAGCGATCCCTGAGCAGCGCCGCGGCGTTGACGTCGATCGGCGCTGACATATCACCGAGTTCCTCACACTTCTTCGAGGTAAAATTGAGACCTGGATTTCGTTGTAACTGCGTAGCTGTGTACAAAAAAATATTTGAAAGTTTTAAAAGTGATTCCATGCAGTTTATCCGGAGATACGCTTTTGTTTATTCATTTTTAACAAGAATGATCTGTTTTTCTTTTTTTTTTTTGACAGTTATGGCTTTAAATTTATATTCGTATATTTTAGAATTATTTAAGAGTTTGTAAATTATATAATTTTCTTTCTTTGTTACGTATATGGCTTTAAATTTGTATTCGTATTTATTTTAGAATTATTTAAAAATATATAAATACGCAAATCTACTTTTTTGCCATGTTTTTTTTATAAGATCACCACAAAATCAGGACGTCTATTTGAATTTGTCTATGTGTATAGCATCAGGCATAAAACATTGACAAAAACTACGCAATTATTCAGAATTATATGAAACTTTCAAAAGCGCATGTTTGACACTCTGCAAATATAGTAATACATAATTCTAAACCAACGACATTAAAAATTAATGGCAACTCGTTTCAAGCTACATTCTACAACGATTTTAAAAATTCCAGCCAACCGCGACAATACGGATAACAGCAGACACTTTACTATTTACACTCCATATAGTCACCGCTTACACGCACCACGAAAATTCCATGTCGCAACCGACAAATTCGACAATAACAACGTCCCCACAACGTCATACACTGACGCTCAATGAAATTGCAGGTACTGTACGTCGGGAAGACGAAGATCGCCCAGTCGAAAGTGCCCGAGTCGTTCATCGACGACGTCCTCGTGAAATTCCGCAGCCACGGGCTCGAGAAGTCCAAGTCAACGGCGAGCAGCTTACTCGCCGAGTGCCATCAGCTGAAGCAACAGTCCAGCGCTTCCAATATTTTCGCAAACATTCGCCGGGACAGCATGGTCAGTGTAGGAGAGAATATTGCATTCTACTTCTGGAGCCTCGGCCCCGTCTTTTCTATTTTTCTTTATTTTCTGGTCATTTTCATTCTCGCCGCGAGTATATAGGCCGGGAAAAATCGTGACGCGGTTGATGAATCTGCCAAGTGCGAATCGCTCGCGATACTTTTCTCGACGCGCTTTTTCCTCGTACGGATTGTTGGATTGGTATTCCCCGTAGCGCAGATAATTTTCATGTCGCGCATTGTTCGCTTGTATATATGTATGTATACGTATAGCGCGACACGTGTTGTGTAATACATATTGCATCACAATTGTTTCTGGTTTATGTAATTTATGAGAAAAATGGCTAAGCTATTTTTTTTTAAAGGTATATAGTCTTTGTAACTGTAGCGTGGAATGATGATGAGTACATCCGTTCGCTCGTCTGTCTGTTTGCTCGGAACAATGGGGTATTATTGTTTTTTTTGTTTTTTCATCAAACTAGAGATATTTCATTTTTTTGTGTGTAAAATTGAAAATTTGTCGCTATTTGGGAAAGAAAATAAGTATAAAGTTAAACTAGAAAATAAGTATAACTAAAACAAAGATTGCCTTAAAGTTGGCTGTTTGTTAACGATTAAAAAAAAATTTTTACACTTGCCTTGTGTGATAATGAAACGGACTTCGCTCGTAATTACGCTTTCGCAATTAAGATTTAATTGCATTGTTTAGATACCTGAAATTCAAGTTTCTCTTCAATCAAAAGCGTTCCGCGTTGATTTCCTCATTACTAATGGGAATACCTCACGTTAACTTATCGATTTTATTGACTTGATTTGCTTACGTATAGTAATCTTATTCGCGTAAAAAGGATTCAATAATAACGAGCATTCGATATTCGAATACAACTAGAAGTAACTTATCGAGTTTAAAAGGCGGATAATAAAATGGGTAATTTTTCAGAAAATAATTATTACATCGGTATACAGTCGGAAAAATTTAATTTAGAGCACAGTTTCGCAAAGGGAACATAAATTTTTTATATTACCAAAAACATAAAAGTAAGTATACTCAGGTGTAAAAATATTATTGCGAACGTATAAAAATCCGAAAATGATAAAAAATCTCAAATCACGCAAGTCAGAAATTTTCAATTGTATTTTCCCCAATACAGATTTAAACTGAAGTGTCTAAAACTTCAATTAATTTAAAAATAACTGCACCAAACCGTAAAGAACAATATAGTGTGCGCAACTTTGAGTCTCACTCGTTTAACGACCCAAGATTGAATGACATGTATGTGTATGACGGCCGACGGGTCGCTCGACTATATACACCCGATGCGCAATTTATCGTCTTGCGTGGGTGGGTATAGCGGCGGAAATACCAGCGATAGGATAGCGAGGTAAGGGAAAAAGGTGGAGTAGCTCAATTACGACGGAGCCGAGAGCGTAGCCCGGACAGAAAGCACTTTATTACGGGAAATGATACCGATCCTCACGCGCTTGCGGATCGTTGGGAAAACCGAGTGTCCGGCGAAGCCTCGCTTTTACGCCAATAAACCCGCCGTAATCTGGGCGTGGCTGAGAGCTCACTCCGAATCTCTTTCTTCGTGTGTAGTTATGTATCCGCGCGAAGTAGAAAAGCGAAAGAACTCCGCTCATTTTTTTTATTCTTCGTTTTATTCTCGTACGCGATAAAAGTATAATTAACAAAACCCCCCTCCCCCCCCCCCGCAACGTCATGACTGGCGTTACGTGCCTCGCTTGTGTACCTGCGGTACAATAATAATGCGATCGTTGCATTAGAAAAGCTTCTCAGACCTCCTCCGCCACTGCCGCGAGTGAATTTCTTTCTCCGCATATAAATTCAATGTAAGCCGCGCGAGCGCACGAATGCGCGAGAATCGATATGGCACAGTATGTGTATACCTTTCCCCATATATAAGGATGTTGCGCGTATCGCTGAAAATTGTATATATACAGCGGTAAAAAGTCGAGGAGCTCTCGAGAGCCGGAAGAGCCGACCCGGAGAATTCATCCTGAGAGAGATAAATTCGGTTGGGATGTATAAGCGCTCCGATATTGAGCCCGGAATTTCAGGAGCGCAGAAAAGTTATCTGACCTACTTAGGACTAGGAGGTGAAGGAAGACCGTGGGAAATATCAAATTTCGAGAGATAAGGTGGAATTATATTTATATTCGCGCTTGGCTTTAAGCGACACCACCTCGTGTATAGTTACGTGTTGGTGGAGTAGAGCGTTGGGATGTATTCTATGCGTGAGAATATTCGTTCGTTTTTCGCGATACTCTTTCATCGGGATTCAGTCGGAAAAATTGTCTGTAGCGATTTAAAGACGCGTAATTAACGAGGAAGATGATTTTTCCAATAATATTGAACCTGAATTAAAAACATGTTCCTTACTGTAATAATTAGAATCCGATTGCGTTTGTTAATATCACCGGATGAAACTGTATTAGATTCACTGGGTCAACTATATTGATTTGCCGAGGGAAAACAATGAGCTAAACGTAAAACGATTATTACAAGTGCTTAGCGCTTGCTGTGAAAATTGTGGGCAAGCTCGGAAATGAATTTTCGTCACGCAATAAAGTGCTTCTGCGCGGCTATTGCTTTCCACGATGATTGTACCGCACATAAATTGCAAAGATTTCATTAAAGCCCAAGTAAACAAGAAATAATTACCTCGGAATGGGGCTATTCGTTAATTTAGGCCAAAACACACAATTATACCTATTCTCGCTCTGAATCGCATCGGATGCGATTCATCCTTGAAACCGCAAATAGAACCGTATCCTCACCCGGTCAGATTAATGTCATCGAGAACGCCAAAAAAAAAAAACCAACCAATCAACAATTAACAAATCGATTTCAGGACTCGAACACCAGCGACCTCGGCAGCGTGGAGAACGTCGCGACTTCTCCCACGAGTCCCTTGGCAGCGGCCGCGACCCTCAGCGGCTCCGTCGAGTCGGTCCAGCCGAACGGCCAGGAGCAGCCGAAGCCGTCGGAGAGCAGCCTGATGCCGCCGCCGAAGAAGACGAACAGCATGCCACTGCCGGAGGTGGCGATGCGCAACAGGGCCGCCTCCACGGGCAGCGTCGTCACCGCCAGGAGGGACTCCTCCGTCAAGGAGAACGAGGATCTCAATCGAACCATGCTCTTCCAGGTGCGCCGATCCTTATCTGCCCTAGATTTCCATTTTGCCGAATCGACGATAACACGATCGATAATTCGTGGCTCGCGATGTTCCAGGTGGGCCGCTTGGACCTCAGGCTGATCAGCCCGGACCGCAAGAAGGTGCTGCTGCACAAGCAGCTGCGCGACGTCGCGAGCTGCGTGCAGGGCGTGAAGAATCCGGAGCACTTCGGCTTTATCTGCCGCGACAGCGCGGTCGAGCGCTTCGTCGGCTACATCTTCAAGTGCCAGTCGGAGTCCGTCGCCGACGACCTCGTCGCAGGTATAGGCGGATAACGGGAAATCCGACTTTTACGCGCTTATTCGCGCGGTTACCTCGTAATCCGGGAGGTTCTCGTGATTTTGTTGATGCAGAATTTAGCGAGATGCTCGTCATTCATTGTGTAATCATCTACTATTTGAAAACAATTTAGACTTATATTATTTAAATAACAGCTGAAATATTGGTTGTATAACCGACTATTATATAATATAACACAAGTTTCTCGCGAATTCTTGAATTTCGATTTTTATTCTCGGTTACGCATATAGTTACGTAGTGGTAAGAAAAACCGCTGGCTTTCTTAATTTCAATCGAATTTTCCCAGCATCCACCTCTACAAACTCACCGGGAATCATTAATTTACATTTCCAGCAATAACCCAAGCTTTCGTGGCATCCTGCGACGGACAGCCAATAAGAAAGGAGCGACAGCCCGTCTTCTCCTGCGAGCACTGTCCCATGGTCTGGTACAGTCGTCTCTGCCAAGAGGTCGAAGGTACGCGTCGATAATATATAACTTTCCCTTTTACGGCGACACGTCTAAGCGGCCGTCCTCTTTTTCCAGGGCAAAGCGACCGCAAGACGCAGAACACAATTTTCTCGCGGCTGGAGATGCTTCCCGAGGACGAGCAGGAGATCGTCGTGACGAAGTACAAGGGAGCCGAGGCCGCGAGCGGAACTGGCTCGGGAATGACTCTCGCAGAGCAGAATAAATTTCTGATGATGCTTCTGCGGGCTCACTGCGAACTCAAGCAGACGCGACACGTCCACGATACGGCCGAGAATAGGTATATCACACAAGTCTGTCGCTCTCGTTTGGCCTAGTTTTCCGCCTGTTTTCGCCCGACTTTTCTCATTTATGCGCAGCGGAATCGCGAAAAACAGTGTACAAACAGTTTGCCCAGTTTTTCAAACTTTCATACGGGAGGTCGGAGCGCTGGAGTAAAGTTTCTTTTAGTGAAATTGCTTATTCCGGTAGAGGCGTCGCTAAGATTTCTCCGAGAACACGTCCGACCTCTATGTTTTAGCCATGAAAATGTATTTTTACTTTTATCATTTCAGTTGTATTTCAATTTTTTTTCTTCCCACAATGCAGGAGCGAGTTTCTCAATCAGTACCTGAGCGTGGGTATGGGCAGCACTATTTTCATGAAAGCGAAGAGATCGTTGACCAACAGCTTCGATCACCTCATGAAGCGCAAAGGCTCGAAGGACGACTTTGGTCTGGGATCTCAGAATCACCTCAACACCGTTCACAAACCCGGTTCGCACAGCCCTCTCAGCGGATCAGGTCCCCTTCCCATTGTCGATACGACTCCGGAGTCGAATAGGCCTCGATCGCTCCGCGTCTCGCCCGAACAGCAGATTGCAGTCAGCGCGGCAAGTCCCAAGAGTCCCATGATGGACATGTGAGTTTTGATCTTTAATTGCACATTTGTAGCAGTTGTGGGGCGAACGTGAATAACGGGCGACTCGCTTTTAATGCAGATTCTTAAAAGTCGGAAACTCGCCGAAAATGTCGCCCACCGAGGGCGAAGGCAATAACAGACTGCAACAGAGCGGCTCCTGGAGACAGGCTATCCTGAACCGCGTCGTTACGCCTGGAAAGGATCAGGAAAATAAAGAGGCTGCGAAAAACGCTAGTTCAGGCATGAACAACAAGGTCCAAGTCACGCCGGCGGCAAAGAGGAGCAAGGAAGAACTTCGCGAGTTGTGGAAGAAGGCAATAAACCAACAGCTTATTCTCATCAGGATGGAAAAGGAAAATGCTAGACTCAGAGGTAAACATCTTCTGTGTAAAAATATTTGAACTTCTTTTGGGCTCGAGTCTAATGTTTCCAATCGATTTTCAGTTCGACAAGAAGAGGCGACGGTCAAGCGGATAAAACTAGAGTACGACGAATTGAGCAGCTGCAATCGACAGCTGGTTGAAGTTTGGGATCTACTAGTCAGCAAGGAATCGAGAATCTCAACGAAATGCGACAACCAAATGCTTCTCCAGGCGATAAAGCAAGGTGTGCCCCGAGGAAAACGGGGCGAGGTTTGGCAGTTTTTGGCTGAGCAGTTCTGCATGAAACAACCGCCGTTGGATACTCGCGAATTTCCCAACTACAATACACCTTACGAGCTACTATTAAAACAGCTGACCTCACAGCAACATGCCATCCTCATCGATCTCGGACGAACATTCCCCAACCATCCATATTTCAGCTCGCCCTTGGGACCAGGTCAATTGGCCCTCTTCAATCTTCTCAAAGCTTACTCACTGCTAGACCACGAAGTGGGATATTGCCAGGGACTCAGCTTCGTTGCTGGAGTTCTTCTTTTACACGTAAGACTTGATTTGCGCCTATTAATACCTTTTTTTTAACAATGTAACAGTTAAAGTTACACGCAAATACAGATTCTGTATATAATAAGAATTCTTATACTAGTAGAAGATACGTATAGTCAGTTGAATCATACCTATAGTGTTTAATACCCCGTGATGATTACAGATGTCCGAAGATCAGGCCTTCTTTCTGCTACGACATCTTATGTTCCGAAGAGGTCTTCGAAAACTGTATCTACCAGATATGGCTGCTCTGCAGCTCCATCTCTATCAATTATCGAGATTACTCCACGACAGACTTCCATCTATTTATAATCACTTTGACAAACATGAAGTCTCGCCTACGCTGTACGCTGCTCCTTGGCTGCTAACTTTGTTTGCTAGTCAATTTCCTCTTGGTTTCGTAACGAGGGTTTTTGGTGAGTTGTTGTATTTATTCGTTGACGTGCGTTACCTTTTCTGTCGTATACTGTCATTCTAATTGGTATTCATCATCGACAGATTTGCTTTTCCTTGAATCATCGGAAGTGATTTTCCGTGTTGCACTTGCGCTTCTGGAAGAACATCAAGATCAATTAATGTGCTGCGATAGCTTTGAAGAGATTATGGAATATTTAAAGGTAATAACATTTATTTCGTTACATTGTACAATAATTTATCAATAGAACATAATTTAATTTGAAAATTATTTTCATTTTGGTAGACTAAAGTTCCAGCAGTTGACAAAGCAACTTTGGATCGAGTCATGAAGAGAGTATTCTACCCTGATATGGAGATGGCTAAGCAATTAAATGAGTACCGCGTAGAGTACCAAGTCCTCCAGGAAGAGATGCTCTCGGTTAAACCACAAATCGAAAACATGGAAAAATTGGAGTTACTCAACAAACAGCTAACACAACAAAATATTCATCTTAATGAACAGTTAGAGGTACGTTACATGCACTTTGACAAAGATTCAATGTTTTAACAAAGCAAATAAATAAACATTATTATACGTCATAAATTTCAGATTGCCATGGCCAATCTACATCGCATGGAAACAACTCGTTCTCATCACCAATCGACCGTCCATCGACTCGAATCTCAAACTCGTAGCCTCGAAGTAACTATCTCTACCTTAGGATCTTTCATTCAACAACTCATCGAATCCGGTACCGACATCGAGATTCCGGGCGATGTCCGTCGCATAGTTTCCCAATTGTCACTTGCCGAGAAACGTCGCAACAACAACCTGCGCTCTTTTCCATCTCGTATTCCCGAAGATAATAACAACAAATACGACATGAAAAAGAGCAACTCGACCGGTAGAGAGTCGAGAATTATTAAAACCAATAGCATGGCCGATCCTCCTTATCCACTTAAATCAGCTCTAAGCCAACCGAACCTCGGCTCGAAATTAGAGAAAGTCTCATCATTTTTCGCCAATTCACATAATCACATCAAACAACAGCGAGCACAAATAGCGGCAATACGTAGCGAGGGTGGCAGTAACGAGACCATCAATTCCGTTAGCAGTAATGGGGGTAATGATGAGAATGATCCCAAAAACGTGAATATTGATATTCAAATTAGGGATACGGTTAACACGGTTCAAGATAACAATGTTACTCCGAACGATAATAGTCTGAAGATCGATACTCTCGCTAATTTAGAAAAGTCGATTTCATTGCCGAGAAATGCGAAGATCCAACTTAAGTCGTCCAAATCGGCTTACGAATTAGGTAAGTGCAATATGCGTTAAGTCTATTTAATAGTTGGGATTACATTAATAATTTTTTATTTGTGCCAATATACAGGAAGCGTTAAGAAAATTCCAACAACAAAATTGGAGGACACCATTTCCGATTCTCTAACGAATTTATCAGGCACGATGCATCCACTTGACACGTGCAGTGACGTTAACTTCAAATACGGCGGTACGACAAAGTTGAAATCCATCAAACCAATCCGCACCGGTGTCCAGAATGGCCCGTCTGATAACAACAACAAGGAGATACAGCAAAATCCGCAAATTCTAAGCAGATAGCAAATGCTTCTTCTAAAAGTCCTGAAGCGGAACCTGTCGTAGAATGAGTAATGAAAAGAAAACCTCGTCAATTAATATCGTCGCCATAAATTATATTACACTGTACTTTGCGTATTATATTGCCAAATATTAACTATTACATGAATAACCGATGAACAGTTCGGGTTCATTTTTCTTTGCTAATGTGTGCTATATTGAATATTTCAATTTAATCGATGAACGAAAGAGGATGAAAAAAGTTTTAAACGTAATAAGAAAGAGCAGAGAATTGTTAATATAACGTAATGCAAAAAAACCATATCTTACGGATTACAATAATGAGCAAAAAAAGTAATTTTAGTGCCTAAGTTATATGAATGTATATTAATGATGAATAAGAAAGCATAAATTAATTGCTCGCGGCAACTGCCAAAAATTTCGTTGTCACTTGTGTAGGCGAACAATGTTACAATGTTACACAAAAATCTACCGTACTTCATTGGCATACACAAACACAAATACATACATCTAGAAACACGCAGCGAGACAGATTTGTAATTTTGTAACATATTTTTAGAATTCTTAGATGCTGAATATAGTTATTAAGCTGAGGTATTATTTAAATTCGTTAGTCTTTCTTCAACATAATTAAACCAAGAATCCGTCAACATAAAATCAATATTATTAAGTAAAGATTTAGAAGTAAAGATTCAAGAAATTTTGTGATTAATTATAACACGCTCTTTGGAATTAGTCAGAAAAAAGTGAAAATAAACTTGCGCTTGCGAAAACTTTTTTGACATTCTTCGGTACTATTGTGTGTGGCACATAAAAATTCGTGGATTCTGTTCTTGAGATTTTGCACGCTGATTCATTTCTTTTTTTTTAAATGTGTTCTTGTAACTTTTAATCGATTAAATGATACAAAGACTGTCAGTTATGACGAGTTTTTTTATGCATATTTCCGTAGGGTAACAAAATATTACCATGAAGAAAATTTATCCGAAAAAAATGATAAATTCTATCACTATATATATTTTATAGGAATTAGATTTATACTCTATTAGACAATAGAACGATGAAGTTTAATTGAACATGAAAAAATAACACTTGGACTTCCGCCAAGACGACGACGAAGTATGATGCAGATTGTAAGATCAAAAGACAAATTCACCAGATATGTATGAAGAAACATACGCGATAATATGTATCATAGTAGACTTAGCGCGATATAGTCTAGAACTTGTGATGTTTGTTGTAGATAAATCCTCGTTGGTATATGTGTTTATTATCTTAAACTATTGTATATTAGGTTGATTATTAACTTTTGTTTTCATCGAGCTTGGATAGAGAGCAGCTCCTGAATTTACCCTTTGTAGGTGAGAATGAAGAAGTGGTGTGCACTGTGCTGTATGTTCCCTATGCAATTCTGCTGCGTATGAAACTATATTTTAAGTATACATTTTACTTAAGAGGATGTGAAGAATCATCATGCAGAAATTTAATTTTTTTTATTTGCTTGGCTTAACCGTTCTGTCTTCCAAAGTTTATGTTAATCCACAAGAATAATCGAATTTTTCGATTTCCATGAAAGCCTATCCGACACGCAACAGAAATAAACAAAAATCACAATTTCACGTGATGTCAATCCATCGGCGATTGTCAATTTCATATCCAGCATTAAGTATTTTTCTTTTACTCAGGAACGGTTTACTTAATTATCGTTCTTAACAACGTGATACATAATTTCCATTTATCCAATTCGACTGCACCACGAGATCGAAATTAGAATTGTACAAGTATTCAATGAGTATGATGTACTGCATTATTTGATAAGGAAAGTGAAAAGAAAATGAATCGAGTCTTCGAAAATCCTTAAAATTCTCATGTGAATAGATTATTACTTAGAATCTAGAGATTCTAAATAAAAAATGTGATAGTGTGAAGTGCTCTTCTGTGGTAACTTCTTGTGCTGGATTCTTTTTTGTTTGTTTTTTTTATGTTACACATTGCAGGACAATTATGATTTGTTACTCATTATGGTCGCGAGAAAGATAAGGCGAGATATTATTATATAGAATAAAAAAATGTCATGTCTTACGTGGCCAACTACAATCGATAGTCTTCAATAAAGATAAAAACATGTGATTGCAGATGTTGTGTTTTAATTTGTTCTATGATAACACCATCCCTTAAGCAAATTTTCTCAACGTACATAATATACTTAAGAATAAATAAATGTGCAAGAAACAAATTTTGTGGTACTGAAAACATGATTGAAAACAATCTTTGGAGTGATGTAATGATCAAAATTTTATGTTCTCATTTGCTTTTTAGTTTCTAATTAGCGTGAATTCTTGTAGAAACAGAAAACTGTATTATACACGTTCGAAGCAACGGACATACGAATACTTACTTTAAAAAATTAAATGTACTCACTCTTCTGCGTCGTGAATTGTATCTGAGAAGAAACAACTGCTCAAACGAAAATCAAAAATAAATAATGGACGTAACTAAATTTAAAGCTTATATATAGATGCCGAAAAATCGATATCACGAAAATCAATCGACCTAAAACCCTGAAGGCAACGACAACAACTGTCAGCAAAAATTGCGTGAGTAAATGGTCGTTTTAAAGTCTGCACAAGACTGCCGCGTTACCCAATTATCGTGAGTGCAATGCTCCATCCAATACAATATCAAATCGTAATGGACACCCAGTGGTTATCTCATCTACAGATGTGCCGAAGAATTTATTCTCAAGGGTAATCGCTATGTCGTATGTGGATCCTACGGAAAAGTGGATCTAAGTGTCCACATGTGAGAGTGACCGTAAGTTGAACATGCATTTAAGTGCATGATCCAAAGATCTTTCGAAAACTTGAACGATTTCAGATATCAAATGCCCAGACTTGAGTTGTTACATCTCTTGCGAGGTACCAGCCCCAATAATTTCCTCCATACTAAATCCCCTACGTTAAATTCAGCCGGTTTCCTACCACGATTGTAATGACTAGCTTGTTTTAACCGTGCTTCCTCTATATGTTTACCTACTAGGTCACGTAGTGCATCCAGTCTTCTCATTCGATCCGTCCACAATTTTGGATCCAACGCACTACATTTCCTCTATCCTCTACAGATTTCCTCCATGATTTAATCAGCTGCGGTTGTCTCCCATAGTTCAAAAACGCTGGTGACACCTTCGTGGTTGACTGCACCGCAGTATTAAAAGCGTGCCTTAACTCCACTATATGCTGATCCCATAACCTATGATTCTGCCCCACATACGAGGCAATCATGGTTTTCAAAGTCCTGTTACTCCTCTCCACAGGGTTGAGTTTGCTTGTGGATGGTACGGCGGCGTGGTCACATGTTTCACCCTATATTCCTCCAAAGTATCCGCCAAAGTTTTATTAATGAATTCCTTCCCGTTATCCGTTAACAAATAATCGGGGACTTCCCATCTAAGTAAAACCAACTCCTCAAACGCTTTAGCTACTGCTTGACCGGTAGCCTTCCGAATGGGTTTCACCTCTATCCACCTAGTGAACAAGTCCTGGAAAACAATAAGATACTTGTTTTGACCTCTACTCAACGGAAATTCCATAAGATCTGCCGCCACTACCGCCCATGGGCGTTCCACAATCCGGTTTCCCATCAAACCCATAGGACCGGATTGTTCTGACTTATATTTCTGACAGATTTCGCATCCTTGTATGAATCGACGGACCTCGTACCACATTCCTGGCCAGTAATACTCACGAGCAATCCTATCGTAGGTCTTTTCAAAACCCAGATGACCAGCCGTAAAATTACTGTGCGCTTCCACCATAACCTGATTTTTATAATCACACGGTACCACTAACCTCCAACCTTCCTCCTGGAACACTATGGGATCTAACAACGGATCATTTCTGTATTTATACAATAATCCATTATCTACCCTCCATGTGGAATACTTAGTTGGAGTATCCTGTACTTCTTTCAGACGTTGTAAGTACCAATCATCCTTAATATCCTCTATAGTAAATTTTGAATTCCTCTATAACAAAACCTCTAGATAACGCGTCTGGAACATGGCGTAAAGCACCTTTCTTATGGATAATTTCAAAATCCCATTGTTGGAGTTCCAAGGCCCATCTGGCTAATCTACCAGTAGGATCTTTCAAATTTTGCAACCATTTCAAAGCACTGTGATCAGTTATTACTTTGAAATGGTAACCCTCTATATAAGGCCTCAATTTTTTAATTGCCCATACCATCGCCAAGCATTCTTTCTCGGTAGTTGTATAATTTCTCTCAGCCGAAGACAATACTCTGCTCAGATATACTACAGGATGCTCACCATCCTCCATTTCTTGGGTCAAAACCGCCCCAACCGCAAAATTTGACGCATCACACTGGATTGTAAAAGTTTTAGAAAAATCCGGGCGAGCCAACACAGGAGCATTTGTTAATGCTTTCTTTAATTCCTCAAATGCCTGTTGTTGCTCCTCTCCCCAATTCCATTCTTTCAGGTTCTTGACATTCTTCAACAATGGTACTTTTAACTCCGCATCATGTTCCAGAAATCGACTATACCACCCAATCATCCCCAAGAATCTTTTCAACTGCGTTTTGTCCTTGGGAGGTGGATAGCCCATAATTGGAGCAATTCTCTCTGGATTTGGTCTTAGACCTTCTCTATCCAAAAGATACCCCAAATATCGTACTCTGGAACAACCAAATTCACATTTCTTCCGGTTGACCGTCAAACCAGCCTCTACAATTTTCCTCAATACTAATTCCAACCATTTAATATGCTCCTCAAAATCATCCGCCACCACTATAACATCATCCAGATAACCGAAAATATGCGATTCAAACTCTGGCCCAAATAAGGAGTCAACCAAACGCTGAAATGTGGCCGGGGCATTCGAAAGCCCAAAAGGTAAACGGGTAAATTGCCACAAACCACTACCCGGCATTGCAAAAGCCGTATAACGTTTGCTATTTTCCTCCATTGGAAACTGAAAATACGCTTTTTTCAGGTCAATTTTCGAAATGTACCTGGCGTGCCGCAATTTATCCAAAATTCCGTCAATCGATGGCAACGGATAAGCATCTTTTTTTGTGAGCTTGTTAACATCCCTGTAATCAATACAGAAACGAACATCGCCTTTTTCCTTAAAGACGATCACTGGAGCGCTACTAAAATCACTATTTGATTCCTCTATAACCCCTATCCGCAACATTTCCTCTATCTCCTTCATACCTGCATTCCACCTTTTAGGAGACCATCTCCTGAATTTATGCTTAACAGGAGCATCCCCTAAATACACAATTTTGTGCTCCGCCAGATTTGTAGCATTCAGCCGGACCGGTGGATCCTCAGGCAAATATTTCTTAACGATTTCAATGATTTTCTCATGCTCTTCCATCTTCAACTCAGACAAACCTGCACATTCCGCTATCAATTTTGGTTTGCCGTAAGTACCATTTTCCTCAAAAGAACCAAATGCCACCATTGATCTTCCATAGATTCTTCCTAAAATCAATATCCAAGGCCCAATCTCGGCAGAAATCCACACCAAGAATGAAATCATGACCAGGGTCATCCATCACAATACAATCTAAAATTCGGGATTTTTCCTCTATATCCAGCATGATTTCTATACTGCCTCTCACTGGAGTAACCTGTCCTGTCACTCCACTAATAAACTTGTTACAAGAGACTATTTTGTCAGCAAATCTTTCCGCTATTTCCGACTTCAACAAAGACACCATTGCCCCGCTATCCACTAACGCCACATACCCTTTCCCTCCAAAATTTACAATTAGGAAATTTCTGTTTTCCGTAGCGGTTATAACAGCGCCTTGAGTTATTAAATGAGATTTGCTTCTCGAATTCATCGAATTCGTTCTTTCTTCTGCCTCTATAAATTTATCTACTCGTTTAGCCACATCACGAAAAGACGTAATCAAGGGCTCCGAGTCATTATGCTGACAATCCTCCACATTATATCTATTTCTGTTGACAACATTGTACTCCAAATCCCGTGAAAGATGTCCTCCATTCAGTGCCAACTCCCTTAGTTTCCACCGGGAATCGAAGTCTGGCTCTTCCATATTTCTATTCCTCCATCGACGAACATTACGTCTGTCTTTTGGAACCGCTCCTTTCGACATATCCTTTTCAACCTCCAAAGAAGACTTTCCTGGTGGCATACCTGTTGTTTTATTGAGATTTTTACCACTATTAAAAACCACAGGTTTAAATATTCCACCATTGTCCTCTATAACTACAAATCCTGCAGTTGGATTTGCTTTCTTCTGAAACTCAGACACATTCATGAGAGTTTTGCCCACTATTTTTGAATTAGCACGCAACTCTGCCGACGGTGCATCACTGAGCAGCAACAAATCCATTCTATCTCCATGAGTCGTAACATTCACTTTATTACTACTCTTCTTCTTACTTAATTTCTTCTTTCTCTTCTCTGCATTATTACCACTATTACTGCCAATATCATTTCCACTACTTCCGCTACACATTGAAGACTCATCACATCTCCTCAATATACGCTGAAGTTTCTCTTGATCTCTATCGACAGTAGGTCTTCCCAATTGCATTTCTCCTCCAACAGTAATACCTTGCGTGATATTAACTAATGGATCCGCTATCATCGATGGAGAATCTAATTGCTTAGTTCTATTCGACGAATTACTACCCCAATTGGCCATCAAAGATTCATGGTTTCTGCTATTTACCTCTATCAATCCACTATCCTTGCTTCTGCCATTATTACCAATTCCTATATGCTCGCGGAGGGCAGGGAATTGAACTAAGCCCCCGCTCGGCCATTTCCCAGTCGACTCAAAACGTCACAATCAGGGCATTCTCTGGCCGTAACTCCAGGTTTATTGCACAGTTGGCAGAAAATATCTGAATTCTCTCGAGTTGGACACCGATTTGCCTTATGACCCAATTGCTGACACCTAAAGCACTTCGTATCAGGACATCTATTGGCAAAATGGCCTTCTTTCCCACAAGAGTAACATTTCTTCGGACCCTGCTGAGAATTCCCTCGCTGACCCTGAAAAGTTCCTCTACCCTGAAAATTTCCTCCATTTTGACCTCTATTACCCTGATTCCCCATGTTACCCCAATTCGAAGATTGCTGCCGTGGCTGCTGCTGTTGTTGGAGTTGCTGGCGTTGATCACTCTGATTTTGGTTTAAATTATTCACATTCTGATTCACCGCCACCTCCATTCTAGCTTGTTCCTTTACCGGAGACTCACTCAGGCTGTTCGCAACTTCAGTTTTACTGACCACCAGCTTTTTGGAAGGTTTATTCTTTGCTGACTTAGGCAACACAGCATTCTCTACCGCCATTGATTTAACTACCTTTTTCTCGCCCTCCTTTGGGATAAAAACAGCGCCTGGGAGCTTCATTTTATCTTTTGAAGGTGGAGGCTCCCAATATTCGTTGATCTCCTTGACTCTTGCATACTGCCGACCATACCTTTCAATATCCTCCAAAGACGTAATTTTCATATTTACCATAAAATTCCGATACTCTGATCGAATTCTCTCAAAAGCCATGCCTACTAGCTCTCTGAATTCCGGAGGATTATCCAGATGATCCACTATGTATTTGAAACAGTCTATAAACGCTGTTACGGGCTCCCCCACACCTTGAGTTCTCTGCATTAAATCATTATAAATGTCCCGTTGGCTGATTTCGCCAATGAAACGATTTTTGAATGCCACCATTAACTGCCGCCATGAAGAAACTTCCTTCCTCTTTACTCTATACCAATTTGCCGCTATTCCGGTAAATAAGCAAGCCGCAGCCGTCAGCATTCTCTCATCAGGAATATTTTCACTACGTCGGCAATCCTCCGTCTGATCCAGAAAATTTTCCGCCACCACCCTATCCTCAGTACCATGAAATTTGTGACACCAACTCTGCAGCGTCTTCACCAAATTCCCATGGTAATGCGCAGACCTGAAATCAATTACATAATTGCCTCTATGATCTCTGAAGCCGCAACGGTCATGATCCGGACTCGTATGCGAACCTCTAAAATCTTCTCTTTCTTCCTCAACCCTGGTATTGTTATCGAGGGTACTCGACTGCTTCACGTAATTACCACCCGTGTTCGAAAGTCCAAAACCACTATTTACAATATATGGCATTCAAAACACGGTCTTCGTATTATCTCCAAATTCCAATGAAGACTTTGGAGGCACCTGAGATACCGGGAGATTTAAATACATCCCTTGTACTCTATTCCTCCATTGTGCATCCTCTACATTGATCACATCCGAATTTACATATTCACTCAGCTGAATTCTCTTCCTTGAATCTTTAAACTTTGGTTTAGTACCAGTACCCGCCACAGAATGAGTTGTCCCCGAGGTAGTCATCACTGGATCCGAAAAAGTAAAATGCTCTACTGGCGCCGTAGAGTAATACGTCGCCAACCCCGGAATATCCCATGAAGACGAAGATACTGTCGTCGTTGGAAAGTTACACATCGTTGTAACTATTGTGGTCGTCGGCACAGTCTCCTCTACAGATGAAAGTATCGCCACTATATCCGGATCAGTCTGATCCTCTACCGCCATTTCTAGAGTCGGTTTTAACAGCCTCTCATCAGGAGACAAACTTTCTCGTTCATCGACTTCTTTATACCAGGGAACTTCAAAACCTTCCACTAACAAGTTTGCTCGAAACAGCCTCTCCGACAATTCTCTATTTGAGCCCAACGTACTGTAACCGCATTCACGCAATTCATTCGTGATTTCCTCTATATCTCGGGCCACTATTGCCCGCATCCGCGCTCGGAGTTCTCTTTTCTGCAGCAGCTTTTTCATGCAGTTTCTATATTCTTGCTCCATGATTGACATACTCAAGTCAAACAACAATTACCGCTACAAGAAATGAATCCTCCACAAAACAAATAGGGAAACCCTACCTACGCACACACACTAAAATACAGAAAGAGAAAAAAAACAAAATATTCTCCACAATCTTCCTGAAATTCAAAATTCCACCATACAGAACACAATCTTCATGAAAATAAAATTCCTCTATACTTGTGCCACAAATAAAAATTTCCCCCACACGGGTTAACGATCTTCCTGTAAAATAAAATTTCCTCCACACAAATTTGAAAAAAAT